>CM062819.1:1358452113-1359652113 GCA_031772625.1 Pinus tabuliformis | reverse complement strand
AATATTTAAGGTGGAAACCCAATGTGGGAGAAAAACCACCTGCTGCTGTTGTCTCTGTCTTCTTTTAATATAAAGAAAAACTATTTACAATATTGTACTGGTGCAAATTCATACCAGTACGAAGGCACCCACCTGCAGAAGGCTACAAACTTCTATCATTCTCGAGCTTCTACTGGAACGGAGCTACAACCCCCTAGCTCTTGTACTAGCTGATATGTTTACCAATACGTAGGCGCAGGCCTACAGAAGGCTACAACCTTCACTCATTCTCCAGCTACTACTAGAAGGGAGCTTCAACCCCTAGCTCTTGTAATGGCAGATATGTTTACCAGTACATAGGTGCCGACCTATAGAAGGCTACTACCTTCACTCTTCCTCCAGGGACCACGTTTCATAAATTTTCAGGCTGGATACCCCTGGTACACAACAATACAATATGTAGGCCACTTTTCATCAAATTTTCATACTTGACCCATCAGTAACATTGAAGCTCAAAATCAATCACCACTACAATACAACCAATCACTGAAACCCATCAACACTGAAGAAAATCACAATCAATAAATTTGAATAATCAAATCACTATCACCAGAACACAGAGATGAACCTAGAACTCTGCATCAACAACCAGCACCAACTGCAACTTCAAAAAACATGTGTCATAATGTATACGCTACTTCGAAGTGTCAAACCAGTGTGTATACGTGCCTTCACCAAGGCGAACCAACGTATATATATGCAGATAATAACTTATAACTTTGCAGCTATTCTAGACTTCACATATACCCAGAACATAGCATATAAAGCATAAACATGCATTAACAATTGGATCTAGACTATCCATTACATAATGATAAGTCATTTCAAGTCTTATGATCTTGATCCATCATTATATCTCATCCATCATCAAACGCTCAGGTGCATACTTAGTTCAGATCAAGCAAAGCATAAAAAACCCATAACATGCAAATTTAGTTTTGATCTAACTCTTCATAAGTTATTCATTACTTGCGCACTTAGCCCTTTGATCTTATCCTTCTTATATACTTAGAGCCTTTTTCAATACCTCAGACCAAAACCATAGTTATGCTGTTGGTATTCTTTGATGGTATCAATATTTTTTGTTGCTCTCATTACCATGGTAGGAACCCCTAGTTTTCTTTAATCTTAGTTTTCCATCCCATATGCGCTTTTCCTCTTGTTAAAGTGTGTGCATACGCATACGCTCCTTTCGTTTTGTGTACCCGCTTGTATACGCTACTTGGACTAGGTGAACTAGCATATACTTCTTAAAATATTGTTGTTCTTCAATTTTTGGAGTCTGATCTGTAATCCTTTCCTGTTACCTCTGAATTGACCTGTTGCACTATGAATTTCCATCATACATCACTGAATCATTTCTGGGTAACATATATGTGAGTTTCCTTCAAGGACAACACCTGTACCATAATGCCAACAATATTCCCCTTTGGACTTGATGGCAACCATACCAGTGTTTATTACGTGAGGCTGTAGAACCTGTTAGATATATCAAACAACACCAATATACTCTTCCCTTTTGACATCAAGGGAAAATGGCGGACCAAGATATTCTCCCCCTTAGAGATGCATTATGCCATCCATGCTCCCCCTGAGCACATGAAGAGTCTGCAGAGATAATTTTGAAAAGAATAACATGACTCTATAACTCAACTATGTGAGTATGACCTTCCTATCACCAATGACTCTTACATACATCAATCACCCAATTAAGTGGGGATACATATCTGACATGATATCAAATGTCCATACATGAATAATTATTACATCGTCCTTCCCATGCATAGTGGGGTTACAAATTACATCATAGGTATTTACATGACCTTTACATCAAATGATATTCATGATATCAAAGACCAAGGACTTAGACAAGACCATGATAGTTAGCAACAACTATATTACATCATATATGATCTGCACCATAAGCATCTATCAACAACATCAAGAACAACAACCTGTATATGTCCATCATCAAAAGAGTCATCTGAATCAAAACAACTATGTGGCTCAAGCAATATAAGTATCATCATGTACCAAGGTCTTCTAAAGTAAAAAAATAATGCCAATAATGCATTATTAGAAGCATAGCATATGCTCCCCCTGAACTTTTGCCAACTGTTCACTGTCAGATCTGATCATTGCATTTGTCAGTAATAATTATCAAGGCATCATCATCAACTAGTTATTCATCAAGTCATCAACCACTTATGAGGGCCAAATCACTTCTACATATCATGAACAAACTGTAATCATCATCAATGAGAAGATAATTGATCATTGGTTGAACCAAATCAGACCACTTTTCTTGAGTCTGTCCCACTGCTTCTTTATCAAACCAACATATACGCCACTGTGCAGCTTCTAACTCACATATATGCGCGACCTGTCTTCATAATAACTGCGTATGAGAATTTGAATACTGGAGTTTCACACTTTCATCTCCCCCTGAGTCTGTTATGTTTGTATACTGAGCTATGCCACATCTTTTTGACTGTAATTCCTTCTTCTTCCATACCTTGGAGTGTGATGATGTTTTCTCCTTTTGGTATGTTAGTCGAAATTTGCTCCTGCATTATTTTTCTATATGCCCAATCTTGTTACAAGGATAACATCTTATATGTTTCACATTCCTTCTATAACAATCAATGGCTATGTGACCAAACATATTGCAACAAAAACAATATCCCTTAAAGTACCTGGAAGCTGATGATCTTTCTGTGTGACAGTTATTAGCTTGAAACATTCTACTTCTACACTTGGCTACAACATTTCCAAAATCATGACAGATATAACATTCAACATTATTCATCAGAGGAAAGAATCAACTATCACTTCCATAGTTATGAGTAAATTATTTTCTTTGAAGACTTTCTTTCCTTGGTTGTTGAAGGGGTTGACCTCTTATCTCTGTTGGGTGTGAATTTTTACCTATTTTATACACCTTCTTTCCCTAGTTTTGATCCTCTTATCCTCCAAGCCCATGAAACTTTACATAATTAATCACCCTTTTTCTCATTTTATACAACCTATTCCACTGTCATGCTATTTTGCCATATTTTGTTGAATAATACGATACTTTATTCCTTTTTGTGGCTAATTGGGGTGAGCATTATTGGAGGAGTATTTTGGAATCGCTTCTCCTTTTCAGGTGTTTCTTGCAGGAACAAGGCTATGGAGTAAACATGTAGCGCTGATCAATTTCAGAGCAGGGTAGAGCAGTTCGCTGTTACACTCTGTATGCTGTTACAGGTTGCTGTTACACATTGAGTGCTGTTACAGGCTGTTGTTACACTATGTGCTGATACATAGGACTGCTGTTACACCAAGGGTGTTGTCACCAGTGATTGTCGTTACATCCTGAACCACTATTCACTTGCAGGATGCTGTTGTACTAGAGCTGGTAAGTTGTGGGTACTATTCCACATAACAGCCGTCGGGTGTTAGGAATTGTTTATTTTAGAAGCAACAAACCCAAGTGGTTGCAATACTAACCAATATATCTTAGAAATATTTGTATTTAGAAATAGGTTGTAACTACTTTTATTTTTGATCAGCATGAGAATCGTGAGATTCTCATGACTGATCTATTCCTAGCATGTAATAATTATAAAAAAAACTCGATTTCCTATGTACAAGCATGACATATAGAAAAACACTGTTACTCTGCTCTTGTAACTATGAATTATTTTTAATATTAAATCACTACGGTGATGATGTTACTTCCCTTCATCCGATTCATTAATTAATCTCATGTTATCTCTGCGCCCCCGTTAGGGAGGAAGGGCCCTCCTCTTTAACAGGGACTTCAGCGGTAGAAGTAGTGTACATTATTGTCACATGGTATTCTGCTGTTGCTGTACAAATTGTGAAATACATCCGCTTCTGTTCCAGATTATATTATGATGGTTTGATTAAACATAATGATAGTGACCAGCTGGTGTAGTCATTAGTTACTGTGTGGCACACCCTTACTCTGGTAATTGCGAAGTGTGATTTCAATTTTGTGGAGTGTTTTAATTTCTACATGAATGATTTGATTTTTTGCAATTGATTCAGCGACATCTTTTACTGCTATTTATATTTTTCATTCTTGGCTGTAATGTATTGGCACAAATAGTGCTAACTCCATTGAAACAACAAGACCTACCCTATGTTGACAATTAAATGTTGCAGTCTCGGTCAATTAGGATTGATTAGAACAACACTACATTTTTGCACTATTGCCGAGGATGGAAGTTGACGATACAGTCAGCCAAGTTGTTTGTTTGATGATATACTTTTCCTAGTCCATAATCGCTGGGCAGTAAGACGAGAGGTAAGAACCTGCGCATCGATCTAACATACCTGGCCGGGCTCATCGTTGTGATCACTAGTGCACTTAGGGCATGGAATTTTGGTGTTTTGTTAGTGTGTCTTCAGCTCTTCAGTTGCTGGGTGGTAAGACGAGAGGAAAAACCTGCGCATCACTCTAATATACCTGAGTGGACTCACCATTGTCGAAGACTGAGACACTTAGAGTGTGAATCAATACACCTAGGGTCCATGTGTCCAACTGTAGGAACTTTAAAAATACCAAAACTACCCCCACTCTAATTAGTCGCAGGAAAAATGGGTTGTAAAAAGGAAAGGAAGAGTGTAGATTTGGGAAGGAAAACATTTATCTAGGAACTAATCTCTAAGGTAGAAAAAGAACAATCAAGCTCTCAAAGGGATGCAAGGAAAACAGGGCCACAAAAAGCTGTCACTCCCATAACAAGGGTAGAAACCTCTAATTCCTCTATCTCGGGGCCATATCATTCTAAAGCTAGCACCCACACTCCCAAGATTAAGAATCCAATCCAAGGGGAAGCTAGTAGCCAGAACTTTAGGACCGAGGGACAAGGGGAAACTGAGGGGGGACATCAAACACCTGAGACAGGAGAGCACCTATTGGTTTATCAATATCCAGATTAAGGTATTATCAATATCCAGATTCAGGTAGTGCGATGAAACAACCAGTCCTGGGAGTACCTGAGCCATCAATTACACCTGTGAGACCATCACAAAAACAATTTGAAGAATGTTTGTTACAACAAGGGTTAAACGGATTAGCCATGGGGGACAACAATGACAACAATGCTAAAACATATGCTACCGTTACCACCTTTGAGTTCCCAATTGGGGATATCAGAGGCGAAGCTCCTATGAAAAATATTCCTCTATCATCCTTACCATCCTTCCAAGGGATGACTGTGGAAGACCCAGACACCTTTTTATTTGAATTTGATGTCTTATGCAGGAGTTATGACTATATCTCAGATGCTTAGAAACTGAAATTATTTCCTGCTAATTCGAAAGGGGCAGCCTTGATATGGTTCATGGGATTAGGCTCCGCTTTTATTCAAACATGGAGCGATATGAAGGAGACATTCTTATCAAAGTACCAAGACTATTGCAGAACCAGGGACTTAAGGGAGGAAGTATTTAGAATGACACAGAAGGAGGATGAGAGCCTGGAAGACTATGTAGAGTAGTTCCACTATAATCTGTAGAGGTCTAAACACAACGATTTAGACCATGAGATCTTGAAGACCATATTTATTAGAGGAATGAGGGACGACTGCCTTGACACCTTGAACCTACTAGGAAAAGGGGATATATCACAGGAACCATTCACTGAAATTGTAAATCTTTGTCTAAGATTCTCTAGAGGATCGTCTAAGGGGAGAAGCATAATTTGAGATGCCTTTGCCCGAATACAAAAATCTGCATGAGGAGGAGTAACCTGAGCAGAGATTGGGTATTTGTTCGAAATTTTCAAGACCGATATCCTCAGTACTTTATCTGCCTAGATAACAGTAGATCATGTCAAGAAGATACAAGTAGAAGATGATATACCTTTGGCTATGTTCTGTTCGAATTGCTGGAAGAAGCATCCCTTGAGGGAATGCGAATTGAACAACATCAACTTGTGCAATATTTTCAAGCTGGAACATTCGACAGGTGAATGTCTGGAGCTTCCTAGACTGAAGGAAGTACTTAGAGAGTCAAGTGAGGAGGTGCAATCCTCTTATTTCATCGCACCAAGGAGGCTATGGCAACCATGACCTCTAGGTATGTGTCAAGATTTTTCCTCTTTGAATTCATGGAACAATGCATATAATACTCAACAATATCCATGGAAATATCCTACTCCTTCTTCAGCACAATTTCCTTCACCCTGGAACCAGTGGTCTCCATCTCCCTCTATCTAATATCCTCCATCTCAACCATACCCTTAGAACAAAAACTGGAGAGGTAATGCCCATAATACAACTTTACCTGGATTATCAATGCAGTGACAACTACAATTACCTCCTTTCCAAACTCCTGCTCCTACACCGCCTGTGTGACCCCAACTATTTGTGAAACCTAACCCAAACCCGAACAGTAAATCAGCTTAGGGCATAGAGGCTCCGACTACCTTCCAGACCTACCTTATTACCCCCGTGGAGTTTAATGAAATTCAATTGCGATCGAGTAAGGTAATTAAACCAAGTCACCCCCCTATCATCACAAAGGAGGAATGTGAACCCTCCAAAGGAGATACCGTAGGCTCTGAGGCGGTTGTTGCACCTATAACAACTAATACAGAAGAAATTGTTACGTCTGTAACAACCAACCCGCGAAGGACTGTTACTTCTGTAACAACCAACTCAGGAAAGGCTGATACACCTATAACAATTGAATTGACTTCTATAACTCAGAATCCTCCGTATCCTTAGAGATTGACTGAGCCTAGAATGACCTCACATGCCGAATCTGATTTTCTTAGGGAGTTGCAAAATTTGCATGTATGAATTCCTTTGCTGCAAGCCCTTAAAGAAGTACCTATTTATGTTAAAACAATACGAGACTTGTGCATCAAGAAACCTGGGAGGAAGCCTAAAGACCCTGCTACCATACATGTGATGGGGAGATTATCTGAATTAATTTCAGCTAAGTATAATGATCCAGGAAATCCTATGGTTACTGTCTAGATTAATGATTAGCCCATAACTAACACATTGATCAATCTTGGGGCTACAATTAATGTGGTGAGAAGGGACCTCTTTACCACCCTAGGGTTACAGGGGCTTAGACATACTCCTACTATACTTGAATTAGCAGACAAATCCCGTGTTAAACCCGAGGGAGCGTTAGAGGACATAGTAATTACAATAGCTTCCTAGAGGTATCCAACTGACTTTCTTATCTTACAACCCAAATCCAATTTGGGGGGACATCCTTTGATCTTAGGGAGACCTTGGCTGGCAACTACAGATGCATCTATATGCTACAGATCTAGATCTATGGTGATATCAGACGGCCAGGCTACAAAGAATCTTAATATCTACCCCCCAAAACCAAATGTGTATTTATATAAACCTTGGTGGGATGAGTTTGAGATCGAATTAGATATTTCCCTACCACTCCTCACTCTGGGAAAAGCCCAGTACTTTAAAGATGAGACAGAAGATGACATCATTAATGGTTTTATTAGTAACTCGTTTTCTTTCGCTTCCATTAAAATTCGAATGAGGAAGAGAAGGTAGAAATCCAATTGAAATAGAACTAGGAAAGTTTCTAAACATTAACCCCAACTTGACTACTGAGAAAAACTTACTTCTGTTACAGAAATACAAAAAGTCATTTGCACGGGACTATACAAATATGAAAGGGATCCACCCTAACCTGTGCACTCACTGTATTTATTTGAAGGATGGCTGCAAACCAGTCAGACAACCGCAGCACCGCATGAACCCTGCACTGAAGGAGGTGGTGAAGGAAGAATTTTAATTTTATTTATCCAATATCTGACAGTCAACGGGTGTCTTCGATTTTCATCTTTCCTAAGAAGAATGGAAAGTGGAGAGTCTATGTGGATTACAGAGAACACAATAAGGCCACTCAAAAGGACCATTTTCCTTTATGTAATGTCCCTTAATAATAAATAATAAATAATAAAAATAATAAATAATAAATAATAAATAATAAATAATAAATAAATAATAAACAATAAATAAAATAATAAATAATAATAAATAAAATAAATAAATAAATAAATAATAAATAATAATAAAATAATAAATTAATTACATGATGTAAATAAATATAAATAAGAATAAACAGAAAAATAGTAAAAATCAGTAAAGGTATCAAAAAAAGAAATAAAAAAAGAAAAATAGTAAAAATCAGTAAAACTATCAACAAATAAAAACGAAAGAATAAAACAAGAAAGTAGTAAAGTTGCATGTTGACACATGGAGTGTGTGCATGTGGTTCCCCTTCTAATATTTGCTCTATTTAATATATGGTGAGGAAGATGAGAGGCATTCCATCATTCCATGATTCCACCATCCATTCTCTTGGGAGAATAGTGTGTAAGACAAAGGATTCCCTGGTAGTAGTATGTTGATTGAGGGCTCGGGGGTGGCCAGTTGTAGCAAGATTTTGTGCAACTGAGCCTACGGTTGGGTGGAGAGTCGTCCCCAAAACCTTGTTCCACTTAGTAGACTTCAACTGAAATCACAGGTAAGTGTCTCTACTCATAGTTTTGAACTTTGATGTTAATTAGTGGATAATTGCATGTTGATTATAAATTACTTGATTAATCTAATTAATTACATGTTTATTTTGGGTTGTTACATATGGTATCAGAGCTAGGCTCAACCCTTAGGGCCTATGGGCATCTTAAAAAAAAATTATTATTATTTTGTTGGGATTTTTTAACTCGACTTGTTCTGAAAGTTTCAGGATCGTTACTTCAGGGAGGCCGCATGTCCCTTTTGGTCTACAAACCCTCGCTGTACACGTAATTTTTAATTTTAGGGTTTTCAAAAAAAAGAAGAAGAAGCTAAAAGCCAATCTAATAGCTAAAAGCCGTTAAAAGATCTGATCTGCTCTTTAGTGAGGAATTTAATAAATAAAATCCTTTGCAAAATTTTCCAGGAGTTCTTCTAACATTCATCGTGCAAGACTAGTTAATTTTCTAGTGAAGCCGACGGTTCTTCTTCCTCTTAATTGACCAAGATCTAGCGGAATATCATCATATTAGGAGTTTTAAGAATTTTCTCTAGCATAACCGAAAGGGTTGTAAGGAGTGAATAGTAAATTTCTTGCAGGGTTTATCACATCTCTAACATCTCTGCCATCCACCATATTTTTCACCTTTAGACCAATATCTCTTTTCTTGATCTTGGATTTCAGCCCATAATATTTGCTATACCCATTTTTCATCGCGGGTTTCAGGTCAATATTTTTTATCCGATGTCTCATCTTCGGTTATTGCTATTTTCTAGCCAAAGCACTGAATTGTTTTTATATCATAGATATCCCTATTTATGTCTTGTGTGAGACCGTGCCAAATCCCACGCACTATGCACAATATAATGGCATGAAGTAGACCACTCCTAAAGAAAATCGCATTCGTTCAGTCTTCTGATTGATCAGTTCTGCCCGATGCTGTGCAAGGTTTGTCTTTGCGTTATGTCTTTATTTCATCCATATGTGGAATCAATTGTTTATTTTCCCCTGTTTTTTCATGAAGCACAGTGCATCTTTAAGGTTTTATATTCCCCTGATGTTTTCATGGAGCTCAGCCCATGATGTAATTCAGGATTTGAAAGCTGGAGAATCGATCTGGTGTTCACCGAAATATCGCTCATTAAACGTGAAGCTCGGGCCGTGACTTTAATGGATCGGTATTGAAGGACAATAACTAGGGATTTGATCTGTAAATCGAGTGAGTCAGATGATTGAGGTAAATAGAAATAGATGTATTTTGTTTCTTGTATTTAGGGCTGTGAGAGCCCCTGCGAGGGTTTGTGTGTGTGAGAATTCCACGGCCTTGCCTTTGCGGGTGCGCTTGCAGGCGGGTCTGAACATTATTAATAAAATTCATATTTTCTTTCTTGCTGAGAGGGCCGTTGCGGGCAGTTTGGCCGGACGGTGCCTCTCCCTTTGCGGGTTGGATGGATTTGATAATCTGTTCTTGGAAATGATGGCATAATCTTTTCCTTTTTTTCATTAATCTTCTGCTCATAAGAAACGTATACCGGGAATGACCTTGGCAACATGATGATGGTTTTTGAGGGAAAGGAAATGTGCAGTCCCGAGCCCAGCACTGTTAAAGCCAACTCATATCAAAGCCCCTGCAATACCAATCCTAGAATGAATATCGAAACATCTCCTTCCTCGCCTAAATTTATGATATTCTAGGTCTTTAATTTTTACTCTGTTTTTGTTCTTCAAATTTAATGGCTTGAATTGGAATGAAAGCTATTGAAACCATAGTTATGTCAGTAATTGACAACCCACTTTTGCGTTTTATATTTTTCTACGGGTTATTCATTATGTCATAGTTATGCGATTAAAAATAAAAAATAAAAATTATTAAATTACATACAACTCATTTTCAAATCTGATTCCACCGTGACCATTATTATATAGGTCGGACCTAGATAACCTCTTAAAGTCAGAATTTTCTTTTCTTATCCAGTCATGTTTTTTAAACTCTTCTTGAATCAAAATTGAAATAGATAGAAAAGTGAATTAAATCCGAAATTGGTCGAGGAGAAAGAAAAGTATAAGGGGAGTTAATCAGGAATTTGATAAAAGAAGCTGGATTTTTAAGATCTTATTCTGTGATCGAGATTAATAGGAAATGCGATTTGATTAAAGATAGATTCCTTTTTGAGGTTTTCATTATTGAAATTGATCTGCACCCTAATCTATTTCTGGTTCTATGCTGAAGATGTTTTATGGCAAGATTGCAGTAGATCAAATCCTAAAGCAAGAAGAAATACTGCAAAAAGTAAACAAACACTCACGACAGAAATTCAAAGGAATCTTATACAAAAAAATGGGGAAAGAGCACATAATGTGTTCCCTTCTGACTGTTGGCTGTCCAATTGAATAGAGCACCATAAAACACTTTGTTATTGCTTCCTCGGACATCCCTATGTTATCTTTTAATGAAGATCACTATTTAGTCTCGTTCCTTCCTCGTTTTCCAGCCACCCAAATCTCCCTTGTGCAAGGTCTGAGAGTCCCACTTAATGTTGGCATTATGATTCAAGTGTTGTCCTTGATGGCAACTCACTCAGAGGTTGGTACAGATACTCAGAAGTTGGTTCAGGTGATGGCAACTTACTCAGAAGACAGATCCTAGTACAGCTTGCCAAGGAAGTTCATACACGCAGGTTTGTTAAGCCCAAGTCGCGTGTACACGCAGGTTGGCTTCAGAAAAAGCGCGTGTATGTGGAAAAGCACCTTTGGTCCATGGCGGTTAGTCCTTGGAAGTTGTGCCTATGGTTTCGGACCATTGTATCTCGACGGGCGTGTCGATCCCTAGTTTTGAAGTTGATGGTATTGTGTTTCTATGGTTTTGGCTCTTGGTATTAAACAAGGCCTAAGGCTATATAAGGAGAAGATCACTAGGCAAAGAGTAAGTGAGTGTGGGTGTCTGACGCAGTGAGAGGATCTGGTATTGCTGGTTATCTGTTCGGGACGCTTGGCAAGGGTCGGATCTGACAGCAAAGGCAGAAGTAATCATTTCTAGATCTGCACGCGGGTTGCCTTTGGAGAAAGCGCGTATACACGCGGTTTTGGTACAGTGAAGTAGCGTATGCATGATAAGGGTTGATATTTCAGGTTGTTGCTGATTCTGGTGGTTGTTGCAGAGTTCTAGATTCTGGTTTGGGTTCTGTGTTCTTGATGACAGGGTTTCAGTGATTCGGTATTGGGTTGTTTAATGAATTATGATGCAAGTATAAGTTGATGATTGTATTGCAGTAATGTTTGCTTTGTACTCTTGGATCCAGTCTGAAAATTGATGAAACGTGGTCCCTGAAGGTTGTAGGGTCAGCACCTACGTACTAGTAAATGGATCAGCTAGTACAAGAGCTGAGGGGGTTGTAGCTCCCTTCCAAAAGTAGTTGGAAAACGAGAGAGAGGGTTGTAGCCCTCTGCAGGTTGTAGCCTGCATACTGGTAAAGGACTGCACCAGTATATTGTAAAAGAAGTTTCTCATTAAAGAAGAAAGAGACGAATTGCAGCAGGTGGTTTTCACCCACATTGGGTTTCCACCTTATATCATGGTGTTCATGTGTGTGGCTCTTGTGTGATGTTCTGTTCTGTTATACTGCACCTGTTTACTGCTAAATTGCTTAATAATGTTCTGATGCATTTACTGAAGATAAGATTAACTGAATCATAAGATATCTGCATATACGCTAGTTGCTTTAGACACAGTCGCGTGTACACGCGGGTTCACTTAACTGAAGTCGCGTATATGTTTCTGAGTATGAAATTGAAAAGGTTTTATTGATCTGATAATACTGATTCACCCCCCCCTCTCAGTATTATTTCCAACAATTGGTATCAGAGCAGGTCCTTCAGAGGAAGCTTGATCGCTTGAAGGAAAAGATCCATCAAAATGGCTAATCCAGAAAGAGAGGCACACATCAGGCCACCAGTCTTTGACGGGAACAATTTTACTCACTGGAAGATAAGAACCACTGCATATCTACAGTCTCTTGGAGCAGAAGTTTGGGGACTCATAGAAGGAGGATACAAATTCCCATCAGCAACTCCTACAGATCCAGCAGAGAAAAAGCAATATGAGCTCAATGCCAAAGTAGTTAATGTCCTATTGAGTACTTTGACTCAATCAGAATTTATGAAAATCATGCATCTCAAATCAGCTAAGGAAATATGGGACAAAATCGTTACAAGCTACGAAGGAGATGATCAGGTAAAAATAGCGAAGCTTCAAACTCTCAGAATCCGGTATGAAACTCTTAAGATGCGAAGTAATGAAAGCGTAGCTAATTATTTCCTGCGTATGGATGAGATTGTGAATTGTATGAGGGATCTGGGTGAAGAATTTGAGGAAGTTGTCTTAGTTCAAAAGGTTTTGAGATCTCTGTCTACTAAATTTGATTCTAAAGTATCTGCCATAGAAGAAAAGGAGAATGTGCGAAAAATTACCATGTCACAGCTTCACGGGATCTTAACTGCTTTTGAAATGCGACTAGAGGTACCACCAGAGGCCGCATTCGAAGTGTCAGAGGAAGAAGATGAGGTAAATTTTGTCAAGAATCTTGAACGGGGAACTGGACGGTTCAAAGATAAGCTACCTTTCAAATGTTTTCTATGTGGTAGAGTTGGTCACTATGCTGCTAGATGTCCTCATAACAAAGAAAGGATATATGAAGAAGATGGTAGAAGCTATTATTCCCATATTAAAAGTTCATTTAATGATAGTGAAGATATTAGAAGTCTCATGGCGCACAAGAAGAAGAATGCTTCATCCAATGATAGCGAGGATATTAAAAGTCTCATGGCACATGAAGAGAAGAATGCAGAAACTGAAGAAGCTGCCAAATTAAAAGAACTATTGGAAACAGAAACCAGGGTAAGGGAGAAATTGCAGGATATAGCAAAAGATCAGAGCACAACTATTCAGAGACTTGAATCAAAGATCCTCTCTCTAAAAGAAGATCTTGAAGATCAAGAACATGAAGTGATCAAACTAAAGCGACAAGTAGAAGAAGGGAGAAAAGTTGAAGAAGACCTAAGGAAGCAGTATCTGAAAAAGGAAGAACAACATCAAGTTGAGGTAAATATCTTGAAAGGTAAACTAGAAGAAAAGGATAAGCTTTTACGATTTCAAGATAGTTCTAAAGTCTTGGATGATATTCTTAATAGTCAAAGATCTCCTGCTATCAAGACTGGTCTTGGTTTTCATGAATATGTTGAAGGTGAATCTAGTTCACAAGGTGAGACAAGAAACTCTAATGAAAAATCTGAAATGCTCAAGGAACAACCAAGAAAAGAAATTCCTCAAGGAAGATCCTTTACTCCTAACTATGGACGTGATAGACGATTATTTCCTCCGCTGAATAAAGTTGAATGTTATGTATGTCATAATCTTGGACATGTTGCAGCCAGATGCAGAAGTAGAATGGTTCAAGAAAGATCATCTCATCCCAGGTATTTCAGAGGGTATTGCTTTGCCTGTAATGCATATGGACACAAAGCAATTGATTGTGATAGAAGGAACATGAAAAATATAAGGTGTTATACATGCAACAACTATGGGCATAAAGCAAGGGAATGCAGAAGCAGATTTCAAAATTCAAGACAAGGGGACCATACATCATCACAGTTGCAGGAATTGAAGAAGACAGAGACAGAAAGGTGTGGGACAACTCAGTCAGCTGACATAACAGACACAGGGGAATCTGAAAGTGATGAGATTCAGTATTCCATCCTGCATACGCTGAGATAATGAAGACAAGTCGCGTATATACGCGAGTTACATGCTGCAAAGTCGCGTATATGGAGAAAGGGCAGCAGAACAGATGGTTATATGGCTCAGGGGGAGCAGAACAGACTCAGGAAATGGTTCAGACATGGTTGGCTCACACTCAGGGGGAGAATATTCTTCAAATAATGCATTGCTGGCATTATGGTTAGAAGTTGTTGATAAAGTCTATGAAGATGAATGATGAATGTATGTTGAGTCTTTTGGTGATAGGAAGGTCTTCTATAATGTATAAGTCCTTGTTCTTCTTGAAGAACATCTTTTGCAGATCTTGCCTACAGTCAAGGGGAGCATGAACAGCACAATTCAGCAAGAGCAGGATGGATAGATTGGTACTCTTTGGCATTCACAAAGGGGGAGCACACTTGGAGATTTCAGCATGTACTCAGGGGGAGTATGGACAGCAGTATGGACAGCAGAAGGTATACCAAAGAAGAGAATATCTTGGTCCGCCCTTTGCCCTTGATGTCAAAGGGGGAGAGTGACTTGGTGTAGTGGTTGCCATCAAGTCCAAAGGGGGAGATTGTTGGCATTATGATTCAAGTGTTGTCCTTGATGGCAACTCACTCAGAGGTTGGTACAGATACTCAGAAGTTGGTTCAGGTGATGGCAACTTACTCAGAAGACAGATCCTAGTACAGCTTGCCAAGGAAGTTCATACACGCAGGTTTGTTAAGCCCAAGTCGCGTGTACACGCAGGTTGGCTTCAGAAAAAGCGCGTGTATGTGGAAAAGCACCTTTGGTCCATGGCGGTTAGTCCTTGGAAGTTGTGCCTATGGTTTCGGACCATTGTATCTCGACGGGCGTGTCGATCCCTAGTTTTGAAGTTGATGGTATTGTGTTTCTATGGTTTTGGCTCTTGGTATTAAACAAGGCCTAAGGCTATATAAGGAGAAGATCACTAGGCAAAGAGTAAGTGAGTGTGGGTGTCTGACGCAGTGAGAGGATCTGGTATTGCTGGTTATCTGTTCGGGACGCTTGGCAAGGGTCGGATCTGACAGCAAAGGCAGAAGTAATCATTTCTAGATCTGCACGCGGGTTGCCTTTGGAGAAAGCGCGTATACACGCGGTTTTGGTACAGTGAAGTAGCGTATGCATGATAAGGGTTGATATTTCAGGTTGTTGCTGATTCTGGTGGTTGTTGCAGAGTTCTAGATTCTGGTTTGGGTTCTGTGTTCTTGATGACAGGGTTTCAGTGATTCGGTATTGGGTTGTTTAATGAATTATGATGCAAGTATAAGTTGATGATTGTATTGCAGTAATGTTTGCTTTGTACTCTTGGATCCAGTCTGAAAATTGATGAAACGTGGTCCCTGAAGGTTGTAGGGTCAGCACCTACGTACTAGTAAATGGATCAGCTAGTACAAGAGCTGAGGGGGTTGTAGCTCCCTTCCAAAAGTAGTTGGAAAACGAGAGAGAGGGTTGTAGCCCTCTGCAGGTTGTAGCCTGCATACTGGTAAAGGACTGCACCAGTATATTGTAAAAGAAGTTTCTCATTAAAGAAGAAAGAGACGAATTGCAGCAGGTGGTTTTCACCCACATTGGGTTTCCACCTTATATCATGGTGTTCATGTGTGTGGCTCTTGTGTGATGTTCTGTTCTGTTATACTGCACCTGTTTACTGCTAAATTGCTTAATAATGTTCTGATGCATTTACTGAAGATAAGATTAACTGAATCATAAGATATCTGCATATACGCTAGTTGCTTTAGACACAGTCGCGTGTACACGCGGGTTCACTTAACTGAAGTCGCGTATATGTTTCTGAGTATGAAATTGAAAAGGTTTTATTGATCTGATAATACTGATTCACCCCCCCCTCTCAGTATTATTTCCAACACTTAAAACAAGCTCAGTTACTTTTATAACTGCCTTTTACATTTGTTTCTTGCAATACATTTTTTTTTTTCCACTTCCAACATGTTCATGTTTAAGATGGATCAGGATTTTTTTCCCAGGATGATAGATCTCGTCATCTTTCTCATGAGATGTTAAAATTCCATTTCGATTAATTTTGCCATATATCGTTTACTATTTTCGGTGGCATCGTTTTTTCTCACTCGTCAGAACTTTAGCATACCTTCGCTTGGTGCTAAGTTAAAATTTACTTTATTGGTCCGCACCACATTCATGAATGGTGGACAAGGCGTCCATAAGATTTGAACCTGTCTCATCATAGTAAGCACCTCCTACTTACTGTTCAAGTTTCAACTTTCTTTCTCATCACATTTTGATAACTGATCTGGCTTTGGTAGACTGATATACTTGTTAAACTAGCTACAACCAGCTTATTTCTTTAGAATCATTACAAAAGTCTGATATTAAATTATGGAAGTGAGACCTGAAATTCTAGGGGTATCACCATTTGTTTTGGAGGATCAACTGTAAGTGTTTGGCTATCATTGCATGCATATGCGGGTGACTTGATTTCACTGTTAGAAATATGATATATATATATATATATATATATATATATATATATATATATATATATATATATATATAGTTAGAGGTCTGATATAGGTCTGATCTTGACATTACAGTGATATATTACCTTTGCATTTGGCACTAAGCTTGAATCTAGATCATTAGTACTCCTTATCTTGCATTCAATGATCATTTGAGAAGTGATTTGGTGGACTGATTGGATCATCTAGTGACTTAGTTATTGAATTTTGGTATCTAAGGACTGATATATTCTTGGCAATAAGCTACAACAATCGGATTTCTTGACAGCAGACTAACGTTGGTATAACTTAAAGTTTGGTGCATTCATTAGTTCCTCATTGGTTTTCTCATGCATCATTGTGCCATTTTATAGACAACAGATTGATATTTACATTAGTATTGGAATGAGCCTCCTTTCTTATTTCTTCTCTGGTTTGGATACCGGCCTTTTCCTCTATGGTTCTCTGCTCTCATTAGAATCTCATTGCATGGTAAAACCACTGATAGAAATCTCATTTTCTTGAGTTTTTTGTGCTTGCATCCTCTTACCATTTTCTAAACGCTGTTTCATAAAAAGAACAGTGCTATAATTAACTATAACAGTTAAAGGTGTGACAATGCTTCACTAATTTAAAAGTTTATTAATCCAAGGTGTTTCTCACATAGCTCTCTGTGGATATCTTGTTTATCTCTATCTACTTGTGCTTGTACACTTTATATTCCATTACAACCATATAACAAAGCGAAATTCTAAATGAGTCACATGATTAAAGGTATATAGTTTTGTTGTGACTCATTGATTCATTGGAAGAGGTTTTTTGTAATCTTGTATTGCAAGTGTTACTTTCACAAATTGGATAGAAGGTTATTCAATACTCTTGATCTACATTGTTTCATTAGAGAATTTTCATTGCATTTCAGTCTTGCATTTTCTGGTTGAATAATTGGTTTAAATCACAAGCATGAAACATATATTGTGCCCAGAAATGGTTCAGCCACAAAAATATTCATTTATATCAGTCATAGCCAAAAGATACCCACTTAGAATATCTTAGAAATTTCCACAAAGAAATCTAAGTTTACTTGTTGGTTCATTGTGGTATTATAACAGTTGGTAGACAGTATATTGTAGGTGTTTCTCTTCCAAATTGTGATTAAAATAACATGCACAATACTAAGCATACATAAAAGAGATATTCGAGAATAGCTGATATACACCTTGCATTAAATTTAAAAGAGCACACACCACTGAAAGTATACATTTCAGCAATAGTATGATTTTTGAGGTTCGAAATGATGATTTCTTATCAAATTTATCAAAATTCCAATTGATGGATTTTAATGAGTAGATTGATTGCTTAGCTAAGACAGATACTTTTATGGAACATCTAAAATCATGTTTTATTGTTTAAACTTTATGATACATCTAAATCATACACTATGATTTCAGTTTAGTTTAATTAACTGTTATGATGTTGAGTATATTGTTACATGAGGTTTCATGATTCAAGGTTAATTGCATATATTGGATAAAGTTGTCTAAGGAGAAATGGAAAGGAGAAACTTGCAAATTTTCTAATGATGATAACTAATGTGATTATGGCCAACTTGGATCAGATAAGTTGTGTGCATGACAACATCTATAATAGTTTTTCCCTCTAATGGGAGAGCCACATTGTAAAGTTTTCCATAGGTGAATAACTATGAATTATGGATAACAAGATGTATGATCAGGGAATTTTATTATGTTGATGTCTTAAAACAGGAAATGATAAGTGGATTACATTTGGTAGCCATCTTAATGAATTTATTTATGGGGTATTACAATTTCCAAAGAGTATCAATGCTATGCTTCTAAGAGAGAAGGAAAAGAAACCACAATGACTAGAGGTGAGAAATTAAAGTCAATTTAATAAAATAGAATGAAGTGAAAAAGTTTCCATTTTTGAAGCTAGTAGACATGGAATATTAGGAAATTAATACTAGGAGAAAAATAAAAATATATCTATGAATATCGGGTAGGAGGAAATGAAGGGATGTTCTATCAAGAAGAAAGTTCTTTTAAGGGTATTGATGAGTGGACCGAGAAACTTGATTGGTAATGGTCATAGTGATGATCTACATAGTTTAAAAAAAGTGAAGATATGAAGTTGAGAATTTTCATAATGACCAGTGATGATAAACGAGGAAGATGTTTAAAGGTTTAAATGGTAAAAACATAAAACAAAAAATATAATAGTGAAGTATAGGAAGGAATGTTGCTAGAAATTTTATAAGGATACCTTGAGAAGGATTGTGAAAGTATTGACAAAAGAAGTAAGAGGTTGTACTTGATTGATTTGCACTCATTGTTTCATAAGTAGGACTTCTCATAGAGAAACTTAGCAAGTTTTGTTCCCATAACATTAAAAGAGGTTGTTTCCACATAACACCACACATTTAAATTTTTTCATGGACAATGATGGTAGTAGTGTTTCCAACTGTTTCAAAATCTAAAATAAAGATACTATTTAATGAGCAAGAGTCTCTTTTCGAACTTGAAGAAGGGTGAATTTACAATAAAGCAATCAAGTGGTATTGAGATAGGAACTTGACGAGATAAGAAAATATTTTGTGGATGAAAATGATAATTATTAAGTTATGTATGTATAAGTCAACATGGATCAACAAACCCTCATGCAAATAAATTAAGCATGATATAAAATTAAATCTTGATGACCTAGTGTTTATATGCAATTGCATATAGCGGTATTGGAATCGATAAGCCAAAGGGTAAATGGATGTAAAACCAAGGGATTTTAATTTTGAGATAGATGATTTAAATAATGCTTGTATAACTAGTAATATCTTAACAATGAATTTCACCAGAATTTCCTTGGGGAAGGAAGAATATATGACGAGAGATTAAGACTCAAGATGATAAGGCTCATGTGAAATTTAAACAATGTACTTAGATGATTATACCTATGGTGTAAATGGTAAACTTCCTAGTTGAAAGAAGTGGAAATGATTATTGAAAAAGTAATTGGTATCTTGATGAAAACATAACACTAATAACACTGATGAGATAACATAGATCCTAGATGGATGTTGAATAATCTTAGTTCATAGTTGAATGTTTGTAAAGTAAATGAAATTGATTTTTTTTTTTTTGATGAATCATGCTAAGAATGCTTATAGAGTATTATTCTATATTTGATAAGTATTGAGATGTTTCTCATATTGATGATGTTTCATGATATGATGGTATGAGGGTGATCATGCACATGTGGTTCATATTTATATAGTTGTTACAATAGTGATGATGTATCCTTATGATGATGATGATATGCATAGGCATTATGATGTTATGTCAAGGTATAATGACATATTCATTTCCTACGTGATGATAGGTATTTAATGTTGAATACTCATGATGGATATGATATGCATAACGTGGCATAGGAATTATGATGCTATAATATGAGGTTTATTGACATGTGGTTCATTTATTATGTGAAGTCATGATATGTCTTTGATGCAAATATGTTGATGTTATAACTTATGGTGGTATTTCATGAGGTGAAGCATGTGATATTTGCGTACAAATTTATGACATGCATGAGCATGCAATTCGTTATTATTCATAATGTTGCGATTAACAATGATGAATGTTACATAATGACATGCAAGACTTGGCATGTGGATTATTTTCTATGATACTATGATGGTATAGCTAATGCATTGGTTGCATGTTGAGGTGTGATGATTGACAGGACTCCACAAATAGGCCGAGAGGGCTGGTTTATTTCATGATCTCGTGCAAGCCCATAGGCACGAGGGAGAATAAGTAACACCATATGGGCTGGGGACAAACTCAATCAACACTACATATGCCAGTAGTTCCTTTGTCTTGTGTAGCTCTTGATAGATAGCTCTTGAAGGGCTATGGGACAATCTTGAGGAGGCCAAGTGCCTGATGTTCTAGGCTAGGTGCCTAGCATTGCATTGGGATGCTGAAGTCTAGTAGGGGTGTAAGGACTTCGATGCTTGGGGTTGTGCGCCTTAGTGAGTTATGGAGGGAGTGGGCCAACCTTGCAAGATGCTGGTGACATTGAGCACTATACTGGATGCCTGCCTTGGGGCAGATGAGGTGTAAGTCAGGTGCAAGCCTTGGGGCCAGCCTTGGACTAGGATACAGATCAAGGAGGCCAGCCTTGGACTAGGATACAGACTGAGGAGGCTTATGCCTGATTCCGGAAGTGGGAAAAAGGACAGAGATTCCTTGGGATTTCCTGGGTGTTGTGAAACTTTCGATCCCTGTTGGTTATACTAGTTTAGCAGAGGGTGCCGGGATTGTTACATGAAGTAATAAATAACCAAATAAATGTAATGTCCCTTTGAAAAAAAAGAAAACTTAACTTCGGGATGAAGTTCCTTAAAGTGGGAGAGTATGTAATGTCCCTTAATAATAAATAATAAATAATAAAAATAATAAATAATAATAAATAAAATAAATAAATAAATAAATAATAAACAATAATAAATTAATAAATTAATTACATGCTTTAAATAAATATAAATAATAATAAACAGAAAAATAGTAAAAATCAGTAAAGCTATCAAAAAAAGAAATAAAACAAGAAAAATAGTAAAAATCAGTAAAACTATCAAAAAGTAAAAACAAAAGAATAAAACAAGAAAGCAGTAAAGTTGCATGTTGACACATGGAGTGTGTGCATGTGGTTCCCCTTCTAATGTTTGCTCTATTAAATATATGGTGAGGAAGATGAGAGGCATTCCATGATTCCATGATTCCACCATCCATTCTCTTGGGAGAATAGTGTGTAAGACAAAGGATTCCCTCGCAGTAGTATGTTGATTGAGGGCTCAGGGGTGGCCAGTTGTAGCAAGATTTTGTGCAACTGAGCCTACGGCTGGGTGGAGAGTCATCCCCAAAACCTTGTTGCACTTAGCAGACTTCAACTAAAATCACAGGTAAGTGTCTCTACTCATAGTTTTGAACTGTGATGTTAATTAGTGGATAATTGCATGTTGATTATAAATTACTTGATTAATCTAATTAATTACATGTTTATTTTGGGCTGTTACACTTTACCATTTATAAATCAGGTCCTTGATACCCTTTCCGGAAAAAAATTCTTTTTGTTTCTAGAAAGGTTTAGTGGCTATAACCAAATACAGATTGCCCCGGAGGATCAAGATAAAATGACCTTTACTTGCCCTTGTGGAACTTTCACATATAGAGTACTCCCTTTTGGACTCTGTGATGCGCCAACAACCTTTCAAAGGGAAATACTAGGGATTTTTTTTGATTTGTTGAATGACTGTCTTGAAATCTTCATGGACGATTTTACACCTTATGGAGATGCTTTTGAAACAACATTAGCTAATCTGGAAAAAGTGCTAAAACGTTGTGTACAGACTAATGTTGCTTTGAGCACTGAAAAATGTCACATGATGATGATTGAAGGGATCATGCTAGGACACTACATTTCTGCTAATGAGATCAAGGCAGATCCTGCAAAAATAGAGGTAATTCTGAAAATTCCAACCCCCAAGATGCAAAAAGAGGTACGTAGTTTCTTGGGGCATGCAGGGTATTATAGGAGATTTATAGATTTTTTTTCAAAAATTGCATTGCCATTATTTTCTTTTCTGATGAAGGATGTCGACTTTTTGTGGACATAAAAGTGTGAGCAGGCATTTTTGAAGCTGAAATGTTGTGTATCAGTAGCTCCGGTTTTACAAGGACCTAATTGGGAGCTGTCATTTCACATAGCTACAGATGCATTTGATATTGCTATAGGTGCTGCTTTGGGCCAACTGGAGGATAGGAAACCTTATGATATTTACTACATAAGAAAAAATCTAACTCTGACTGAGCTCAACTACACAGTGATCGAGAAGGAATTCTTAGCAGTCGTGCACGCCATCAATAAATTTTGACATTATATCACCAGGTATCAAGTATTTGTACACACTGACCACTCTGCCATTCGTTTCTTAATGAATAAGCCAATTACCAATGGTAGAATTACACACTGGTTATTGCTGTTACAAGAATTTGATATCACAATTGTCGATAAACCTGGAAAAGATAATGTAGTAGCTGATTTCCTTTCTAGGTTAACTATTGATGACAATTGCATTCCTATTGAGGATTCTTTCCCTGATGAATATCTCTTTGCTATTTCTACTTACTCACCTTGGTATGCAGATATAGCCAATTATCTTGCTGTAGGGAAGTTTCCACAGTATTTGTCCTCCAAGGAGAAAATAAAGATTATATAGCAAAGTGCTACCTATACCTGGATAGATGGGAATCTCTATCACACTGGACCAGATTTCCAGATCAAACATTGTGTTAGAGAAGATGAGATCTTTGACATCCTTAAGCCTTGTCATGAGGAACCTTGTGGAGGTCACTTCGAAGACAAGCAGACAAGGTACACAGTCCTTTCAATAGGGTATTATTGGCCAACAATATTTCAGGATGCTAAGAAGTTTATGAAAGGATGTGATATTTGCCTAAGGATGGACCAACCACTTCAATTAGATGAGATGTCGTTACAACCCCAAATCGTCTTAAAACATTTTGAGAAATGGTATCTAGATTTTGTGGGACCAATTAATCCTTCATCTAGACAGAAATCTTACATCTTGGTATGCACTGACTATGTCACAAAATGGGTTGAGGCAAAGGAACTAACTAGAGCCACAAAGCAAGCTATTTTAGACTTTCTGTTTGAAGACATCTTTGTCCGATTTGGTATACCAAGGGAGATAGTCATAGATGGAGAGCCCCAGTTTACATCCCATATGATCCAGAAGTTGGTTGAAAAATATAAAATCCATAATAGAATCACAAAACCTTATCATCCACAAGAAAATGGCCAAGTAGAAAGCACTAACAAAGTCATTGAGGGGATCCTTACCAAGACCGTGGCTAGTCACCAAAGGAATTGGGATGACAAACTTCTAGAAGTGTTGTGGGCATACATGACTACATGGAGGAATACCATGGGATTCTCACCATATGAACTTGTGTATGGAAAAAATCGCTTATTCTGGATTGAGTTTGAAATCAAGACACTGAGAAAAACATTGTAGGTAAATTTGGATCTGGCTACAACACAAAAGTAGAGATTGGACCAGGCCAATGAATTGGAGGAGAAATAGCTAGCTGCTATATAGCAAACAAATATTATCCAGCAACAGAGAGTTAAGTGGCATGAAAAATTCATCAAGAAGAAGAAGTTCCAGAAAGGAGATTGGGCTCTCTTATATGACTCAATATTCAAAGACTTCAAGGGTAAGCTCTGCACCAGATGGTTATGTCCCTATGAGGTAGATGCATTCTTTGATAATGAGACTATAAATTTGGTTACCATTGACAGTGCGAGGACACCATTGCTTGCAAATGGGCACCGTCTTCGGTTATATCACAAAACTTCTTCATGGGATTCATTCTTCAACATTGTCTTCACCCTTGCTTGCACATGGGCACCGTCTTCGATTATGTCACAAAACTGCTTCATGGGATTCATTCTTCAACATTGTCATAAATTCGGATCTTCACATTACAGGAACAGGGGAAAGCCCCCCTGTGCTGCAAAAATTATAATTTTTCTAATAAGTGTAATAGCTGAAAATCAACCGTTGTTAAAAAAAAAACCAATCTGGTTGTGAAAACCTTTTTTGGACGCAGACAAACAATTTCTGTAGCAGTTGAAAACCACTTTGTGGCGGCTGTTACACACTCTGTAACAAAGTTTGTTATTTCAAGCATACTTTACAATAATTCTATTACACGAGCTTTTTCTTTTTTGTTGTTGCAAAAATTAACAATACATAATAGTTGTCTTGGCTGTTGCACCTGTAACAGCTGATGAATTCTAGAAATAATTCGAGTAAGATATTTATTGCAATAGACAACAGGCATCATTGTGGGTCAGAAAATAGTTACCGTGACCACCGGAGTTAAGTTCGCGCGTCTCACCACCAATGACTTCTCCCCACATCACCCAAGTACATCATACAAAGGTAATATCATTATCCACTTTTATTCGGTAATTATGGCAATTTAACACGATATCCCTTTTGACGGTCGAGGTCGACAGTCACATTTAAGCCGGGGGGGGGGGGAATCACATTGCGACATGACCTTTGCATGACCTGTGATTATTTAAAAAACCACAATTAAAGCATGATGATGTGGTAATCATTGTCACTTAATGACCGATCATACCAAAAAGGGAATTGTACCTCCGACTAGACCTCCCATAACCTAGCATTAATAAGGCAACACTACTGTGTAATACGAACCATGATTGAAAATATTAATTTGAAATTCTCACTTGTGCCGCCCTACCATTTACCCCTTCTAGAGCATTGCATCCCCATTCAAAGTGCTCAGAGAAGTGGAAAAGAACAGTTGCAGGCTGAAACAAGTAAGTAGTGTGCCGTCTCCTCTGGAACTTCTAAAGGAAGGAAAAAGGAAGGATAACAACATTGAATTTGTGTAGCGATGGGTGGAGAAGCAATTTGGCTTGAGCCAGGGTCGACAGAGGCTTTGGAGAATTGCCACGAAGCATATCAGATTTTTAAGGATGCATGCTGGTTTGAGTTCTTCCAAAGGCTGGAGGGATCAAAAAGGGGAGTCGCGATGGAATTCGCGAAGAATTTAGAGAGAAATCAGACAGAGGTTAGGGGATTAAAGTTGGAGGTTACAAAAGAGGTGATTGCTCGAGTGACAATATTACCAGTGGAAGGAAAAAGGTGGTTTAACAAGAAAGTTAATGACCCCTCCTTGAAGGGGGATTTCCTCCAAGGGGAGGAACAATTGGTGAAGAAAGGGAGGGGGATTGATACGTTGTCACTTCCCTAGCCATGGGATGATGTTGCCCTTTACCTAATTAAGTACATCACCTACGATGGAAGGGAAACAATCATGTTCAATTACCACTTTCCATTTCTAAACCACCTTTGGCATCGACAACTAATAAATCTTCCCTACTTTTTGTTGGGAAACATCAAGCATATGGCCGTCTTTGCATCCAGAAACATGCGTCATCAACCATGGCCTCATCAAGCTCATTGTGCTAGACGCCCTAAGCCACCAGGGAAGGAGTTGGGAGGAATTCATGAGGAAGAAGGCCAGAACTACCCGCAGGAAACAAACTGGGATGTCTGAGGAAGCTCCAATGACGATAAAGGAGCAGGTCCAACCTTCGAAATTAAGGGTTGGTAGGAGGCCAGTCAACAAACCAATTGGTGATAGGCAGCCAAAGTAGAGAATAAGGGTTTGTGGGCACCTAGAGTCCCCGTCCATGTCCAAGAAGAATGAAGAGGCAGTAGATTAGAAGGACGAGAAGTAAGCTCAACCACAAGAACCTTCCTCACCTCGTAAGAGCAAAACTCGATCCTTGCTGTTAAAAATAGAAAATTTACAAAAAGAGAAGAGAGGGCTAAGGGAAGAACTAGCAGAAGGGAAGGTAGTGGTAAGAGCCCTGGGGTTAGACACTTTTGCCGAGGGCGTAGATAGGGCCAGGAAGGGAGATGTCCTGGGTGATGTGTGCACGGCCTGTGCTAAGAAGCTAGTGACAACGAGGTTTAGAGTCTGTGCAGTGGACACCATCTTGAGGGAAACATAAACCAAATCCTGGGAGGCTGACATAAAAAACCCCGTTGAGGACGTTGCTGTTACATAAGAACCAAAAACTAAGACGATGCAGTCCACATAAAGTAATTTGGTAGTGGATACACAAGAGCCCTTGGTTGACACTGCTATTACACAAGAACCAACAATGGAGACAAAAGTCAACCAAGGAAAGGAAGAAGAAGCAGATATCCATGAGCCTGTGGTTAACACTACTGTTACACAAGAACCAACAGTGGAGACAGAAGTCCACCAAGGGAAAAATGATACACAAAAACTTGTGGATGACACTGCTGTTACATAAGAACCAGAAATGGGAAGGGAAGCTGATCATGGAGAGAAGGGAACTGTTACACAAAAATCCATTGATGACGCTGCTGTTACACAAGAACCAACAACCAAAATGGAGCAATTTCACCCTCGGGAGGTTGTTACACCCTCAATTGTTAGTGCATGTGGGAGAACATCAGGTCCTAACGAAGGATGGTGTTCTGAAAAGATGTTGTTATTGCCAGAGCTACAGAAATGGAAGCAGCAGGTGCTCTCTCTACAAGAGGGGGTGATCTCTCTCAAGGAACACAAAAGGATGATAGATTCCCTCAGGGAAAAGTGGTTAAAGGAAGAACTTCTACCTGAACTTTTCTTGAGATTTTTTGCAGTTGCAATTTTGACAAACAGAGCTTGCTTTGCGAGCTATTTCTGCATAACATCACGTGTGAGTATGTCAGCACAAAAATGGTAGCAAGTGTCGTCTTCGATATGGGAGATTTGCAGTTGTGGGCTTTTTCGTTCGTTTATTAGGAACTAGATTGAATGACATCTGGCCATGAAATTGTAGGAAATAATACTGAGAGGGGGGGGGGGTGAATCAGTATTATCAAATCAATATAACGTTTTCATTTCCATATTAATATTCATATACGCTACTTCAGTTAAGGAAAACCGCATGTATACGCAACTGTGTGTAACGCAACAAGCGTATATCCAGTAGACTTATGATTCAATTAGTTAATCCTTAATGAGTGCATCAGAACATTATTAACCATATGAACAGTAAACAGGAGCAGTAGAATAGAATAGATCATCACACACAAGAATCACACATGAACACCATGATGTAAGGTGGAAACCCAATGTGGGTGAAAACCACCTGCTGCAAGTCGTCTCAATCTTATTTTTAATAAGAAAATTCTTTTTACAATGGTTCTGTACTGGTGCAGTCTTATACCAGTACACAAGCTTCTACCTGCAGAAAGCTACAACCTTCTCTTGTTCTCCAGACACTCCTGGAAGGGAGCTACAACCCCCTTAGCTCTTGTACTAGCCGATCCATTTACTAGTACGTAGGTGCTGGCCTACTGAATGCTCCAAACTTCACTCGTTTTCCAGTTGCTACTGGAAGGGAGCTACCACCCCCTTAGCTCTCGTACTAGCTGATGTACTAGTACGTAGGTGCCGACCTACAGAAGGCTACAACCTTCTCTTTCTTCCTCCAGGTACCACGTTTCATAAATTTTCAGACTGGATACTCCTGAAGCACAACACCATAATTTGAAGGCCACGTTTCATCCAATTTTCATAATGGACCCATTAATATCATTGAAGCACACAATCAATCAACACTAGCATCATCAATCCCTGAATCACCCAATACTGAATCACTGAAACCCCGTCAACAAAATGCAATCACCAGAACACAGAGCAGAACACTGAACTTTGCAACAATATTTAGAACCAACTGTATCATCAAAAATCATGCATCAGAGTGCATACGCTACTTGGAAGTGCAGAACCAACATGTATATGCAACTTCACCAAAGCGAACCAGCGTATATGTCATTAATTACTTATTCATAACTTTGCTGCACTTCCTGACTTCAGACATACCCAGATCATTACATATACAAAGATAATACGTATGTTAGCAACCAGATCTAGTTCATCAGATCACATAAAGATAATTCATTCTGATCCTGATCCATTATAGATCTCATCCATCAATATTGAAGCTAAACATAATCAACCAATCTGAATATGGAGAATACTGACACTAGTAAACAGTCATCAGAACTCATCAACAACCAGAAACACCTGTAACTTCAAACATCATAGCTCATATGGTATACGCTACTTAGATATATCTAACATGCTTCAGTATACAGATCTAGAATAAACATGATCAAACCATATAGAGATGATTCATTCCAAGCCATTAGATCCCGATCTATCCTTAGATCTTGTTCTCCATCAACCGCTGAGATTCCTCCTTAGCTCAGATCAAGCAAAGCATCATGAACCCCTAACTTGCATACTAGATCTCATACTTCATCAGATATTCAAGACTTTCTCAATGCATTGGCCTAATGATCTTCTTCTCCTTTTATAGTCTTAGGCCTTACTCAATACCATGGTCCAAAACTATTGAGAACCAATACTAGGGACCCAATACTTGGGTTCAATACTTTGGACGCAATATCAAGGACCAAAACCATAGGTCTAAATACCACGGACCCAAAAATAAGCTTTCCCACATGTACATGCTTTTCCGTGCATGAAAGTGCGTGCATACGCATACGTGACTTTTGATCAGCAATCCCGCATGTATATGCGCCTTTGTATATAGTGAACCTGTGTATATACTCTTCTTTCTTCATTCTTTGTAGTCTGATCATCAACTCTTTGCTACTAACCTACTGCACTATGATCTATCATCTGTGTGAGTTGTCATCAAGGACAACACTTGTATCATAATGCCAACGGAAATCAACTGAAATTAATGAAGAAAGGACAACATTATGGATCAGAGCAAAACTGGGGATGGTTTATGAACTCAGGCGTGAGTTTAAGTTGTTCATGAGCACCCTAGAGATCAGGGAACAATCAGGCAACTATAAGAAAAGGATTGTGAGGATTTGCCTCAATTTGCATGCAGAGATGAAAATTTGAGCGCTAGCAAGATGTCTTAAATGCACCAAAGCCTGTCGCGTTGAGTTGCAAGAAGGGGATCCTTTTGAATAAAGAAATTTCAAGACTACTGTTATACGGGTGCCAGAGTATGTTCGGATAGTGCAGACATTGGGGGCATTATGGATCGGGCTCAGATTTAAATTTTCTTTGATTTGGTTACCAGTAGAAGAGTATCAGCTAGACTACTACCAATGTGATTATGAAGAAGAATCCTGGCCACAACAGTTGATGGCCACTCAAGGGTATAGAGCTTCGGGTGAAGACATTTCTGGTGCTTACAATTTTATAGACTTGCATCGGGGGTATAGCAAGAGAAGCTGAGATTTTGCATGGGGGCATGTAGTTTCTTCAGTTGGGGGAGATGTTGGGTGTGACTTTTTACCTATTTTCTACACCTTCTTTCCCCAGTTTTGACCCTCTTATCCTCCTGGCCCATGAAACTTTACATGATTAATCACCCTTTTTCTCATTTTATACAACCTATTCCACTGTCATGTTATTTTTCCATATTTTGCTGAATAATACGATACTTTATTCCTTTTTGTGGCTAACTGGGGTGAGCATTGGAGGAGTATTTTGGAAGCTCTTCTCCTTTTCAGGTGTTTCTCATAGGAACAAGGCTATGGAGTAAACAAGCAATGCTAATCTATTTCAGAGAAGGGAAGAGTAGTTCGCTGTTACACCCTGTATGCTGTTACATGTTGCTGTTACATGCTGTTGTTACACTATGTGTTGATACAGAGGACCGCTGTTACACCAAGGGTGTTGTCGCCAGTGATTTCCTTTACATCCCGAATCACTCTTCACTCGCAGGATGCTGTTGCACTAGAGCTGGCAAGTTGTGGGTACTATTCCACATAACAACTGTTGGGTATTAGGAATTGTTTATTTTAGAAGCAACATACCCAAGTGGTTGTAATCCTAACCAATATATCTGAGAATTATTTTTATTTAGAAATAGGTTGTAACTACTTTTTTTTTGATCATCATGAGAATTGTGAGATTCTCATGATTGATCTATTCCTAATTTCGGGCATGTAATAATTATAAAAGAAACTCGATTTCCTATGTATAAGCACGACATATAGAAAAGCACTGTTACTCTGCTCTTGTAACTCTGACGTATTTTTAATATTAAATCACTACGGTGATGCTATTACTTCTCTTCATCTGATTCGTTAATTAATCTCGTGTTATCCCTGTGCCCCTGTTGGGGAGGAAGGGCCCTCCTCTTTAACAGGGATTGTAGGGGTAGAAGTAGTGTACATTATTGTTTCTTTTATTATCATATGGTTTTCTACTATTGCTGTACAAATTGTGAAATACATCCACTTCTATTCCAGATTATATTACGTTGGTTTGATTAAACAAAATGATAGTGACTAGATGGTGTAGTCATTAGTTACTGTGTGGCACGCCCTTACTCTGGTAATTGCGAAGTGTGATTTCAATTCTGTGGAGTGTTTTAATTTCTACATGAATGATTTGATTTTTTGCAATTTATTCAGCGACACCTTTTACTGTTCTTTCTATTTTTCATTCTTAGTTGTAGTGTATCAGCGCAAACAATGCAAACTCCATTGAAATGACAAGACCTACCCTGGGCTGACAATTAAATGTTGCAGTCTCGGTCAATTAGGATTGATTAGAACAACACTACAATCTCCTTGTTGATCATTTCAGATTTTGCATTAGAGTTCCTTGCCTCAGTTGGTGAGCTAGATTCACCTTTAATAGTTTCATGAAAACCAAGATCAGATTTGATGGTAGGAGACCTTTGACTAAGAGTATTATCCAAAATCTTAGTACTATCTTGAAATCATAACAATTTATCTTTTCTTCTAATTTACCTTTTAAGATATTTACCTTAATCTGAAATTTTTCTTCCTTTTCCAGATACTGCTTCTTCATGATTTCTTCTAATTTTCTTCCTTCTTCCACTTGTTGTCTTCATTTGAGAATCTCATTTTCTTGTTCTTCAAATTATTGAAGTATTTCTTCATTATGCTTATTTGAATTTTTACGATCTTCTTTTAGAGAGACAACCTTAGTTTCAAGACCTTCACAATAGCTAGTTCTTTCTTTAAGTTCCTTTGGTTTTTGTATCCTTTTCATTCACTTCATTTTTCAATGATGTTACTTCATCCTGCAGTCTTTGACATTGATCTTCCCTTTCCTTGTACTGCTTCCTTATTTTGTTTTCTTCTTCCAAAAAAGTTTTTAATATGGTAATCTCTTCTTTGTAGGAACATTCCCTTTTATCAAACATATCTTGTTGATCTATAACTTTATCTGTGAGCCTTCTTCTAACACATTCACTATCTTCAATATGACGGAGAAAGGGACCACCAAAGGACATATAATCAATACCTGATGATTCTTTTACTTGTTCATCTACATTTTGAGGTGATTCTGAATCTGAATATTTGCTTCCTCCAATGTCACTATTTCTTTGAGTCTTCTTCTTCTTTTGAGTTGCTTTCTTCTTTTGCTTCTTTTCCATTGTCTCAACGGATCTCCTTCAATCGATCAAGCTTCTGCCAAAGGACCTGCCCTGATACCAATTGTTGGGAGAAACACTGAGAGGGGGTGGGGGGGGTGAATCAGTATTTATAAATCATCAATAAATTTTCCATCATATTCATATTTCTATATGCGACTTTACTGAATCGAGCCTCTGTGTGAATGCAACTGTTCTTAAGACAACTAGCATATATCCAATGAACTTATAATTTAGTTAATCCATCATATGTTTGTCTTCATCTAGTGCATTAGTACTTTATTAACCATTAGATAAATAATAACCAGGTGCAACAATAAAAAAATAAACCATCACACATAAGAAACACACATGAACACCAAGATTTAAGGTGGAAACCCAACGCGGGAGAAAAATCTTCTGCTGCTGTCGTCTCTGTCTTCTTTTAATATAAAGAAAAAATGTTTATAATATTGTACTGGTGTAGACTCATACCAGTACGTAGGAACCCATCTGCAAAAGGCTACAACCTTCTCTCGTTCTCCAGCTTCTATTAGAAGGGAGCTACAACCCCCTAGCTCTTGTACTAGCAGATATGTTTACCAATACATAGGTGCCGGCCTACAGAAGGCTACAACCTTCACTCATTCTCCATCTACTACTAGAAGGGAGCTTCAACCCCTAGCTCTTGTACTGGTGGATATGTTTACCAGTATGTAGGCACTAACCTATAGAAGGCTACTATTTTCACTCTTCCTCCGGGGACCACGTTTCATAAATTTTTAGACTGGATACCCCTGGTACACAACAATAAAATATGTAGGCCACATTTCATCAAATTTTCATATTGGACCCATTAGTAACATTGAAGCTCAAAATCAATCACCACTGCAATACAACCAATCACTGAAACCCATCAAAACTTAAGCAAATCACAATCAATCAATCTGAACAATCAGATCACTATCACCAGAACACAGAGCTAAAACCAGAACGCTGCATCAAAAACCAACACCAACTGAAACTTCAAAAAATATATGTCATAATGTATATGCTACTTCGAAGTGCCGAACCAACGTGTATACGCGCCTTCACCAAAGGCGAACCAATGTATAGATCTGCAAATAATAACTTATAACTTCACAACTATTCCAGACTTCACATATACCCAGATCATAACATATAAAGGATAAACATGCGTTAGCAATCAGATCTAGACTATCCATTACATAATGATAAGTCATTTTAGGTCTTATGATCCTGATCCATCATTAGATCTCATCCATCATCATATACTCTGGTGCATACTTAGTTCAGATCAAGCAAATCATCAAAAACCCATAACATGCATATTTACTTTTGAACTAAATCTTCATAAGATATTCATTACTAGCGCACTTAGCCCTTTGATCTTCTCCTTCTTTTATACTTAGAGCCTTTTTCAATACCTCAGACCAAAACCATAGTTATACTGCTAGTATTCTTCGATGGTATCAATATTCTTTGCTGTGCTCATTACCATGGGTCAATACCATGGTAGGAACCCCTGGTATTCTTTAATCTTAGTTTTCCATCCCATACACGCTTTTCCTCTTGTGAAAGTGTGTGCATATGTATACGCTCCTTTTGTTCTGTGTACCTGATTGTATGCGCTACTTGGACTAGGTGAACCAACGTATACTTCTTAAAACGTTCTCTTTCTTCAATTTATGGAGTCTGATCTGTAATCCTTTGCTGTTGCCTCTGAATTGACCTATTGCACTGGGAATTGCCATCATACATCGCTGAATCATTTCTAGGTATCATATATGTGAGTTGACATCAAGGAAAACACCTATACCATAATGCCAACAGGTTCAAGGTTCAAATCCCCTCGGTTTATCCATGTCTATGGAAGGGGCATACATTTGCACCTAGAGGTTATAGTGGTATCAATTGGAATCAACCTCATGTCACATGAGTATGAGACCAACCGAGTTGTCGATTCCTATAGATATACAAACAAAAGTATGGATACCATTTCAAGTTCAAAAGCATGAAGTAGGAAAGCTCGAAATTAAATTGATAGATGACAAAATAATGAAATAGTTCTTGGTGCAAATCATGTACCTTGAAATGATGTGTGTTGGAATTTTGTACAATAATATTACATTTAGGACTATGTTCTTGAACACCATATATATATATATATATATATATATATATATATATGTGGATGGATTTGGTTTGGTGACAAAATGGGACATCAAGCAACAATCTTTTAAGCAATTCATAAAGTTACCTCTTACATTTGACCAAGCCCATCACGGTGGAGTGATACACAATAAGCTTAGCATTGGAAAAGAACCCAAAGGTACACATGGGCGCACCAACAATTAACATTTTAGATCTAAGAGTAAAAGATAAGATATCATTCTTCATGAAATGAAAAGAAAGCATAATTGTAAGAATAGAGGGAAGTATTAGCAATGGTAAAACCCATGCACTTAATAGAATAAATTTCTAATGGGGTATGCATCCTCAATCATAGGTGTACTCTATGATTATGGAGTTGATATTATAACACATCATAACTATAATTTTATGCAACTGTATTTCTAAATTACTATGTATATTCCTACAGATTAATTCATCAAAATATATCTTCCAATATTAAATTTTTTATATTAAATTTATTTTCGTAGATCCCAAATTTATTATTACTATTAATGATCAAATTTATGAAGATAAATAAAACATGGAAATGAAAGAAGTAAATGTACACACCATCCACACAAATGAATACAAGATGTATCCGGGAAACCAAATGTGGGATAAAGCTCTGTTAGAATGTGAGACCTATGCTCTTTTCTCTTTTCTTCAGTTATCAAACTGTAAATGCAAGGAAAAGGGCACTTAATATGGATTTGCCTATGACGTTGTGGCATGAATAATTGCTACATAATACTATTCCTCCTATTTTTTTCTCTCAAATCTCACTCCTGGATGCTATGCTCAAACATGGAACAAGTATAATGCTAAAATAACGGAACCCCCTCTTTTACAAGTGACCTAGTATTTAACATATTCTGATAGTCATATAGGGTTAGGGGTTTTACATGTCTCAACCCTTAAATAATGTTAATATTTTAAACCTTATAAAATATACTTGAAAGTACAGATGTGATTGGCCCCACACATGAGTAATAAGGGTTGATGTGGCGTCCACTACTTAGTACCATTGTGCTCAATAAGGTAGGTTAACTTGTGAGGTATAGATTCCACATACAAAATTTGATTGAGATGATTTTTGCATCATTGGAAAGATGTTAGTGTGTATAACAATATAGAGGGTTTACGAGCCATGCTTACAAAATTTTGACCCCAAAAATGTCATTTGATGCCTCAAAATGTCTTTGGAAGGTTTCAGACCCCAAAACTCCAACTTGGGACCTACGACTAAAATGGGCACTACAATATAATTATTCTAATTATTCCACCCAAAAAGTACCAATATTAATGGAAATTATCCAATGATCCATTCCAAATCAAAATTGCTACAATATTATGCCACTCCCTTATCTTCTCCCATCACAAAAATATTATCCATCATGGGAGATGCCTTCTTATCTTCTAACATTCTATCCAATTCCTTGGATTATGTCATGTCCACGACTAAATATAGCTCATGCACTCATGTTTATACCTCTATATTAGTTTTTACTTTCATCTAGGTAGGGAATTTAAGAGATATCTCTAGTTAGTAGAATCAACCACCATATGCATTGGCATTATGGCTTGGAAAAACCATTCCAATTGTTTCATCTCAAAGGAAGTGTCAATGCACAAAATGCTATAGTTATATGGTGAATGGGGTCAAATATGTCCATTTCTAGTCTATAGGCTTTCTTTTTCTTCTTATATTCCCTATTTTCTAGCATGCATTTCTTATAAAATATCTATTTGAGCTTCTAATTTGTTAACTTTTATTTGTAGCTTGCAATGTTGAATGAAAGCATCATTTGAATCTCCAGGATACTGAGATAGGGATATTTGGGATGCCATTGCAAGTAAAACAATGATACATAATATTTGAGGAAGGACCAACAATGATAAACAACAATAATTGGAAACAAATAACTTACGGGGCACACTAATTTGAAGAATAAACAACTATAAATATGGAAGATTGGTCATAATGAGATGACAAGAACAATTGGGCATCCACCACAAACAATGATTGGGATACTGGATGACGATATATGCCATAGCATGGGAGACTAGAGTCCAAACCAAGAAGAGGCAAGGGAAAAAAGACATAGATGACATTCCTTGGTAGGGTTAAGGCTTGCAAAGTCGTTGAGACTTAATGTTTGCACAAAGAAGATCAATTGGTGACATAATAAAGACCTCTTTTTGTTCTATTATTTGACATTTGCACTTTATTGGATTTGACATATGGAGCATGATCTATTGATCATAAGAATTCCCTTATGCAATTGAAGGGCCTTATGGGTTTTCTTATCAGCCTCATAATTGTTAGGTCCCAAGGTATGACAAAATTTGATTTGGTTGAAGCCGTGGATAACCTATATTATTCTATGGATGATTAATTTGAGACTAATATCCAAAGGGGAAGAGCCCAGTTGAAGATATATAATATTGTTTTTTGAATCTCCCATGGTAATTAATATTTAAATGCTTCTAGAAACTATGAGGAGAATACCTTGGTCTAGAGCATAAGCTTTTGCCTAGTTATTCATTGTAACAACAATATTACACAAGAATGAAAAAACTAAAGATCCTCTTGTTTTGTAAAGAAAACATCCTACAATTGCCAAGTTAGGGTTTTTTCTTGGAGGCACCATCAAAGAATAAGATATGAGAGTTTTCATAGATTTTCCACTTTAGGAAATTTGGAGGGGGGAGATGGAGCTCCTAAGATGATCTAGCACATGAATACACAACCTTGGAAATTTTTATGATGAGGGAGGAGAAAAAATTTTTTTCTTTGTTTTTTGGGACTCAAGGGGATTGTGAGTGGAGTCTAGAATCAAAGTGATTTGATAACAATGATAAGATCCTTGCTTCCACTTTCCCAAGGACTAGATTTTCATCCTAGAAATTTTCTCTGTTTCTAGCAATACAAATTTTCCAACATACAAAGATTCTCTTTAAATTTGTCTTATTTTGAAATGTTTCATTTAACATTTGGTCCAACTATTGATCAACACTATTATATATGAAGGCCAAGTAGTCTTGGAGAACAAACCTTACAAAACCAACTTCCAAATATTTTTGGAATATATTTACTCTAAAAACAAGTGAGAGGTAGATTCCTCTGATTGATGACATAACACACATCTTGAGGGGCCTTAAATACTCTTTTTGGCTAGATTTTATACAATGTGAAATCTTCCATAAGGAAGTGTAAAAAAAGGATTTTTGGAAGCCCATATAAACTCTAGACCTTGTTCTATAGACCAAATTTTGGAGGGATAATAGATTGAAAGAGAAGCTCCTCATATCCTCACTTGACTAAGAATTCCTGTGAACCCTAACATCTAGAATATTTGATTGATCTTGAACAAGGATCATAACTACACAAATGAGGTATAAATTCAAGGAGTGTTTTAAGGTGGGTATGAATCTCTCCAAATCTCCACCCCAACCAACAACCGAAAGAAGGGGACCAAAGGGATAGATAAAAAAAGGAGAGCATACTTTGCATAAACAAACAATCATGGAGGGGGAGAAGAGAGTGACATGATGAGATCAAAGGATTTGCCAAAATACTATCATTATAGACATTAGTCTTCCTCCCATTAATAGGTACCGATAATAATTGATTATGAACGAGGAATTGAGAAATAAACATAGGTTTCCAGATTTGTGAACTACTTGAAAGTGGGGAAGGATGGTCCAAGCATCGATGATAGTACCCATTAACATATTTTTTGTTCATGAATTTATTCCACTAATCAATGGATCTTGTAATTTGTCTCCATAAAAGTTTGGCTCCCAAGGAAAGATTTATATTTTATGCCCAACCGCCACGAGATTTTGGTGATTTGATGACGTTCTAATTCACTAAATGAAATATTTTGTGGTTCCAATTCCCTCCTTCCCACAATTTTTCTTAGTTATTTATAAATTGATTGTTTAACTCTTATAGAGGATAAAAGGGAGGAGAATTGGAAAATGGGGTAGGCTGAGAGAACCAACTTTAGAAGATCTAGCTAACCTGTTAGATTAAGCCATTGAGGTCCCCACAAAGTGATTTTTTTTTTGGATAATAGGCTGCCACATTTCAATATTTTGAGAGTCGATATAGAGGGGGACACCTAAGTATTTAAAGAAACACCGTATTTCTAAGAAAGGAAATTGAAGAATTTTGGCTACAGCTGATAGGAATAAAGAATTAATGTTCCAAGCATAGATTTAACTTTTGGCCTTATCAACTAGACCCCTACAAATTAAGGGGAAAAGGTCAATTATATATTAAAATCTCGAGGCTATGAATGTGGAAGCACCTCCCAGCCACAAGATATCATCTGTGAATTGAGAGTGGTTGATTTTCTTTATCCCTCAGACTATTTTTAATCTAGGAATGTTATTAGCCCTCCTTTCAAAGTCCAACTTTCTACTCAAGGATTTAGCATAATGATTAAGGGGGAGTTGGAAATCTTGTCACAGACCACATGAAATTCGAAAGAACAAGGATGGTCTACCATAAATGAGGCGAGATATCTAGGGACCACTTATACATGCAAAGATCCAATTGATGATTATGTCACCGAACCCAAATTTTATCATTACATCCTTGAAAAATCTACGTTGGACTTGATTGAACGTATTATCCATATCAATTCTTATTATCATCCCATTTACCCCTTGGGATTTCTTTTAGTGGATAGCTTATTTCAATAGAATACTATTGTCAGAATTATACCTTTTCTCAACAAAACCCCCTTGATTTGCAAAGATTATTTTAGAGAGGAAAGGATTGATTCTATTGGATATTACTTTGGACAAGATTTTGTAGGATACATTACAAAGAGAAATGGGTCTAAATATAGAGAAGGAGGAGGGATTCAAATATTTTGGAATAAGATATAAGAAAGTGGAGTTTGTGCTTGCTTCCATGCGGCCTGAGTGGAGTACATCCTTGACATATCGTATTTAATAATATTTCAAAATTTTAAATAGAAATGTGAACCTCACCATCTTCCATTTTTATTTATTTGACTATTTTTTTCCATTATCTTGCTTTGGATTGTTTATGAGAAAATTTGGTATTGCTATCCTTTGATTGAAGCCAAAGGATGTTGTGTTTCAACCTCCAAATTTCCTCTTGGTCTTGGAGTGCTTTCTAATACTTGAAGAATATCTCCATTTATTTTGTGAATATTTCAAATGAGCACTATTAGGGACTAAATCTCTTCCAAAGCATTCTTTTGCAAGAATACTTCTATTTCAGAGATTGAACCATTTTTTGGTAACATCTTTTAACTTTTTGAGTTTTTGTTCCCAAATGAAGACTAGGCATCCATTGATACACCTAAACCAAGATTGAACCACATGATGTAAAACATAAGAAGTTTGTAACCATAAGTGATTGGATTGAAAGGGTAAGGACCAAGATCCAAGGAGTTCTAAATACTAAGATAAATAGGTCTACAATCCAAACCAAATCAATGGAGGGTGTACAAGAAAAGAGAATTGCTTTGATCTAGTAACTCACCAGAAACCAGGAATTGATCCAACTTTGCTGTAATGTAACCTAGCCCTGAGTATATATTGGAACATGTATATTTTCCTTTGGTTGGTTTTACATCTACTAAATATAAGGATGAGATAAAATATTCCATAGACTCTTACTATATTTCCACCTCATTTCTCTTGATGGCTTAATGTGGTGTTAAAGTTGCCATATATTATTTTATTTATATCCTACTCTCGATTTGATAAATCGATTAAGGAGTGCCAACAAGATATTTTTCCTCGATAATTATTAGGCATGAAAATACTAATCACATTTACCTTTTCACCAGAAGGGATATGAAGAATACTTACTTGCAACCAATGTGTATATGAGGCATTGGAGGAGAAATGGAAGAGGGACAAATTCCAATACAAGGTCAGCCCAAAGCTCCTCAATAAATTACTGCTAAGCCTTTACTAGTACGGGAAAAAAAATCTTGAAGTACATGACCATTGGTGGAATCATATGTACTCTAATTCCAACATTTCATTATCGAAATGGGATCGTAAGACTTAGAGAAGCAAGCACAATAAATGCAAGCTTAGAGCCTAAGTTAATCTAGTCGAGAATACAAAACAAACTTTAAAATATTGAAAGGAAATTTTATTCTAAGTTTGTTCAATAATAAATTAACCAAGCACTAGTCAAATTTTTAGATCTAAAATATAATGTAAAATAGGTTCAAAGGTAAATGCTTCAATCACAATAGAAACTGAAATGTCCCTATTCTATTCTTCACACACCCTTCAAAACTAAATAACACTACTCAAGGAAATAAATCCATTGAATAACATGCAATCTAGAAAGTACTCTGTTTCTACAGATTAACTAAATCATGTCAAGGCTTTCCATTTACTAGCTCATGAAGTACGAAAGATGGAACCTTGACTTGTTCTTGTAGCAACTGATTTGCTTATGAAACTTGAAGGTGATATACAAACTGCAGGTGAAATTTTATGTATTTTGGGTAAAGGATCAAGATACTAAACACATAAACAAATGATTTTTTTAAACTTAGTTAACAACCAAAACATAGACAAAATACGATATAAAAAACACATAACAACAAACATGATAAAGGAGTTCACCCCTTTCCTGGGCTACATCTCCTAGTCCAACTTCCATTGTAGGGCCTCTCTCATTAAGTGCTCAAATTTGTATTTTCATGGATTTACAATGCTCAAAATGCAAAAAAAATGTCACTAATGGATCCAGAACTATCAAAAACCCCCATATGGGTTCTTTTTGCAACTCATTTGGCAAAAAATTGAGAAAATTATGCCTCTTAAAAGTTTTTCTTCTAATTTCCCTAGCTAACCATCCCACAATTTGACCCAAATTTGGCTTGAGCGCCCCAATCCCAGAATTGGCGCACAAACTTGGCCTACAAGCTCACCCGACGGGTGAAATTGTTGGATATTTAACTTGTCCAATAATGCTTAGTTTCCGAAATTTGAGGTCATATGAAGCCATGTGCCCAGGGGTTGGGGCTAACCCCCCAACTGATTAGCACCTCTATGCATTGGTGGCGCATGTGACCGTGTCGGGTGCTGAAATATTCACGTGCATGCCAACTGTCATAATTCTAGTCATATTGCTAGCCATAGGCCTTGGGGATGGACCCCGCTTCGAGTGCTAAGGGTTGTCCCACCCGCTAGGCTCCCACCTGTAGTTACATGAGGGGTCTTGTGACTTGGGGTTGGCTCCCTTTTCAACTCCACCCATGGTCCACTTGCCAAATTTTACGTGGGTTGTGACCAAGGTTTGGGGCTAGGGCTAAGTCCCGAGCCCTTGGCTCCTCCACCGGTCATGTGGTGTGGGGTGTGGCCATGGGCTAGGGCTTAACCCTATCCCCCTTCCTTGAATAACACCGATATTGAAGTTTAAATATAACCCCAAACCCTTGTTTGTTAAGTAACATTGTTGAGGTGCATTGGTTGAGACTTGTGGTTACTTGGCAGAGGTCTTGAGTTGGATTCTCATGGGGTGCTTCGGCCCTGAACAAAATTTTTCAATGCCAACAGGAGGCCACATGGCAACCAACAATTGGCCCATGTGGCCCTCCCTCATAGGACCAAGTAAACGAATCTTAAACCAATGGAAATCCACCATTCACGAGCCGATAAGAAAAAGACACTTGTCAACAAACCATTGGCCCATAAAATACACAGTCAACTGCCTAGTCAGTGTACAGACTGCTGACTGGGCATACCTACAACTCAATTTTATAAAAAAATTAGTTGTTTGGCAAATCGATCAGAACGTGATATCGGGAGCATACAATATTAGTTTTGAGTGAAACAAGTTGCGTTGGATTCAGGTTGTAGAGATCTATGCACTGGTATAAGTTTTGATCACTTTTGAACACTTTGAATTTTGAGCACTAAACTGATCCCTTGGATCACTCCTCCCCATTGGAAGCTTTTGGACCTCCAAAATCCCTTTTCAATCAAAAAACAGCTGAGGGTATAGTTCCCTCACCCTTCCCTTCTCAATTCATTTTGATTTTCCTGAATTTGTACCTTGGAACCCCATATGAAGGTGCTTCCCATACCTTCTTCTCGAAGTTCCTGTTTCTCTTTCAAGGATAGGACCTTGCTGCAAATCTTCAAGATGTTTAGAAGAGAAAAATTATGTTAAATAAATCTGAACATTCTCTCCTCAATCTTCAATCAAAAAATATTTATTCAATTTCAAGTTCACTTCACCTTGAACACCGTAGTCATAACGATGCTTATCATGTCTAGCCTTGCACTTGGTTTGACTCTTTACCAAATGTGATCACCATCGCCGTGCACCATCCCTCTTCAAGGCCAAAACATTGTGAAGCCCATAAGAATATATTATAGAACCAATGTCCTCTTTTTCAAATAACTTTTTCATATGCTTTTTGACCCTTGCATTCTTTAACACTGGCATCTTGTTCATACCAATGTTCAACAATGATGCATTCTGCTACAATTGCACTTCATATTGCTTTCCTCTTTTAGGAGGCAACATGTTAGATTCCTGAAACATATTATCACATGTATCAGGAACATCAATGAAATCATATTTCAAACTTGATTCATATCCTTGAAAGACTTTAGATTCATCAAAATCTTTATGTTTAATCATCAACAATGTAAAATTCTGACTAGCATTTACAAACCTATTAATTTGTCCAACATTCACAGGAGATAAGTTCAACTTCTTGCTATGTGCTCTAACAATGTACTCAATCCCATATTTAAAGAATTCATACTTGTTCTCATGACGATGAAAGATGGCTTTCCTGTCATATAAGTATGGGCTTCCCAAAACAATACCATAAATGTCAAGTGGCACCACATCAAGTTGTACCTCATCAATAAAATTTGCAGTGATGGAAAATCTAAGTATGCATTTTCTTATCACTTGCAACTTCACATTGTCACATACCCAACCCAAAGGATAAGGTTTAGGATGAGGAATGGTTTCCAAATTTAGTTTCTTGAAAATGTCTTCTAAAATGAGATTTGCTTGTGAACCACTATCAAACAAAGTATCTACCTTGTTATTTTTTTGTGATGATTCTAATATGGAACGACTCTATTCTTTCTCTTTCATTTTGAGTTTCAATGGGTTTTCTAGAAGAACTAGTACTTGCAATTGAATCCTTATCTTTCAACCCAATGGCTGTGATTGTTGTTTCATCTCCGGATTTAGATCCTAGATCTTGTTGTGTAGTTGCAACAATCTTTTCTTTCTCCTTGTTATTAAACTTTTTGGGTCTCATCTCAGGATAAAATTTCCAACAATGGTCTTCATCATGGCCTTCTTTAGAACAATGCTTACATGTTAGCTTTTCTCCTTCTTTGTTGACTGAAGCATTCTTTTTATCCTTGCCTTTAAACTTCCCTTTTCCTTTTTCTCCAGACTTTAATGAATTCTCACTAGTTTCCTTAGAAACATTTTCCCCTCTTGCCTTGTTGAAGCCTCGAAAATCAGGTCGACAACAAGGGGGATACCCACCCGGTCTGGACCTTGGTTGGCAGCTCCTTATCCGTTTGGTATAGCGGGTCCGACTGGGGATAATGGGACCAGTTTCCCAATCTAAGGGGTGTGTGTGTGTGTAGAATTGGATGATGCTGATTTAGGAGTATTTTAAGCTAATTTAATTCAAACTTCTAAACTAACTCTATGCTACTGTAATCTAATAAGAAACAACACATCTAATCTACGCTAACCCGAGGTGTATTTCTTCTATTATGCGATCTAAAGAGATTTCGAACAATAACTAGTAATAAAGATCATTCAGCTATCATAAGAATAGAAATCAATTAAGATAAACCACTCTGCATAAAAAGTTAAGCAAAATAGTTGTGAACAGCATATTGCATAATAAGTTATTCATATGTCAAGCACAAATAAATGACTCCACCGTACAGAAGTGCCAAATGGTAACCCACACATTCATGCATTAACATATAAACAACTGAAAACTGCATATCACTTTAAGAATATAAGCAGAAATTGGTCAAGAGATAAAAGTACCATTTATGACTGGTTCCACTCATAAGCTTCAAGTAATAACGATTTATCTCTACTTTTTCTAACATCTACTAAGAGTACAAAAGTGCAACATCAGTAGCAGACATTAAATTCAAACATTGATAAATCTCGATCCATCCATTCATCAAAAACCCCCTCCGAGGGTGCAAAAGTGCATGTTCTGAGGACAAGTTTTTTGACAAATTTCCGGACCCTTCTCCAAATGCCTGAGAAGGGTTTAAATACTGCTAACTAATTAATCTTAATTACATAAATTTAGGACACGGTTTCAAATGACCGCCCTTCTACTAAAGCAAATTTATTTCTAAAAATTAAATCTAATTTCTAACCGTTTCTGTATTTGCTCCTTAGTGCTGTAAGTGATGCAACATTCGCTTGGGAAGAGTCGGCTGGTCGTCTTCTCCTTTCGTTTGAGCTATGAAAATAGAAATAACAAGAGCTGGCACCACTTTCTGACAAACTAGAAGATATTTTCGAAAATCTTCCTCTGGCTTGGTGTATTCACTGTGTGTATACTTGGTATAACCCAAATTTCTTTCAAACTGATTGTGCTGTTGCTATTTCGGTTTCCGGCCGTGCGAATGACTGAATAAGTTAGGGACTTTGCTCTCTGAACAATTTTCTGTATTGAAAACTGCTTCCGTTCTTTGTTCCAGGCTTTTCTGGAGCGTTTTCCCTCTTTAGCGTTTTTCTTTTTGCTTTACCCAGTCTAAGCTTCAGGATCTTTTGTAAACATGCTGCTTTTGTGCGCCTTTGACTCTGAGTCTTGGATAGTCTATTTCCATCAGTATCTATTGAGTGATACTCTGGAATCCGCAGTCCTGCTGCATGCGACATCCGTTTGCGAAGGCATCTCTTCTATGTTCTCCGAGTATTGTTGCTTTCCCCTTTTCCTTAGATGTTTCCTGCACATTGATTTATATTAGTTGCTATCTTACAGTTTACGCAAAGGAAAAGAGTAATGACGAAAAGATTGACGTGAAAGCTTTAAGCTCTAATGAATGCATAATCATGACACTCATAATGAACTGACTCTTCGAAAAACACAACACAATCCTTCTTGGATACTTTGGCGTACAATCATTAATTTCTTTTAAGGCGCGCGCCCAATTTTGGTCTACAGACAGCTTTCCTTGAACACTATGTCGAGGAAATTTTGCGATGAGTGATTTCTGCGACTCGTATCGCAGTATCGAGGATTGCGACGTCAAGATGTGTCATCGCAGGAATTGATGGTCGCATTCATCGCAGATCGCAACATCGCAGATCGAAAATCGCAAAACGCTTTTAGTCATCCAATCATTGTGTGCCGCTTATGTGATGTTACGATATGCGACGTCGCATATCGGCCGTCGGTGATTCCTTAATTTTTCATTTAAGAGCGCTTCACAATATATGCGATGCGATAAATTTCGCGTCGCTTCTTGGATTTTTTTGTTAAGGGTCCCCATTTGCTTGGTGTTATTGCTAATACCAAACAAAGAGGGGGGTTGTTGGTGACCACAACAATGGCGATTCACTGTGAAGAACCAGTTATCTCTGCTTTTCTATTGAATTTCAACTTCCAAAGCAGAAAAAATTGCATATGTCTAAATTTTGTTATGGACAGATAGAGTACATTACGCCTTATCCTATCAATGATACTTTGTCTCAACCTTTTCATATTCCAATTGTTTGTTTCCTCAGGCTTAGTTCTTGTATTCACACCAGACATTACTTGGTCTTTTTTAAAGATAAAATAAGGTCTTCTCTGCGTGCTGGCTTTTAAAATATGCTCATTTGTCGTAGGTAGAGCCTCTGCTGCCCGCAAGCGTCCATAGCCTCGACAGGGTTACCTGTTATCCAGCAATGATCCTTTATCCTGCTTGAGGTTATTTACAACATTTCAGAGAAAAACCCTTTTTGACACTTTTTCCTTTTTATTCTCTAAAGAACAATGTCTTGGTTTGGTGGCCAAATTATGACACAGTCATTCACTTGATTTACACTTTTGCTGAACAAGCTAGCTCGTGATGAGACCCCTTGTCTTTTGATTGCAACAATCTTGAGTCATTGCCTTGTTTTGGTAGACAGTATTGGCAAAGTCAGCAAGTTATAATATCTGTGATCATGATAAGCCAGCTCGTGATGAGACCTCTTATTCTTTGAGATATAGTGTTTTCTCGGATTGTTCCTCTGAATGCTGCGATTTCCTTTAGCAGGGAGGAAGTCATTGTTTTTCCTTAAGAAATCTCAGGACGACAATAATAGAGTTTGAAAACAGCAGCTTTACAGAGAATATTTATTTTATTATTGATACCTTTCATTGTGCTGATATAAAACAATTTCTTACCAAAGGTTGCTTTCATCAATTTTTTTTTTTTTTGAAGTTGAAACTAGTATCATGTCTAGGCTAAAATTAACTCTACCTGTCAATAATAAAAATCAGATTTTTCGAAAGTTTTTGCTACTTGTACAAGAGAAAAGCTCAAAATCTGATAGAGAATTGGTGTCTTTTTCATGAACCCTTTTAGTGACCATCTACAACTGGTTTTATTTATAAGAAAAAGAAAAACCAATAAAAACTAAAACTATCCTACAAAAATAGAAGAGTGATCTTCTATGGAAAATACATTTTAAGAATCTGTCCATTAACAGGCAAAGAATCTCTTCTACCTGCCAAATCCTGCAACACAAACGTCGATGGGCCTATGACTTCTACAATCTGAAAAGGACCAAGCCACAGTTTCTGAAATTTCGTATGTTTGCCCTTTTCTTCATGAGCCTTATCCCATTTCAAAACTAAATCTCCCATTTGAAAATTCTTTCTGGTCATTATGCTTGAGTCAAAAGAGGATTTTATCAGCGCTTGGTGATGGGCATGGGTTTTCTTAGCTTGTTCTCGTTGTTCTTCTAATTTAATTATTTCCATTTGTCTTAGTTGTATGGAGGAGGTAGATACCTCATCGATGTGTTGTACTAAAGACAAAGAGGGGATGACTAAGTGAGTTGGAAGAACCACTTCTTTCCCATAAACTAAGTTAAAGGGAGAAGTGTCGATTGAAGCTTTCTTCGTTATTCTATCTGCCCATAAAGCATTTACCAACGCTTTGTGCCAATTCTTTTGGTTTTGGTCAACTGTTCTTTTAATAATCCTGATCAGGTTTTTGTTTGTTGATTCAGCCAATCCATTACCTTGCGGATAGTAGTTGGCTGAATATTTCAGTTTGAATCCTCTTATAAGTGCAAACTCAGTCATTGTATTTCCAGAAAAGTATGAAGCATTATCAAACATTAAGGCCGTTGGCAATCCAACCCTAGTGATTATAAATTGATCTATGAATTCAATAATGTTTTCAGAATTAGCCGTCTTGAGAGGAACTGCTTCTACCCATTTAGTAAAATAATCTATTGCCGTGAGGATGTACCTATGCTGCTTAGAAGAGTGAGGAACGATCTCACCTATTATGTCCAAGCCCCACTGACTGAATGGTTGCTCGATGTTAACCGGCTGTAGTGGCATGGACGGTTTCTTTTGTTTCCCTGCAGCAGTCTGGCAGACTTGGCATTTCCTCACGTAACTGTGTGAGTCTTTGAACAACGTGGGCCAATAATATCCTGCACGTAAGATTTTATGTGCAGTAGCATCTCCAGCATAGTGTCCGCCTGCTGGTCCATCGTGGAGTTCCTGCAAAACCTTTTCGGCTTCAGTTTTCTCAAGACACCTAAGAAGCACAGAATCGTAATTCCTTTTAAACAGAACATCATTTATGAGCTGGTATTGTTTAGCTTTCAATCTCAGAGCTCTTTTCTTGGTATGATCCAGGTGTGATGGAGCATACCCGTTCTTAAGATAGTAAATGGTGTCAGCATATAATGATTCTGCGTCGTTTAGGCTTACCTCATACGTATGTACCTCTTCAGATGAGTTCTCAGGAATTTGCGATGCTCCAGCCAACATTTTGCAGAAGCCTTGACCTCTTACAATGTTTGCTGGTTTGATCTCAAGATCGTATTCTTGTAAAGCGGTGATCCAATTTGCTCTTTTTTCGCCCACATCCTTCTGTATTAGAAGGTTTCTTACCGTTGGAAACGGTACTATGACCTTAGTATGGGCTTTAAGTAAGAAAGGTCTGAAATATTTGATCGCTTTGAAAACAGCATATGCCTGTTTCTCCACGTCTGAATAGTTGAGTTCAGCACCTTGTAAATTCGAGCTAGAAAATGCGATTGGAGCTTCCGCTTTCTCTTGATTTGCTTGAGTTAGAATCACAGCATAATATTTCTCTGAGGCAAATGTGTATAAGGTAAAAGATTCTGAAAAATTCAGGGTCGCTAAAGATGGAGCGTTAATGATAGCTTGTTTGATCAAGTTGAATGCTTCATGCTCATCTTGACCCCATTTAAAATTTGAATTCTTTTTAATCATATTTTGCAAAGGAGAAACAATACGTGAGAAGTCTGGGACAAATCTCTTCACAAAATTGATTTGACCAAGGAAAGATTGCATGGCTTTTTTGTTATGAGGCATGGATATTTCAGAAATTTCTTTGATTCTGTCAGGTTCAATGTGAATACCATATTTTGACACTATGAATCCTAGAAGTTTTCCTTCACTCAATGCGAAAAAAGATTTCTTTGGGTTAAGTGAAATCCCATACCTTAAACATCGTTGAAAGATTTGTTTCAAGTCTTTGAGATGGTCGCTTCGCTTCTTGGAGTACATTGTTATATCATCCAGGTAAATCACTACAGATTTATTGACTAAACCTTTGAATGTGATGTCCATGGCTCTCTGAAATGTAGCACCGGCATTGATCAAACCAAATGGCATCTTCCGATATGCGTATGTGCCCCATTTAGTTCGGAATGTGGTTTTTAATTGATCATTGGGATGTACCAGCACTTGATTGTATCCTGAAAATCCATCCAAAAAAGACATTAATTCCGAGCCTGCTACTGCCTGTAATATCTGCTCCATAGGTGGGAGGGGAAAATTGTCTTTTTGACAGGCTTTGTTGAGATTCCGGAAATCGATACAGATTCTAATATCTCCGTTTTTCTTTCTAACGGGTACCATATTGGAAACCCATTTGGAATGTCTGACGAGGAAAATTATTCTGGCTCTCAACAACTTATTTAGCTCGGTTTTTATCTGATTTTCTAAATTGGGGTGGATTTTTCTGAGTTTCTGTTGGACAGATTTTTCATTGTCAATCATAGGGATAGTATGTTGAATGATAGAAGTGTCGTATGTCTTCAGCTCATCGTAATTCCAGGCAAAAACATTTTTATATTGTCTCAAAAGACGGATATATGCTAATTTTTCTTCAGGGGCTAGGCCGTGGCCTAGATTAACGTTTTGTGGTTTCTCATCGGTTCCTAGGTTTACTAATTCGTAGTTCAGAGTCGAACTGTAGAGTTTAGAATTGGTAGACCTTTTAAACCGACTTTTCAAATCATATAAGTCTTCTAACTTAACCACCGATTTAGGTATAGCATTATTAGTGCTATTTTGTTGTATTTGGAGATCATGATGGTCTTCGTCAATTATTTGATTTGAGTAGGATCCTTCAGAAGTGAGGAAATTTACAATATCAGGATCGTCATTGAATACTCTCCAGTTTGTAATGTTGTTAAGGATGGACGGTCTAAAGATTAATTCTATTGAGAATCTATCTGGACTAAAATCTTTGGAGGGAATAAGTCTAGAGGCTACGTTAGCTAACAGGTCTGCGCTCGCATTTTGGAGTTTTGGGATTGACGAAATATTGAATGCTATGAAATGTGCAGTCAGATCTTGTACTAAAGATTGATAGTGTTTCAAATGACCTGATAGGCAATGTATGGTGTTACGTACCTGTTTGACGACAATCTCAGAGTCTCCGAAGACTTGAAGGTACTCAACGTTCAAACCGATTGCTTTGTATAGGCCTTGCACCAAGGCCTCGTATTCCGCTGTATTGTTTGTGCAATTGAATTCAAGTCTGCACGTAAGCATGGTCTTATTTTCGTCTGGGCTAATCAGAACGCATCCTGCTCCTGCTCCCTCGTTAGATTTAGAGCCATCAAATATAATTTCCAAAACAAAGATGTATTTACAGGGTTATCTAAAAAATTAACACACTTTGAATTATCAGTTTGGGAAAAATTTTCGACTTGGGACAAAACTGAATTTTCTAAGTAAGGTGAGATATGAGAATTGAAATTGCCGAGGAAAGAATCTACTGAGTAATTTCCTATGATACTGCTGTTGTATGCTATTGCTTCATTTTCTCACTCCAATTCTGTCACTATGTATTTCTGGTGTAACTCTCGTTCAACCTTTATTTGATTCAGTTTACCATTGTAGGGTAACCACATGTGCGACCAGTGGGTTGAGAAGTATCCATGGAGTTTTTCGGACCAATCCCTGCTAAGAATTAAACCATAGAATTCAGGGATATCAGCTACTAGAATGTCAATAACCTGACATGCCTTCGGGTTAGACGACAATCTTATGGTCACTTGATTAAGTTCACCAATCACCTCGACTTGAGATCGATCAAGTTGAACTATGCGCACTGCGGATTTTTGTGGTTGAACATTCAACTTGGCACATATTGATCTGGGTAAAATATCCGTTGAAGCACCAGAATCTACCAAACAATTGTGCACGTTTTTATTGAAAATTTCATAAGTGAGAAGAAAAGGGGGAGTGTGAGACCTTGATCTTCCTCCAATCAAGGCGATGTCATTTGGGTCAACCTTATTGATCGTGTTGGTTGGAGGTCTTCCCATATTGTGAGAGGCTACAGCTGTAGGCAAAGATGTAGTAGGCACGGCATGTAATTCTTTCATCATTATCTTCTGTTGATGTTTCAATTTTCTCAACTCGTAAAGAGTGATATTAGCCCTAGTCTTTTTCATGTCATCGATAATGTTGTACTCCATTTCATCCGACACAATGAGTGTTCTTGATGGAGGTGTTTGATCTGATTGGACTGGGCTAGATTGAGTCGCTTTAGTGGTTGTTTTCTTTGTTGCGACTTTATCTTTTGCTGCAGGGCTTGCGACCTTCTGCTTAGGGGTAGTTTGGGGAGGATCAAGTTGATTTTTGCTTCGTGTGCTAACCGGAAATGCTTCTTGATCTTCTTCTTGTGGGAGGATGAAATCCCACATTCCTTGTAGTTCCACAACTTCTTCGTCATCAGTCTGCCCTTCAGTGGTATTCTCTTCTTCTTCCTCTTCTTCGGATTCGACGTTTGAGATAGCGTTGGGTGGTTTCACATCCATTGAAGGATTTCTTTTGAAAGCTCTGTAGGGCTTTTTTGAAGAAGTTTCTGCTACTTGTTTTTTTATGTCAATCATCTCATTGGACATGGTTTTTAACACTTTTTGTAATCCTTCTAAATCGAAAGGATCTTTTGTTTGTTTCTTCTTGGGGTCTTCCTTGTAGGAGACTTTCTTAGATTTGCGTTCCTCTATCGCAGATCTTTTTTCCAGGGCTACTACGCGTTTCTCTACTGCTATCCCCTCTGTCAAGTTTTCAACTAAGGTTGTCTTTTTTGCCCTATCCATGAAGATTGCCAAGTTTGATGGTAAGGCTGTAATATACCATTCACATCTCACTTCTTCGCTGGGCTGGGAAGCAGCGGGAATTTTGTTGAGGATTTTATTGAACCGTAAATTGAAATCTTTGATGGGTTCTCTAGCCTCGGCTTTAAGATTGGATAGGTCATTGATCAACGTTGCTGTTGATCTGTCATCACCAAACTTGGTAAGGAATTGACTTTGAAAAAAGTCCCAACTTGTGATAGACCCGGAAGGTAATGAAAAGTACCATGACCCGGCCGCTCCTTGCATTGTGTAGGGAAAAAGCCGGACGACAGCATCCTCGTTGGTAACTCCGTTGAGATTTACAGAAAGCATGAAATTATTAATATGCTCTTCAGCTAGCATGCTTGCTTCTGGATTGAATTTGGGTAGCCATTTCTCAGGATGGGCCGGTATTGGGCTCAGGGGTGGAGGCATTAAAATTGCCCCAGGATTGTTCCATGGAGACTGGGCCATTGTTGAGCTGCTAGTAAATGAAAGTGCAGAGGATGATCCTTGATGCTGGGAAGATGAAGATATTATGATCTTTGATGATTGAAGAGGAGGGGTTGTGGAAGATGAATGAGCGATTTGGAATGAAGATGTGGGTGGCTGACTTCGCGGTGAGGGAGTTGAAATGGACGACGTAGATGAAAGAGTCTCACTGTCAGACTCTGGTGGTGTTTTCCTTGCTCTTTTCCTGGTGGGGAGAGGGAATTCAGTTGGCTGGATGCCAATTTTTTCGCTCTTTAATCTGGTCAGGGGATGAGTAGGATTGTACTGTGAAGTCACGCTGCTTTGAGATTTACCAGACCTTTGAGTAAAAATAGAGAATCCCTGGAGTTTACGAATCAGAGTTTGAACTTCAGGGGATTCAATGGTAAATTGGTCTGAAATATTAGGGTATGTAGCAGCGGTTGACTCGAGCGACTTCTGACTCTGGATTTAAACGTACTGGGGAAGTCCAGGGAGTTGATGAGGGCGATTTACTCTCAGAATGGTATTTAGATTTTGATTTAGGTGCCATTCATAGTTCGGGCCCTCCTTCTAGCGCCAAATATGTTGAAGCCCCGAAAATCGGGTCGACAACAAGGGGGATACCCACCCGTTCCGGACCTTGGTTGGCAGCTCCTTATCAGTTTGGTATAGCGGGTCCGACTGGGGATAATGGGACCAGTTTCCCAATCTAAGGGGTGTGTGTGTGTGTGTAGAATTGGATGATGCTGATCTAGGAGTATTTTAAGCTAATTAAATTCAAACTTCTAAACTAACTCTATGCTACTGTAATCTAATAAGAAACAACACATCTAATCTACGCTAACCCGGGGTGTATTTCTTCTATTATGCGATCTAAAGAGATTTCGAACAATAACTGGTAATAAAGATCATTCAACTATCATAAGAATAGAAATCAATTAAGATAAACCACTCTGCATAAAAAGTTAAGCAAAACAGTTGTGAACAACATATCGCATAATAAGTTATTCATATGTCAAGCACAAATAAATGACTCCACCGTACAGAAGTGCCAAATGGTAACCCACACATTCATGCATTAACATATAAACAACTGAAAACTGCATATCACTTTAAGAATATAAGCAGAAATTGGTCAAGAGATAAAAGTACCATTTATGACTGGTTCCACTCATAAGCTTCAAGCAATAACGATTTATCTCTACTTGTTCTAACATCTACTAAGAGTACAAAAGTGCAACATCAGTAGCAGACATTAAATGCAAACATTGATAAATCTCGATCCATCCATTCATCAAAAACCCCCTCCGAGGGTGCAAAAGTGCATGTTCTGAGGACAAGTTTTTTGACAAATTTCCGGACCCTTCTCCAAATGCCTGAGAAGGGTTTAAATACTGCTAACTAATTAATCTTAATTACATAAATTTAGGACACGGTTTCAAATGACCGCCCTTCTACTAAAGCAAATTTATTTCTAAAAATTAAATCTAATTTCTAACCGTTTCTGTATTTGCTCCTTAGTGCTGTAAGTGATGCAACATTCGCCTGGGAAGAGTCGGCTGGTTGTCTTCTCCTTTCGTTTGAGCTATGAAAATAGAAATAACAAGAGCTGGCACCGCTTTCTGACAAACTAGAAGATATTTTCGAAAATCTTCCTCTGGCTTGGTGTATTCACTATGTGTATACTTGGTATAACCCAAATTTATTTCAAACTGATTGTGCTGTTGCTATTTTGGTTTCCGGCCGTGCGAATGACTGAATAAGTTAGGGACTTTGCTCTCTGAACAATTTTCTGTATTGAAAACTGCTTCCGTTCTTTGTTCCAGGCTTTTCTGGAGCGTTTTCCCTCTTTAGCGTTTTTCTTTTTGCTTTACCCAGTCTAAGCTTCAGGATCTTTTGTAAACATGCTGCTTTTGTGCGCCTTTGACTCTGAGTCTTGGATAGTCTATTTCCATCAGTATCTGTTGAGTGATACTCTGGAATCCGCGGTCCTGCTGCATGCGGCATCCGTTTGCAAAGGCATCTCTTCTCTGTTCTCCGAGTATTGACGCTTTCCCCTTTTCCTTAGATGTTTCCTGCACATTGATTTATATTAGTTGCTGTCTTACAGTTTACGCAAAGGAAAAGAGTAATGACGAAAATATTGACATGAAAGCTTTAAGCTCTAATGAATGCATAATCATGACACTCATAATGAACTGACTCTTCGAAAAACACAACACAATCCTTCTTGGATACTTTGGCGTACAATCATTAATTTCTTTTAAGGCGCGCGCCCAATTTAGTCTACAGACAACTTTCCTTGAACACTATGTCGAGGAAATTTTGCGATGAGTGATTTTTGTGACTCGTATCGCAGTATCGAGGATTGCGACGTCAAGATGTGTCATCGCAGGAATTGATGGTCGCATTCATCGCAGATCGCAAGATCGCAGATCGCAAATCGTAAATCGCTTTTAGTCATCCAATCATTGTGTGCCGCTTATGCGATGTTGCGATATGCGACGTCGCATATCGGCCGTCGGCGATTCCTTAATTTTTCATTTAAGAGCGCTTCACAATATATGCGATGCGATAAATTTCGCGTCGCTTCTTCGCAGCTTATTATGCGCATAGGAAAACACTTGAATCTCTTCTCGCGATGCGATACAACTTTAGGGAGTTAAAATACAAAAAATTTTGATAAAATGTTTTTTTTGGATTTTTTGTTAAGGGTCCCCATTTGCTTGGTGTTATTGCTAATACCAAACAAAGAGGGGGGTTGTTGGTGACCACAACATGCCTCTAAATAATTGCTTGTACACAAAATTCATCTAGTTTTGTACTGTTAAACATGAGAATGGTGTGTCTCAAGTAACTATGTAATCCTCCAATGTATTCAAGCAAAGTATCTTGAGAGGACAAATCTATACCCAATATAAAATCTCTTTTCCTAAATTCTCGAGTATATATTTGCACATTTTGACCTTTAACTTGCCTAAAGTTTTGCCAATCCGTAATAGATTTTTTCATGTATGATAATGTATAAAACTTCCTTCTTATTGCAACAACAAAATCATTCCAAGAGGATAAAACCTTACAATGTTTCTTCATGTCCTCTTGAGTTTTGTATTCCCACCAAATAAGTGCCGCACCTTTCAATCTAAGAGAAGCAAGCTGAATTTTGGTCTCATCATCCTTGATTCCTTGTATCCTACAATACACTTCAATTTGACAAATCCAATTATCTAATTTCTCAACATTTACCTCTCCATCATACATAGGCAATTCAAACTTTATATCAAGCTTTAACAAAGGAGTTTTACCATGTATTTTTGGAGAATTTGGAAGTGTTTGTGAAAGGGTTGAAGAAGTAGAAGAAGACAAGGATGAAGATGAGGATGAGGATGGAGGTGAAGGAGGTGGTTTGTCACCATTCCCTCTATTCCCTTTTGGAGGCTTGTCTTATTTTACTCCATCTCCTTTTGGAGGTTTTTAGCTCTCTCCATATAACCTTGAATTACTATATTCATAAAGAACCTTTACCGTTTTAGACATCTCAAAGAAAACTTTTCTGAAAGATCTTTCATCTTTAGACATTCCTTCAGGACCTTCTTCATGTGACATGACTATTGAAGCTTGAGGTGTGTTTGTTTTCCTTGAAACAATTTGAGATCTTGGCTCCAAAAGTTCTCCTTCTCCTCTTTAAACTTCAAACCTATAAGCATAAAAAAAACACTTGCAAATAAAATCAAACCTTCACAATAACCTGATGCTCTGATACCAAAATGATTTGTTTATGAAACTTGAAGGTGATATAGAAATTGCAAGTGAAATTTTATGTATTTTGTCTAATGGATCAATTTACTAAACACATAAACAAATGATTTTTTAAAACTTAGTTAACAACCAAAACAAAGACAAAATACTATATCAGAAACACATAACAAAAAACATGATAAAGGAGCTTCCAACGCAAGGCCTCTTTTGTTAAGTGCTCAAATTTATGTTTTGATGACTTTACAATGCCTATAATACAAAACAAATGTCTCCAATGGATCCAAAACTGTCAAAAACCTCCATCTGGGCTCATTCTGCACCTCATTTGGCCAAAAAATGAGAAAATAATGCCTCTTACAAGCTTTTCTTCTAATTTCTCTAGCTAACCATTCTACAATTCGATCCAAATATGGCTTGAGTTCTCCAAACTCGGAACTGGCACACAAACCTGGATTATAATCCTGCTCGACGGGTGAAATTGCCGAAAAATTAACTTGTCCATTAAATCTCAGTTTCCAAAATTTGAGGTCATATGGGGCCACGTACCCAGGGGCTTGGGCTAATCGCCTGCCCCTTCCAGCCAAGCCCCCAACTGCTTAGCACTTGCGCACATTGGTGGTGAATGTGACCATTTCGTGTGTTGAAATATTCACATGCGCACAAAATGTCGGAGGTCTGGTTATATTGCGAGCCATAAGCCCTTGGGTTGGCCCCCACTCCGAGTGCTAAGGGCTATCCCCTCCGCTATGCTCCTGCCTACGGTTACATGAGGGGTCTTGTGACTTGGGGCTGGCCCCCTTTTCAACTATGCTCGCAGTTTGCTTGCGAAATTTTACATGGAATGTGACCAAGGTTTGGGGCTAGGGCTAAGCCCCGAGTCCTTGTCTCCTCTGTCGGTCATGTGGTGTGGGGTGTCACCATGGGCTAGGGCTTAGCCCTACCCCCCTTCCCCCAATTTCACTGGTATTGTAGTTTAAATATAACCTCGAAACCTTGTTGGTTAAGTAACATTGCTGTGGTGCGTTGGTTGAGACTTGTGCTTGCTTGACAGAGGTCTTATGTTCAATTCTTGTGGGGTGCTTCGACCCTCAAGAAAAATTTACAATGCCAATAGGAGGCCACATGGCAACCAACAATTGGCCCATGTGGCTCTCCTCATAGGGCTAAGTCAACGAAACTTAAACTAATGGAAATCTTCCATTCACGAGACAATAAGAAAAAAACACTTGTCAACAAACTATTGGCCCATAAAATACACATTCAACTGCCCAGTTACCTTCCTAGTCAGCGTACAGACTACTGATTGGGCGAATCTACAACTCAATTTTACAAGAAATTTAATTGTTTGGAAATTCGAACAGAACGCGATATCAGGAGCATACAGTATCAGTTTTGATAGAAACAAGTTGCGTTTGATTCAGGTCGCCAAGATCTACGCACTGGTACATGTTTCAAGCACTTTTGAACACTTTGAATTTTGAGCACTAAACTGATCCCTTGGATCAACAACATAGTTGAAACATAAATCTCAAAATAATTCTACAAGGAATTGGGAAGGAAAGAATTCTAGAAATTCAATAATCAAATCTCAGTAAATCTATAAAACTACCCTAGAGTAGGCTGCTTGTAATGGCCTAATAAACCTTATGTACACATCTATTAAATTCACACAAGATCAATAATAAAAGAGAATCACTTTGTCACATATATACAAATCTAATTAACTATACGCAATCCACACTTTGTTTTCACTGTATGAGCTTGACTGTAACATAGATACCAAATCAGAAAACTATATTAGCATACATAATAGAACAAGTACACAAACAAGAAATCTAAACTAATAATGTACAATAGCTTACCAAGCTGGATCAATGGGCCCTTTCTGACACCAACAAGGTAGCTAAAAATTCACAGGCTTAAATTCTTTTGAAACTCAATGAATCATCAATTATGACTTTTATTAACCTTAAACAAAAATACAATTTACAAAGAATTCCAAATGATGATTTCTCTCCCTCACAAAAATTCAATTACAAACTCATGATCCCCTTTATCAATCCTATGAGGCTTTATTTATACATAAAAACTAGTGAGTAAGGATAAGATCCAATTCCCTAAACTCAAAAAATGAATTTACAACTTTAGAGGAAAATCTTAGAAATCTGTTTTTTTTTGTAATTTTATACAAATTGGCGTTAAAGAACTACCCATATCTCCTCGAACATGATTTATTTTGGACATATATTTTAATGGAACATAATTTTACATATTATAAACAAAAAACTCTCTTAGAATTTCCTAATTCAATTCCATGGCCTCAGAAATCGTGCCTGAAGTTGATTGTTTAGATACTTTTGCAAATCTGGGTTTTTTAGAAATTTGTACAAAACTGCTTCAAAGAACCAGCTGTAACTTTTAAATCGTATTGAATTTTTGGAAAAGGTTTGAGATAAAAGTAAATTTCTAAACCCATTTTCCATATTCTTGAGATTCGCCACCATATGCATGAAAATCGAGGCAGAACATGGAATTTTCAAAACTGTCACCTATTTTTGGTTGTAGCTTAAATCATGTGCTAGGATCCAACACATGTGATATGGGTATATTACAACGCTTGTAATAGCATATTATTCCCATGTGGCACCTAATTTACCATGCTATAGAAAAGAAAAACATATTTTATAATTTTGACTTTTTTCCTCCATTCGTGTAGGTGCAGAATTGAGTAGTGAACCACTAAACTAGTACCTAACTAAGTACCGAATGACCAAATTGTTACTGAGCTGGTAGATAAATAGAAATTTTTATATTATAACATTCTTCTTGGACACATAACCACATTAGTAAACTGTCATTGATAAAAGCATACTAAGGACACGTTTAATCATTAAAATGATAACAAATCCATCATAATTAACCACAGAGTAGAAGAGGTTCATTTAGCGGAAGTTGATGGTATAATGGCTATAGAAAGTATCATAAATGTGAGAATATCTCCCATGAATAGAGATTCTATATACTGAATGATATGAAATATTCAAATCCCAACATCCCCCCATGCCTAAGATTTTGCATGCCCTCATGCAAACAAAACCCTCACCTATGACATTGTTTCTTGTTGTAGGTGATTAAAGGTGAACTTTCATACCATCATAGACTTGATATGTTACAAGACAACAAAAATTGAGGATAAACAAAATATGGAGTAGGAAGGGATGGTGGATTATATAAGTTGACGATGAGGATAAGGGATGGAAACTTTGTAAGTCCATTATTCACTTTGTGGTTCTTTTCTTAGATAAACAACAATGACTTCATCCTCCTATTGAGAGAATTCATATGATAATTTTGTGAATGATTTATGATGTACAAAGAGAAGAAACTATAGATGTAGCTTTGTATTCATGTAGAAGAAAATGGGGTTTTAATGGTGGTTTAAGAAACATAAAGATTTATGGAATAGGAAGTGGTTAATCATCAAGATTCCTTAAATTTTAATGAGTTAAACAGTCTTAAACATGTTTTACCTCAAGCTACCTTTTGAATTTTGACTTGTACCACAGTTTGCAATGGACTTTGTATGAAGCAGAAGATGAGCCAGAGTAAGGCCAAGTGTTTGGAATTATATTGAAGAGTTGGAGTCGATGAGTGCCGATATTAGCCGCTAAAGGAAGCTGAAGAGAATGAATTCAAGATGCTGAAAAGGTCCCAACAACCACTCCCCCATGCCTGAGATTTTTCATGTCCTCATGCAAACAAGGTGAGGTACTAAAGAAGTGACGAGGGCTATTGAGATGGCTCTAATACAGATGAACCTGAAAAACAAAACAATGGAACTAATGAGATAAATACTGAACAAATATAAGTCATCTTATATTTATTAAAATGATGCTAAACTAACACTAAGCATAAAAAAATTTCCAAATCACTTATTATATATGATTTCATTAATCCTTAATAGTTTTGTTGAAAATGCAACAAGAAATTCCTAATTTAATTTTGTCTTTGATTAAATTAGGAGAAAATAGAAATTCCACATCAGCAGACAACTTGAATAAGTTAACTGAGTTATTATCACTTAGTTAGCTTAGTTAATTTGAGTTTGAAGATGAACTTGAGTTGTGTACAATTATTCCTAAATTTTAGGAGCCTAGGTTGTGTTAATTTTAGTTGTAACAATTTAATTCAGTTAAATTGAGTTATGGTCAGTTAAACTAGTTCCAATTATTGGAGGAACTAGTGGGAGGTCTAGTGTTGTGGTGTGTACTCAATGATCAACTATTTCACTGATCAATCAACCTAAATTAACTCATTCATGCACACAATTCGAGTTACCCATTTGAGACTGGAGTTCAAGGGCAGTGTACTATCAATTGTAGAATATTCCAAATTATACAGGTCATGCATGCAGTCAAAATAAGGCCTAAAGGAATTGCACAATTCTCTTTGAGGAATTTTCCTAATTAATAGGGGCCTAATTCCTAAGGGAACAACACAAGGAAATAAGAGCTTGGAGGCTTGGAAATTTGGCTAAGTATTGGCAAAGGTAAGTCAATCAAATAGAGGATAGAACATACAGGTGCAAATTGAGCTCAAGGTTGAGCAGAGCATATTGTATTCATTCAGATTCTTTGATTAATGCAATACAAATAGTAAGGGGTTTTGCGCAGTTTCTTTCCCCTACACATATATCTCTGTGTACGTGTGTTGAATCTTGATGCATGTTAATGATTTTTGTTGTTGATTGTGAATTTACTTCCACAATTGAGTAGAGTAGCTTCAAGTCTTGTGATTTAGTATATTTTATGAGAATTTTTGAATCTACACATTAATTTCTACATGGTATATGAGATAGATTCACAGTAGAGAAGAGAATTCAAAGTTTCCATTGCAGGAGGTTCGAGATTGTAGATCGGGTTGCAGGATTTATTTAGGATTGAGAAGATGACTTTCAATGGACTAAGGCTCGAGTATGCCCTTGAGGGAAGCTCAAATTATGTTGCATGGAAGGACCAGATGGAGGTAGTACTGGAGGATAATGGGTTGAATGAATACATAGATACTAATGTTCTGAAACTAACAACAACTGATGGTCATAATCTAGAAGAATGGAAAAACTGTGTTTCTAGGGCAAGGAGAATCATATAGGAGGGAGTACGAGGCCACATTGTATATAATCTCCACAGGAAAGAATATCCATATGCAATGTGGTAAGCGCTGACAGAATTGTTCCAAAATAGTAGTGACCACAGGAAGCTGGCACTCAAGGACAAGCTTCGAAGTATGAAGATGCAAAAGGGTGAGACCATTCCGCAGTACCTAAGCATGTTCACACAATGTCGTGATGAACTTGGCAGGGTCGGTGCTACTATCCCTGAAGAAGGCCTAGTATCTCTATCCCTCTTGGGCCTTCCGAAGAGTTGGCATAGTTATCAAGATTTAGTAAATGATAGAGAGAAACTGCCAAGCTGGAACCAGTTATGGTCTGATCTAATGCAAAAAAATATAAGGTGGAGAAATAGAGACGGGGCTTCATCCAAGATTGAGGATGAGTAGAATTATGCCTTGGATGGAAGGGAAAATAAAGGGAAAGGGAAGAAATCCCAATCCAAAGCAGAATCTAGTCAGGGGGCAAGAAGAAGGACTTGTCTAGAATCAAGTGCTTTCATTGTTACGAATTCTGGCACTATTCCACGAAATGTCCACACAAGAAAAAAAGAAAGAATATCGAAGGAGGAGCATCGGGTGAAGCCTTGGCTTCATAGTTCAAACTTGATTTTATTTCATTGCATGCATGGAAAGCACAATAATTGGAAGTGTTTGGTATCTTGATAGCAGTGCCTCATTCCACATGACATGCAACAAAGAATTTTTCAGTGACTTGGAGGCCAAGGATCTCCAGATGCACATTGAGATGGGAGATGATGGAAGGTATAACACAACTGACATCGGTACAATTACTTTTAGGAGGGAGTTTGTCTCCCCTCTCAGGCTTAAGGATGTGATGTATGTACCGGGTCTAAAGAAGAATCTAGTTTCTATCACAGTGTTGGAGGATTGTGGATCCGATGTGACAGTCAACAAAAGAAAGACCTTCTTGAGACACATCGCCAAAGGACAAGTGAAGTAGATCGATTTTCGAGTGAATAACCTCTATAAATTAGATGTATAAGACTGTGAAACAGTGAGCGCAAAAGCAGAGAAGGTGCAAAGTCAAGATGTTGGTGAGGTATGGCATAGAAGACTTGGCCATTTGCATCATGACGCTTTGAAGATCATGCAATAGATTTCTACAGGCCTCCCCAATGGAGCACTAGAGCAGCGTGATACATGCAAATGGTGTACATTGGGGAAGTACACAAAATCTACCTTCAATGATCGGGATAGCAGGGCACATGCAATCTTTGAAAGGATTCACTCTGATGTCTGTGGACCTTTCTCGATAGCCTCCACTACCAAGCACAAGTATTATGTTATATTTGTAGATTATTTCTCACGTAAGTGTTGGATCTAATTCATGCAAAAGAAAGACAATACATTCTATAAATTTTTTGAGTTTAAAGAACTTGTTGAGAAAGAGACTGGTAGGAAAGTGAAGGCTCTATGGAGCAATAATGGTGGTGAGTACGTGTCGAATGAGTTTAAAATTTTCTGTACAAAAGAAGGCATTCGACAGGTGTTGACAACACCTCATAACCCACAACAAAATGGGGTGGCTGAGAGGAAGAACAAAAGTATTGTGGGAGAAACACAATCGATGTTGCATTACCAAAGCCTACCACTACACTTGTGGGCTGAAGCATGAACCACAATGGTTTATTTGCAAAATAAGAGTCCTCACAGGATTCTTGGAATGAGTAAAACAGAGGAAGCTTTTTTAGGGAAGAAACTAGATGTGCCATACATCAGGATCTTTGGATCATTAGTTTACTGTTATGTGTCCAAGGAAGCAAGGAAAAAGCTAGATCCGACAACATAGTTGGGCATATTTGTTGGGTACACTAATACACCTCACACATATTGGGTTTACTTTCCATATCTTAGGATGAAAGTGGTCAAAAGAGATGTGAAATTCGAAGAGGAGAAGGAAATGATGTGTTCCCTTGAGAGGGAGCTTCAGTTGCAGCATGATCATGAGCTTTTGGTTCCAAAGGAGGAGCCTCAGGAAGTTGTGGAGCAACCATAAGCAGAGCAGCAGAGTGTGGATACATCCACTCAAGCATAGACATCCAAAGAAGGAAGGAAGCAAACCAGGGAAGATAATAGATTATTGTAGGATGCTATAGAGAATGTTGGAGCACCCACATCGTACTGCAGGTAGAGGAAGTCACTGGATTAGTACACTGGGTACACGGCTCTGATGAGTGAGCTAGTTGAGACATAACCAACCTCATTCGAGGAAGAAATGTACCAACCAATGTGGGTTGATGCTATGGTAGAGGCATATGAATGCATTGTTAGACACAATGTTTGGGAAGTAGTCCCAAGACCAGCAAATAAATCAGTGGTTGGTTTGAGATGGATTTACAAGCTAAAGCATTCAACATATGGGAGCATCGAGAAACATAAGGCCAAATTTGTGGCTTAGGGGTTCTCTCAGGTGGAGGGAATTGACTACGAGGATACCTTTGCTCTAGTAGCAAGGTACTCATCTATCAGGTCAATTGTAGCACTGTCAACACAAATGGGGTGGAAGATCCACCAGGTGGATGTGAAAACAAACTTCCTCAATGGAGTTATTGAGGAAGAGGTGTATATTGAGCAACCAAATGGATTTGGACTCAAGAAATCACCTCGTGTTTGGTATACCAGGATCGATAGATATCTCAGTGGTTTGGGCTTCACCAAAAGTGAAGCAGATGCAAACCTTTATCACATTGTGGTAGAAGGTAAATTATTGATTATGGTGTTATATGTCGATGACTTAATCCTTACTGGTGATGAGTAGTGAATCAAATCTTGCAAGGAGGACCTTGCAAGAGAGTTTGAGATGAAGGACATGGGCCTCATGAATTATTTCCTTGGTTTGGAGGTATGGCAAGGATATGGGCAACTGTTTGTCTCTCAGGGAAAGTATGCCAACAAGATACTTCAGAAATTCCGCATGGATAGGTGCAAGCCCATGGAGACACTAGCAAGAAACTGGAGGAAAGAGGATGCCATTTCAGGTGAGGAAGTGGAGTCCACCATTTATAGGCAGCTTGTGGGCTCACTCATGTACTTGGTGAACTCATGACTGGACATGTATTATGCAATTAAATAGCTTAGTAAAGCCATGATTAAGCCAACCAAACTGTATTGGAAGGCAACAAAACATGTGTTGAGATACCTCAGAGGCACTACTCAGTTCGGTGTTTGGTATAGACATACAAAGGTAGTGAAGCTACAAGGCTTCATAGATGCAGATTGGGCGGGGAGTCCATTCGACAGGAAGATCACTTCAAGAGGAATTTTCAGTGTTGGGTCAACAACAGTTTCTTGGTACAACAAGAAATAGATATTAGTTGCACTCAGCCAAACAGAAGCATAGTACATGGCTGCAAGTCAAGCAACATGTGAGGCTATCTGGATGAGAAAGATTATTGTTGGGTTATTTGGTTAGAAGATGAATCCTACAACGATTTTACTGTGACAATCAAAGTTGTATCAAACTCTCTTAGAATCCAATTTTTCATGATTAATCCAAGCACATTGATATATGGTATCACCATCTATGAGATTTTGTGCAGAGGAAAATTATGTTGTTGTAGTACATTTCAACAGAGGAACAAGATGCAAATATATGACAAAGGCCTTGTCAAGAGGAAAATTCTAGTTCCATAGAAACAAGATTGGGGTATCTGATAATCCCTTTCTTGGTGAGAGGGAGTGTTGAAAATGCATCAAGAAAATCCTAATTTAATTTTGGCTTTGATTAAATTAGGAGAAAATCAAAATTACACATGAGTAGACACCTTGAATAAGTGAACTGATTTATTATCACTCAGTTATATTAGTTAATTCAAGCTCGAGGATGAACTTGAGTTGTGTACATTGATCCTAAATGTTAGGATCCTAGGTTGAGTTAATTTCAGTTGTAACAATTTAATTCAGTTAAATTGAGTTATGGTTAGTTAAACTAGTTCCAATTGTTGGAAGAACTAGCGGGAGGTCTAGTAGTGTGGTGTGTACTCAATGATCAACTAGTTAACTGATCAATCAACCTAAATTAAGTCATACATGCACAAAATTCAAGTTACCTAGTTGATATTGGAGTTCAAGGGCAATGTACTATTAGTTGTAGAATATTCCAAATTGTACAGGTCATGCATGCAGTGAAAGGAAGGCCTAAAGGAATGCACAATTCTCATTGAGGGTTTTTCTTAATTAATAGGGGCCTAATTCCCAATGGAAGAATGGAAGGAAATAGGAGCTTGGAGGCTTGGAAATTTGGCTAAGCATTGGCCAAGGTTAGTCAGTCAGGCAGAGGATAGAAGATACACATGTAGGTTGAGCTCAAGATTGAGCATAACATATTGTATTCATCCAGATTCTTTGATTAATGAAATACAAATAGTAAGGGGTTTTGAGCAGTTGCTTTCCCCTAGATATATCTATGTGTATGTGTGTTGAATATTGATGCATGTTAATGATTTTTGTTATCGATCGTGAATTAAATTCCATAGGTGAGTAGAATAGCTTCAAGTCTTGTGATTTAGTAAATTTCATGAGCAGTTTTGAATCTACACATTTTATGCTTAAGAAAAAGAAACCTTTTATAAATTTAAGGGACTCTCCTTCTTTGTAGAAAAGAAGGAGGATTTTTATGATCACAACAAATGATGAACCAATGAAAATTAGTTATTACTAATCAAACCCCAAAGTCTTACAATCATCTAAGCATTACAGATAAGCTTTGCAGTTGATTTTTAGTAATTCCCAGTAATCATAGGTCCCACTTGTAAGGTAATTAAATATTAGATATAGTATGAAAAATCAATGACAAAGGACTCAAGGTTACCTTAAGGCCATTCTTTAACAACAAATTTATGGAGTTCATTTTTACCCTTGACTTCATCCACACATGCTTCCTTTTGATTGTAACACTATAGAGTAACCATCATATGTGTAGACAAAAAAGCCTTGGGTTGGTTGACACTTGTTTAGGTAGAATGCCCCATTTCCCGTGAGCATCCATAGCCTCGATGGGTTTTCCTAGTGATATCATAGGCCAGTACCCGCTGCCAGCAGGCGTCAATAGCCTAGATGTGTTAACCTCTTAAACCTATTTTACACTTAAGGATCTAGTCCCATGTTTCCTACCATTTTAGGTTTACATATAGATATTTCTTTTTAAATTGGTAGATGGGGGGTGGCTTCATAAAGTCCCTTAAAGACATAGGATGATACCTTTCAGAGTGACCTAGATTACCTGCTTAATGTCTTAGAAACATAGGTGATCCGGATTTAAACAGGAACGCAACAAAATACAGAGATAACCATATACACAAAGATGTAGCAGAAATAATACTTCATTTCATTAATGTAAAATACTGAAATATGCTTACAAACAGGAATGGAAATAAACCAGCTAGGGCGATGGTAGCTTATCTCTGAGAAGAGATGTGGCGGCTACATGCCTCTGAACTGTGTTACAATGAGGCTCGAAGGCCTATTTATTGTTGAGAAACAATGGAAAACCCTTAACATCCCAAAACCTAACCCTAGAAGACGAAACACCAAATTGTGGGCCCAGTTTTGGGTAAGTTGGTACATCAACTTCCCGGGGTCGTAACTTTGGCACCCGATCTTCGTTTGACGCGTACAATAGCTTGTTAGAAAGATCTATCTGAGCACTACAACTTTGGTAAGAGAAACATCGGTCCATGGACCCATGTTGCTCCAATATTTCCCAAAAAATGTCATTTATGGCCTCAAAACTGCTCCAGAATTTCAGGATCCGAAAAACTGCTAAAAATAGTAAATTGTGCTACAATTATGGAAACTGAAAACTGAAAGAGACAGTTGTGGGGGTCCAAATGGGATAGGTGGGTGGCCACCAACATCCACCTAGATCATTCCTCCCCCCTTAGGAAGCAATAGTCCCCATTGCGTTGAGTTCCTCCATCTGCTGAACTTGGTCCCTGGTGAGCTGTTTTGCAATCGTTGATGTGTCCAGTAATGGTGGGAAGCATGGTCGAGGGCGTTCCACATTAAACACTCGGTGCAAGCTAAGGAATGGAGGACTTCTGTACTGCAAAGCATTATTTCCCACAACCTTGGTAATGGTGTAAGGACCATGTCGGCATGGTCGGAGCTTCTGATGGGCTCTTATAAGGCGTTCTTTTTGCAGATGCAACTAGACTTTGTTGCCCACCTGAAGCTTGTGTGGTACCCCTGTGGGTAAGGAGAAGTTGTTCCTATGTTTTGTCATGATCGTATCCCTTTGCTACTGCTGTTGCGTGGAGGAATCCTTCACGGGGGTCATGGATGTGGTGACGATCTTCCCCTTACTTTCAGAGCGAACCAGATAGATGAATTTCCTAGTATAGGAGATGAGCTTGCTGCCTTTCTTAGCAATGATAAAAGAGGTGGTGGTAGGTGGGGCTACCTCCGGTATCCTGTATAATGAATTACACAAAGAAATAATGACAGCATGAGGCCTTGACTCATACACAACATCTCGCCTCCATAAGTATGGCTAGCCTAATAATACATCAAAAACATCCAGAGGTGTAACATCACACAATACCTTTGTGAAGGGCTTGATGCTGTAGGGAAGGCGGCATTTCTGGCGAACTCTGAGATCTCGTCCTTTGTGAAGCCACCCGATAATGTACGACTATGGGTGTGGTGTAGTCGGTAGGCCCAATTGCTTCACGACCTCTGCTGAAATGAGGTTCTTTTGGCTGCCACTGTCGATAATGAATTGTAGTGGCGAACCCTTCACCCACATCTGTGAGTGGAAAAGACGTTCCCCCTCCTCTGGATCTTTGGGCTCATTCTTCTGGATCTTGGTGGTGGCAACGGTGACACTGGGCTCTGCATCAATGATCTACTTCCCTTTGCCATTCCCCTTGTCGGGTTTTGACTCAGGGTCGGAACATGCATTTGATTATGAAGCCTTCAACTTAGCCACTATTGACTGCTTGGTCTGACACTCACTTGTGTTATGAGTGGGACTCTTGTGGAACTCACACCACTTTCCTGTGTCCTTCTTTGACTTTGTGGTGTTGTTATTTTCTTGCGGCTTCAATGGGTTGTCTTGGGTCACCCCGCCTTGGCTTTGTCTTTTGGTCTTCGGATTCACAGATCCAAAGTCTCGCTTCTTCTGTTTAAACTTTTGCTCGATTTTGATAGCGTATCGGTACGCTGTGCTGAGCGAGGAGATGTTTAGGAATTCCATCTCTTACTGGATATACGTGTGTAGGTAGCCATAGTATTTGAGTACCAGATGCAGCTCAGAATCCTTGATACCCAACTGTGTGCGAATCTTGGTCTCTTCCCTGCCGCATCGTGGTCCACTTTATGTATTTGTCCTCATAGCTTTTGACAGGGTAGTATTGCTCCTTGATTATATCCCAGAATGAATTCCAAGTGGGTGCGGCTGAAAATAGTGAGCCTGTGCTTTCATCCTTCTGCTCACAGTAGGTTTCCCACCAGTCCTTGACATGGGTGGCTACTTTGAGAAGAGTGAAAACATTCTTTTCCCGACTCGAAAATTCATGAACAGAAAAATACCCTTCTAGCAGATTTAACCATTTATCTACATCATCCGCATCTATTTGACCTTCAAATATGGGGATTTCAAAATTAACTTGTACCTTAAACGGTGTGGCATTTCCAGAGTAGCTGTTGGAAGCTGATCTGCGCAAAGCTGTCCATCATCGCGTTCCTTTGTCGCTCGAGGGCTTCTTCGAGCAAGATTTTGATAGGATCTCCCTCCCCCTCATCTTTCTTCTCATCCGCCATTGGAGGCCGTCGGGGTTTGTGGGGATGGTCTTGCAAAGGTTAGACCAGTTCAAGCCCTAACTCCTTATATCTCGACCTCGTTGGGGACATGCAAAGAAAAATAGAGAAAAAGCAGACCACTCTGATACCACTGATCCAGATTTAAACAAGAATGCAGCAAAATACAAAGATAACCATATACACAAAGATGCAACGAAAATAATACTTCACTTCATTAATGTAAAATACTGAAATATGCTTACAAATAGGAATGGAAATAAACCCGCTAGAGCGATGGTAGCTTATCTCTGAGAAGAGATGTGACAACTACATGCCTCTGAAATGTGTTACAATGAGGCTTGAAGGTCTATTTATTGTCGAGAAACAATGGAAAACCCTTAACATCCCAAAACCTAACCCTAGAAGATGAAACACCAAATTGTGGGCCCTGTTTTGGGTAAGTTGGTACATCAACTTCCTGGGGTCGTAACTTTGGCACCCGATCTTCGTTTGACACATACAATAGCTCATTAGAAATATCTATCCAAGCACTACAACTTTGGGAAGAGAAACATCGGTCCATGGACCCATGTTGCTTCCAGATTTCCCAAAAAACGTCGTTTAGGGCCTCAAAACGGCTCTGGAAGTTCAGGACCCGAAAAACTGCTAAAAATAGTAAATTGTGCTACAATTACGGAAATTGAAAAACTAAAAGAGACAATTGTGGGGGTCCAAATGGGATAGGTGGGTGGCCACCAACATCCACCTAGATCAATAGGTTACTTATAAGTACTCAAAGGACATAACATGAATGAGCCATTTTTTAATGTGAGATGGATGAGGTTGCCAACGAATAATGAAAAGACACCTAAAGTCATACTAATCATAGTTTCCATGTATGCTTTCCCTTTTTAAAGTAGCGTTCCACCATGAGCAGAGATTTCATCAAATCTTCTGCAAGTCTTAATAAAGATGTTTGGAGATCATGCTTCGGCTTTCTGGTTATAATATTCATTTTTTTTTCATTGCTATCATTGTATGAACCTTTTAATTTAATTTTAATCCCCTTCTTATAATTTGGTAACCATATTTTGAGCAATTGTTTCGTATTGATAATTAAAATTCTATATGAATAAGTAAAATGAAATTCCAAAATAGAAAAGATATATCAACTATGAATAGTTTGGAATTATCGTTCAATTCAACTTTAATAAAAATGATTGCTTATTCAATTATCTTTGTGAAATAGAAGTCTTAAAACATATATGTAATGATAAAGCATGAATGCATCATTTTTAACAACTTAAGGTAAAAAGAAAGATGTCATTAAATACTCCCCTAAGTGTTCCATTATGTTGACAAAGATGTCTTTTCCTCTTTTGAGTACCAATATTCTTCAAGTATTTAAGCATCCTAAACGAACAAGATCCTTGAATCTAACTTTGTATTGCAACATAGATTTGGTCATGAAGATGAAAAATTTCTATATCTAGTGAATGAAGCGTACATTGAATGGGTGCAATTATCATCTTGAATATTTGGTCTTATTCATGACAAATCGAAAATTTTGTAAATTAAAATTCTAGTTACTGGTTGGTTGAAATATGGTACCAAATAGTTGGTATGTAGTACCTTACGATGTTGCAATGCAATCATTTCCAATTTTAGATAAGATTCCAAACATAATGGTCATATCTTACTCTATTGAAAAGAAAAACTAGAAACAAATCTAACTATCAGAAAGAAATAATAAGTGGGAAAGCAAAGTAATAGTTGAACCATGTTGTTGTTGGAAATAAGACTGAGTGGAAATATTCATTAAAACAATATGCAGCTAAGTGAGACCTCAACAAAAATATGCTATAGGAACATAAATCTCCCATTTTCAACTAGTTTCTTTTTAGTTGTTAACGTCCCCACTAATGAAAAACAAATGAGAAAGACGATGCACTATATTTTAAAACTAAACTAATTACTATATGCAACACTTATTTATTATCCTACTCTAATTGAGAAAAAGAAATTCGTCTCCTCAAGTATAAGACTATTTCCAATGTAACCATGTGCGTAACAAGTATAAAAATGCATTCATACTCAAGTTTAAAATATAACTTTCAAAGCATACCTGAGTATGAAGGACCAATTGTTTGTAGGATGATATCAAGAATTAATGAGGAATGAAGGAATGATATGGTATTATAGTTTCTTGAAACCAACTTTCAATAAAATCAAAATGATCTTGGTTTACCTCATTATTTGGCTCATTTGACATATCCTCCTTTATCATGCCATGCAGATATTCTAACATTAGATGATTATCCTCTTATGTGCTTAGAGGATCAACATATAGATATTTAAAAAATTCTTCAATCTTAGGTTCTAATGGTTGCTACCACTGGATACACTCCATGATTCTTCAGTTTCCTCAACAAGTTTGCAAGAGGAAATATCTTCACATGGATGTGATTCATGGAGTTGTTGTTCTTCTATCATTTCCGGGAAGGAAGATAATTTCTTGGTTTTTGTCAAGATTTGATCTTCCTGAGATGTAGAGATCCCAACTACTACTAGGATTTGAGAGAGTTCTGCCAAACTATTGATCATCCTTGAATGCTTCTTTGCTGGTTGCTAATCCCTGTCCTCCATATGGATTAGTGTATGGAGTTCTTAAAAATCCTTAAGAAATGGAAATAAAACACATTTAAAACAAATTCAAGCAAACCAATCATGTACTCGAAGCGACACCATGCTACTAAGCCCATGTTGTCACCAAGTTATTTGTTCACACAAGTTAGGCTTATCTTCTTTTAATGAATTAATTTAAAGGAAAACACACTTGTAAAGAAAACGAAGGAAACTACAAGGCTTTGGATCAACACAACCAAAGTGGACACGCATGTTCTTACCTATCTTCTTACTTTTTTATCTTTGCCCCCAAGTTCTCCTTGTAGCTAAATCATGCAAAAAAAACGAGTGAAAGAAACTATGCTCTAATCCTTTTAACACCTCATTGACAACGCCGCCAAAATTTTTGGTGGGATCATATGTACTCTAATTCCAACACTTAATTATCAAATCTGGTATCGTAAGACTTAGAGATGCAAGCACATGAAACACAGGAATAGAGCCTAAGTTAATCTAGTTGAGAATACAAGACAAAATTTAAAAGCACGAAAGAAAATTTTATTCTAAGTATATTAAATAATAAATTAACCAAACACTAGTCACATTCTTAGATCTAAAATATAATGTAAAATAGGTTCAAAGATAAATGCTTCAATCACAGTAGAAACTGAAATCTTCCTATTCTATTCTTCACATGCCCTTCAAAACTAAATAACACTACTCAAGGAAAGAAATGCAATGAATAACATGCAATCTAGAAACTACTTTGTTTATGCATATTAACTAAATCATGTCAAGGCTTTCCATTTACTAGATCATGAACTACGAAACATGGAATCTTGACTTGTTCTTGTAGTAACACACTTGAAACATAAATCTCAAAACCATTCTGCAAGGAATTGGAAAGGAAACAATTCTAGAAATTCAATAAACAAAGATCAGTAAATCTATAAAACTACCGTAGAGTAAGTTGTCTGTAACGGCCTAAGAAACTTGGTGCACCACACATCTATTAAATTCACACAGGATCAATCATAAAAGAGAATCAATTCTTCACATATATACAAATCTAATTAACCATACACATTCCACACTTTGTTTTCACTATATGAGCTTGAATGTAACATAAGTACCAAATAAAAAAACTATATTAGCATACATAATAGAACAAGTACAAAAACAAGAAATTTAAACTAATCATGTGCAATAGCTTGCAAAGTTGGATCGGTGGACGCTTTTTGACACCAAAAAGGTAGCTGAAAATTCACAAGCTTAAATGCTTCAGAAAATCAATGAATCATCAATTGTGATTTTTATTAACCTTCAACAAAAAATATAGTTTACAAAGAATTCCAAATGATGATTTCTCTCCCTCACAAAAATTCAATTACAAACTCACGATCCCCTTTATCAGTCCTATGAGGATCTATTTATACATTAAAACTAGTGAGTAAGGATAAGATCCAATCCTCTAAACTCAGAAAATGAATTTACAACTTTAGAGGGAAATCTCAGAAATATGATTTTTTTTAATTTTATACAAATTGGTGTTAAGGAACCAACCATATATCCTCAACCAAGATGTATTTTGGAGAGTTGTTTTTATGGAGCCTAATTTGCCATATTAACAAAAACCTCTCTTGTAATTTACTGATTCAATTCCATGGCCTTAGAAATCATGCCCGAAGTTGGATGTTTAGATACTTTTGCAAATCTAGGTTTTTCAGAACTTTTGTACAAAACTACTCCAAGAACCAAATGTAACTTTGAAACTGTATTGAATTTTTGGAAATGGTTTGAGAACCAAGAAAATTTCTATGTTGTGCGAAAACACATTTGTCAGATTCTTGAGATTCACCACCATATGCATGGAAATCGAGGCAAAACATGGCAATTTCAAAATTGTTACCTATTTTTAGCTGTAGTTTAAATCATGTGCTAGGATCCCACACGTGTGAGCTGGGTATATTCTAAGGATTGTACCTGCATATTAGGTCCATGTGGCACCTAATTTACCATGCTAGATAAAATAAAAACATATTTTATAATTTTGATTTTTTTTCTCCATTCGTGTAGGTGCATAATTGAGTATCGAACTACTGAAATGGTACTAAACAAAGAACTGAACTAACAAATTGTTACTAATCCATTAGATAAATATAAATTTTCATATTCAAACATGCATCTTGGTCACATAACCACATTAGTAAACTATCATTGATAAAACCATATTAAAGACATTTAATCATTAAAAAAATAAGAAATACATCATAATTAACCACAAGAGGTTCATTTAACGGAAGTTGATGCTATAATGGCTACGAAAAGTATCATAAATGTGGGTGTTGTCACTTAAGAAAATTTTCAAAATTCTGAGCATCAGTTTGATTTCAAAGATTGGTGTCAGTCTTGGTCTAGTTGTTTTAGAGTCTAAGATTTTGAATAGAGTCTTGTTGGTATGGTCAAATAGGGTCAATACTCTGTTCTTGCCTATTACTGGTTCCACATCACACATAAATTCCATCTATCAAACTTGTTTCAAGGTTCTTATGCACTACGAAACTGTCTAGGAGTTTTCGTAGCGCAAAACCCAGAATTTGCACTGGTTGCGCTACGAAATCGGGGATTCGTGCAGATCCATGGCAAATTTCATCTAGCTGTCAAATCTATCAAAATCAGTTAATCTTACATCATCAGTTGTCAGCCCATACACATTACCTATCACATTCAACCGCTTATTCTCATCATTAGGTTCGTTAGGTGTCTTGGTACGCTCAAGTTACAAGTTTCAAAAAGGAGCCAAGTATTTACAGCTATGATTATGTTTGGGTTCATGCATGAGAAGCAAATTGACAGGCGTTCAATTAGAATTCTTTGAAGATCAAGCGAGGCAGTGATCGAGATCGAGACAGTGCAATCTTTTTCAAATCTTCACTTTGCTGGAATTCTAGGGAGGGATCTACAGAAAGAAGAGATCATAGGTCAGACAGGTGTTTGAGGAATGAACCTGAAGGTTTAGATATCATCCTAAAGAACAATGAAGTTGAACAAGCCTTCAAACAGGTTGGCTATTGGAGGTTTTGTGAAAAACTTCAAGGAGGCCATATGCAAGTCACCAGAGAATTTGCTTTAAATTTCACAGGATTGAATTCGAAAGTTGGGGTGCTTGAATTGCCAATCTCTCCAGAGGTTATATCTACAGTCACTGAAATTCGAAGGGGACAGGAGAGGTGGTTTAAAAATTTCAATTTTGATATGTCTCCCTGCAAGGAATTTTTGAAGCTAGAGTTCATTGATTCAGACTTAAACAAGTCAGTGCCCAAGAGTTTTGTCAAAGATTCATATGCCAGTTTACTTACCTGCATACAGAGATACTTCACCTGCGAGGGGAGGTATCATAAGGTGTATTCTTATCACTTCAAGCTTCTGCTTCATTTCACTGGAAAGATATCTCTTGATTTTCCTTTCTATTTGTTTCGTAGCCTAGGCAAAATGTGTGACAAGGTTTAGTCGAAGAAGGAAGCCTGTGAGACCTCGTTGTTTCATCACGGCTTAGTCAAATTGATCGTTTTGCATGAGCTCCAGAAAATAGATAGGGAATGGTCCATGTTCATGTTTATGTCTGGCTTCAAGAATGAAACTGGCCTCAGCCCTCAGGCTACGAAGATTTCTCCACCATCAGTTAGTCATCGTACAGAAACGAGATCAAGGAGATTTGTGAAATTGAAAGCTAGGAAACAGGTAAAGGAGCCCACAAGACCACTAGTAATCCAAGACACACCCCAACAGTCACAAAAAGGGAAAGCTCAGATCAAAGAGGGGGTACAAGAGCAATCTACAGGTGAAACGGTCCAGAGAAGAGTAACCAGGAGCCAGTTAGCTAAAGAAAAAGGCAAGACAGTGGTTACTGAGGGAAGCCCGGTTTCAAAAGGAAGTCTAAATGATTTTCTTCAAGCTATTGACATTGAAGAATCTCCTCTGGTTCGAGCAGACTTGATAGAAACAAGTAAAGACAAAACCAAAAGGGCCAAAACCTCTAAAAAGCTCAAATTTGATGATCAGGTTTCTAAATTTGTTTTTAAGCCAAGAAGACCTGTGACAAGGTGTTCAAAAGAGATACAAGAGGCACAACTAGAAGCAAGTGAAATAGGGGAGGTAACAAAATCTCATGAAGGACCTATGACTGCATTAGAAACATCATCACAGCTGCATAAAAACGACAGAGGTAAGGCAATCATCTCTCAACAAGAGGAATGTAGTTTTGAAGAGTTGAAGACGAAATTGAATTTGGAAAATCTTGAAATTTCCAAACTGAGAAAAACCTCAAGGAAACATGCAATAAAGGAAGCTTATTTCAATAAAATGGAGGCCCTGTGGGAAGATAAAACGATTTCAATACCCGAAGTGGTCAATTGTCATGCTCAATACTATACCTGGACAGTCCCTGCAATAAAAGAAGCAAGATACATCAGAAAGGTCAATGCAAAACTGAGAGCTGGAATCAGAATTATGAAGAGGCAAATCAAAGATCTGAAGACACAACTAAGCCAGCATGAAGGACATTCTTAGCTAAGAGAAATCACATAGCAAGTAAGGCTAAGTCCTAAATTTTGATAGATTACCTTTTGAAGTTTACCTTAAAGAATGGTGTCTATGTTTCCAGTTTTGAACAACTTCATGGCAGATGGAAAAGCCATTTCAAGGAAAATAAAGATCAAGAGAGTTGAATTTTGGCCTTAAACTGTGTTTTTGAAATTACACAGTAGTTTCATAGCGCGCTACGAAACTGCTGTAGTTGCATATTATGATTTGGTGGACCAATTTTGAGAGACAAAAGGAAATCTTTTTGAAGAGGAGTTTCTGAAAAGGAGCATTTACAAAGTGTAAGCATCCAGCAAAGGCAAATCAAGTGAAGGAAGGACATCTATGAACTCTAAGCTATATGTTATATAAGTGATCATTATTTCATAGCTAGTATTGTTCATGAGGCTTTAGGCAACATTAAAGAAGTTTTGTTTTACCACGTGTATATGGGAAAAGTCTACAATGTATGGAGAACAAGATAATCCAATGCATTTTTATGCAATTAAGAAGAACAAAAGGGATAATGGATTTCGAAGATCCTTGTGGAGACCAAAAGCAGAAAAACAGGAGTAGCTTCCTAATTTCCAGGAACAGTAAAGGGATGAGGCATCAAGGGCCAGCAAGGAGTTTCAAACCTCCACCAAAGCTAAACTGAAGAAGGCCATTTGTCAGAGAACGAGTTTGGATTGTAATAAATGCTACTACCAACATGATGAGGAGTTATACTCCTAATTGTTTTAGGTCTCTAGAACTGCCAGTTAGCAGTCAGTTACATTTAATAGTTAGTTTTAAGTGTCAATAGGTGTCATAGTAGGAAGAATTCGAATTCCCCTCATGCTGGAGGAGGAATCTCAGTTATGTAAGGAGCTCTATATATAGGAGAAAATCTAATGTACAAAGGGTTGGAAGATTTCAGAGAAACTTGGATATTGTGCTTTGTGTAAGACTCTGTTTTTAGTAATACAGTATTTGGCTTTGCTTCTCAGGAATCAGAAGGAATTCAATGTTCAGAATGTCTTGTATTGTCCTCTTCTTAGTATTTGCAGTGGTATGAATGTGTGATTACTTAGAAATCACTGATTGTGCTCTAACTTCCTTCATACATTTATAAACTGTATTGTCCTATATGTTTTTGATGTGTTCTCAATATGTTGAATTCTAGATACCCTGACTTCCATGTAAGGCTAACCATATTGTCATACTGAAACAATTTTGACTCCATAAGCCCAATGAATATTTTCTAATTGTATTCCAACCATTTACACTTTTTCATTTGTTTCATAGAGTTAGCCATCTTATTAATTATCAAAATCTTTAATCCTTTGAGAGAGCCCTCTCAGGTTGAGGAGGCTAAGCCTCAGCCAAAAGTAGGTTTGAAATAGTTACTCAAGGTCTACCTGATCAGCAGTCTTTCAGGGTTGATTTTGTGATAACAATGGGAATATGACTCATGAATAGAGACTCTATAAACTAAATGATATGAAATTTATTAGATCCCAACAATCACAATCCTTCGTTTTTGTTTCCTGGAGTAGACGTTGGGGGAATTTAGTTCGAGAAGATTTATACCTAGATTTTGTTTGGCTTTGCAGTCTAAGACTCTACAATTCTAGTAGATTATCTTCCTTATTTACAAGGTATTTTATGGTTATCCCTTTTAGTGGTTTTAGGGCCTAATTTGATCCTTCTTATTCTTGAGCTTTGCTTAATGACATTTTTAAGAGTGGATTTAATGCCCAAATTCTTCTCCTTGTTCACTACAACTTTTTGGTTTGTCTGTTTGTTTTCCTTCTAGATTTCTTGATGACCTTGCTTGGAGTTGAGTATTTTTCTATTGCTTCGTTAGAGCTTTCATCCACGGCCTCATCCACAGATGGAAATCAAGACTTGGGATGGGCTAAATAGGAGGAGATTAATATCATTGTCAGGTCCAGAGCCTATGACTTCGAGCAAGGGGAAGAATCCAAGAGGGATTTACCCACTTGAGTAGGATTTCAAATGAGATCATAGATGGGTCCTAGGCTAGATGGTCTTCAGATAGAGTGATGATTTCATTTCAATTTGATCCCGAAGCACTGAAGGGGGTGGGTACAACAAAGGAGGGAAGGGGAGGAGCTAATGGGCCTCCATCGAAGGAAGAGGGAAAATAAGCGCAGGGAGGTTTTTTTTATCCAACAAAGGACTATGTTTAGGAGGGACCCATTTAAGTTAACTAAAGTAAGTCAATTTTATTTCAAAATTCTAATGTTTATTTTTGTAAGTGAAAATCTAATATTGCACATAACTAATTATTTTATGTGCACATGCTGTTAAATTACATGCATGCTTAATTATGCATTGGCAAACATGATATGAAAAGGATTCATCACATGGAAAATGGTGATATTGGAACAAAAAACCATGAGCGAAGACTCTAGTGGTAATTGATGATTTATCAAAGTAAAGTTGCGGAGAGCATGAAAAAGTCACACAAAGATAAATCACAAAATAAGGTGATTTATGGTAGTTGGTGCAAGAAAAATTAAGATTAGAACAAATTATAATTGATAAATAAATAAATTTATAGGTAGAAATGTTATACAATTTGAGGCCTAATGGCACTTGTAGGCCCCTTGTTGTAATCACAACAATATCTGCCCTCTTTTGACTCATTGAAAACCATGTTACAACTTATGCTAGTGAACTAAATGACACCTGTTAAGATCATGAACACAAAATTAGTATTAACACTACTAATGTTGTTTATATTTGAAACATTTATGTTTAAGCATGCCTTACGGACCTCAAAGCCACACAACTAATTATAATGATGTAAATGTATACATTGAGCTAAATTAAGCAGATATAAATATACATATTCCCCGGTAGTGACATCGCCTCCCATGTTGCCTAGCCTTATCCTTTCTTATTAGTGTTAACTTTGGTGAAGAGACATTTTAAAGGTTTAAAAATTCATTAATGAGAATAACCTCAATAAAATTAAGATCAAAATATTGTTATGTTGTACAAATTTAGTTAATGAAGAATGTATGACATTGACATTGATATAATAATTGCAATTTTAACCATAACTAATAGGCATGTCAAGAGGATCTAACTGTTACACAGTAATTTGTCACCATCCCTGTTACTCCTCTTGTCGTACCTTGGAGGACCCGTCCCGGGAGTTATAAGAAGTGACAAAGTCTAAAAACACTTGCATTATGTTCCCCTGAGTATGTACTCCATGTTCCCTGAAGACACCTTCTGCAGATCATCCCTAAAAAGTTCTCTTTTTCCATTGGCGCAAGTCCACAATATCTTACCTGCGCCAATGATGGAGATCCTCAAAAGGGGGCGCGACCATTGGCGCTCTGTCTTAGAGCAATAGTCGCGCCAACCAAATTTAGTCGTGCTTTTTTCCTTAATGCACGTCCGACTGTTGTTTCCTTCATTACATGGAGATTTTCTGAGGATAGAAAATCAGTCTTTTGTCGAGCTTTATCCATCTTTATGGCTTTTGCTAATCCGCGAAAGGTGTCCAGGTTCATTGCATCCTCCTCCCTTCTCCATCTATATAAGCTTGTCATTATGCATTGGACAAGCTAGAGTGTTGGTGTTAGTGTTATGCTAGTGATTTGGTGATTGAGTTATAGTAGTGATGATTATTGGTCATGGAGTGTTAGATGTTGAGTTCTTGGAGGAATGCTAATGAGTGCTAGAGAGGTTATGCTGTCGGAGAGGAGATGCATGTCAAGACACATATAGTTACTCACCCAGCCAGGAGAAGGGTCGACGTCAGAACAATGGTTGTAACTTTTCCTGTTTATTAATTGATGAGCGACTGCTATTATAGTTCCAATCTCATTATCTGTCATGGTGATATGTTGATTTATTTCCTTTCTGACTGAAATATAGTTGTGCCTTGGTAGTTTCTATGTTGGTATCTGTCTCTTCCTTTGCATGTGCAGGTGTTCGTTTATGATCTGTTGGAGCAAGGGAGCGAGGATATCAACTCTGCTTCAATCATAGCGTTGGACTCCAAGTTAGTCTTCTTGATTCACCTTTGATGCATAACTAGGAACTTGCGTAGCAGCGTGGTTTGTTTGTGGCTAGTTCTGTGATAGGCTAGTGGGATCGCCTCTGTCCGCAGAGGGGATTTACCTTACCAACATGATATGAAAAGGATTCATCACATGGAAAATGGTGATATTGGAACAAAAAACCATGAGCGAAGACTCTAGTGGTAATTGATGATTTATCAAAGTAAAGTTGCGGAGAGCATGAAAAAGTCACACAAAGATAAATCACAAAATAAGGTGATTTATGGTAGTTGGTGCAAGAAAAATTAAGATTAGAACAAATTATAATTGATAAATAAATAAATTTATAGGTAGAAATGTTATACAATTTGAGGCCTAATGGCACTTGTAGGCCCCTTGTTGTAATCACAACAATATCTGCCCTCTTTTGACTCATTGAAAACCATGTTACAACTTATGCTAGTGAACTAAATGACACCTATTAAGATCATGAACACAAAATTAGTATTAACACTACTAATGTTGTTTATATTTGAAACATTTATGTTTAAGCATGCCTTACGGACCTCAAAGCCACACAACTAATTATAATGATGTAAATGTATACATTGAGCTAAATTAAGCAGATATAAATATACATATTCCCCGGTAGTGACATCACCTCCCATGTTGCCTAGCCTTATCCTTTCTTATTAGTGTTAACTTTGGTGAAGAGACATTTTAAAGGTTTAAAAATTCATTAATGAGAATAACCTCAATAAAATTAAGATCAAAATATTGTTATGTTGTACAAAGTTAGTTAATGAAGAATGTATGACATTGACATTGATATAATAATTGCAATCTTAACCATAACTAATAAGCATGTCAAGAGGATCTAACAACAATCCATACAAGTTTAAAAAATTATGAGCTATAATTTGTCAATTATTTAGCCACTTTACTTTGGCATGATGGATGCATATGAACATTAGTTCACTTATAACTCAATTTGGATAATTGGAGTTGTGACAAAGGAAGTTGAGTAGATGCAAGAATTTGTTGCTACTATGCATGAACATGACATGAAGTGGTAGATGAAGTTTGAGCATACTAATACAACAACATGTGTGACTCCACTTATAAGATGAATTAGATAATTGGAGTGATGACAAAGGAAGCTAAATAGATGGAAGAATTTGTTGCTATTATGCATGAGCACGACACGTGGTAGATGAAGTTTGAGCATATTAATACAACAACATGTGTAAATCCTTCACTTATATGATGATTTTGATAATTAGATTTGTGACAAAAGAAGTTGAGTAAATGGAAGAATTTGTTGCTACTATGCATGAGCATAGTAGTAAATGACTTTTGAGCATACTATATATATATATATATAACTTCTTCATAGTAAGAGTTGAGTTGAAATAAGCATTTGAGATCAATATTTTTATTATATTTTAAAGAAATTTAAAAATAATAATAATAAAGTTAAAAACTAAACTAATTTTGATAATTAAATTTGTGACAAAAGAAATTAAATAAATTGAAAAATTTATTGCTACTATACATGAACATAATAGTAAATAACATTTGAGTATACTAATACAACAATATATATAACTTCTTACAAGAATTGAAATAATCATTTGAGATTAATATTTTTTATTATTTTTTTGAAGAAATAAAAAAAAAATTAATAAATTTCAAAATTAATTTTAAAATTGCAATCCATTATCTAAAAATATATTATATAAAATTTATTTTCAAAATACAATAAAAAAAATTGCTTGTAAATTATAATCTAAATGGTTGACGGCTAATGAATAATTAGAAATTTAAAACCATAAAGTCATAATGGTATAAAATTAACCAGTACTTTCTTACCATAATCAATAATTAGAAATTTAAAACTAGAAAGTCATATATAAAATTAATCGATACTTTTATCATCAACACATTCTAGAAACCAATTACACGTAATTTCAAAGTTGCCATAACATTGCTTTTCATTCCATTACTAAAAGAAAAGGCAACGACAAGATCCATCCCTTGAATTACTCAAATAAAGGAAAGTACTAAAGAAAAATAATGGGTCATCCCATTAAATATGGGGTCTTTTCAATAAGACCCACATTGAGGATTAGATGTAAAAAGCTAACAAAAACAAATAAACAAATAAATATATATATGAGTGTTCTTTTCAATAAAACCCACATTGAGAATTAAATATAAACTATTAACAAGGGAGTGCTTTTGTCTAAGACCCTTATTGAGGATTAGATATAAAATGCTAACAAAACATATATATATATATAAAGTCTATACACTTCTCTCCTCTCCTCTAACAATCATATAAAAATAAAGTGTTTCGATGACAAAAATGTAATATAAGCCCAACAAACACTGAAACAAGGCCCACTTCAATAAATGTTGGTCAATAGTGAGGATTCTAAAACACATCTCCTAGCTAAATTATGGGGAGTTGATCTCAGTGTGACATCATCAAGGTATGAGACCATGGAAAGGCCCACTTCAATAAATGTTGGTCAATCGGGAGGATTATAAAACACATCTCCTCCCTAAATTATAGGGAGTTGATCTCAGTGTGACATCATCAAGGTATGAGACCATGGAATCAATGGGCCATTGCATTAAATATGAAAATGCTTTTGTGTAAGACCCACATTGAGGATTAGATGCAAAATGCTAAGCAAAACAAGTGCAGCAGCCTATTTAAATATGTATATTATATTAAGATAAAGTGTTTTAATGAAAAAAAAAATAATCCAAATAAAGACTAAAATAAGCTTCACTTCAATGCAAATCATGAAGATGAGGATTATAAAATATATCTCACTCAATTAAAGGGAGTTGGAGTTGTTTTTAGTATGATTTTTTAGATTTTCTTATGTTGGAATCTGGTGGAAGAAAAATTTGAGGTGAAATCTTGATTTGTGTTATTTAAACTAGTTTTTTGACTCTATATATGGATTCAACACCCTGAAAAATCCTTAGTGCACTTTGATTGTGCAGAGATAATCCATCAAACTTGTGATTTCAATAAATTCTTATCAGATTTTTAAGAAATTAAACCGAAAAAACCTACCAAAAAAACTTTAAAAAAATCACACTAAAACAACTCAATTAATTTTAATATAACATCATAAAAAAGTAAAGCCAGAGTAAAGCCATAGCCCAACATTAAACATTAATTGGTTCTGTGTAAGTAAAAACAAATTCAAGGATCCCCACAACCAATCAATTGAATGCGAAATCTATAACACAACACACACATCCATCTCTATAATGCAACATTTTAGGAACACAACAACATCAAAAACGACACAGGAGTGTCATGTGCTTTAGATGCAAAATAGAGAATTTTTATTTTTCTCCCTGCAATTGTGCAGATTTGATTCATTTCGACCACAACCACCCATATTGGTATGCTTTTTCTATGTTAAAAATTACAAAGTGGAGGATTATAAGTCATTATAAAAAAGGAATATATTAAAAGGGAAATGGAAAATCCTATGTGTATTAATACATGCTTTTTCAATGTTAATAAGTTTACTGGAGCATATAAAATGTGATTATTAAGGGGTATTAAAATAGGAGTGGAATGGCATGATCTTTGAATGCTAATAAGTTTATCAGAGCATATAAAAATTGTTTATTAAAGGAGGTATTAAAATAGGAGTTTATTCTTAGATTAGTTAATATAATGGAATTTGAGAGACTGTAAAATAATCAATATAGATTTATTTTAATTTTAGATTTATTAAACATTGAGAAGGATGAATTTTTTAAGATGCATCTCTTTTTTGGATTAATTTATTTTAAAAAAAATTTACACTTTGAAATATTTGATTCCGCTAGGCACTTTATAGTTACAACGTTAAGATGAATCTACACTAGTTTTTAAAAATACTAATTATACGTGTATAAATTTCAATACTTATTTTTAATTTTATTAAAATTATAATAATACATATAGTTACATATATATGCACTTGTCATTTTTCTTCGACATGTTTTATTATTATTTTTTTAATTTAGTTTTTTTATGTGATATGCATAACATTGATCTTATATAGAAAGAGAGCGGTTAGAGAAAGATTTCATTGTAAGTATTAAATTTTTATAAGTTTATTAATTACATTTAAATATGAAGCTATAATGGTTGATTTCAGACTTCTGTGATCCATATCGTTATCATAATGTATTTTGGATTAATCACATCTTTGTTTTTGAGTCAACGTTTCAAACCATCTATTGTGGTTCATCCTTAGGACACGGATGAAAAACCAGATCTGTCATTATGTATAAATAACAGAGATGCCTCATGTCCCAAAGATAAACGTTAGAAATTCAGTTTAGTAAATTAAATAATTCAGGTATAAGATCAAAAAAGTTAATTAGTTAGGAAATGCAATAAATGAAAAGTATAAAATGAATAATAAATTACTAATATGAAGGGAAATAAATATCGTTGGTTAAAAAACATAAAAGAAATAAGGTATAAAAAATAACTAATTTATAATGTGCATGTATTAATATCTAAAACAAAATAATAATATTATTAATAAAATTAAATTTTAAGATTAAAATAGAGAATCAAAATAATTAAAGAGGGAACATACAAATAGCCACAAAATAGAAAATGGTTGAAAAGTTTAAAGAAGAAACGAGCTAAAGGGATCAATAAAAACAAAACCAAAATAAATAAAATGAAAAAAATATGAAAAATGAAAATAAAAATAATAAGACGAAAAATAAAGTAAATAAAATTTATTATTAAAATAAACAGAGAAGTCATGACAAAAGGGCAGGAACCCAACTCCTACTTAATTTCCAACCATCATCCTTATTGAGATTCCTCACATGCTTTTCAATTTCAATGGCCTCCCACAACTTCCTATGATGAAAGTGATCAATCCTAGCGATGACCTGGGAATCCTCAATGCATACATGGTGCATAGTTTTATCTGCATGCTCAGCTAATTATTATTAATTATTATTTTAATTTATATAATAAATTTGATCTTAATTTATAACTACTATTTATAATCCTTCCTTTCGTAGATTCTTCATTATTCTGTAATTTCCTCATTTAAAATTGTTTGTTGACATTTTGAATAAATATATATATATATATATAATTAATTAATTAATTAATTAATTAATTAGTTGAACTGACATTAAATATATCTTATATGTCTTTTTTTAATTGATTGAGCTAAAAATAAGAAAATTATGTACACTTCAAGTGGTTTTCCCTACTTAGTAGTCGAGCTGAAAATAAAAAAATTATGTATATTTCAAGTGGTTTTTGCCTACTTGGTAAGTTTAAAAGTCTTTAAGGCTTAGTGAGGTTAGGGGTGAGAAAGTTATGGCAACCGTCGCAACAACAACATCTTCAGAGGAAACCCTAACGTGTGCGCAACCGAGGGAATTGCTATATACACAACCCTTTCTCGAAAGGAGGGTTGTTGAAGGAGACAACAAGGGACACCTTCATGGCCCTCTCTAAATCTATTATTTCACATCATTGTGACGATTGGAATGCAAAACAGTATTCTGACAACTTGGAGCGTTCGGTTGCCTCTTCTTACGATTTGTAGTGGCAACTCGTAAATGTGATGATTAAAGCTAAAATATCCGACTTTATTCTTGTACCTCAGTGTGGCAAAGGTTGGAACACAAAACAATATTCCAACATCCTAGAGGGTTCAACTACCTCTTCTTATGATTTGCAAAAATAAATCATAAATGTGGCACTCAAAGCCAAAGGATCCGACTTCATTTCTGCCACTTTATCATATGTTTCTCCTTCATCGACTGTTTTCTAGGGTGTTAAAAGTGGTCACGACTATGGTGTTAGAAGCCCGCTACCCATACTCTTTTGTGGTCCTGTGTCCTTGGCCCCCAATTTCTCAAATTTCTGTTCAGATCCTTATGAAGCTTCTCTTTGGGCATTCACCGCTCCCTGGGGTCTACTCCATAGATTTGGTATGGGACCTCAAGCTTTCTTTGGAGCTTTGGGTGTGTATTCCCTATGCCATGCAACACCTACTTTTTGAAGGCAAACAGTTGGATGATTCTTCCCCTCTTTCAGTTTATAATATTGGTAAAGATGCCACTATTTTTATGACCCTTCAGTTATCTGGGGGGGGCTTATGGGTAAACCTTCTTTCTCTCAAACATTTTATTATAAAGATGTTGTCCATGCTTAGCTCTCCCCAAAGGAAGCTCAGTTCGAGGCAGTTCTTGGGCCGTGTTTGGTCAAAAAATATGAGGAAGTTCCCTGCTTATAAATATCTCACCTTGATCTTGAGGACCTCCATTAGATCTATGCAGAGTCGAACCAACTAATCTGTCGTTTTAACAGTTTATGGCCTTGCTCAATCAATCTTTACCAATGTATTCATTTTCATGGACTAAGAATTGCAAGGTTATTTTCTACTCCAAAGGCTCTTCATTGTGGTGTTTGTTGGATCCGAAGACTACCAAAAATTTCTATCCCTAAACCCTTAGTTTCCAGATTTTGACCCTTCTAGAGCAGTCATTCTCAAGCTGCCAATATGAGTCCAACTTCCTAATTTATTTGCTCACTTGTAGCACTACACAGTCTTTTAGGGCATTCGAGAATCCCTGGGCTGCTTCCTTGCAACTGATCCTTCTCATGGGCAACTTGGTGTTTACACCTATGGCAGAATATGTGTTGAGATCAATATTAGTAAAGGGCTATCAGACCAAATCAATTTAAAAATAAGTGATTTTCATCGGACCCAAGCTTTGGACTATGAGAATACTATTTTTTTTGTTGCTTCTATCATCAAATAAGACATTTACAATTTTTTTCCCTCTGTTCAAACCTCACCAAAAGTGGAACATTCAAAATTTTAGTGCTAAATATTGGAAGCTCTGTGACCTGCCTCCTATGGATGAGGAGGCTTCCTTTGTTTCAGAGAAGGATGATGAAGGATTTGATGATGAAATGCATTTGGTGGACAAGTTCGAGACTTCAAATCCTCAAAAAGACTCTGGAGGATCCTATTGTGAACTATGCTCCTTTAGCAACCCCAAAGATAGTGAATAATAATGCTTCTTCAAGCACATTGAAATGAGCTAATGAGGCAGCGTCTTTGGACTCTAACAAGGATTCACCTTGAACACCCGATGATAATCTTCAAATTGTTTTGATAAACATGTATTTTGAAGGTTGTGTCAAGGTTTCAAAAATGAAAGGAAATAAAGGTCAATTCGAGGACCTATCCTAATCTGGGTGATTCTCTTTTATAATTTTTTTTGTTCCTCTATATCTCTGCTATTCTCAATTTCATATATCTTAAATATGTTCCTACAATAATCTTTAAAACTTATTTAAAAAATAAATTAATTAAATCAAAATTATTTTATTTTTTATTTAGTGTGTAAATCCAACAATTTAAATTAACGTGAATATCTCCTATAATAGACTATAAAGAAGCTCTTAACACATTCCCCACAAATTAATATGCAAAACTCTATTAAACATTATGAGATTATGAAACATATGACATTAAAAAACATAGTTGTTTAAAGATGATAATGATGTTGCAATATCACACATTTGTCGGCCAAACTATTAAAATTAATAAAGGACTAATGCTTTAGAGAGTACAAATTTTATCAAAAGTTGATGATGTTGGCATTATGATTCAGGTGTTGTACTTGATGGCAAACGCTTTCAGGTGGTAAATCAAGAAGGACGCAGGAAATTTTGTTCAGCAAGTGCGTCCCCGCAGGTATTCCATACAGAACCCGCGTCCAGGGACGCCGGCCAGCCGTTCAGAAGGTGCGTCCGCCCAGTGCACACATTTCAAGGTAGAGAAAAGCTCGTGGGGGGTTTCTTGTGTGGTATCTAGCCGACGGTTGCGTGTTTCTATGGTGTCGGCTCGTGGTATTGTTCCACGCTTTGGGGAGAAGCTTGCCTATATAAAGCCAAGGAGTTCATTTGGATTAAGTATCATCTTGGTTGATCATCTCTTGGTGTGATCTAGTCCATATCTTTAAGGGTAAATCTTCTAATGGACTACGATCTATATGGCGCATGATCAGATCTGTGGATCTGAGTGTTTGGGTTGGTTCTGAAGTCCTCTTATCTTCTATATCTAAAGGGACGCAGATTCAGTGAAGGGAAAGTGCGCCGGGACGCAGTACAGTAAAGGATCAGGTGCGTCTCTGAAGCGAAGGACGCGGCGCGACTGTGGTATTGGGTGCGTCTCTGAAGCGAAAGACGCGGCGCGATAGTGTTGATGTGTGCGTCGGTCGCAGACAAGCAAAAGGAACAGTGCGTCTGCACGCAGAACAACATAAGGTATACTGCGTCCAGTCGCAGGCCACAGAAAGAAAATATGCGTCCCTGTCTCAAGATGATCTGTTAACTATATATTTCTGTTCATAAGGTGTTCTGGGTTGTTTCTGTAATTACTGATCTGATATCTGTAGTAGACTGTATCTGTTGTATACTTGTCGATCTTTTTGAAAAGAAGTAGGGGGTTGTAGCTCCCTTCCAGGAGAAGTCTGGAAAACGAGAAAGAGTTGTAGCTCTTTGCAGGTTGCAGCCTGCGTGCTGGTAAAGGACTGCACCAGTACAAAATCATTTTAAAAAGAATTTCTTGAAAGAAGATAGAGACATTATTGCAGCAGGTGGTTTTTCTCCCGCATTGGGTTTCCACCTTACATCTTGTGTTCTTTGGTGTGACTGTCTATTTTCTTTATTCATGCTCATTGTTTTATGGTACTGATATACAAGAATATTTCAAAAGATCAAATAAGGGAGATTTGGTAAATTGCTAGATAATACTGATTCCCCCCCCCCTCAGTATTATTTCCAACAATTGGTATCAGAGCAGGTCCTTCAGAACAGCTTGATCGCTTGAAGGTAGATCGTTCATCATGAGCAACTACGAGAGAGAAGCATCAATCAGGCCACCCGTCTTCGATGGAACAAACTTCAATTATTGGAAGGTAAGAGTTACTGCATATCTTCAATCTCTTGGTACAGAAGTTTGGAACATTGTAGAATCAGGCTATGCCTTTCCTTCAGTTACTCCTACAGATCCAGCTGAGAAAAAGCAGTATGAAACAAATGCAAAAGCAGTCAGTACTCTATTAGGAAGTATATCTCAAACAGAGTTCATGAAGGTCATGCACTTCAAATCAGCAAAAGAGATATGGGACAAAATGATCACTAGCTATGAAGGAGATGAACAGGTAAAAGAAGCTAAACTTCAAACTCTCAGGATTCAATATGAGACTCTCAAGATGTATAATGATGAAAGTGTGGCTAATTATTTTCTTCGAGTAGATGAGATTGTTAATTGTATGAAAAATTTGGGTGAAGAAATAAAAGAGACTATAGTAGTTCAAAAGATTCTAAGATCTTTATCTCCCAAGTTTGAATCTAAAGTATCTGCAGTAGAAGAAAAGGAAAATCTCCGTGTTCTCACTATGTCTCAGCTGCATGGAATTCTAACTGCTTATGAAATGAGAAAGGGAGGTCCATCAGATAGAAGGGAAGCTGCTTTTAAAGCATCAGGCAAAGAAGATCACTATGAAGCATGTCATGTTCCAGAAGAAGAGGAAGAAGAATCAAACTTTGTCAGAAATCTTCAAAGGGGTTCTGGAAGGTTCAGAGGTAAGCTACCTTTCAAATGTTTTGCTTGTGGAAGAGTAGGTCATTATGCTGCAAAATGCTCTTATAAGGATAAAGGAAAGGAACCAGTTAGATGGAACAAGAAACAGGGTACAAATAAGAAAAGCTACTACACCCATGAAGATAGCGATGGCTTATCAAACAGTGATGAAGATGAACAAGGTAACAAATATAGATTGTTAATGGCATTTGAAGATGATAATTATGAGGATGCTATAGATGTGGATAACCTTTATGATGAAATTACTAGACTCAAGAGATGTATAGAAGAAAAGAACATGATTATCGATACTCTACAATTTCAGATTGATGAAAAGGAAAAACATCTTGAAAAATTAGAAGGTGAAATTGTTGGTCTTAGAAAAGAAATTGAGAAAACAAAAACTATTAATCTCAAGTTTGTCAAAGGATCTGAAACGTTGAATGAGATTATCAGTGTGCAGCGATCTCCTCTAAATAAGACAGGTCTGGGCTACAATGGAGAAACTTCTCAAGCTTCCACTTCAAAAAGTTATCTTGATGCCGCAAGAAGAAATGAGCAAGAACACAAGGAAGATCATCAGGTAAAGCAGGGACAAACTTCAAACTATCAGGGGCAATCCAGCTTAAGGGTGAACAAAAGTCACAACCAGCCACAGGTAAAACCTTCTCAATTTGGTTCAAGAATAGATGAAAATAGAAATTACAATCAGTCGGCTGGTAGATTCAATAATCGCAGAAACTTCTTCAATGGACAATGCTTTTCTTGCCATAACTTTGGTCACAAAGCAGCCCAATGTGTTGCGTATAAAACAATCATGACTAGGGAAGCTCAAAAACAAAGAAGCATGACAGGGAATACAAAAAGGACCTATAACAATTTTTCAGCTCTTGAAAATGAAGTTGAATGCTCTATTTGCAATAATTTTGGACATGAAGATGTTGAATGCAGACGCAGGTTTCCGGAAAGAAAGGTACAAGAACAAAAAAGGGAACAAACCTCAGGCACCAAAACATGGAAAATAAAGGAACCTCAAACAGAAAGATGTGGGATAGCATTCTATGCAGAAGGACAAGAAAATCTATGGTACATTGACAGTGGATGTTCAAAGCACATGACAGGTGATAAAGAAAAACTTGAATCTTATTCTAATTTAGAAAAGGGAAAGAAAGTCTCTTTTGGAAATGATACTCCTGCAACTATAAAAGGAAAAGGTATTGCTCCTTTAAAAGAAGATGTTAAGGCTGGAAATGTTTTGTTTGTTGATGGACTAAAACATAATCTTCTAAGTGTAAGCCAGATGTGTGATCAAAGAACCGAGGTTATATTCAGATCAAATGGATGTCTTGTTCGTGATCTTGATACAGGTAAAACAGTTCTCAAAGGAAAAAGAACTTCAAATAATCTATACATTTTTGATGAAGAACAACAACAATGCTATTTAAGCAAGGATGAAGAGCACTGGTTATGGCATCGAAGATTGGGACATCTAAGTTTCTCACAAATAAGGAAAGCTTGCAAATATCAGGCAGTTCGCGATCTTCCAGATATCAAAATTCCTGACAACACCATGTGCAGATCATGTCAGTTTGGAAAACAGACTAGAACTAACTTTCCAGAGAAAGAAGGATCAGCCAGTATGCCTCTGGAGCTAGTACATACAGATGTATGTGGACCATTCAGAAAAAGAACACCTAGAGGAGAGGAATACTTGATATTATTTATTGACGATTTCTCCAGGTTTGTTTGGTTGGGACTTATGAAGCACAAAGATGAAGCTTTCGAAAAATTCAAATCCTTCAAAGCCTTGGCTGAAAATGAATCAGGTCACAAAATTAAGTGCCTTAGATCCGACAGAGGTGGAGAATTTACTTCAAATGAATTTTTCGATTTCTGTGATGAACATGGAATAAGGAGAGAATTTTCTACAGCTAGAACTCCTCAGCAAAATGGAGTAGTGGAAAGAATGAACAGAACAGTCCAGCAAATGGCTCGTGCTATGCTTGATGAATCAGGAACTCCTGCAACCTTCTGGGGTGAAGCTGCACATGCGGCAGTTATTATTCTCAACAAGACAAATGTCCGAGTGAACAGCACTCAAACTCCTCATGAGCTCTGGAGTGGTAAAACTCCTTCAGTAAATCACTTCAAAATCTTTGGGAGCAAATGCTATATCAAAAATACTGAGGAGCAGCTTGGCAAACTTGATCCTAGAGCAGATGAAGGAATTCTTCTTGGCTACTCTCCACATAGCAAAGCATACAAATGCTACAATAAAAGACTTGGCAGAATTGTTGAAAGCATTGATGTAGTGGTTGATGAGAAAGGATACATTCCTAGGCAAATACATCGTGAAGACATTGAAGAAGATGAAAGCTACCCTCAAAGACAGAATGATGAAGAAGAAGAACCGCAAGAACAATTTCAAGACGGACCTCACGAAGAAGCAGAAGAAAGAACAAGAATAGAAGAAAAGACTCCATCCAGATATGTTCAAAAGAACCATCCAGAATCTCAGATCATGGGACAAAAGGAAGCAGGTATACAAACTAGAAGAACAGTTGCAGAAGCTTCAAGTTATTTGGCATTACTCTCCTCTACTGAACCACAAAATGTGAAAGAAGCATGCAAAGATGAATGTTGGGTGAAAGCAATGGATGAAGAACTTGAGCAAATCGAAAAGAACAATACTTGGGAGCTGGTTCCTAGACCAAAGGATAAGAATGTTATCGGAACAAAATGGGTTTTCAAAAATAAATTGAATGAAAATGGAGAAGTAATTAGAAACAAAGCCAGACTTGTTTGTAAAGGGTATGCACAGCAAGAAGGAATAGACTTTGAAGAAACTTTTGCTCCTGTTGCAAGACTTGAGGCCATCCGAATGTTTCTTGCTCTCTCAAGTTGTCAGAACTTCAAAGTATTTCAAATGGATGTGAAATCAGCTTTTCTGAACGGAGACTTGGATGAAGAAGTGTACATTGAACAGCCAGATGGTTTCATCCTTGGAAACGATCCAAATCTTGTATGCCGATTAAAAAAGGCTCTCTATGGTCTCAAACAAGCTCCAAGGGCTTGGTACTACCGGTTGGACAAATATCTTCATCAACAAGGTTTTTCAAAAGGTTCAGCAGATAGCAATCTTTATATAAAAGTTGAAAATGACAAATTACTAATACTTGTTGTGTATGTAGATGACATTATTTTTGGCAGTAATGAAGAAGCTATGAGTCAAAGCTTTGCCTCAGTCATGCAGAAAGAATTTGAGATGTCCTTGCTAGGAGAACTGACATACTTTCTTGGTTTGCAAATCCAACAAAAGAAAGGAGGAATCCTTTTATCTCAAACCAAGTATCTCAAGCAGATTTTGAAGAAATATGGCATGGAAGATGCAAAACCAGTATGTACACCCATGGTTACAGGATGTAGTCTCAGTGCAAATGACGAATCTGCAGCAGTTCATCAACCAACCTACAGATCTATGATTGGAAGTCTACTATATTTGACAGGTACCCGACCAGACATCATGCATGCAGTTGGAATAGTTGGAAGGTTTCAGGCAAATCCAAAGGAGACTCATCTTCAAGCAGTAAAGAGAATCTTCAAATATCTTCAAGGGACTCAAAATTATGGCCTATGGTATCCTAGAGATACAGATCTCACTCTTCATGCTTATACAGATGCAGATTGGGCCGGAAGCGTGGATGACAGGAAAAGCACAAGTGGTGGTGCATTCTTTATGGGTTCTAGACTGGTATCTTGGTTCAGCAAGAAACAGAGTTCAGTTGCCTTGTCTACAGCTGAAGCGGAATATGTTGCGGCTGCATCTTGTTGCACCCAACTTCTTTGGATGATGCAGACTTTGCAGGATTATCAAATCACTTGTACACCTCCTATTCCTATCTTATGTGACAACACAAGTGCAATCAGCATCTCAAAGAATCCGGTTATGCATTCAAAAACCAAGCACATACCAATCAAGTACCATTTTCTCCGAGAACAAGTACTTGAACAGAAGGTCAAGTTGGAGTATGTTCCTTCTAAGGAACAAGTTGCTGATATTTTCACCAAACCGTTGCCCAGGGACACTTTTGAATACCTCAGGCAAAAGCTGGGGGTTGTTGATGCATCATCTCACTGTTGACCATCTTCCTATTGATGGTATAGGCTCAGGGGGAGCACATAATGCATTGTTGGCATTCTGGAGAAGGAGATCTTGGAAATAGCTGCAATATGTCTCTGTCTCCTTCATGATGGATTTCTGGTTACAATTCTGGAGAAGCATGAGCATAGGGGGAGCATACCCTTTGCTCTTGATGTCAAAGGGGGAGAATGATGAAGCTGAAGATTATGTGGTTGCCATCAAGTCCAAAGGGGGAGTTTGTTGGCATTATGATTCAGGTGTTGTACTTGATGGCAAACGCTTTCAGGTGGTAAATCAAGAAGGACGCAGGAAATTTTGTTCAGCAAGTGCGTCCCCGCAGGTATTCCATACAGAACCCGCGTCCAGGGACGCCGGCCAGCCGTTCAGAAGGTGCGTCCGCCCAGTGCACACATTTCAAGGTAGAGAAAAGCTCGTGGGGGGTTTCTTGTGTGGTATCTAGCCGACGGTTGCGTGTTTCTATGGTGTCGGCTCATGGTATTGTTCCACGCTTTGGGGAGAAGCTTGCCTATATAAAGCCAAGGAGTTCATTTGGATTAAGTATCATCTTGGTTGATCATCTCTTGGTGTGATCTAGTCCATATCTTTAAGGGTAAATCTTCTAATGGACTACGATCTATATGGCGCATGATCAGATCTGTGGATCTGAGTGTTTGGGTTGGTTCTGAAGTCCTCTTATCTTCTATATCTAAAGGGACGCAGATTCAGTGAAGGGAAAGTGCGCCGGGACGCAGTACAGTAAAGGATCAGGTGCGTCTCTGAAGCGAAGGACGCGGCGCGACTGTGGTATTGGGTGCATCTCTGAAGCGAAAGACGCGGCGCGATAGTGTTGATGTGTGCGTCGGTCGCAGACAAGCAAAAGGAACAGTGCGTCTGCACGCAGAACAACATAAGGTATACTGCGTCCAGTCGCAGGCCACAGAAAGAAAATATGCGTCCCTGTCTCAAGATGATCTGTTAACTATATATTTCTGTTCATAAGGTGTTCTGGGTTGTTTCTGTAATTACTGATCTGATATCTGTAGTAGACTGTATCTGTTGTATACTTGTCGATCTTTTTGAAAAGAAGTAGGGGGTTGTAGCTCCCTTCCAGGAGAAGTCTGGAAAACGAGAAAGAGTTGTAGCTCTTTGCAGGTTGCAGCCTGCGTGCTGGTAAAGGACTGCACCAGTACAAAATCATTGTAAAAAGAATTTCTTGAAAGAAGATAGAGACATTATTGCAGCAGGTGGTTTTTCTCCCGCATTGGGTTTCCACCTTACATCTTGTGTTCTTTGGTGTGACTGTCTATTTTCTTTATTCATGCTCATTGTTTTATGGTACTGATATACAAGAATATTTCAAAAGATCAAATAAGGGAGATTTGGTAAATTGCTAGATAATACTGATTCCCCCCCCCCCTCAGTATTATTTCCAACAGATGAAGGTGGCTTTCAACAACAATGATTGAAACCTAGAAGAGGAGCCATATCATGGTGGGTTGCATGAGATTAAATATTCACAACCAATTAAAATGTTGGAAATAATACTGAGAGGGGGGGGGGGGGTGAATTAGTATTATCAAATTCTTTTCAATCTATCTTCCTTATTTATACTTTGAATAATTCTTCAAATATTGATCATTACTTTGTATGTCAGTATCATAAAATAATGAGCAGGAACAAGAAAAGCAAATAGTCACACAAAAGAACACCAGATATAAGGTGGAAACCCAATGTGGGTGAAAACCACCTGCTGCAATATGTCTCTATCTTCTTTCAATTAGAAACTCCTTTTACAATGATTTTGTACTGGTGCAGTCCTTTACCAATACGCAGGCTACAACCTGCAGAGAGCTACAACCCTCTCTCGTTCTCCAGCTTCTCCTGGAAGGGAGCTACAACCCCCTTATCTCTTGTACTAGCCAAGATACTAGTACGTAGGTGTTGGCCTACTGAAGGCTACAACCTTCTCTTTCTTCTAGGGACCACGTTTCATAAATTTTCAGACTGGATCCATGAACATCAATCATCAAGTATATCTGCATCAAACAATCTCCTTTTCTCAATTAGCACTGAATCAAGTAAACACTTCTCTGACAGCTGTACCCAGAACACAGTAACAGTAACCACACACCAAATTCTGAACCCAGAATGCTGCAGCAATAGACAGAGGCAGCTAGATCATAATTTAAAGATATACGCTACTTCAACAACCTGAAACCTGCGTGCAGATCTATAAAGGATAATTCCTTCTTTCAAATATTCGGACACTAATTAACCCAGATTGTCAGATTTATAGATCAAGCATGCGCCTCATATAACAGATCAAAATCATGCAAAGATACTATTATAAAGATTATGACCCATCAATAGAACTTATCCTTCTTTATGCGCTAAGGTTCCTCCTTCATTCAGATCCAGATCTGCACCATAACCCAATCACAAATATTTCAGATCTAGCACTTATTAGATATTCAATTCATTCGATGATCCTTTGCCAAATGATCTCCTTCCTCTTTTATAGTCTTAGGCCTTCCACAATACCACGGTCCAAAACCATAGGATCAAAAAACTGTTGGACTAATACCATGAACTGACCATGAAAGTGCGTGAGATCAACACTTTTGGATGCAATACCACGAGCCAAAACCATAGGATCAAAAACTATAGGACTAATACCATGAACCAACCATGAAAGTGCGTGAGATCAACACTTTTGGATGCAATACCACAGACCAAAACCATAGGATCAAAAACTATCGGACTAATACCATGAACCAACCATGAAAGTGCGTGAGATCAACACTTTTGGATGCAATACCACGGACCAAAACCATAGCATCAAAAACTGTCGGACTAATACCATGAGCCAACCATGAAAGTGCGTGAACTTTTTTCTTCATGAAAGGAACTTTTCTCTGCATGAAAGTGCGTGAACTTTTCTCTACATGAAATAAACTTTTCTCTGCATAAAAGTGCGTGAACTTTTCTCTACATGAAATAAACTTTTCTCTGCATAAAAGTGCGTGAACTTTTCTCTAAACTTTGCTCTGCATAAAAGTGCGTGAACTTTTCTCTACATGAAATAAACTTTTCTCTGCATAAAAGTGCGTGAACTTTTCTGCACTATAATTTATCATCTGAGATGAGTGGGTTGCCATCAAGTACAACATATGTATCATAATGCCAACATAAAATTGTTAAGGATGCATGCCTATATTTAATATTAGAGTTATGGATTTAAGTGAAAACTACAATAGTGGTTTTTGGCATCCTTCCTAAATAATATTAGTGAAGATGACAATTTTAATGAGATTTAATGATGGCAGATCTTACATAAATAACATTGAAGAGATTTGAGCATTTTAAATAGAAATTTAAAAAAATATTCATTAGGCAATATGCTCATTATCTTAACCCTACAATCAATGAAAAACTGATTTTTAGGGGTGCTTTTTATATACATCACATCGATAGTAAGTCACATATGGAAACATGAATAATATAATACTATAATGGTATAGCATGTAAGATTTTGAAAAACACAGTGACGAATTAGAATAATTATGTCAAGATTTTTTTTGAGAAAGAAACACTTGAATATATTTAAGGCATCCATGGAAATAATATTAGAAGAAAATTAAAGGATAACTTCACTTGATAATCCACTAAGGGGTACATTTACATAATGGCAATTTACACATCATAATGACTTGTCTTTATAAGTGAATATAGCAAAAATGGATGACTACTTAGTTTTTACTAGGAATAGAAGCCTTATTGGTGTTGTCATATCAAAGAATGAATGATATGAGGAAGAACATTAATAAGTGCATTGGTTTTTATATACATGAGAAAGTCCTAAATAAGACATGGATTTGTACATGGATTTGTAGACACTGACACATATTTGGATTAATTATAAAGTTTTGGTACTTTTACCAGGAAAAAAGTAATGTTTTATTATTATTATTCTTATTCTTATTATTCTTATTATTCTTATTATTGTTGTTGTGAAAGAGTTAAAAAGAGTGATTTTTGTTAGAAAATTATATATTACGGAGCAATGGAACACATAAAATATTGCAGAAATATAAACACAGAAAACACACAAAACAAGAGAGACATAGATATACGTGGTTCACCCAGTTTGGGCTACGTCCACCCTGAATAGCCAGTCCTTCCTTTCTATTATCCAGCAAAATGAAGAGACACAACCTACAGCAAATTCGCTGTAATATCCTCTGTTTTCTCTCACAGTCTCACCTCTCTGTTTCTCGCTCACAGAATACACATCTATTTCACAGCCTCAAATACAATACCCTCATACAAAGAGAGGGGTTGCCTTCTAGGGCAAAAAACCCTAAACTAAACATAAGTTCTACCGTCAGATCATCCAACTAATGAACGACCCAGATTGACTAGAAATTACTATACTTTTACAAGGCAATTTTACATTTGCTTTTAGCTTCGGGGGCACTGCCCCCGAGCCCCCGCCGGGGGATCGCTGGCCCCCGGACCCCCCAGACGGGGGGGATCGGCCCCCCGGACCCCCGCGGGGGGGACAAGTCCCCCCCGCACCCCCTCGCGTGGAGGGGTGTACAAGACTTCCTGGGGTATACTTCCGGCTGAAACAAAGACCTCTGAACAATCATGCTCCATACACAACAATTTTGTAATATATTATAGTTTAAAAATTAAGAGTTAAAGATACAAATAGGTTGGCAAGTAGTGGGCTTATATGGGTAATGAGTGAACATTAGTATATATGAGAGTTAAAAGAGGCATTATTATAATTGCTGGGTTGTGAATATTATATTTGTATGTGGTTATTTGAAAATTTCCTTATATCTAAGTTGTGATTGTGTAACTCATCATAATAATTATTTAGTGTGCATTATGTATATACATCTTTTATCATGGTTTATTGTCTAAAATGTTTATTACAAGTGGAATCAAAGTGTAGTGTATTTAGGGGTAAATGGGGTATCTAGGGAGGTACTCAAGGGGAATAATAATAGATCCCAAGGGGCATAATAATACATAGCTAGATGTGTATTTCTATGATGAAGATGATTTTTATTAAATAATATAGTTAATAGTGTGAAAACAATAGGAAAGAAGTCTTACAAAAAGGCTCCTTTTCTAAAATGCTCCTAGGAGGTAGATATTACTATATAAAGAAAGTGTATGAAATGTAATTTAGTATGGGTGAATGCATTGTAATTGTAGCATGTAAGTATGGCTTGAGGAGTTATTTCCTTAATGAGTAATATATGGTGTTAGCTACTCAATGGTTCTCTCTAATCCTTGAGTGTTTAGTTATTTTATTATCTATTTTGTGTGTTTGTTATTCTTGAGTTAATTTATATTATATATTTTCAAACCTATTGAGTAGATAACATTTGGTATCATAGCTCTTTCTTAGGATAAAAAAGGGAAAGCATTTTATTTTCCCTATTTTGCAAGTTTTCAAAGAGAGAAATACGAGTCATGAAAATAAATAAATTCGAATAGCTTCCAAAGCAAAATTTGAATAAACAAGTTGTAGATATGAATTCCTATTGAAAAAACAGATATTCATTTGAATCAGAGTTTGGGAAGTGAAAATATCACTGGTTGAAAATAAGTTATTTTAGGGCTTTTTAGAAGGATGGTTACACAATTTGTAGATCAAATACCTTTTTCTAGAGTTATTAGATTCCATTCAAACCAATATTAATAGATTTATATTGGCTATTGAATTTCATAATTATGGTCATCAAAACCAATTGGAGAAGTATAGCCACAATTATGACCATTTTCAGTCAACCACCTCAAGGAGTTCTATTGAAGAGTAAATTATTTTCTCTAAAAACCTAATCCTATTTTTGGGGTTTTCAAGGCAACATGTATTTTACTAGCAAAGATTATGGTCCTATTAAATAATTTATAAAGTCCCTAAAGTCAATATGGAAAAAAAACTTTGAATTTTTTAATTACCTTGTGGTTTCAAAGAAAATGCTACTATATGTATATTAAACCCTTTATATTTTAAACCATATGTAGATTAAACCCTTCTATTGATAATATTCGGAATAAAGAAAATAATATTCACATGCCTCTTACAATGGGGTGACCTTTCATTGAGCAAAACTCCAACTACGTCAATATTTGACTAAACATTCCATAGTATCCTATATTTTTAAGTATATACTCAAATAGAAAAGCCATAAGCACTTGTGATCCCATCATTCGTGAGTATCAACTAGCTAATGGGCCTTATTTAATAAAGATGGTTCTTTTTACATTAAATATATATCCAGTACCATCTAATGGGCCTTATTCAAAGAATAAGGTTGCATACATTAATTAAATAACTCTTATGTGACATAAAGTAGGGAGGTTAGGATAGGACTATAGCAAGTGGATAAATATGTGGACCATGACTTCATTTCTTTCATATCTTGTGGAATCCCTCATTTACTTTGCCCAACATGCTACCTAAAAATATGTAAGCCATTTCCATGATATATCTTTGGGTCATTGGGCAATCATTTCATAGGCGATTTTTATTCTTACACAATGGGAACCATATTACATCTTGTATACTTACCTAGCTTTCACCAGCTATTTAATATGCTATGATAACATAATCAACTATTACTATAACCATGTTAATGTGATAACTAATCCATGGACTGCGACCTCTACAAATCTGCTTGTACATTCTAGTCATATAATAAATTCTAATTCTTCCTTGTGCATCAACATCCATTATTGCAACAATGACATCTGTAGGTGAGGTAAGAACCCACTGAAAAACCACTATTTATGCTACACCTCCTAAATGTTGTAACTTGATTAACTTAGCAGGTCATGCAACCACTAGTAATACTTTCAAATAATCTCTCCCATTTTTTTCTTCATCTCCTTCAATTCTGCCACACTTTACTATTCTAGATTTGGCTTCTAAAACTCCTTCACAATATTTACCTTTAGCTCAAAATCACATCATGCAACATAAGGGAACTCACATGTCATTTCATGTACCATTGTAGCGTTCTTTCTCATAATGTTATTTGATTCCACCAATAACCTAGATTTTTGGGATCTTGGCACTTTCCAAATGGCATCATAGAGGAATTGTTGTTATTCTATGTCCTCATGACCTCTATTATGGAATAAAGGAAATCATAGATGAGCCATTTGTTTGAGTTATTTTCATTCTTTGATGAATTTGAACCAAAAACAATCCTTAGGGACTTAGCTATTTCACATTGATATCGTTCCTATGGAAACAATTACATAACTAAATAATATTAAAGATAACTACTATCTCCCTTGGGATGTCAAATCTGACTATTCATAGCCACTTTATAAAGATTAATTCAATTATTGATGAACCACACACTTGCAATCTTTGTAGCAAAGTTCATGATCTTGACAAATTTCAAAAGGTCTAGGGGTTTGGACATGGGATGGATTGTAGGTAGTATGACAATCTATAGGGTTAATATACAAATGACACAAACTCAATTTCATATTCAAATTCCTCTTCCCAGTTCTACTATTGCTCATATATTCCTAGGTTTATAGGCTTTAATAACATCTCTACACCTATAATCCATGTTTCTACATCTCTTGCATCATCTGAGATCATGTGATTATTTCTTCTGAAGTCATTTCCTCCTCTATAAACTCTTATTCTCTTCACTACACGACACTTTCTTAATATTTCTTTAGGGATTGGCCAAATATTCTTCATTTATCCTTTTGTCCTTTGCATCATCTTGCTTTTTGGATGTAGTTTTGGATCATCTCCTTTTATCAACAACTCTTTCTTGGTGTGGATTTGTTACATTTATTATTGCTCTTAGTGCTCTCGAATCTTTGTTTATATTTTCTATCTCTTTCGCTATTTTCTTTCAAATTTCACTACATTTACCATCCCTAGTCCTTCAAGCAACTTATGACATTGAATTTTCCATTAGATCCTCCTACCATTCCACACACTCCCCAATCCCCCACAAGTATTACACTTCCATCTCCACAATGCAAGCAACATAGCCCTTCCACCATACACATCTTTAAACCACATTGGTATTTCTTCTATCAACCTTAAATTATGGTCCTTCCTTAAAAAATGAAGTGCCTTTGTCAAATTTTGATGACATTTTACCACAAATTTAGAAGCATAAATTTCTATTGCACCTTTGTACTAAAAATAAACTACTCTTGTTATGTTATGGTCATACCATTGAATCTTTGCCAAGATTTTGGTACTCCACTCAACTCTACTGACAATGAATGCCATGCTTCTCCACAAGTCTTTCCAACTATTCATGCAAATCCACTGAAGATTTAACCCTAAATATCTCATGTGGAGAGTGGTAGAATCCACATACATGACATGAAAGCTTCAAGTCACTACTATCTTAGGATATGCACAATCATCTTGTTGATGATATCTATTTTTCAATTCGTTTGGGGGTGGAAGATAGAATATTTAATTAATTAGTTTGGTGTCCATTAGTGACTATTTCAAGGCTTATCTAGATAATCATTGTGGGAGATAGTAAAACAATCATTACGAGATTGGAAAATCTTAAATAGAAATTGAAAATTTCTTCAATATAGTTGATGAGCCCCAATATTGCATCAAGAATGATGCACTCCCAAGGCTACCAACTTAAATTATCAATCCGAGGTTCGTATACACTTAAGACGTGTTGGCATTATATGTGCATCATGCAATGTGATCCAAATAGAAAATGGCATCAACCCATGGTATTAATCCACCCATGTTATTCATCCACCCATGGAATTTACCCATAGTATTGTAAGTGACATCCACCCATGGTATTCATTCATCCATGGTATTGTGGCATCCACCCATGGTATTCATTCACCCATGGTATTGTGGCATCCACCCATGGTATTCATTCACCCATGGTATTGTGGCATCCACCCATGGTATTAATTCACCCATGGAATTAACTCGTGGTATTGTAACTAAAAAATACTATAAGTAACAAGTCGTATTTTGTAAAAGGAAAATTTGTCTGCCACAATATAGCTTTTACAATTATTCTCTGTTTTAATAAAAAAATTCTTTGTGGTTTTGTTTATTTGGCATTCTCCTATTTTTCTTCTGGCATTTCAATTTTGCAGATCTTGGGGCCCTCTCCCCTAAAATCCATTTCAATCTTTTAGATCTTGGGGGCCTCCCCCCAAGATCCAGATCACAATGTGTCTTTCTTTTGTTGATCTAAAGAAATGAAGTGAATATCATGAGATTAAAGACTAAACTAATTGAAAAAATGGAAATGTTACTCTATGTGCAAGAAATGGTAATGATGCTTGCTCAAATGTAAGTGCTAATCCTAGTTGCAGGAATGTAAAGATTATTATTTTCAGAAATGGAAACATTAGTCTACTTACAAAATGTAAATTCTATGCTACTTGCAAGAATGTAAACACTAATCTAATGACAGAATGTAAAAGTTGCATTGAAAATGAAGCTAACCTTATTCCATAGCAGTGCCTGCAATTGAAACCGTAAAAGAAGAATTAATTCAAAAGTAACAATCCTAGTCTATCTTGCATGGATAAATCAACCTTTAATCAATGTGTTGAAGAATACTAGCTTTAGTGACAAAGTTCATTGGAAATTTCACTAGGTAATTAAGAAAATCATCACTGTATCTTTGAAGGAAGATGGAGGTAGAAAAAGGTATAAAGCTAGACTTGTGGTGAAGGGGTTTACACAGAGAAATGGTATAGACTTTGATGAAATATTTTCTCCTGTTGTTAAAATGACTTCAATCAGAACTATTTTAAGTCTAGTAGCAGCTGAATATTTTCATATTAAGCTATTATATGTAAAGACAACTTTTCTCCATGGGGATTTGGAGGAAGAGATATATCTGCAGAAGCCACAAGGATATGAGGTAAAAGGGAAGGAGAAACTAGTGTGCAGGTTGAAGAAGAGCTTGTATGGCTTAAAACAGGCTCCAAGGCAGTGGTATCTAAAATTTGACAAGTTTATGTCTGGACAAGGTTATACTACATGTCACTCTGATCATTGTGCTTATCTCAAAAGGAAAAATGATGATAGTTATATTATATTGTTATTGTATGTAGATGACATGCTTTTTGCAGGTTCTAACATGCAGGAAATAAATGTTCTCAAAACTCATTTGCAATGAAGGATTTGGGTGCTGCAAAACAAATCCTTGGCATGAGAATAACTAGAGATATGAAGAATCGAAAATTGATATTGTCTTAAAGTGGGTACATATAAAAGGTGTTGAAAATATTTAATATGCATAATGAAAAACTAGTTAGTATACCTTTGGCTAGCCATTTCAAACTAAGTAAGGAGGTGTGTCCCAAGACTCAGGAAGAAATGGCTTATATGTCTAAAGTTCCATATGCATCATTAGTTGGAAGCTTAATGTATGTAATGGTGTGCACAAGGTCTGATATTTCACATGCAGTGAGAGTTGTAAGAAGGTACGTGAACAATCTAGGAAAAGAACATTGGATGGAGGTGAAATGGATTCTCAGGTATTTGAGAGGTACCGCAAATCAAGCATTTTGCTGGTTCAAGCAGTGCTCTATAGGGATATGTTGATGCAAATATGGTGGGTGATAGAGATAACAGGAGGAGCACCATAGGGTATGTGTTTACTGTTGGTAGAACAACTGTCAGTTGGGTTTAAAAACTGCAAAGTGTTGTTGCACTCTCAACGATGGAAGCATAGTATTTTGCTGCTATAGAGGCTAGTAAAGAAATGATTTGGTTACAAAGGTTTTTGGATGAATTGGGTAAGAAGTAGGAGTTGGGCAGGTTATATAGTGATAGCCAGAGTGCCATACATCTTGCAAAGAAATCTTCATTTCATTCCAAGACTAAACATATACAACTGAAGTACCATTTCATACGATCAATGTTGGAAGATGGACAGTTAAAGCTAGAAAAGATACACACTAGCCAAAATCCTGCAGATTTGTTAACAAAAGTTGTAACCATGGAGAAACTGAGATTCTGCTCGGTGTCAATTGGTCTTTAAGTGTGATGATGAAGATGAGAAACAACCAAGTCCAAAGTGAAATCATTTTCCAGCAAATGAAGCAGTGATGGAGTTGGTATAATCAGTCTCCAAGTGGGAGATTGTTGGGTGTGGAGCCTGATTATCTTCTTTATTCAAAGGTATCACCGCATTGGACTCCAGTTCGTAATGGGGCAGCAACTCCACCTATTTTTGCGCACCGCCAGGTTTGTCTAGGGGGGGCGACGACGATTCTTTAGAGCCCCCCCCCTGGCGGGGGATCAGGGGCAACACCCTTGAAGCTAAAAATAGATGTAAAATTGCCTTGTAAAATGTTGTAATTTCATAGTCAATCTAGGTCATTCATTAGGAGGAAATTTGACGGTAGAAGTTATGTTTAATTTATGTTTTTTTTGCCCTAGAAGGCAGCTCCTCACTATATATGAGGGAATTGTATTGCATCTATGTAGATGTGTATTCTGAGCGAGAAAGAGAGAGGATATTGTGTGAGAGTGAAGATGGAATTACAACGGATCTGTTGTAGGTTGTATCTCTTCATTTTGCTGGATAATATAAAAGGAAGGACTGGCTGTTTCTTCGTGGATGTATCCCAAATTCGGTGAACCACGTATATCTATATCTCTCTTGTTTTATGCGTTTTCTATGTTTATATTTCTGCAATATTTAATATGTTCAGTTGCTCTGTAATATATAATTTTCTAACATCATTTGCTAAGATATTGTTGCAATAGTTAAGAGATTTGATAAAGCTAATCTTGTCACCATGAGTGTGCTTCAAACAAGTGTTCGAACTACAAGTCTTGTCACTCTTTCATCATCTGTTAGAGCCATCCCTCCCGCTACACGTAAAGTGGCCTTCAAAGAAGCCTCAAAATCAAGCACTGAGGAAGCAGTTGAATGACAAAGCCAACCATTCCCATATAATCAAACAGACAGTGCTTCAGTGATAAGTCTAGTGAGGTCACATGGGGAGGCATAAAAGACGCATTCATGTAGAAATAGTTTCCTGAGAACTTAGAGAACTTGGAAATATATATCAATATCAAGCGTTCCAAAATATAAAGTATCACATGCATATTCCAAGTTATCCCTTGTGCGGAAGTGATAGAGTGGATTATTAGACACATGGATGACTCTCATCTCATGCTTCACAGTAAAAGTGGTGGTTAGATCACCACCTATTATGGAGAAGACATGAATACTTACTAAAATATGTGTAGGCTTACAAAATATGAAAATAATGAATTCTAAATCACATGGGTCGATCTCGACATAAGTGACATCATCAAATATTGGCGTCAAGATCCTGCTAAGTTTTTCCATCACGCATCCGTAGTTTTTCCGACCAGGATTCTTAGATATGTATATCAATATATTATTGCCATGTGTTTTCGATTGCATGGGAAGAAGAATGATGAAGTGTTTGAGTAAAACTGGATATATATGCTCAATATGGTGGTTACCCATGGTAAGATGTTTAATTAGGCATATATATTTTTATTTGAGTTGCAACACCATGTGGGGCAGGAAAAATCATATTTGAGGTTGAATTAGGCATTGGGATTCTATATGTTTGCATTTATTTTAGATGGAATTTGTGGGAAATATGCTTTCCCAGGAATGTACTAGAACTAGACTCCTCAGAAAAGGTTCCTAATTTACTTCCATTCTAGAGTGTTTTCAGAATCAAGATTCAGAGGAACATATGATAAATTGGCTAAGCACTTCTTTGTAGTAATATTCCATATGATATTCGAGATTAGTCCTCCTTACATGACCGATCAGGTGAAGGATTCGCTATAGGATATCGTGGATTGGTTTGTAGCACCTAAGGGCACATATATTCGGTACTTTGGATTTCATATCTGCCCCCATCTCATGCCTTGATATGTGGAAAATAAGGTTGTCATGGAAGAAGTAGCATATCAATTGGACAAGGGGTTGTCAGAATCCCTTCACAAGAGGAAGAATGCCCCTTGAACCATATTTCCTTTGAGGATTGGATTGTATGAACTAAAGAGTCATAAGGCGAAAGTTGTAGAAATATAAGAGCCGAATCGCTTTCACTTCACAACTAAGTACTTTCATGGATATGATCCCATGGGGGTGTGCAAGCATCACTGTGAATAGATCAATTCCAATTGGGGATATTCATAAATGTCTTCCATAGAAGATGAGAAGGTGATGAATTGGTACAATGCAGTTAGAAAGACACATCCATGGATAGAGACCAGTTCACCCCAAAATCCACCAACTCAAGATATCTAAGTACAAAAGGCATTACATATAACCCCTCAATCTAAGAGTGTAGCTCCTAGGAAAATGATCAAGTATGATTCAATAGGAGAAAGCAGTAGGAAATAGAAGGTTGATCCTTTGAACATAGGATTTATTCAAGCAGAAAAAGAAAGGAGAGAAGTAGAAGAAGAGGAGAATACGAAGCAAGAGGAGTTTATTAGGAAGAAATAAGAAGAAAAAGAGGAAAGGAGAAGAATAAAAGAAGAACAAAAAAGGCAATCCCAGGAGGAAGAAGCAACAAAAAGACTAGAAGAAGAACAATTGACTTAGGAGATAGAAGAAGAGTTGGAGGAAGAGGATACCATCCAACCCATGGATAAAGAACTAGGTTCTCCATAAGAACATCCTCTTATTTGTGGTCATATTCCATTTGGAGAAATGGAAATCACACCTCCACCTAAAGACAGAGTCATCAATGTGTTCAATGTCACGTTTGATCAACACAAGAAGAGGATCATGTAGCAGAGACGAAGATACTTCTCAAACGATCCTAAGAACCTAGTCTCAATATCTACAGATAAGGTGATAATTATCAATACCTTAAGGAATCCCAAGGAAATCAAGGTGAAAAATGTTTCTTTTGTTATAGAAAGATAGGACAACTATGAATATTTGTTGAATGAGAATTTGATATTAAGGAGATAACTAGCTGCAGTGAAAAAATAGGAGAAATATCTTGAGGCAAAGAATCAATTGTTATCTTCACACAACTTCAACACCACAAAATGGAAGTGAGCCATGCAGGAGGACCTGGGGCCAACGGAGGACACCATGGCACGTTTATATGATGAGATAGTACTTCTACAACAAGTGTTGGCTCCTCTTGTTCGCATTTAGAAGAAGGCACTAGAAGAGATAAAACTCCTTAAAGTGGAAAACATAGCAATTGACTAACTTCAAGAATGGGCTTCCAAGTATCTCGATGCTCTATAACATTTGGAAAGAAAGGACAAGATTTCTATTGAGATAGATAGAGTGCAGCTGTGGCTCCACCATCAAAACTACTTGGGTCTTGGAGAACAGTTGATTAGCACAATTGCCGCTTATAATCGACTGCATAATGGTTTCGTGTCTCTAGCACAGAAACATGGGATGCCCTCAATAGGATGCCCTCAATAGGAGCACTTAAATAAATCATAGGTAGGAAAATCATCTTCTAGGAGATCATGCAATACATAAAACAGATCAAGTAAGCATCATAGTAGGAAGGCTTGAATATCACCGAAGACACTATTTTAAAATATGCCATCGCACCAATCAAAGCTCATATGAAACTCTCATCACTATGGAATAATGTACAGTCAAGCTCCAAGAGGATATTGACTGAGGCACTGGAGATGAAGATGTGTTATGAAGGGGACTTTCCAATTCGGGTGAAAGTCATGTCAACAAAGTTCAAAGCATGGTGAACATACATCACTAATGGGCTACATGAGGAAGCAAATGATTTATCAATTTGATAATACTTTCTCCTATTATTAGTTTTGTTTTATATATCCACCATCTCATATGTAATTTGTATTCTGTAATAAATGGTATGTAATTAGTCCAAGAGATACATGTGGAATGTGAATAGCCACATATGGAATGTAAAGAATCATAGGATATGAACAATCAAAGAATTTGAAGAGTCACGAGGAAGCTAAAAGATCATTGTCATTAGTTATAAATAGATCCTCATAACTCAAGCTAAGGGCATGGATTCTTGGAATCTTTCCTTGGCTTCTCTTGTAGTGCATAAGAGATAGACATTTCTTGGGAGAAGTAGGTTGTGGCTTCATGTTCCAGTATGGATCTAGTGTTTCATCTATGTAATAATGTACTTGGGATCTTTCATTCATAATTAGAATCTCTATGAGCCAACATCCTTTCATACATGAATGGTGGATTTAGTAGGACTATTCTTGTTATGTTTACGGTATATGTTGGTTTAATTACATACTGAGGCTAATTAACGATTTCATTACTTAGATATGGTTTTTATTGAATAGATGTTGTTATGATTTCATGATTGTTGTTTATTATGTGGACTAATATACAAGTATTCAACAAGCCTTCCTCTTCAATCCCGGGTCCCCCTTTAGAATAATATTATTACTTTTCTAACTAGAGGCCCGTTTTCCTTCACCAACTATGGAAGTTCCCCCATTTACATTGGGTGTCTCACAAAGCTTACATACTTGTTTCCCAAAGAGGTGTTGTGATCTCTTGTGTGTGTGTGTAACCATGACATATATTTGAAACCTTTCCAATGGTGGCCAAACTGCATAGCCAAATGGGACTCATACACCAAATGGTGTGAGGTCTAATTGGGATTTCACATCGGGGATATCCCCTTACATGTTGGAGGAATCCAACACCATCAATATTTTTGTGCTAGAAGGAGGTCCAAATGATAAGTTGAGCCTTTGAGGTCTATTTGAATCTTTTACCTTTAATGGCTTCATCCCAAAACATGATCCCGAGGTTTTTTTTTCCAAAGCTTTGGATATTCAATCCCTGTGGAATTTTTTCTTGACTTGTCACATTTGGAATTTGTTGGAAAGAGTACAACAACCATCCTTGATTATGTAATTTAATTTGTTCAATTTTTTTTCTCAAGTAATGTGTATTCTGAAGAAATCCTCACATTATTGTTTACCCTTACATTGGATGGTCGTGCGAAGCAATCGTGCTATTCTTTACCCACTGCGTCTATCTCATATTTTAAGCATTTGGTTGAGCTTCATCATTTTTTCAACAAATATGAATATTAGTATGTCCTTAATGAAATCGATTAGATTAAAATGGAATCTAATGAATCAATCAAGCATTTTGCTGATAGATTCTTCCATCTTGTTTATGAATTCATGGATGAGAATGTGGACTAGCAATTCTTGGATGAAAGGTTCATTTCTTAGTTAGGATGTCAAGGAAATATTTTGAATCTAATTCATCATGTTCTCCCGATAAAAAATAATTTCAGCATCCTAAGGAAGAATTCGATAGGCCTTTTTTTCCTTGTCCCCCTTCATTTTGATGTTCTATGTTTTCAAACTGAACTGGTCACTAAATTGGAAGATTAATTTGCTGATAAAGAATTGATTTTTATTTCACATATTTCCCCTAATGATAATTTGTCTGACCTTATAAATCAATCATCTCTAAATCTCGATACTCCTCTTATCGACCCTCAACCCATTAATCAAGTGGAATCCTTGGACAACCATGACCCTAATGATTTCCTTTTTTTTGAATTATATGGTGATGATTGTTCAAGTCTCATGGATGGATCTTTGTTCCCATAAGAAGATTCATATTTTTTAAAGTTTGAAATAGAGTCTTATGCAATCATTGAAGATTTGCTTCCAGGTATGGCTCCTATTGATCAAGAAGATGACATGCTTATCATTGAGGATTTTTGTGTTAATCTCGAAAATCTATCTGATTAACCTCAATTTGTAGAAATTTTGAATAATAAAAACTTATTCATAGAGATTATCTCGATTATACACTATTGCGGAAAACATGCATAATACATAACCTCCTCTACGTTGATCATCAATTTAGCAGCATCAAAAACAATGAAACATCAATCGCATGCACACATTAACACAGAATGTATCCCGGGGAAAGCTTACAGCTGAAAACCCCGCACTATCTGTATATTAATGATTGAGAACATGTAACAATACATAGTACAATACTCCTCACAAGTATCCATCACTATCTCCACCTGTTACACACAATACAGCTCAGATATGATCTCCAAATCTCCTCCACTGCTTGCCTGCCTCCACTGCACAATACTTGCTGAGAATGAATGAGAATGGCTGATCCAAACTCCTATTTACCTTGTAATCACACACACTGTAAATCACGTGAGCACAAGATATATTTCACTTGGTATTGGCCCACACTACACAGAGATCATTGGCATAACTCAATCCCATGCATGTGCACAATCTCATGCACAACTGATAGCAATCTCAACCTCTAACACCTGTCTCCACTGAACTGTACATGCACTGAGTTAAATGATGTATTCTTCAGTTGTATTATGAGTTAATAATTAGTCGATTAATTAATAACTAATTCACACAACTCATCACTTAGTCTATTGATCAGTTAGACTAAATACAACTAGTTCAACTAAGTCAAACTGAACACAACTCCATTAACTGCTCATCCAACTCCACAAAACTCGACCACATGAGTTCTAACTGATGTCCTGCATGCAATAGTTCAAATAACACATAAGAAAACACATTTCCTTCTAACAGATGCATGTGCCATATCTGTAGCTCAAACTGAAGTGCTCCAAGAGGATAAGATAAAGTTTATGGTCTAAATATTATTATGAGACAATAATATTTGACTTTTCTATTTTTGACTAGTAGTCTAAAAATAGACTCTGATCACTCCTGCTGTGATCCAAAAGTAGACTTTGCACCATAATTTTCCTGCGGGCCCACTTAGTGAAGGCGACTCCTTTCCACTAAGCTCCATCATCTTGTTGCATTCTCAACAAGCATTTCTTGTTGCACACTTTTCAACACTCCCTCTCAACAAGAAAGGATTCCTCTCAAACCCGATCCTGTAACTCTGGAATGTTCTGCATGCAACACATATGCCCGATCCACTTTGCTCCAATAACACTTGGAACAAAAACACTCCCAACTGACCACTCTGTTGGGCTAGGAACATGCTCTGATGCTGAAGCTCTACCTATTGCTGACAAGTGCTCCCTCTCTGATATCTGCGCTACTGCAACATCTCCATGCATCTCGCACCATTGAACACCTCTTTGTGCCACCTAGCACTGTGCAAAACACTTGTGCCTCTCCCATTGCTGCAGCCTGCATGCTATGCGCTGTCCTGGGATTCCCTGCACTGTCGCTCTCTCTGCCACTCCATCCGCATCTGTCTCTACACAATCAGTCAGTTCCTGCTACTACACATTGGGGCTCTCGTAGCAAGGTCTCATACAAGAGGTTGGGTACCTCAAGGATCCTGCCCCTCGTCCTTGGGACAATCAATCCACATCACCCCACCTCCTACTTGGAGGTATGGCTGCATGTGATCCCTCTGCCCACCTGGCTCAAAATTTCCCCCTACTGGAGGTCTCTGCATGAGTAGATGTCTCTACTCGATCTCCTCTCAGCTTCCCTTGTTGTGGCTGCTCCACAACCTCCTGAAGATGCTGCACCAATCGTGGCTCCTCCAAAATTATCTGAGACTTCTTCTGGCTCTGCATGTTGAGAGGTAATATACACTCCCTCTCAACCACTATGTCTCCATCAGTTGCCTCGCTGCTCAAGGCTTTGCATGCATCTTGAACCTCAAGAGCATACAGGTTCTTGACCTGTGAACCAATCTGCTTCACTTGTCTAGTGATGATGTGTCTAAGGAAAACCTTTCCCTTATTGAAGGCTACATCATAGCCTTTGTCTTCCAGCATCGCGATTGACACCAAGTTTCTCTTCAGTCCTGGTACATACTTGACATCGATCAAGGTAAGGCGAGCTCCATGCTCCCTCTGAAAAATAACCGTGCCTACACCTGAGAAACTATACTTCTCATCATTACCCATCCCTATGAGTATCTGGAGATCTTTCTCCTCCAAAGTACTGAACAAATTTTTGTCACCGTCATGTGGAAAGAAGCTCCACTGTCAAGAAACCAACCACTTCCCACCATGGATGAAACCATGCATGCGAAGAGTGTGAAGTCCAACTCAAACTATGAAGCAAGTGAGGCTGCCTCACCTTCAGATCCTTCCCTGGATCCCTTCTTGGACTTCTTCTTTGGGCAATTAGTAGCATAATGGCCCAACTCATGAGAACGAAAGCATCACACCTTCGACTTGTCAACCTTCTTCCCATCATTGGAAGAACTGGATTCGGAAAGAGAAACCTTCCCCTTCCCCTTCTTCGCCTTACTTGCTAAGGCACATTTCTCCTCATCATGCATAGATGAAGAACTGTCTCTGGTGCGCCGTCTAATCTCCTCTTGCACAAGATCCGACCAAAGTCTCTCCCATCCTGGCAATTTCTCCCTTCCATTCACCGAGTCCTGGTAGCTATGCCAACTCTTAAGAAGGCCAAGGAGTGATACAATCACCATATCCTCATCCTCAACAATTACCCCCACACTTCCCAACTCATCCCGGCATTGGGTGAACTTCATGAGATACTGGGGCATACTGTCTCCATTCTCACACCTGATGTTTCTGAGTTTATCCTTGAGCGTCTACTTCCTCTGGTCGCTCTTGCTTTGGAATAATTCTGTCAACATTTTCCACATCAAATATGTAGAAGCCTTTCCATGGAGGCTGGACACAATGTGATCCCTCATGCCCTCCAACAGAATCCTTCGACACTTTGCTATCTTCTTTTGCCAATCCCCGACTTGAGCAGCATCAGTAGGTTTTGGGACATCTGCATCTATGAACTCCTTCAACCCATTATCATCTAATACTGCCTCCATCCTATCCTTCCATGCAATATAGTTTGAGCTGCCCTCAAGGGCATACTCCAATCACAATATGTTGAAAGACATTTCAACTTTGACACCAAGAAAACACTGCTACAAATTCGAATTCCACCAGCTCAACAACTCAACTGCCTTTGATATAGAATTCATGAGAACAAAGTATTTTTCGTACAGAGATCGACTTATGGGCATTCACCAGATATCTCACCTTCCAAAAGAAGGATGAATCCAGAGGCTACCTGGCCCGATCACAGACTTTGCTTGAAGAAATAAAATGTAAACACTTTCTGAATAATATATCTGATGATCAATCCTCGCTTTGATATCCTATAGAACTTTTTCTACAAATCAAAGAGCTCCCAGTCATGGTTACCACTATTCATGGTGTTCCTGGGTTTGACGCCATCTCAGGAATGAAATTGGTTATACTCGTATGCGGCTCACTCAATGCAGCTGCAATATTGAGCGTGATGCAATAATGAGCGCTGAAGTCATTAGGGTGCAAATAATAGTACGCCACACCTTTCAAAAGGGCCTCAACACCCCTTTCTTATTTCGTAGGGGGGGGGCGGGCCCCATCTCTATACCATGCATGCTTCCATCATCCTGCCCAAAATGAATGATTGTCCTCTCCAGATCCATAGAATCCATCAGTTACAAGCCCAGCTCCTTTCTCACCCCTATTCTCTTCAGTCAGAAGTTCCCGTGCGTCCACGTACAGAACAACCCACCTTTCTTTAACTACTTACTTACGGTAGGTAGGAGTCGCTGATCTAAGGAGGTATAAAGAGCCGGGCAGCAATTGAGATTCGGACAGTTAGCAAGATCGAAGATATAAGGTCTGCGGTTCGTTCGGTTTCATTCATTCTCCCACCACGCCCCCGTTAGGTAGGTCACTGTAGGCAGTCGTTCGTCCTTGGGACGCCCCACCACTCCACAGATTTATGTAGGCCGTCAATCGATCAATCAATTAGAAATCACTTGGATAAAAAAAGCTACCTGCCCTCCTCTTCCATTCGAGGTCATTTCTTTATTCGACCAGGCCGCTTGTCCCTCCTGTCTCGTCCCGTTTCATTTCTTCTCCCAGCCGGGGGTTATTCGACCAGCCTCAAAGCAAACCGTGTATACCATGTAGAAACTTTGAATAATAAACACTTATTCACAGAGATTATCCAGATTATACACTATTGCGGAAAACATGCATAATACATAACCTCCTCTACGTTGATCATCAATTTAGCAGCATCAAAAACAATGAAACATCAATCGCATGCACACATTAACACAATATGTATCCCAGGGAAATCTTACAGTTGAAAACCCCACACTATAGTGTTATTAATGATTGAGAACATGTAACAATACATAGTACAATACTCCTCACAAGTATCCAGCACTATCTCCACCTGTTACACACAATACAGCTCAGATCTGATCTCCAAATCTCCTCCGCTGCTTGCCTGCCTCCACTGCACAATACCTGCTGAGAATGAATGAGAATGGCTGATCCAAACTCCTATTTACCTTGTGAAAATCACACACACTGTAAATCACGTGAGCACAAGCTATATTTCACTTGGTATTGGCCCACACTACACAGAGATCATTGGCATAACTCAATCCCATGCATGTGCACAATCTCATGCACAACTGATAGCAATCTCAACCTCTAACACCTATCTCCACTGAACTGTACATGCACTGAGTTAACTGATGTATTCTTCAGTTGCATTATGAGTTAATAATTAGTGAATTAATTAATAACTAATTCACACAACTCATCACTTAGTCTATTGATCAGTTAGACTAAATACAACTAGTTCAACTAAGTCAAACTGAACACAACTCCATTAACTGCTCATCCAACTCCATAGAACTCAACCACATGAGTTCTAACTGATGTCCTGCATGCAATAGCTCAACTAACACATAAGAAAACGTATTTCCTTCTGACAGCTGCATGTGCCACATCTGTAGCTCAAACTGAAGTGCTCCAAGAGGATAAGATAAAGTTTATAGTCTAAATATTATTATGAGACAATAATATTTGACTTTTCTATTTTTGACTAGTAGTCTAAAAATAGACTTTGATCACTCCTGCTGTGATCACTCCTACTGTAATCACTCCTGCTGTGATCACTCCTGTTGTGATCACTCCTGCTGTGATCCAAAAATAGACTTTTCGCCATAATTTGCCTGCGGGCCCACTTAGTGAAGGCGACTCCTTTCCACTAAGCTCCATCATCTTGTTGCATTCTCAACAAGCATTTCTTGTTGCACACTTTTCAACACAATTCCCTTATGTATCTCATGATTTGAATGATGACTCTTGTTTAGATAAGAAATTGACTATTTTTCTCAAAATTCAAAGTTAAGTCAGGTCAGTAGGAAAATTTAGCCTATGTTGATGGTTATGTCAGGTTCCTATCACCATGGTTGTATTTGTGGTTTTGGCCAGTTTAAGATTTTCTCACAAGATCTTGTTGTTGATGTCGTCTCATGGGATGTCAACTCTCTCTTGACGGATTCTCGTTTTATTCAGGTAAAAAATTTTAACCCTCAAGGGAGAAAGTTTAATGTCACTGTTGAACTTCAATTAATACATCTAAACTCAAGCAAAACTTTAATCTCCAATGTGGAAAAAAAGAGTGATCTTAATGAATGTCAGATTATTCAATCTGACCTACCTTCTGCATCATCCATCAAAGATTTCAACTCGCACGAAAGCACGTATTGTGGTCAACCTATTGATATTTCTTATGATATGGATTTGTCTTTGATTAGCTTTTCTTGTCAAAGTTTCCCTAAATGTTGTTTCCACAATCCTATTGCACATTCCTCGAAGAATCTTACCAGCTAAAACCCATGTCTCATATCATGTAGTTTCATACATTTAATCGAGTCTTGTATGGTCATGAAAATGGTAGGTATTATTGTTTTGGAGTATTTCATTTGATAGAGAAGTCAAGTGTGCTAAACCATTGTGATTCCACTTTTTGTTTCTATTTTTCAGTGTGGATGTTTTCATTGTTTATCCTCTTCACTTCACCTCATTTCACTCTGGTCTTACACAATCAAATATTTTTACCCAAAAGTCGGGACTAGCTTCTATGGCTTCATTGGAAGTTCCATTTCACATGACCTCACTTTGTATTCTTTAGTTTAGGAAAGTATAGGTTGCATTTATTTAGATGCATTGTGTTGTCACTTTTTATAGAAATTGTAGCATAAGTGCTTCAGGAGATATGAAAGCTTCCTACAGACAACCTTTGGGTTGATTATAGACCAGTGCCTAGGACATCTTAAAGAGAGGAGTGCATTTGAATATTATTAGTAAGGGATTTGTGTTGCACTCCAATTGTCACTTGGTTTGAAAAAATATAATAAAAGGGGCTTGGTTCAATAGTCTTTCATTAAGGTAGAGCTCAAGCCAATACATGGATCTAAATGCACAAGGGGTAATTTGGGCCAATCACAAAGAGGAATGTCATGTTCTGGCAGCTAACACACAACAATAAGTGGCCTTAATATTGGGATTGTAGTAAAGGTTAAAAGGAGGAAGGAACAAAGGGAAATCGATGTAGAGGGCGGGAGAGAACACATAATCCTTAGCAATAATATTTCGTGAGATGGATGGAATACTGAAGAGGTGGAATGGTAGGAATTGTGGAGCGCTAATTAAGGTTTCTTACTCTATACCTCATGGAAACACTTTTCATTGATCAACATACGTAAATGTGTCCTCATAAATGTACATAAATAAATCTTTAATTAACATAGGGATCGTTATTACTCAACAACATACATATAGCCATGCGAGAAAGAAACTGACAGCTTCATTACACAATTTCAGTAGAAGAGAAACATACATGAAATTATATACAAGGAGGAAACATATTACACATTAATCTTCTTGAAATCACCATAATAGTTTCATTAATCCTTGAAGGGTCCAAATAACCAGTTCCTTACATTCAACAGTGTATTACTCAAGTCGCTCATGAAGAGGCAATTAGAACCAAAAAATGGAATCACAGAATTTGGTCCCCTTGGGTGAAGAATTCCAAAACCTCTATTAATTATTTCTTCCTCCCTTTTATAAGGAGAGGGAGAGAAAACATTTACAAAATATCTTGGCCTAAGCTCTAGTTGTCTCACAAACTAGTTATCTAGACATGCGAAGGCCTACTGCCCAAAAAGATTTTATTCGGATTTGATTCCATTATTGGAAATATAGAAATTACAGAATAATAAGAAAAGGAAAACAGAATGATGATGGGAGGGAAATATATCAAATCTATCTCTGTGATGGCCTCAGATCAGGCCACGCCTCTGCGTTGATGTGCCTCTCCTCCTGCTTGGATGGTTCCCTGTCACTTTCAGTCTTAACAACTTTAGTTCTTCGCTTACAGGAACCGGGAGTGATCTCCCATGATGGCCATAACATGTCCTAAGCATAGTTTCCAACTCATCCATCCCCTTTCCTTCTTTATCAATGCACTGGAACTCAACATGCCCTTTGAAACAGTTATACATTTGTAATGGAGCTTAGGCCATTCAGGAACTTTAAACTCGATAGGTTTTGTAAAAATGAACATTGATCTCTGATTGGCCCCTTCTACCTTAGCCCCGAGGGCTTAGGTGAAAACTATATGATAGGAGCCTGGGACGGGGGCCGATTCTTTGGAATACTGCATTATAATTGGTCCCAATGTATAATACATAGGACCATACCACATATGTGCATGGGCCCCTATTGCAATATTGGAGATCGGAGATCAGGGATTTCTAATCCTTGCCTTTGGTGCACCCTCCCAAAACTTGCGACATGCGACGTACGACGTGGTTTGGCCCACATGGAAAGATGATAAGGGAGGGCCAACCTGAAAGTTTTAACACATAAAAACCTTTGATAAACTCTTCCCTCTTCATAAAAAAATTTAATAACCTTCCGCCCAACCATTGGTCGAAACGCACAACACACACCTATTTATGTCACCCACTTTATGCCACATGTATGCATCACTTTGGGGCTCATAGTATTAGGTGTTTCTTCGATATGCATATCAAAAGAAACTCCGATACACTCCTCTATGAAACACCAATATTACTTTGTTTGTGATCATTGATATTACTTTGTTTGCAACCGCCGATATTCCATGAACTTTGAATTGTGGGACCTCCGATATTGTGATAGCCGATTTGCGGGGCCTGATGTCATCCTCTGCCATGTGTCACCTTGTGAGTGGTGACATGTGTCACCCTGTTTTGGCCCCTTATGACCCTTGAAAATTCTAGATCTGCATGCCATGTGTCCTCAGTACTGCCACGTCATGATGACGTCAGACGTGATGTGGATTTATCGGGACCTATATTATTCTTCTATGTGGTCCTCTAGAGGAGAGAGAAAAGGCTTGCCTGCCTTTGGCTTTTCGTTGAAATCCTTTGTTAATCTATTTTCGACCCTGCCGGTACTTTAACACTAAAGGCACTTTTCCTGGTAGTTTAATCGCACATCGCAAATTTGTAACATTGCAACAAGCCCTGCTTTACCATTTTGCCAACTGTCGATTTGCGATATGCACTAGACCCCATTGACTACAATTTGCACTGTACTTTGGAACCTCTGATCACTGATAGGAGATATCGATGATTTTTTATTGTACAATTTATCCAACCTCTGCTGCTACTCCTTTCCAAATCTCCAATGTACCATATGCCCCTGCTTCCGATCGCCTATTTTCGATTGGAAACATGGTGGATGGACACGAACTCGAACTTAGAATTGTTCAAGTCTTCCCTTTGTCTTCTGGTTTTGAGAGGCATAACTTCAACTTTCTCTATTTCCATCCAGAAGTCCATTTTGGGACTTCCACATACCATTGGAAAGCTTTTTCAGAGAACTTTCCTTTGGAGAGGGTCTGATTTGGGATTTTTTTGCTTCTATGGCTTGGAAGATGGCATCAAACCTACCTCCTCCTTTCCACTCTTTTTCACAGCTCGAACACTTTTTGTAGAAGGTGACAACACATTACATTCATGTTTTTCTTTTCTTTTTCTTGCTTGGTTTTTTAGTTTCATTAGTCCTTAAATAAAAAAGGTTTTGAGCTTCAAGATGATGTGGCTAATATTTTGTGAAAGGAAAGTTGTGGTAACACACAACCCTTGGCATATCTATTATCCTCTTCTTTGTTTCGGTTTACATATTTTAATTGGATGATTTTTCAATGGAAAATATGATCCTTTAGCTAGGAAGCTATAAGAAAACCATGATGCTTGTATCCATTTAGGATTCTCATTCCTGCACTCGGTCTTGTTTATGAATAGTGCGTTCTTGCCTATCCATATGAATAGAGTAAGATAAGGGGAAATTTTTTAGCGAACAAAGAATCAAAGGTATTATAATTTTCTCTAAAGGAGCAACTTCTTTTGCTATCACTAAATTAGGATCCCTCTTCCGCTCGTTGAAAATAATAATTTCCTAAGCACAATCCCATGAAAAAGAAAGAAAAATAAAGGGTGAAAGAAGAGAAAGGATTCTTATGCAGGGAGGTGAAACAAACAACTTTTCCAAGGTACTCTCTAGGCTCGCTAGAAGTGAAGAAACTTTTGTGTTCCTGAAGCAACTTTGTTGGGGTATTGTCCAAGCCTGTTGGCAATGAAGCAACTCCAGATATGTAAAACTCATACTCTGATTTTTTTAACTTGTGATGCTATATTACCCTTACTTACATCGACAGGATAAATAAATGGCTTGCTTTGTGATGTGTTATACCGAGCAGTGGAACTGGGAAGATTATATCTTTACTAGGTAAGAGTGGGGAGCTAAGGTGACTCACTGATTGAATCGATACATCCTAGATAATTGAGACTTTGTGCCTGAATGAAACCATTTCAGAGAAGTCGGGGTTCTCCCAATGTGTCACCAAGTTTTTTCATTGTGACAATGTCCCTCCAAATTTTTTGTCTAAGTCAATTTTGAAGCCTACATGGAATATCGTTTCAAGCCCCTTAGTGTCGTCACATTGTTTGTTTTGTTATTCTTATGTTTTCACCTAGTGTTACATCGTCCTAATTCAATGATTCCTAAGTGTCGTCACCTAACCCTTAGAAGTGCTTGTGTTATCTCGTTCATGGTTAGGTGGACTCATGAATTTTCTTAAATTAGAAACTAGCCTTTTCACCATGTACACACTCAAAAAACACTCAAAAGCAAGCAAAAGAAAACAAAGTAATAAAAACACCCTTTAAAGGAAAAAATGCATTTGAAGATCACGAAGACTTGCTTTTGGGTTGAGCGCACTCCTTTAGGTTAAATAAGTGCACCCTCTTTGAGTGCACTCCTTCATGCTTAGCACGTGCACCCTCCTTGAGCGCATTCCTTCATCTTGAAGTCATGTTCCCTTCTTGGATGCATGCATGAGCTTCCTTGTTGCATGTGGGCACGCTCCTAGAAAATAGGAGCCCATTTAACTTCCCTCGGCTAACTCATTCACTCGCGAACAAGTGGTGATAATGAATGAGATAGTTTTTCATGTAATATCTTTTAAATTATCCCAACTAATCACTCATTTTCATAATAATTCTCATCTGGGTTGGGCGCACATTTGTGGATCAAGAAACTCTTCATAGATTCAGGTTTCAAGTAAGTTTTGCATGTTGAATTTATTCATTGTCTTTCATGATTTCACTGTTGATCTTGCTTTCCTTGTTGGGGTTTCTTTGTTTCTTAGTTTGTTTACTAACATTTCTATTCAATCTTGCCTCTACAAGTGTTACTTTGTTTTCGCAAGCTGAGACTCTGCATGTTCCTTGACTCTTCATATTCTGACCGTGATTGTGACAACATCTATAAAAGATTGTATATCTTACTTCTCCATATTTTTGTCATGAAATATTTTTGCCAAACTTTCCCTTGAGCTTTTCTTTGACAAAGCGCACTTATGGAACCCGAAGCCTGATCAACTTTGAAAATTGCGCCTAGCATAGATAAGTTTGCCTCTTGAGAGCACTCCTTCATCACAAAGAACTATGCCATCCTTGAGCACAGGGGCGCACCCTGAAGGCTTGAATGTTTTTCCTCCGTTCCTTCAGCATGCACTAATGCATCCTCCTTGTCTTTGAACGCATGAGTGTACCTTGAAGGCTTGAAGGCCTAAAGACTTGTTTCTTCATCCCTTAATAGTGCACTAGTGCACCCTCTTTGTCTCTTTGAGCACTTGAACTTACCATGAAGGTCTGAAGTCCTAAAGACTCACCCCTTCATCTCTTTGGAGTGTCCCCTTGCACTCTTGATGATTTCATTCTCTTGCTTGAGTGCATGATCACACTACAAAGCCCCGAATGACTCCTAAAACCCCTTCATGCTTTGAAAGTACACCCTCCCTGTTTACATGCCTATTTTCTTATGCATGCAAGTAGCTATGTGCTTTCATTGATAGATTATGTTCTCAATTATATTTAATGGCTCTTTGAATATCATTTTCTAAGATATTGTTGCAATAGTTAAGATATTTCATAAAGCTAATATTTTCACCATGAGTATGCTTCCACAAAGGTTCGAGCTACAAGTATTGTCACTCTTTCATCATCTATTGCAGCGATGCCTCTTGCTACACGTAAAGTGTTCTCCAAAGAAACCTCAAAAGAAATCATTGAGGAAGCAGTAGAAGTGACAAAACCAACCATTCTCATATATGCAGACACACAGTGCTTCATTGATAAGTCTACTAAGGTCACATGGGGTGGCATAAAAGACACATTCATGCAGAAAAAGTTTCTTGAGAACTTGGAGGACTTGGAAGTATATATCAATAGTAAGTAGTTAAGAATACATAGGATCACATGAAAATTCCCTATTATCCCCTTTGCGGAAGTGATTGAGTGTATTATTACACACATGGATGACTTTCATCTCGTGCTTCGTAGTGAAAGTGGTGGTCAACTCGCCACCTATTATGGAGAAGGCATGCAACCTTAATACAAGATGATTAGGCCCATAGAATATGAAAATAATTACTTCTACATCAGATGGGTTGATCTCGACACAAGTAACATCATCAAATTTTGGTGTTAAGAGCCATCTAAGTTTTGCGACTACCCATCCACAGTTTATCCAACCAGGATTCTCGGAGATTTATATTAGTATCTTATTTCCATGTGTTTTCAGTTGAATGGGTGGATGAATGTTAAAGCATTTGATGAAAACTAGATATATATGGCCAATATGGTGGCTACCCTTGGTAAGATCTTGATTGGGTAGATATATTGTCATTTGAGTTGCAATGTCATGTGGGACAAGAAAAATCATATTTGAGGGTGAATCAGGAATCATAATTCTATATGTATGCATTTATTTTAGATGGAATATGTGTGCAATATACTTTCCTAGGAATGTACTGGAACTGGACCCCTCATAACAAGTTCCTAGTTTACTTCCACTGTAGAGTGCTTTCAAAATCAATCTTCAGAGATGCATATGAAAGATTGGTTGATCACTTCTTTGCAGTAATACTCCACATGATATTCGAGATTGATCCTCTTTGCATGATCGATAAGGTGAAGGAGTCACTATAGGATATCACAAATTGATTTGCAACACCTTAGGGTACATACATTTGATGCTTTGGATGTCATATCTCCCCTCATTTCATGTCGAGATATGTGACCAATAAGGTGATCATGCAGGAAGTAGCATATCACGTGGACAAGGGGTTGTTAGGAGTCCTTCACAATATAGAGAAAGCCCCTTGGCTTACCTTCCCTTTAAGGATCAGATTGTATGAACTAAAGATTCATAAGGCAACAACTGCAGAAATACAAGAGTTGGATCACTTTCACTTTGCATCTAAATAATTTCATGGAAATTATCCCAAGAGGGTGTGCAGGCAACACTGTGAATGGACCGGTTTCAATCGTTTATATTAATCAATGTCTATCGCAAAAGATGAGAAGGTGAAGAACTGCTACAATGAAGCTATAAAGATAAATCTAGGGATGGAGATCAATTCAAGCCAAGATCCACTAGCTCAATATATGAAGGTATAGGATGTAGAAAAAATAACCCCTCAAGCTAGGAGTGTAATGCCCAGGAAGAGGATCAAGTATGATTCGACATGAGAAAGCAAAAAAAAACAGAGATTTGGTCCTTTGAACACATGAGTGTTAAAAATATGCCATTGTGGTAAAATTCTAATTTGGAAATCTCACCTAATAGATATAATGATTACATTGAATTCCTCTTTTCGAGAGGACAAAAATCGACCTAAAGATCACTCAAATAAGATAAGGGAAAGTGCACTTATGAAGAAAATCCCACATGTGCATATTGATAAGGTCGACCCTAAAGAAAAGTGGGACACCTTGAAAGGTTATAAATACAAGTTCCCTCCACCTCATTTAGACATAATGATGAGACACTATTCTATCTTGGTTTTTGGCTCGTACAGGTATGAGGTTCGTCTGCAGAGGATCAAATTCGCTCTAAGGTAAAATTAAAGGGGTTTGAAGATTGCAACTATGATTTAGGGTTTTAGCCCTCAGTCACAGGCACAACATAGGAAGTATTCAACTGTAGTCCCATGCACATAAGCTTAACCGTGCGACTGTAGCCTTATAGTCACACGTACACCTCTCCATCCATGAAACTTGGGGTTTAGGGTTTCTGCAATACATATCTAACCCCAGTCGCTTGCATGCTAGGCCTAAGGGAGTGAATGGGAAGCTATAGTCACTCACATGACACCTCCTCTGTGATACTAGGACCGAAAAGATGAAATATCATTCTTTTTAATATTTCGCTCAGTGACCGTAAGGTTCAGCAGTTGATTGCAAATAGTGATAGTTCATTACAGTCTTCAGAATTATATTTTTTTAGTATAATATTTCTTTGGTTAGTTCATGGATGTTATAGTTGTTTTTGTTGGTTAGTTTCCTAGATGAATATATGTATCATTGTCCTCTCTTTTGCTGAATCATTCGATGACAATCTAAGAAGAATAATTTTCAAGAGTTTTCCCCATAGTGGGTTTTTCCCTGGTCTCCGACTAATACTGGTGTCTCTATGTGTGAATGATTTTCTTCTATTGTTCCTTTATGTTCCATTGCATTTATGATCATGATATTGTTCTTTCTAAATAGTTTCATACAGTGATGAATAATGACGTAAATTTGAACAATTTTATGATTTTATGGGGTGAACTTAATGTGTTAATGAAGGAATGCAATTATCAAAGCAAAGAATAATATATCCCTATGAAAAATCATCATGGTATCAGAGGTTGGTTGAAGAAAAGTCATGGAGATCGCCCCCATGGAGACACCTTTAATGGAAGCAAGAGAAGATGGAGGAGAACTAAAATAACTCTAGGGTTTAAAGATAACCTTAGGCGATTTGTGTATTAGGATTTGATGAATATTCTGAGGTTAGGGTTTGAGAGAAACCCTGGTTTATGGAAAAGATATGAGATGTGAAATCTAGCATGGTCAATGTGAATATTCTCAAGCAATTATGACAGATTTGATGATGCCCTAGATGGGATAGTCTCTAGTTGCCCTGGTTGGTGATATAGTTGATGAATAGATAATGATGCCTCTTGAGGGTTGATTCAAGAGGTAAAGGATCACCTCTCATTGAAGATAATTACTTTGGATTTATGATTCTTCTTTGTGTCCTTACTTTTGTTTAAATTATTGTTTTGATCATTACTTATACTTCATATATGTATATTTGAGTATTTGGATGCTTCTAACCTCCTTGATGAGATGTGATAAGAGGATCCTTCTTGAGGAGCATTTGAGATGCAGGAAAGAAAAGCTAGAGATGGAAAAGGTAAAGAGGCTCTTGATGAAAAGATGAGAAAGTGCTACAAGTTACCTATGTCAAGTGAAAAGGTGCACAGGTATTTGAATACTACAAATTATACATGGTATATTGTTTCAATGTTATGTTTTAGCTATAATATTGGATGGCAAGGTAAGCCCTAATGGTATGTTGAGTATGTCCACTTCAAAAATGGCTCACACATGCTTATGAAAGTGATTTGGATTCATGGTTTTTATGATGAAATGGTGCACTTGGTATTTAACAAGTATCTTGCTTCTTGATTCTATAAGGCTACTTAATGTTGATCTTTGATATAGTGGTATACTTGATGTTTGACTAACACCTATCATATTGGATATCTTGATTCCATAAAGAAGGTTAGCACCTTGATTCTAGTAGATGGTAACTTGATACTATTGATATTTGTTGTGAAAAGCATGGTAGACATGATGATAGATGTGTAACAATCATATTGATATTCAGGATCTTTTGTTGACCATGGTTATGTTTCGATGTGTTTAGTCATTATGGCATATGGTAAAACTGAATGCCCTAACTTAATGGATTGAATTATGTGACATAGAAGTAATGTTGTGATCATGATTCTTGATGTATGCTCCTTTAGATATTTTACACTAACCCTTGATGAAAGATTGATGTCATGATGTCATGGTGAATTAGTTGATGCTAACATATATGATCATGATGAATTTGTGGACATAGTCTGACTTTATAATCTAACAGGTATGTTGATGCATGACAATATTATAGTCAGGTTGATGACTTGAATGAACATGACTAAAGTGGATTCTCATTTAGAGGGAGAATCTATCCATAATATCCTTACTTCTATTACCATTGGCATTATATGTATATTCTTTATTGTTGAATTATGATTTATGGGCATGAATAGACAAATATCTGACATTGTTGATCTGCAACAAAGTTATGATATGAGAAGAGAGATTTTTCCCTTACACTAAAACTCAATTGCATGGAAGCAGGTTTATAGGTGCAATTGTATCCTTTCAGCCGCATGGAAGTAAGGTCAAGGGTGCAACTGTAGCTTCCCAACCACTCGCAAAGAAGGATTATGGGTGCGACTACGCCTACAAGACACAAAAATGATGTTTTGAGCATGAAATCATAAGTACAACTAAATGATGACAGTTCTACATATGTGAGCAAGAAAGTTTGAATGTATACTATAATATGAATATATAGATTGAACTTGTGTTTTCAGGTGACAAGGACATCCATATAGATATGTCATTACGTTTGAAGTTTGTGCTACAAGAGTTTGACATGATTTGGTTGATTGATATAGATGAGAAATGTTTGGAGTTTGTACATGATGCTTGATAATGACTTAGAACTTTGACTTGATGTTGAGATATGTTTTGGACTGTAGATCTCACTATGATAGTGAATTTGGGATTTGACTTGATGACTGATGATTTGTTTTGAAAATTTATGATTCGCATTGATGACAATGTTATGTGGGCATAGTGACCTTCAGTGACTAATATTGGTATTCGATAATGGTTTTGTATTGGCCTCCTCGTTCTTAGCACATTGGTTGAAGTATTGAAAATTGTAATTCAGTGTGAAGTAATCTGACAATGAATGGATGGAACTTGCATAAATTATTCTTGGTAACTGCATTTGCATCTAGTGACTTATATTATGATCATGAGGATGACTTGATGAAATTAGATTGAGATTGTTTGATAAATGACAACTTATTGGCATGATAATAGATGAAGTCATGACTTAACAAGCTCTCTACCTGTCACATGTTCTAAAGAATTTTATACTAATGATATTGATGAGTTTGATATTAGTTTTGATTCATGCAAGGTTGAGCATATTTCTTTGGTAAACTGTTATATTTGTAGAGAAAATTGTATGAGGTAAGCTCCCCAATCCAGATATGTATGCATTGATAGTTATCTGGTGAATCCAAGAAGATGTATTGATCCAAACCTCTGCTTCAGAAGTGTTCCAAGTTATGACTTTGATTTTGAATTTGGTTTTATATATTGATCATCTACTCTTAATAAGAAATGAGCCTATGATGATCAAAGTAAGAGGGAGATGGCTTATGAATCTCGAAATGACAAATAATGGCATGATGTATTGAATTCTGAAGTTTGGAAAATAAAAATATATATTTCAAATCTATTGAAGAAGTGGAAATGCAAATCCTTGGACACTCTGATTTAATTTCAAGAAGTTTTGAAGAGATATTATTAAACTAAACTTGGCAACTGATAGTTGATTGAAGCGTTGATGTTCTATTTTGAACACTTGTTTGTATATATACATGATATACATAGGACCTGAATGAATTTATGATTGAACAACATCATATACATTGAGTTTCTTCCAATCTCCATTCAAGATACTTGCATGGGACGATTAATATTTATCTAAGATATTCATTCTATGATATGTGGCTGCATGGATGTACTGATGATGTTTGGGATTATTATTGATGAGCACATTTGGATGTTGCCTTAGTATGAGATTTGCCAAGATATCTTGGATGAAAGGTTCATATCACGACCGAGGTTGAATACAATGTTACTAGCATGGCTAGCTATGTGGCAGGATGAAGAAGCTCCTTAGAGAGTCATATGAACAAGATCTGGATATGACATGAATACATTATGATGACAAAAAGTGGGAGTCGATTGGCAGAGAATCCCGCATATCGTTGGGACTGAGTTACCTTCATATATTCAGACAGTGTTGATGTATGAAAAAAGCTCAAGCTTGTGGGTGGCACCTCCTTAAGAGGAAGGATAACTATGGTATCCATTTTTTGTGATATACATATATGATTGTTTATGTTATAAAATGATATTTGATTTGATGTCCTACATGAATAGGAGAATGTTGTTATTGCTACATGATGATCAAGATGATACCTGATATAAACATAATGATGTGACAGAGAGCATCATTGATCGAGGACACTGAGCAAACTATTCCCCCCTATTTGAGCTCCCAGGGTGACGAATTGAGATAGAGGGCTCATGGGGTTGAGGAAACTCTGGAAAATAGGGTATCGCCCCTATTTGTTACCCATAGGGTTGGAGTAGTAGCTCACCCTATCTTTGTCTTTGCAGAATATGCCCCAGTTGGCATCATACCCACAAGCAGGGCTTCTTGGGATTGTCCCTCCCCATTTGGCCAACAGTTTAAGGAGGCTTGGAGACGTGTGATCCTTACCTCTTGGTAAGTTAGGTATCCCATCCAAGCTTAGATTATGATGCAGGTGTTATACCACATTACTATTGAGGTTCATTGCTGGGAAGATATGTAGGCAATAGGATGGGTTGAGCAGAAGCTCCCCTATATCACCTATTGCTTAATATGGGGTCATAGTAATAGCTCCCCCATGAGATTCCAGGTTGAGATATATTCCTCGATATGATTCCAGGTTGAGATTCTGGGTAGTAGCCCATATTCCTGGGTAGTAGCCCACTGACAGAGATTCTGGGTAGTAGCCCGCTAGTGGAGATTATGGGTAGTAGCTCGAGCAATAGAGGGTGGTATATTAGGCTCCCATCCAATGATAAATTATTCTTCTTCTAGATTCGATAATGTTCAGCATATGAGCAGGGAAAATCAAGAGATAAGCAGGAATGAGAAAAAGATGAATTGATATGATCAGTGATGATACGATATGATAAGATACTTAAGATTGGATATGATCTGATGACAGGATACTCATGAAATGATGCAGGTGGAATATTCCCTAGTTGAGAGGGAGTGTTAAAAATATGCAACTACGGTCAAATTCCACTTTGGATAGCTCACTTGATAGAGATAATTATTTAATTTGAATTCTTCTTTTCGAGAGGACCAAAGTTGACCTAAAGATCACTCAAAACGGATAAGGAAAAGTTTAATTTTGAAGAAAATCCCACATGTGCATATTTGATAAGGTCGGATGTAAAGAAAAGTGGACCACCTTGAAAGGCTATAAACAAAAGTTCCATCTACCTCATTTAGAAACAATGATCAGACGCTCTTCTATCTTGGTTTTTGGCTCACACAGGTCTGAGGCTTGTCCGCAGAGGATCAAGTTCGCTCCGAGGTAAAATTGCAAGGTTTGAAGCTCGCATCTTTGATTTATTGTTTCGGACCTAAATCGTAGGCACAACACGAAGTATGCGACCATATTCATACGCACAAAATCTCATCCGCGTGGTTGGAGCCTTCCAGTCGCATAGATACCTCTCCATCCATGAAATTGGGGGTTTAGGGTGTCCATAATCCATATCTGACCCCAACCGCTCACATGTTAGGCCTAAGGGAGTGATTGGGAAGATATAGTTTCACGCATGACACCTCCTTGATGCGACCAAGACCTAAAATATGAAATCTCATTCTTCCAAAGATTTCACTCAGTGACTGAAGGGTTTGGCAGTTGACTGTAGACAATGACAATTCATTACAATCTTCATAATCATATTTTTTTGAGTATAAGATTTGTTGGGTTCATTCATGGATGTTATAGTTGTTTTTGCTGGTTAGCTTCATAGATGAAGATATGGATCATTATACTCTCTTTTTTGAATCATTTGATGAAAATCTAAGAAGAATAATTTGCAAGGGTTTTCCCCATAGTGGGTTTTTCCCTGGTCTTCGAACAATCCCGGTGTCTCTATGTGTGAATGATTTTATTATGTTGTTCCTTTATGTTCCACTGCATCGATGATGATGATATTGTTCTTTATATATAGTTGCATATGATGATGAATAATGATGTAAATATGAATAATATTATGATGTTTTGGGGTAAACATAATGTGTTAATGAAGAAATGAAATTATGAAAGCAAAGAACAATATATCCCTATAAAAAATCAGGAGTTATTCAAGAAGAAAAAGAAAGGAGAGAAGTAGAATAAGGGGAGGAGAGGAAGCAAGATGCTTTTCTTAGGAAGCAACATGAAGAAGAAGATGAAATGAGAAGAATAGAAGAAGAATCGCAAAGGAAGTCCGAGGAGGAAGAAGCGGCACAAAGACTGGAAAAAGAATAGTTTAATCAAAATATAGAAGAAGAGCTGGAGGAAGAGGATACCATCCAACCAATGGATGATGAAAAAATCTCTCCAGAAGAACCTCCTCTTACTGTTAATCATATTCTACTTGGAGAAATAGGAATCACACCTCCACCTGAACACAAAGTCATGGATGTGTGAAATGTTACGTTTGATCAACACAAGAAGAGGATCATGCAGTAGAGACGAAGATACTTCTCAAATGATCCTCAGAGCGTAATCTCAATATCCACAGAGAAAGTGATAACTACCAATACCAAAAGGAATCCCAAGGAATCATGGTGGAAAATTTTGTTTTTTCTACAGTAGTGGAGAAAAAGTCTAAATATTTGTTGAATCCGAATACGAGATTAAGGAAAGAACTAGATATGGTGAAGCAACAGGTGGAACACCTTGTGGAAGAGAACCAATGGATATATTCACATAAATTAAAGACTCTAGAATGGAAGTCAGCCATGAAAGAGGAACTGGGGCCAATGGAGGACACCTTGGCACGGTTATATGATGAGATATTACTTCTACAACAAGTGGTGGCTCCTCTCGTTGGCATTTAGAGGAAATAATAAGAAGTGGTAAAACTCCTAAAAGTGGAAAATAGATCGATTGACCAAAATCAGGAATGGGGGACCAAGTATTTGGATGCCCCCCAGAATTTGGAAAGAAAGGATAGGATTTCTGTTGAGATAAACAAATTTCAGTTGAGGCTCCACCATCAGAACTACATGCGTCTTGGATAACAATTGATTAGCACTACTTCCACTTATAATTGACAACATAATGGTTTTGAGTCTCTAGCACAGAAACATGGGATTTCCTTAATAGGATCACTTGAATAAGTCAAAGGCAAGGAAATCATCTTCCAGGAGATCAGGTAGTACATAGAATATATCAAGCAAGTATCAGAGTAGGAAGGCCTGGAGATCACCAAAGGCATTATTCTACAATATTCCATCGCACCAGTCAAAGTTCATATGAAACTCTCATGACTATGGAATAATATACAGTCAAGCTCAAAGATGATTTTGACAAAGGCACTGGAGGTGAAGATGCACTATGCAGGGGACTTGCCAATTCAGGTCAAAGCCATCTCTATGGAGTTTAGAGCATGGCGTACATACATCACTAATGAGCTCCATGAGGAAGCAAATGATTTTTCAATTTGATAAGACTTTTTTATATTATCAGTCTTGTCTTATATAGCCACCGTCTCATATGTAATTTGTCTTTTGTAATAAATGGTATGTAATGAAGTCCAAGAGACACATGTGGAATGTGAATAGACACATATGGAATGTAAAGAGTCATAAGATATGAACATTCATAGAAGTTTAAGAGTCATGGGGAAGCTCAAATGTTGTTTTCATTAGTTAGAAATAGTTCCTCATAACTCACATTAAGGGATTGGATTATTGGAGTCTTGCCTTGGCTTCTCTTGTAGTGCATAGGAGATAGATCATTTTTTGGAGAAGCAAGTTGTGTCTTCATGTTCCACTACTAGATTTAGTCTTTGATCTATGTAACGGTGTACATGGGATCATTCATTCATAATCAAAACCTCTATGAACCAACATCTCTTCATACATGTATTTTGGATGTAGTAGTACTATTCTTCTTATGTTTATAGTATGTGTTGGTTTAATTACATACTAAGGCTAATGAAATATTTTGTTACTTAGATATGGTTGTTATTGAATAGATTTTGTTATGCTTTCATGACTGTTGTTTATTATGTGGAATAATCTGTAGGTAATCAATAATCCTTTCTCTTCGTTCTCGAGTCCCCTTTAGGATAATACTATTACTTTTCTAACTGGAAGCTCATTTTCCTTCCCCAGCCGTGGAAGTTACCCCATGCACCTTACATTGGGTGTCTCACAAAGATTACATACTTGCTTCCTAGAGCGTTGTTGTGATCTCTTGTGTGTGTAACCAAGGAATATCTTTGAAACCTTTCGAATAGTGGCCAGAATGTATAGTTGGATGGGATTCCTACGTAGAAATTCTCACTGTAGATTAACTTGATAATGCAATATAACTAAAGCAAAATACTTTAATCTACTTCTACAATCAAACTTGTAGAAGCTTAATAGATTTAAGCAAGATCAAGCAAAACATGTACAACCAGAAGAAGAATCAATGCACATGAAACACAGAAGAATACTCTGGGGAAAGCCTCAGCTAAAAAAATCCGCTATCTGTATTATCATACAAGGTGGAAATACATCAATATTACACAAAGCTTTAGCTCCCATAGCTAACCAGCTCTTAGTACAATCCTCTTGGATGCTCACAGGCAAACAAAGCTTCTCACAAGCCTTCTCCTCTGCCCTCCAACCCTCCTATTTCCTTGCACTATTTCTCCTGGCTGATCCTACTGTTACCAAGTGTAACACTGATCACTCACATTGATCTCACACCCTGTAAATCTACGCAATCCTCAAGGAACCTTATTCTTTCTGCATGGATGAGTTTCCTTTATAGGAAAATTCCTCTAACTGATAGTACAATGTCCCCGTCTTTAATCTCAACTGGGTCTTTGTTTGAACTGACATGCATGAGTTATTTATGAGAGAATCCTCAATTATCTGGAGTACACTAGTTACATGCATGCATGCATTAACTGAATGAACTCACAATTAGTTCCTCAAACTATTTGGAACTAATTTAGCTGGACTTAACTCAGTTAACTGAGCTAACTAATTACAACTCAAATACAACTCATCCTTATCTACTTAATTAAGGGATAACTTCCTTAATTTAAGGGATAATTGTTGCATGACTTCACAAAGACTTCTAGCTTGAATTTCTCCAACTAATTAACTCAAGATGAATTAATTAATTATTTTTCAAGTAGCTGGTGAGACTAAATTCGATTTTTAATTCTCAATTTTAATTCAAGGACAAATTAAAATTGGAATATATTGAATGCTATTTTTAGCATTTCTTGTTGCTATTCTCAACACTCCCTCTCAGCAAGAAAGGAATTCAACTCGATCCTAATCCTGAACCTTTGGAATGTTCTACATGCAACACTTCTCCCTAGTGTTGTTGCTCCGGAAACTCCAGAAACAAAAAATATCCAACCTGAATCAGAATGATTCATTTGTCATCAAATTCTCTGACTACTATTGCCTTTGTCAACTGAAAACTCTGCGCTTCTGCTGACTCTGCCTTTCTACACTATTGTCAATCCTTCTATGCACTCTTCAGTATCTGACTGCTCTAGCCTCTACCACTTTGATCTCTGATTGCATCAATCCCACTGATTCCTCCCTCTACTATTTACTTTGGGCTCCCGTAGCAAGGTATCATCCATGAGATAAAACCTCTCAATGAACCCTACCCAATTTCATCCTTCTTGTGACTATCACTTCACATCGCCCCACCTCACACCTGGAGGTATGGCTTCATGTGCTCCCTTTGCCCACTTGGCTCAAAATTCCCCCCTACTGGAGGTCTTTGCATGAGTGGATGCCTCCACTCGGTCTCCTCTCAACATCTCCAATTGTGGCTCCTCCACAATTGTCTGAGACTTCTTCTGGGGCTGCATGTTGAGAGGTAATTTACTCCCCGTCTCAACCACCAAGTCTCTAACACTAGCCTTACTCCTCAAGGCTTTGCATCCATCTTGAACCTCAAGATCATACAGGTTCTTAACTCTTGAACCGATATGTTTCACCTGTCTCGTGGTGATGTGTCTAAGGAAAACCTTTCCCTTACTGAAGACAACGTCGTAGCCTTTTTCCTACAACATCATGATCGATACCAAGTTCTTCTTCAGTCTAGGGACATACTTCACATATTTCAAGGTGATAAGAGCTCCATTCTCCCTTTGAAAAGAAACCATGCCCACTCCTGAAAAACTATACCTTTCATCGTCACCCATCTCTATGAGTATCTTAAGGTCTTTCTCCTCCAAGGTACTAAATATTTTTTTATCACCTGTCATGTGGAATGAGGCTCCACTGTCAAGAAACCAACCATAATCCATCATCGAAGACACCATGCATGCGATGAGGGTGAAGTCTATTTCGAACTGAGAGGCTAATGCCTCACCTTCAGATCCTTCCTAGGATCCCTTCTTGGATTTCTTTGTTGGGCAATTAGTCGCATAATTACCCATATCATGCCAATTAAAGCATCTCACTTTAGATTTGTCACCTTTCTTCCCTCCATGAGAAGAATTCAATTTTGGATGAGAATCCTTCTCCTTACCTTTCCTTGCCTTACTCGCTAAGGCCATATTTTCTTCATCCTCCTTAGATGAAGAACCATCTCATGTGCTCCTCCTGATATCCTCCTGCATGAGATCCGACGACACTCGTTCCCAATCCGTTAGTTTCTCCCTTCCATTCACAGAGTCCTAGTAGCTATGCCAGCTCTTTGGAAGGCCAAGGAGAGTGAGGCTCACCATGTCATCATCAGAAATAGTTATTCCCACACTTCCAAGCTCATCTCCACAGGTGGTGAGCTTGTTCAGATATGTGGAAATAGTATCACGATTCTCCATCTTGATTCTTTGAAGCTTATCCTTGAGCACCAATTTACTCTGGTCGCTACTGTTCTGATATAGGTCCTTCAATGTCTTCCACATTGAAAATGAAGTCTCCTTCCCATGGAGACTCGAGAAAATATGGTCTCGAACTCCCTCAAGGATGATCTGTCTCACCCTCGCCACACACTTCTTCCATTCAGAAAACTCTTGTGCATTAGTTGAACCCGGCTTTGGGATTTCTTGATCAATGAGATCCTTCAAACCATAGTCTTCTAATACAGCTTCCATGCGATATTTCCATGCTATGTAATTCGAGCTGCCATCCAAGGCATACTCGAGTCTCAAGCCATAGAACACCATTGACCAACCTGAAGTATGAGATGAATTCGTTTGTACCTTCAATATTGAACTTCAAACTTCGAATTTCCCTTCTCAGTATACTGTTCACAACTTCGATCACCTTTGCTCTAATACCATGTAGAAATTCTCACTGTAGATTAACCTGATAATGCAATATAACTAAAGTAAAATACTTTAATCTACTTCCACAATAAAACTTGCAGAAGATTAATAGATTTGAGCAAGATCAAGCAAAACACATATAACCAAAAGAAGAATCAATGCACATGAAACATAGAAGAATACTCTGGGGAAAGCCTCAGCTAAAAAACCATGCTATCTGTATTATCATACAAGGTGGAAATACATCAAGATTACACAAAGCTTTAGCTCCCATAGCTAACCAGCTCTCAGTACAATCCTCTTGGATGCTCATAAGTAAACAAAGCTTCTCACAAGCTTTCTCCTCTACCCTCCAAGCCTCCTATTTCCTTGCGTTGTTTCTCCTGGGTGATCCTATTGGTACCAAGTGTAACACCGATCACTCACACTGATCTCACACCCTGTAAAACTGCGTAATCCTCAAGGAACCTTATTCCTTTTGCATGGATGAGTTTCCTTTATAGGAAAATTCCTCCAACTGATAGTACAATGTCCCTGTCTTTAATCTCAACTAAGTCTTTGTCTGAACTGATATGCATGAGTTATTTATGAGAGAATCCTCAGTTATCTAGAGTACACTAGTTACATGCATGCATGCAATAACTGACTGAACTCACAATTAGTTCCTCAAACTATTTGGAACTAGTTTAACTGGACTTAACTCAGTTAACTGAGCTAACTAATTACAACTCAAATACAACTCATCCTTATCTCCTTAATTAAGGTATAACTTCCTTAATTTAAGGGATAACTGTTGCATGACTTCACAAATACTTCTAGCTCGAATTTCTCCAACTAATTAACTCAAGATGAATTAATTAATTATTTTTCAAGCAACTGGTAAGACTAAATTCGAATTTTAATTCTCAATTTTATTTCAAGGACAAATTAAAATTGGAATATACCCAATGCTATTTTTAGCATTTATTTTTGCTATTCTCAACATCCTATACCAAACAGTGTGAGGTCTAATTGGGACTTCACATCGGGGAGATCACCTTACATGTTGGTGGCGTCTAGCACTATCAACATGTCCATAAGCTTAGACCTCTCCTTCCTTTCCCACTCCATGAACTCCAGCCTTTTGATGGTAGGTTCATACATTCCCATCAGAATTTTGAATAGCCTCTCCACCGATTTATTCTAGCGGGAAAATTTCCCTTCTGCATCCTAGCTCTTTGCAGTAGCCATGTCAACTATCCAACTACTTAGAAAACAAACTAATGTAGAGGTCCAGAAGGAGATGGAGCAATTTCAAATTTATTGCGCTTGTCATCGATGAAAACCCTAGAGAAGAAAACATCAATTCTACCCTCAAATGAAATCTACAATCATCCTCCATTGCCATACAGAGTATCTTCGTGCAGGGGGATTGCTCTAGAGAATTAATATTCATAGCTTCCGAGGAATTTATACATATTCTCAACATAAGGTGAAGAGTCAAATTTTCATTAAAAAAACACCTCCCTCCTGGACTTTTGTACCAACTAATGTCATTTCCATGCAAGGGATGTAACGTGGAGAGTTCATAGAAACCACATGGATGGATATTTGAGAAGACATTTTTAGGGAAGTGGAATTCCACCTGGAACCCTTCATTTATTTCCATTGTTCCAATTACCATGAGCTTCATTCAAAGAGACCATATGAATTTTTGCATTAAATCCATCTTACGATCATAGGATTAATATTTAAAATTTAAATAAAAATCATAATTTTTATTTTAGTTTTATAGTTACAATTTGAAATAATTTTTTTTATTTTTAGGTATATGGATTTATAAAGATTATGTATTTTAACTATAGTTGTGTTGTAGTGGCTTCAACACCCTCCAAAATTTTGGTCTGCATCCAAATTTCAGAGTCTTCCTTGGTTTTTCCCTTGATGGTCGCAAACACTCGGGCTCTTCCCATGACCTCTTGTTGAGTCTTCACACGCTTTTTGCTTGATCGACCACCGGTCATATTTTGGCATATTGATTGCTATTTCATGCTTGCAAGTTTGTTCTCTGTCATTTTTGAAGTTTTGTCTTTGTGTGAATGAGTTGTTTTCACTCTGTTGACATCGGTCACACTCACACAAAAATTTGTAAGCATTGACGCGCAAGTGTTGTCACAGTCGTTCGAAGACATATCTCAACTGTCGCACTTGTCACTCTTAACTTTTGAGACAGTCTCAGTGAGCACATGTTTGTCTTGTTGATTTGAGGTGTATTATCATCAATTCATGTTAAGTGTGTGATCACATTGTCATGTATTCACAAGTACACTTGCTTTCATAATTAGTCATTTTCCTGAAAACCTATCGACTAGACAAACCTCCTCCAACTAGACCTCAATCTCAGTGACCTTGCACTACTTCTCAGAATTACGTAGAGCTTGAGGTTGACCTCTGGGCAGCTTTCATTGTGTAATGCCAGAAATGAGCCAGCTAACTATCTCCCAGAACTGTGCAAAAGTTGTCCCAGAACCTGATCCAGTTTGCGCTTCCCACAAGATCTCACATCAAGCCTCTCACTGGTCAACTGGAAAAAATGACTTAAGTTGTGACCCAGGGCTGCATTGATATTCACAAAACTTATCAAGCTTGACTGCCCTTCACTACCTACAGAAACTGTGTAGACATGTGGGGCAGGCCTCTGCTGCTTGTCACTGCACCATCCCAGGAATTGTGCAGATCTGACAAGCATGCTTCCCTGCTGGCCTGTTCTTTTCTCCCTCAGAAAATTGTGCAGATTTATTTGTCACATGTCCTTCTACCCTGTTCTACAATCATCCCACAAATTGTGCAGTTATATCCAGGCCTGGACTGTCTCCCAGAATTGCGCAATGTTGATCAGCAACTCCTGCAGCTCTATCGTATTCTCCTCTGGAAAATTACGTATATTTTCTTGCCAGTGCTTCTTGGTGCCCACACTGTCTTCCCGGGAGAAATTTTGTAGATCCCAGTTGGATGACCTGCCCAGTTCTCCCCTTGAAAATTGTGTAGATTGGCCCAGCAGTTCCCCAACACCCTACCTGGTCTTCCTCCTAGAAGCTACGTAATTATGCCTCCCAGTAGGGTTTTGCCCCATAACTGTCACTACTATCCCAAATTGCGCAAATCTACCTCTTAGTGAAATCTGCGCAGTTTTTCCTGACAGTGCTCCGAAGCCTCGCATCCCAGCCCGAGTTGTGCTTTGTGTAGTTTTAGTGCCTTGTCCCTCTCCCGGTCACCTGCACCAAAACAGAAAATAATGCATCATGTTAGATTAGGAGATTGTTGGATTTGATTTGTCTCCTCATGAGTGATTGCAGGAATAGGTACATCGATGAAAAAAAGGTGTGACGATGAATGGGATGGAGAAGGAGTGCATGCTAGAATACTTGCTCGTAGCTGAACGAAAGCATGAAGCACATCGAGCAGCGAGAAAAAGGAACACATAAGAATGCACCTCCAAGCAAATACCAATACCATCGAAGACCCCACACACTTTGCATTGCAGAGGTGAATACATGTTACACTGAGAGAATACCATCACTCAACAACATAGCATCTCGACATGGGAATGACAATCAACCAATACATATCAACAATGTCATGTCGAGTTGTGTTATGAGTTGTCTCAGCCACATCACTACTATGGGCCATACTTGTTGTAATCAATGTAATGTAAAGTGGAAGTCTAAGAGACCCACATATGAAGTTGAAGAGTCAGGTAAAGTCAAAAAGTCATAGGAAGGAAAATAGTCATGAGGGAAGTTGAAGAGTCACAAGGGTCAAGTAGACCCCCTTGGCTATATATACCCCCTAATTGTATGAGAAAAGGACTTTTCAACTTGGCTCCTCCCGCATAGCCTTGAGATTTTGTAGTTTGTTCTTTGAGGAGTGAGCAGTGGCTCCAACGTCCCACTACTAGGACTAGTGATGTATGGTGTACATATGTGTCTTGGATCTTTTTCTTAATTCAGAAGCCTATCTCAGGCCAACACGTTTTCACGCATGTTTTGTATCTGTTTGTAAGACTATTCTTTAAACATTTGTAATGCATGTTTGCTTAACCCGTACTAATATAGTTGAACTACTTCGGTTATTTTAGTACTCATATTATTGAAGATGTGTTGTATTGTTTATCATTGTTATCCCATTTGTGTGGAATACTCTGCGGGAAATTAGACTAACAATATTTGTGTTTTCTTGGTTTTAACGATCGTCACACAGTGTGGACTATTCCACTAGACGGTGTACGTGTTTCCCTTGAAATTTTGTTTTCACAACTGTTGCATCCACTGTGGACTATTCCGCTAGATGCTAGACAGACCCTTGTTGTTGTTCACATGTGTTTCTTCCTAGGTTGGGACTATTCCCTCTCATCAAGAGGCTCACTTAACCTCCCCCTTTTGATAGTAAGAGAACCCGGACATAGAGTTACATTAAGCACCCACTGGGCACACTCACCTCGCTTTCTTGAAGTTACAAGAATAACACTCTCATGTGCTGAACAACAAGAGATAAGGAAAATCTATAAGATAATGGCAACTGGTCCATTGTATCGGATGGGACGCCTACGTGAAATTATGTGAGGTTTAGTTGGGACTTCATACTAGGGAGATCCCATGAATATTGGTGGGTCCAGCACCATCAACATTTTTTAGCGCTAGAAGGAGGGTCTCCATTTGTTTATGGCTGAATGTCCACTCAACCCCACGTATCCATCATATGGTCAAGGTAGTAACACGAACTCCCTCTCTCCCATGCGCAACTCTAAAGTTGGTTACTCCTCGCCTCCCAGAGCCGAACAAGAAATTTCATATCATCACCTTCACTCTGTCTGTCCCATCACCCGTCATTTTTCCAAAGATGTTGGACTGATCTCAGGAGTACACAATCTTCCCTCTTCGCAGAGGAAGCAAAATACTACACCCATAGGAGTGGTAGTCTCGTATGTTGAAGAAGTAATCCTTTCCACTCTTGAAGAGATGGCAAAAGTTGTTGAGAATGAAGAGGAACCTCTTTTTTCCCTACAAGGCGAAGGAGTTAACAATACACTCTTGGGCTCAGGTTCTAGCGGAGGCAGCAGAGGGGAAGGTAGTGGAGGAAGCAGAGGTTGAGACGAACCAAAAAGTTCAGATGTTGAACTGTCTGATTCAGAAGAAGAGGAAGAGTACGAAGAAGAAGACAATATGGCTGATCAAAATCTAGAATAAATGACACAGGTTCCATTGGCACTCCAAGGTGCCTTGCACAAGATTCCAAGGCACGAGAAGTTGTTAATGAAGTATGACCCTAACAGAGTAGTGAAGGAAGAAGACCATAGAGACACATTCTACCTACACCTGCAAACACTCGAGGTACGTTGTGATGATGTTGCATGTAGGCTATTTCCATGTACCTTGGATGACATAACAGCTGTGTGGTACCACAACCTTCCTGTCAACCCCATTCAGAACTGAGGGATGTTCAAGATAATATTCCTTGAGAAATTTTCTGATGACAAAACCCCGTCATGTTGAAGAAAGAATTGGGTAGTCTTAAGATGGAGTCGAAAGAGAAAGTGAAAGAATTTAGCCAGAGGTTTAACCATATCCTGAACAAGTTCACAACATAAACTAAGACTCATGACTCCATCACAGTTGACTACTACATGTCCTCACTGTTGACTAGCATTGCACAGTTATTCAAGCGAGCTGTGAAACCAAAACTTTCTGAAAATTTCCAAGAAATTGATGTGGAGAAAGACCTGCATGGGATCAGAGTCATTGTAGATGATGAAATAGATAAGGAATCCAAAGACGTAGGCAGGAGTTCTCAAACTGTTGTGGGTAAGGTAAAGGAAAAGGAAACATGTGAAATTGAGACCCTTACTCGTCTCCTCAAGTCCTTGACAACTGAAGTAGAAGAACTCAAGCAATGGACAACCGAGACAACAATGAGCAACATGCCTTCTAGTTTTGTGCACAGGAAGAATGTGACATTAGGTAGCAGCAATAGCCACTCGGCTAAGCTGCGCAGAGTTAAAATGTTGTGTTCCAAATGGACCTAATTGTGATGGATAGCTTCTATGAATTCCACTGAGCACGACATTCAGAGAAGAGCTATGGAGATTGGAACCGAGTTATCAGATTTGTGGCTTCAAGGATGAATGATCATTTTAATTCTAGTGAGCAGTTTCAGCCGTAATATGAAGATGATGAAGAGGATATTGCATTTGATGAAGTTCCAAGTTTTGGGCACATGATTAACATTTATCAATGTATAAATGCTGCCCAGAAGAAAAGAACCACCAAGAAGGAGCCCCCAAAATAGAATGGTCGATAAAACGTGAGAAGTCAAGGCGATCGTACTATGATTGAGATATCGAAAGAGAAATTTAACCAAATGCTAAGAAAAATTGATCCATAGGCATCCTCAATAGAGAAAACACAAAGAAAGTATGGGAAGACAACTCCAACGAGTGATACATCCATGAGCAGCACACTTCAAAACACTCCATTGGACAATACAAACACAAGTCTTCCCCTGGAAAACTCGGTGAGTCTTCCCGCTTTGGATTACAATATTATTGAAGACATGAAGAAGACCCATGTGAAAATCTCTCTGTATGAGCTTACCAAACTCATAGGTTTGTGGGATATTCTTTTGTGCACACTAGGGAAAGCCTCCACAGACAATGTTGCCTCTTCTATCAAGGGACCAAGTAAGTCTCTCGGACCACTCGCATCTATACTCAACATGCTTCGCATGGAAGAAGCGAACTCCCTCTTCCCACCATTTTTGTTATCATTCGAAATATTCAACTTCAATGTCCACAACTATTTGGTTGATTTCGATGCATCAGTCAATGTCATGTCACTCTCCATTGCTAAACAGATCAGTGCACAATGTAGCAATACATTTGTGCAGATCATCCAACTTAACCAAACATGTGTACCATCCATTGGTGAACTCTGGGATGTGATCATCCGGTTATTGTTCAATGGATGAGTTCAATGTGCATCAACATTGTGATCATGGACATCCTGAAAGCATATGGCTTACTGCTCAGCAGAGACTAGTCCAGCAAGCTGCAAGGATATTTTGCTACAAACTGGTCACACTTATGGCTTCCATACCAAGACAGAAACAACCAGATTCGAGTGTTGTTATAGAGATACATGAAACACAATGTTACTCCCTTGAATGGTCAGAATGAACCGTTGGATTTCACATAACTTCTATTATGCAATTTCTCTATGGAAACGTAGCTGAGGTGTTATCTTGCATAGCTGAGTCCCACCCCACCAGATACACAGTTGGGTCTCCTTCCTTGCCCAACTGGTGAAAATGAAACTTGTAAAGCACTTTGTAACAATAGTAGTAATAGTATTAGCAGTACTAGTATGGCAAGCGGTCCTTGTACAAATGAATTGTGGACCTTGTATTTTGATGGACCCAAAACACAGGATGGCTCTGGAACTAGGTGTGTTTTTATCGGCCCAAGGAAAAGAAAACATTTAGTCTCAACCCGCTTGGAGTTTGAGTTCACAAACAACACTGTTGAATATGAGGCACTCGTCTTGAGTTTTCAAAAATCCCTCAACCTCAACATTTCTATGTTGAAAGTGGTAGGTGATCCAAATATTGTGGTATGGCAGGTATGTAACACTATACACTATGTCTCACCTTGTCTTAAGAGTTACCAAGAAGAGGTATGGCAACTTATTTCTAATTTCCAAGCTTTTAATATCATATCTATACCAAAAATGTGCAATGTGGTTGTAGATGTTCTAGCAAATGCAATTGCTAGGATGACACCACTTAGGGATAGATTGATGGTTGAAATTTTGTATAAACCATCTATCCCTGACAACATCACTAATTTGTGTGTTTTTGATGATGATGAACAGATACTACATTTCATGGCCAACACTGAAGTCTTCAAAGAAACAGTGATAGGTGAAGATGTGCATGAGTAGTCTCTGCAAGACATAACTGATGACAGCAAAGGAAAACCCATCCCCAAGGGTGTGGTTTCGCTTGAGAAATTCTATGACTTATAGAACCGCTTTAAAGGGCCCAAGAACACCAAAACCCACAGTTATACACTGATGCATGAAAATATTAACTTGGCAATACAAAGATATCCGAAGTTTGTAAATCTCGGTATGTGTTGCACACGAGAGGAGCGAAAATCCTTTGTCCACCTGTTTAGATAGTATCATGATGTATTCACGTGGAAATACGATGACTTGAAAATGTATGACACGCCAACACATCATTCCGATTAAAGAAGGGGTCAAGTCGTCTCAACACAAGCTCAAAAAATTCCATCTGTCACTTGAAACCCTCATACAAAAGGAATTGACTAAGTTGTTGGATGATTGGATCATATACAAGGTTCATCATTCTACTTGGGTTTCAAACTTAGTTCCAATAAGGAAGAAGTATGGGGATATCCTCTTGTGCGTAGATTTCCGAAATCCTAATAGGGCCTCGGAAAAAGATAACTACCATGTGCCATCTATGGAGCACATCTTGCAGATAGTATCCGGAGTTGAAATGTTCTCTCTCCTTGATGGATTTTTCGAATATAACCAGGCTCTGGTAGTAGAACTTGATAGACTTAAGACTACATTCCGTACCAAGTGGGGAATGTTCTCTTACTGAAGAATTCCATTTAGGCGGGTAAACGCAGGTGAAATTTTTAGCGCACTATGGACATCGCCTTATGTGGGCTCATCGGACAGAGCATGGTGGTCTATGTTGACGATGTGACAGTCTTTTCCAGAAAGGGATCAAACCACCTGAACCATCTCAAGAAGATCTTTGAGCGATGTCGAAATTACATGATATCCTTGAATCCCAAGAAGAGCATATTCGCATTTTCTGAGGGGAACCTCCTTGGGCATATCATTGCCAAGAGTAGGATCAAGGTTGATTTGGACTGAGTTTGGACTATCACATAGATTCCTCACCCAGTCAACAAGCTATGCAGTCCTTCTTGGGGAAGATCAAATTCCTCTAGAAGTTCATCTCAGATTATGCGCAGATTGTCAAACCTATCCAAGACATGATCAAGAAGGATGTAGTCTACAACTGGGGGAAGAAGGAAAAGGATGTGTTCGCCCATATCAAGTAGGAAATAGCAGATGCACTTGCGTTGTACAACCCAAATTTCAGCAAAGATTTCTTTCTTTATACATTCACTTCCGACAACTCACTCATTGTAGTGATCACACATAAGGATGAGTTGAACAACGAACATCCCATCTCATTCATGAGAGTGAGCATGCAGGGACCTGAAATCAACTATCTCACTATGGATAAGCAAGCATATGTTGTATATAAGCGGTGAAACATTTTAGACCCTTCGCGCTGAAAAATCATTGCATAGTCTCTGTGTCACACCCAACAATCATAGCGCTTCTCGTTCAACAAGAGCTGGGTGAAACACGTGCCAACTGGATGATAGGATTGCAAGAGTATGATCTTGATATCAAGCCAGTTCACACTATCAAGGGTCACGGTCTTTGTAGAATTGCAGCAGAAGAAGTACACGTGCAAGAGGAAGAACAAGAGCTCGTCAGTTGGGAGCAAGAAATGGACATGAACAATATAGAGCGAGCACCACCCACTTTTCATGGAAACTCTTGGTATGAAGAAGTGCGCTAGTTCCTTGAGAATGACACCATTCCCTCTCAATTTTCCATGGGACAGAAGAGGACACTAAACCTCAAAGCCTTATCTTATTAGTTGGTGCAAAAAGTGATTTACAGAAAGCACAACAATGGAATTTTTCTCAAGTGCCTGGAGGCACAAGATTCAAAGATAGTGTTACGTGACATGCATGATGTACCAGCTAGAGGTCACTTCGCGGGTAACACAACTACGCATAAAATCATGAGAGCTAGTTTTTACTAGTCCACAATGTTTAAATATTCCCACGCTTATGCCCGCAAGTGCCCGATTTGTCAGCGATGCGCCGACAGAACTCGAAGGTCAGTAGCCCCATTGTAGCCTGTTGTAGTGGACGAACCATTCCAACAATGGGGCTTAGACATCATTGGGAAATCTTCCCAAATTCATCAAAGCAACACCGCTACATTATGAATTCTACAGATTACTTCACGCAGTGGATGGAAGAAGTTTTGCTCAAACAAGTGAATAACCAAGAAGTCATCAACTTCCTTCAACAAAACATCATTTCAAGGTTTGGCGTTCTTGTATCACTTGTTTTTGACAATGAAAATTACTTCTCTTTGTTAAAACTTTATGATTTTGCATTGAAATATGGTATTGTGCTTAAACATTCATCTAAATACTACCCGCAGGGAAATGGTCTTGTTGAATCTACAAACAAGAATCTCATTCGAATCATAAAAAAGACCATTTACTCTTAGCAGAGAAACTGGCATTCTGCTCTGGTGAATGCACTTTGGACTGACCGAGTTACACCGAAGCCCTCTCTCAACACATATTCATACTTCCTTATATACGGAAAAGAAGCCATCCTTCCACCCAATATATACTTTCCTGCTCTCCAGTTATCCTAAGAATACTGAGACAAGCTATGTCTATTGATTCAGTGTAGGATGGACACATTACACAAGTTACAGGAAGAACGGATGAAAGCAAAAGAAAAAGTTTCACTCCACCAGAACCGTATCAAGAGATGGTTCAATCATAAATCTGCAAGGAACGCTAGCTTCACTGTGGGTGACTTAGTCTTAAAGTGGGATAAACCCCACGAAGACAAAGGCAAACATACAAAGTTCCAGTCCTTCTGGATTGGTTCGTACATGGTTCACAAAAAACTTGGCCAACACACGTATCACTTTCAATCACTTAACAAGAGGATTGACAACCTTCATGTCAATGGCCAAGATTTAAAGTTTTATTTTAATTGATCTAAGGTCGCACCTCGCCTATGTACATAGCATGCTTATTTTGTTTTGTTGTTCTTCTTTGTTGTTTTTGCTTTGTTTGGTTATCTCATCATTTTGTTTTGTGAATAAGTGTTTTCCTATACTGTGTTCTGAGTTTTGAATAAGTATGTGGCTAAATTTAAAGAGTCTTATGACACTGCAACACTTGGCTAGTGTGTCCATCTTCTCTCTGCGTGGTTGTAACTTTTGGTCGATGAAGCATGGACAAAAAAAATATGATCCATCTGTAAGGGAAGTTTTGGTCAAACCATGAACCTGTGTCCAAACTGGGAAACCCCATGCATGTACTCAGTGTTCTGCTTTGTGTGTTCAAGCTTAATCCAACTAGTAGAAATGGAGAAGGGGACAAATCTAAACAAGCAAACCTAAATCAAAGGTCTTACATGCTTCTCTGAAGGAACAACCTCTTTTGCTCTCAATAATTCGGGATCCCTCTTCCACCCCAAAAATAAATAATTTCCTATGCACAGTCCTCTTTCAAAAAATACAAAGGTGAAAGAAGAGAAAGGCTTCCTACACAGAGAGGTGAAGCATGCAACTCCACTGGGGTACTGACCAGGATCATTGGCAGTGAAACAATGCATTTGTTCCTGCGTGACTCTATTCGGGCACTGTCCAGACCTGTTGGCAGTGGAGCAACACCAAAGATGAAAAATTATACTCTGCAAATATTAAGCTCGCGAACCAAACTACCCTTTTTGATTTTGAAACATTGTGATCTAGCTGAAAATTTGTCGTGTTTGACTGAGTTGGTACAAGGTGAATTGTGTCTGTCCATGGGGTAAGTGGGGAAGCCAAAGTAACCTACACAATGAATCAATTCTTCCTGAAAGGTCAAGGCTCTGTGCTGTAAATGAACCGAAACAGAGAAGTTAGTATTCAACCAGTGTGTTGCCAAGTGTTGTAGCGGCTACAACACCCTCCAAAATTTTAGCCTGCATCCAAATTTCAGACCCTTCCTTGGTTTTTCCCTTGATGGTCACAAACACTCAAGCTCATCCCATGAGCTCTTGTTGAGTCTTCACACCCTTTTTCCTTAATCGACCACCTGTCATCTTTTGGCATGTTGATCATTATGTCATGCTTGCGATTTTTCTCTGGCATTTTTGAAGGTTTGTCTTTGTGTGCATGAGTTGTTTTCTCTCTGTCGACATTGGTCACACTCAAACACAAAGTTGTAAGCACTATTGTGCTAGTGTTGTCACGGTCGTTTGAAGACATATCTCAATTTTCGCACTTATCGCTCTTAACCTTTGAGTCAATCTCATTGAGAACATGTTTGTCTTGTTGGTTTGAGGTGTCATTTCATCGAGTCGTGCTAAGTGTGTGACCATATTGTCATGTATGGACAAGTACACTTTCTTTCACACTTAGTCATTTTCCTGAAAACCTGTCAATCGGACAACCCTCGTTCAACTAGACCCCGATCTTGAGCTTGAGGTTGTCCTCTGGGAAAACTCCGTTGTGAAATTTTAGAAATGATCCAACTGACTGTCTCCCAGAAATGTGCAGAAGTTTTCCCAGAACCCAATCAAGTCTGTGCTTCCCACAAGATCTCCCATCAAGCCTCCCGCTGATCAACCAGAAAAAATGACTTGAGTTGTGACCCACGACTGCACTAATATCCAAAAATGTATAGAACTTGTCCAACCTAACTACCCTGCACTACCTACAGAAACAACGCAGACATGTGGGAAAGGCCTTTGTTGCCTGTCACTACATTGTCCTGGGAAATTGCGCAGATCTAACAGGTCAGCTTCCCTATTGGCATGCTTTTTTCACCCTCAGAAAATTGCGCAAACTTGTCTATCACCTACCCTTCTGCCCCGCTCTACAATCAACCCATAAATTGCCCAGTTATATCCGGGCCCGAACTGTCTCCCAGAATTGCGCAATGTTTATCAACAGCTCCTGCATCTCGATCATGTCCTCCTCTAAAAAACTACGCATATTTTCCTACCAGTGCTTCCTACTACCCGCACTATCTTCCTCAGAGAAATTGTGCAGATCCCAGTGGGATGACCTGCCCAGTGCTTCCCTTGAAAATTGCATAGATTGGCCTAGCAATTCCTTGACACCCTACCTAGTTTTCCTCCCAGAAACTGCACGATTCTGCCTCCCAGCTAGGTTTTTCCCCACAGCTGTCACTATTGTCCTAGATTGCACAAATATGCCTCACAATGACATTTGCACAATTTTTCCCGACAGTGCTTCAAATCCTCACACCCCAACCTGAGTTATGCTCTGCGCAATTTCAATGCCTTGTCCCTCTCCCGGTCACCTACACTAAAACATAAAACAATGCATCATGTTAGACTAGGAGATTGTTGGATTTGATGTCGTCTCATCATGAGTGATTGTAGGAACAGGTACATCGATGAGACATGGCACAAATACAAACGAGATGGAGAATGAGCACATGCTAGAATACTTACTCTCAGTTGAATGAACACATGAAGCACATCGAGTAGCGAGTGAAAGGAACACATACACATGCACCACCAAGCAGAGACCCAGACCATCAAATACCACGTGCACTTTGCCATGTGGAGGTGAAGACATGTTACACCGAGAGAATACCATCACTCAACAGCACAAAAACTCGACATAGGCACCACAATCAACCAATACATGTTAGTAGTGTCATGTCGAGTTGTGTCATGTCTCGGCCACATCACTAATATGGGTCATACTTGTTGTAATCAATGATGTAAAGTGGAAGTTCAAGAGGCCCAAATATGAAGTTGAAGATTCATGTAAAGTCGAAAGGTCATAGGAATTCAAACAGTCATGAGGGAAGTCAAAGAGTCACAAGGGTTAGTTGACCCCCCTTGGCTATATATACCCCCTCATTGTATGAGCAAAAGACTTTTCACCTTGGCTCCTCCTACATAGCCTTGAGAGTTTGTAGTATTTTCTTTGAGGAGCGAGCAATGTCTCCAATGTACCACTACTGGAACTAGTGATGTATGGTGTACATATGTGTCTTGGATCTTTTGCTTAATTCAGAAGCCTGTCTCAGGCTAGCATGTTTTCACACATGTTTTGTATCCGTTTGTAATATTATTCTTTAAATGTTTGTAATGCATGTTTTCTTAACCTTTACTAAGATAGTTGAACTACTTCGGTTATTTTAGTACTCATATTGTTGAATATATGTTGTATCATTTATCACTATTGTCCCGTCTGTGTGGACTACTCCGTCAAACATTAGATAGAACATCTTTGTGTTTTCTTGGTTTTAATGACCATCATCCCATGTAGACTATTCCGTTGGATGGTGTATGTGTTTCCCTTGAACTTTGGTTTTCATGACTGCCACATCCGTTGTGGACTATTCTGCTGGATGTTGGACAGATCCTTGTTGTTGTTTGCATGTGTTTCTTCCTGGGTTGGGAATATTTCGTCTCATCAAGAGGCTCACTTTACCCCCCCCTTTTGATAATAAGAGAACTCAAACACATAGTTACATTAAGCACCCACCAGGCACACTCACCTCACTTTCTTGAAGTTACAAGAATAACATTGTCATGTGCTGAACAACAAGAGCTAAGGAAAATCTCTAAGATAATGGAAACCAAGCCATCGTACTGGGTGGGAATACTACACCAAACTCTTGTGAGGTCTAGTTGGGACTTCATATCAGGGAGATCCCCTGAATGTTGGCGGGTCCAACACCATCAACAAGTTTCCACTACTTAAGGCTTATAGAGGGATTTATAAGCTTTAGAGATCATGAAAGGAAGGGAAGGGTTATTAATTATGCCATATAATGGTTAGAGATCAAGGATAACATGGGTTATATAGGTTAGGGTCCATATGAGTTAGACGTTTTAAGAATATGGGGTTAATGGATTATTGTGATGAGGGTCTATAGAAGTAATAATGGTTAAGTTTTTTGGCTAAGTGACTAGGGTTGATATGGATTATGGCTTATAAATATTAGGATTAGGGGTTATAAAATCTATAATAGTTAGAGTTCAAGTGTTATTGGACTAAGTTTTATGTTGTTTAGGTTTAAGGGGTTAGGTAATAGGAGTATGGGCTACAAGTATTAGGGATTTGGGGATATAGTCATTAGGTGTTAGGATTTAGGAGTTGTAGGGGATATAGTGGTTTGGTTAATTTATAGGGGTTGGGGGGTTATAATGGTTAATAATAACACAAATTAGAGCTTATAGTTGGTAAATCTTACAATGGTTAAAGGTTCAAGGATTGTGATAATGACATCATGGATTTGGTGCTATAAGGGTCAAGAATTATATGTTTTGGAGGGTTATAGTGGTTAAGGTGTTATCTAAGGCAGTGGATTTAGGTTAAAATGAACCAAATATTATAAGAGTGATGGGTTATAAGGGTTTAAATATAAGGATTACATTGGCTAGGGGTTAGGGCATAGTGGTGATAAGGCTATGTGTTAGTTGTATTATGGTTAGGGGTGATAATGATAAAGGATTGATGGTGATTAAGGGTTATACGTATTACTAGTTAGGGTTTAAGGGATAAGGATTAATGGTTACAAGATTAGGGGATATATGATAATGGTGGGAGGACATCTATGAATGGTAAAAGGTGATTACAATCATTAAATGTCATATGGGTTATATACATTGTTAGTTAGTAGTTATGGGTTATATACATTGTTAGGATGTAAATGGGTTATGGCTTATATATATTGTTAGTTAGTAGTTATAGGGGTTATAGGATAGCTTTTAGAGTGGATATAGGTTATTACAATCATTAAACATTACAAGTTTTCAAGATGATTGATTATAAGATGTGGGTAAATGTAGATAATAATTAAGGGATATAAGGGTTATGGGTTATAACATTTTTTCATTAGGAGGCATAGTAGGTATAGTTTGTGTGGTTTGGAGTTGAAATTTTGAAAATAGAGTGTATATTTCATAAGGATTAAAATTTACACAGGTCACACCATGACCATCTCATGAGACTTCTGTAGACCTTTGGAAATCGACTCATTGAAAGTTGAAGAGAATAGAGAGAATGAAAAATAATAAAGTATACAATCAACTGATAACACTTTCAGATTTGACAAATCTCTGCAAATACCTCTTTCTCCTTGTTCATGGTGAAGCACAATGGCGAAATGTGGGTGATCTCGCTTGATTGTTGAATTCTTTCTATGAGTCATATTTGAGTCTTGAAAGCCTCCCACGCCATCAATGCATGAATATATTATAGCCATGTCAAATTTTAGTGTGTATGAGCACAAATTGAAAAACATTCAATGTTGGCTCCATTCATAGGTCACTATGTGCAAGGTCATTTAATTAGAGCATCATTTTGGCCACTAATTATTTGTAAATTTTAAATGGTGTATTGGTCCTTAGTCAGGGTAGTCCAGCAAATGATAAATAGTAATAAATAATTTCATCTCCTTGACATTTCTGTTATAATTTTGTTTTTTGATTGTTGAATTATTTCTGTGAGTCGTATTTGAGTCTCAAAACCCTCCCATATTGTCAACAAGATTGGGATCGGTGAAAATAATGATCTTCTCTTGGTTTCAAGAATAATACAATATTCTCCACTGAATAAGGGCAACCACGTGAAGGTGGAAGCTCATATGGCCCCTCCACCCTCCCCCCCGCCCCCCCACCACATTACTCTCAATATTCCCAATACTCAATTATCTACCATAAACTATTTGAAAGAAACATAATAAGAATCAAACATATATATAAATATCGATATGTGTGAGGTAAATTATTTGACGATGGTAACATAAATTCACCTAAAAATCTAGTACAACATAAAAAATCACTAGTTAGTATAAATAATATTAATCATAAATATTTCATTCTTATTTTACACATTAATTAACACTAAAAAGGGAAAAAAATCAACCTTTCATGTGATGAAAAATATTACATTGCACCTTGGATATGTGTCATACAAGTGTTTGCCAAATCATTCAGAACCCTTAAGTTTGCCAACAATAATATAGCAGAGAGAATATTTTCTTTTGAGCCTTCATAAAGTGGTGTCCTTGCCTTCTCTAGCACAGGTGCATGAAAAATAACATCATCATTATCATTGTTGAACATGTCTTGAATCAATTCATTTGTCCCATAATCTTGAACTATATTATTATTGTCATATTCTTCCATAGGATCATTATCATGATCTTAAATATTCACTCCATGTTCCTCAACTTGTAGAACATCATTTCTAGTACCACCACTTGGCACATTCGGGTCATAGGACCTAAGGGGAACCTTGACTTTGTAATCATTACAAACAATAATATGAAATTAGTATGCAAAAAAATATTATAAAAATAATTTTTTTTAAAAATAGAATTAATATAAATAAAATATATATAATGATTCATAAATAGCATATCATCGGACGATATTTGTTCCCCCCTTTAATGTGCCCATTCTTCCTACAATGTTTACCAGAGGTAACATATGAAATTATTCGTGGATGTATGCATCTACAAAGAGTTCAAGGACAACAAAATTTCCCATCATCGACCCCTGGACGGTTATATCCTCGTCTAATCTTTTTTACATTCTTCCCAGCCACAAAAAAAATATGTGATGATTATGTGATAAAACTGAGTGGTTGAGTAACTAGATATAATATTATAGTTTTGTAAAGCAATTGATATATATAAAAACAAAATTTGCTTTCCCTATGCCCTATTAATATCTATTGTAGGACATTAATAAGGAATTTCTAATATATACTATGTAATCTAATATTAATTTTATTCACCATTAATACTAGTTTTATAAAACAAAATTTGTTTTCCCTAGCCACTAATATATAAGAAAAAATCTTGGGGTCGCAAGAACAGGAGGGGTTATCTTTCGCCCCGATGAAGAAAGGGGAATTAATTTTCCTTGGGGGTTAGGGGCTTCGACTAATAACCAAGCAAAATACTTGGCACTATGGCAAGGACTTGAATTGGCATTGGCCATGTGTATTTATCATTTAAGGGTCTTTGGGATTCAATGATTGTTATCCAGTAGGTGCAAAAACTCAAGGAGGCTTTTGATCAGTTCAAAGATCCCATTCTACAAAAAATAAATATCTAGATTTCAAGGTTTGAAAACATTGATTTTTTCCAGGGGTGGCAGGAGCGGGATGGGTGATTCTTGGCCCCAAAGGAAAAATAGTGATACAATTCACATGGGGATTGGGAGTCACAACAAATAATCAATTTGTTTTCCTCACACTCTGGAAAGGTTTACACCTAGCAATTGAACAGAAAATTCAAGAAGTCATTATTTTTGGTGGCTCAATGATTGTAATTTGGTAGATGTGGGAGATTTATTCTCACTCTAAAGAGCCCTTTTCTCCTCTAGAGGAAATGATTCTCCTTCCCTATACCCTATTAATATATATTTTAGGATATTAATAGGGAATTTATAATATATATCGTGTAATCTAATATTAGTGTTATTCACCATTAATACTATTTTTATATAAAAAAATATATATGTTTTCCCTATGCCATTAATATATAAAACAAAATCCTGGGGTGGCAAGAGCGAGAGGTGTTATCTTTCGCCCCAATGAAGAAAGGGAGATTCATTTTTCTTGGGGATTATGGGCTTAAAATAATAACCAAGCGGAATATGTAGCATTATGGAAAGGACTAGAATTGGGATTGACCAGCTTATTCGTCATTTAATGGTATTTTGGGATTCAATGATTGCTATCCAGCCGATTCAAAAGCCGCAATGAGACTTATGATGAGTTCCAAGCTCACATTCTACATAGAATAAATCTCCATATTTCAAGGTTTGAAAAATTGAATTATTCTAGGGGTGGCCTGGAGTGGGAGGGGTGATTGTTGGCCCGAAGGACAAATAGTGATACAATTCACATGGGGATTCAGAGTGGCAAGAAATAATCAAGTTGTGTTCCTAGTGATTTGGTAAGGTCTACACTTGGAAATTGAATATAAAATTGAATAAATAACAATTTTTTGGTGACTCAATGATTGTTGTCTAGTAGATGTGGGAGATTTATTGTCACTATAAAGTTCTTTCTTCTCCTCTAGAGGCAAGGTTTCTCCTTCAAATTCAACAATTTGAAAATGTTGAAATTTTTCCATCTAAACTCTGAGTTGGATTCTTTTGCTAACAAAGGTGTGGCTTTGGAACAAGGGGTGATGGTTTTAGATAACATGGACCTTAGCATAAAATATTTTCCATGAAATCACAAGACATAGCATACTTGATGGTGATTATTAACAAATTAATAATTCAAATCAATACATGGGATGACACCGAACCCATTGTTAGATCACACTTTTGTCATTCATGTTTTGAATTTAATTATCCCTTTCCTAAATGTAGATTATATATTGTTGAAGGGTGGTGTTGGGAGCAGGATCCCCCAAGGGCAGTTTTGGGGCTAAAAGCCCATGTTTGAGTCAAATTTTGTAATAAAATTGTAAAGACTTCGCATTTTTTGGTCGTGGAGCACGAAGGTGTCATGTGTCAAAAAGGGTAGTCCACATTTATTTTTGTAAAGTAAAGTCAGTTGTAAGAGATCTACCCATGGTCCACATACCATGGGATTGTTTAAAAAGAGCTAAGCTCTAAGTAGTTTTAGAGATATAGAAGGACGAATTAGGTAAGGGAGTTGTAGCTCTAAAGAAAAGGGTCTAAGTCTTGGGTCGTAGCATAGGTAGAGGCTCTACAGCTGAGTGCGCAGAGGCCTAGGGTAGAAGTCTGCAGCTGAGTGCGCTGACCCTTGCAGCTGTGTGCACAGGGTGGACAAAGTCTGTAAAGACTTGGAAGATATTAATAAAGAAAGATATTATGTAATTTTTGTGTCTTTGTTCTGTTGATACATCTGGATATTTTATGTATGAACTTCCTTTATTATGCTTATATGATGCGCGAATGACTAAAATTACATTGAATAATTGAATGTATTTACGAATATTTGTTTACGTGGTGTTAACTATAGTTGTTTGATAAGATAAGAAAGTGTCCTAGATTAATTAGGGAATCTCCATGGCACCTTGCCATAGCAGCGCGAAAGTACCTGGGTAGCCAGTTAGGGCTGTGCAAAGGTCGATTGTACCCTTTCATGGAGGTATTGAAGGCTGGAATAGATGGCTTGTCTCACAAGCCCTAGAGTGAAGCAACTTGTGCGAAGGCAGGGATAAAGGGAATCAAATGACATCACAACCATCTCAGGGTGCAAAAACTTGGTTCCAGCATCCCCGCATACTGCTTCGGGTAAGACTTCGGTCTGCACTCTGCAGGCTGATGCCGAAAGGGCCAGTAGTGTAGGGATTTGTTTGGCTAATTTACGCTAAACCTGGGTCAGGCCCCCTCAAGCCAACAAATTGTTCCCTTGCTGGTACTAGAATATGCATAAGAGATGTGTGATGTCATATCACTAGAATCCTACTAAGAAAGAGATCGGAGACTGGTTGGATAGGAAGATCCACGGATTCGCAACATAAGAGAACAGAAACCCACAACTGAAAAAGGAACAATGGTTGTACAGATACTTGTATACCAAGATCCATGAGATCTTTTTATGCTCCTTCCCAATTGATCTATATGAGTGGATCGCGAAGCTAACATACAGCCAAGGAAGGTGGAAACTTGATAGTCCTATTGTTTGGACCCTAGAGCTAATACAAAAATTGGAAGCATCTGAGGACAAGATCGCCCACGATGTCGATCACTAACTCGATTGTGTCATAGGAGGATTTGTGACTGAATTCACGGTCCACAACTCAGTCAGCTACAACGACGCGGAGCAATGATTTTTCAAAGGACCGCAAGGTAAGTACGTGAAATCTTTGAATACCTGGATTAAAATGTTATTGTGAAAAAAATGGGTTATACAACTACCTTGATGTTCAAAAATGTGTGAAGCAAAAAAACTTACAAGAATGAAGGACAAAAGGGCCTTGAATATAGCCCATTGATTTCACCTCCACGAGGTGACAAGGAAGGGATAGAAAAGGTTTCTCCGCGAAGTGCTATTCAGTTAATATGACAAGGATTCCCGACAATACCACCTCTGTCCACACCACCTCAAACTTCACCACCATCACCTCCAACTCCACCCATACCACCTCCACCTCCACCGCAGTTTAGTATGGCAAATTCAATGAAGCTTCCTTTGTTCAAAGGCTTGGGAATTGAGGACCTGGACCAATTCTGGTTCGTTGTGAAAGTTGTATGGGAAGCTCAAGGTGTTACAGATGATCATATAAAGAAGGCGACACTGGTTAGTGCTCTGCAAGATCACGCACTAACCTTGTATATCAAGTACTCTAATGATAACCCAAATGTTGGAGTGGAAGACATCCAGACAACACTGAAGAGAGAGTTCAGTAGGCCTAAATCTGAGGCGCAGTCGATTGTGGGATTCAAGGAGATCACGATGCAACCAGGCAAGACGCCTTGTGTTGTTGGGAAAAGTATCCAATACGGAATGACCCTATCCCACTCTAAGGGTGATATTACCTCAGCAACAATCAAAGCAAAGCTATTCGAGATTACTTCTTTATGAGATGCAAGAGAGGGGAGAAAGGGATCCACTAACCATTGTCTTCCGCTAATGATTGATCCAATCTTCTCTCTTTGCTGCTTGCTCCTAGCTCCTTGCTCTTTCACTGGTCCAGCTACACCAAGATCCTGCAAAATGACAAGAGAGGGAAACTACAAGAAGCATACATTCATAATTGATTCAAGGATTAGAATAAATCAAATATACAAGTATCAATACGCCATTAAGACACATGCATATAGAATAACTTCAAATGCTTTATTAATGGAAGAAGTAAAGTTTAGGAAGTGATACAACCATAAAAGGCCCAATCCAGCATCACCTCCCAGCAGAAAGAAATCTCCTCTTCACCTCCTTCAAGCAAATCACCCAATAGTTCTATACTCAAACCAACAGCACTTCCTTACATTCACAAGATTCCAGCCCCCTTAGACCTCATGAGAGAGCTCTATATATAGGAGTTTTGGAGAAAGGATGAGTCAGCTTGAGCTTGGCATGGAGCTGACTAGTGTCCTCTCCCACTTCAGTTATTCTTCAGTTCTTGAGTCCACTTGGAGGTTCTTGCTTCCACTTGGAGATCTAGACCCTCTTACTCATCACTAGGCGAATTCCCTGATCCAAGTGTCATTTTGGAAGCTTCCTGGGCATTGACACCTTGAGGAATGACTGTGCCACTTGGCCAATCTCGCCCAGCGCAGGTAGCCTTCATTAAAGTTGACATTCAGCGTAGGTACAGAGTGGAGCAGTTGACATTCAGTGCAGATGCTCAGTGGAGCAGTTGACATGATCCAGAATTAGCTTGTTTTTGAGTGTTTTCAGGTGGAGAACTGATATTTAGTGCTGTGGTTTGCTGACCTTGTTCCTCTAGGGGTAGGAACAACATGTTTAGGGACTTTGGATCCCTCAGATTGTTGACATTTCATGCTTCATGCTGTAAGGCACAAAAATGTCTATAACAGTTGCCCCCTAAAGTATGAGGTCGTTTATCGGGTGAAATGCTTTATCAGGAGGATCCGAAGTTCATTCAATCGCTGAGAGGTGACCTATAATAAAATACAATACAATACGTTATTTTTCATTCTGCTTTCATGATCTAGCTGAGGCGGGCATTCCCATGCTCAGCTTTATAAATTCATTTTGGTACATAGAACAGACGATCGTCTGATGGTAGACTGATAATTCTCTGCTGAAATTATCATCCTTTGAGTAGGATGATCATCTGCTGCAATGATGTACATGTCAAATGTTTTTATATCCTGAATATATATCGCAGCCCGGATGGATGAAACTAGATCCGGGGTCTTCAAACTCGTTCGATCTTCACTCTAAGTACAAGTCGATCCATGTGAGAATTGCGCTGAAGTCGAACATGGAGAGACATCGCTTGATTACCGGTCAATAATGTAAACCGTTAACAAGCGCGAGAGGAATCACCGATAATGATAATGATCCTCAAGGTACTGAAGTACAATTCACGTGGTGTGAATAAAGGACTTGGCGTCGAACACCACGCAAAATCTTCCGGTCGAAGGTCATTGATGTATACCTGTCGCCGGAAGTGAGAAACTTGCCATTGAGGCATGCAAGCTTCAAAGTACTGAGGGGGGTGTTCCTAGATCAACTTCTTGGATAATGAGCTGAAGTCGACAAGAAGCGATCCGTCAAAGGAGGGCCTTAATGAATCCCACATCAGTGACACGGAACGGAGGTAATGATTTTAGTGGAGGTGAAAACAATCTGTGAAATATGATTCAGGGTGGCGATCATGGATGGATGAAGGATAATGTATGGCAGTGGATGGGACACGGTTGACTCTTTCTGAACAACATCTCTTGAACATATAACGACACTGATGCGATGGATCGGTAGCATTACCCCAAATGTGGATGGTTTGGCGAAGACCATGGTGATGAGACCGGTGAATGAAACAACCCAACCCGATGTGATACGGAGGAAAAGTGTCATGTTCAAGAGCGACTTGCTACCATTAAGCTTTGAGGTTCTCCCAATTTTTCCCCAGTCATTTCTGACCAGTACCTCTTTATTTTTGTCAAGCTTGAGGAGGATAACATATGCTTGTTCTATAACCTGCCCTTCAGGCAAGCCCATCGCTATGTTTTAACGAGCTTAGCGATAGGGAAACTCGTTCTCGTCTAAAGACAAGTTTGTCGCTATTTAATCATTTTAACAAGTCTAACGACAAGGAAAACTCGGTCCTTTTCATTTTTAGAGAGTCTGAAAAGGTACAGAAAGTTAACTCCAAAATTCCTTTTTCGTCATCTAATCCCTTAAGTCCGAAAAAGTATAAAACAATACAGAAGGGATGAGTTTTCGATAACTTTAACGAGTCGAATAAAACAAGCGCTCCGGTCCAAAAAGATTAAAATCTAGAGGAGGGATAGCTCTTCCGGTCACTTTAACGAGCTGGAAGGCCAAAACTTGGCAAACTTTTCATATTTTACGAGTCAGGAGAAAAGAGCTCAAAGAAGACTCGTCTTTTGAGGAACAAGTGATAAACAGGGATAGCAGCAGATTCCAGGTACAAGTTGGAATTTTCCAATCACGGCAGTGTCACAAGGATGGCTAGGTGAAATCACTCTTCGCAGCTGTTCCTCAAAATGGGTAAACAATCATATGGAGGTGAACGATTGGCCAAATGAAATGGAGGTGGCAGGTGCAAACACGACCAAGGCTTTTTATGGCTAATAAATTTACGATCACAATGGTTATTTACCGGTACTGGGTTCATTTTTTAAAGAGCTTGAATGCGCCAAAACACTGCTCAATCTTATGTTTATTTTTTAACGAGCATGAACTATGTGCTAAAACTGCTCGGATCTCGCTTTTCTATTTTTTAACGAGCATAAATTCCGCGGTAAAACTGCTCGATCATATTTTGTATGCCCCCAGCATAATAATGCAAACGAGGCACATGCCCCCTAGGCTCTAGGGGGTCGCTTCATTTTTTAATGAGGTTGACACAGTAAAGAACTATCCTCTTGATTCTTTATTTCATTTTTTAACGAGGTTGACATGAGATAGGAACTATCCTCGAAGTTTTAGATCCATTAGAAATAGAAGGTTTCATATTCCACTGCGGCCATTTCCACCAGATTACTTGGAGGCGGTAAGGCAAAAGTACCCATCAAAGTAGGGTCTTTTAGGAAAATGACTCCGATATTTTGGAGAGGATGATTGCTTCTATGGATCTTTGGAATGCTTCCTGTAATGAATGGTGTGATAACTTCTGCCGAAGTTGTCGTCGATCTGCTTGGTTGATCTTTTCCTTTGCCGTTCGACAACTGCGGATCCCCGCAATCTTTGCTTCTTGTCGAAATCAAAGCATCATCCTGTTGCTCAGAGGTCGACAACATTAGCACCTGGCACCGGGAAGCATTTCCACTATCAACCAGATTTTGACCTGGATTGGGAAACGGATCAGTCAACACAGCTGGATTTTTCGGACTCTTAAAGAATCTTTTTATCTCAGCTTTGTATGGACAGTCTGCTGTCCAATGATCCTCGTCACATATAAAACATGGACTTTTTGGTTTTCCTTTCCTGGGAGAGTTCGAAGAATTCTTTCCAGGAGATGACTCACCCTGTTTCTTCTTCTTCTCTCTGTTTTGTTTCTTCTTGCTTCCTGGTTGATTGGTTTCTTTGCCTTTATCTTCCGATACAGCATTTACTTCCGAAGCAAGAATTTCTTCTTTTGCATTTTGATCCGAATTCTTACGGGCTTTCTTTGACGAAGCCTTTATCGATTTCGCATTTGCCGTGCCAATCACACCGTCACCGGCATGAGAGTCACTATTTGATTTAGGAGGGGGAGGAATTGAAAACTCTTGTCTAGGGGCGTCAGGTATTTTGTCATAGAGTGTGCCGGACTGAGTATAAACTAAGTCCAAATATTGCGCACGAGCAATCACTTGCTCCTCTGTTACGACTCCCCCCTTGGCCACATCTTCCGTAATAGCCGGAAGTAACGACTTTATAAACCATTCAGCTAATAGCTGATCGGGAACGTACGTTTTCACCATCCTACGACGACGACGCCACTCATGTATATGATCAGATATATGAGTGGCAGTTGTCTGCTTGAAGTTGGTTAATATTTCTGTTCCCGTTTCATACCTTATCGGTAATTGAAAATGGGTTAAGAAGGTCGTAGCTAGGGAACTAAAATTGTCAAAAGAGGCTCTTGGCAATTCAATATACCATTTAGCCGCTGGACCTGTCAATGTCCTCTGAAAAAGGCGAAGCCTTATCGAATCGTCGTTTAGGGTGTTCGACGAACACCACAGATGAAAAGTCATCACGTGATTCGATGGGTCTTCACCTGGATTTCCATTGAATTTAGGAATGTCAGATGGAAGTTTATGAGGAATCGTTGGCCACCAAGGGGCATAAGCAATCGGATCGTTGGTTAACCGGTGTAAATCGGGTAACTCTAAAGTTGCCACGAATGGTAACTGTTGATTCAGGTTAGGCGAAGCGTAACCAGGGTACGATGGAATTGCTTGAGCAGTGGGCCTTTGCATACCAACATAATGTAATTGATGTTGGTATGACTGATACGGTTGGTGGACTTGACCACTGTAAAGTGGTTGGTTTTGACCGTTTTGGATATACGGTTGTCCACTGTTCGCAAATATCTGCTGCTCAGAACCTTGGTATACTTGCTGGAATTGCGGTTGCTGGTATTGCACAAGCCACGGTTGTGACGCCATGTTCTGTTGTGCTATGCTAACTATTGGACCGAGGTGTGGGGTAATTGTACCCGTTTGGACCTGTGTCGCCCCACCAGTTGGCGATTGTGGTTGTGACCCATGTTCAAGATGCTGTTGCATTACAACCTGAGAAATCTGAGGTTGACATGTAACAGGTATCGCTTGAACTTGTGACACGGTTACAATAGCCGGTGTGGTTGGGATGTTCGTCACGGGTACACACTGTTGCATAGAATATACAACCCTTGGTTGTTGAGGTAGCATAGGTACCCAACTACTTGATGCAATTCCAGTATAACCTGAACATTGTTGTGAACTCACGTATGGGTACCCTCCCGGAGGGGGTAATGAAAGGGCATACTGCCCCCCATACGGTATCAATCCAGAACTCAAGGGGATTGATTGCCTAGATTGACCTCCAAATGGATCAATTTGGCGAGTCTCAACATAAGAGTGGCCGGGTATTACTCCGGATGAACAAACTGGAACAGACCACACTGTCGAAATAGTCCCTTGGTGGACTCCTTCTAGCGGTTGAGAGCTAGTCGGGACAGCTGGTATGCCGGCAAACATTGTCGGAGTGACGGCAGGGGCTTCTGCTGTCGCTGTGTCATTTGACACAGTCCTAGATGATGACGGTTGTTCAGACATTTTAAATCTATCCAATAGATTGCCTAGCGATTCTACAGGAACTTCCACTTGTGGTGGATTAACTTCTGATGAAGGAAATAGAGTGACCCCGACTCCAAAATGAGTTGGAGTACTTGCTTGCGGATCCTCTGCAATTTCCTCTATCGCAACCAAACCCGGTGGAAGAGGAAGACCGTCAGGTCCGTAAAATATTTCTGGTGCCAAAGAAGTGGTTGCTTCGACAACGACAGTTGTTTGAGGCACAAAACTCTCTGGACCGGTTACAGATGGAACTGGTTCAGTTACACAAGTATTTGCCCCCAGACTAGGATCAATATTACTGTCCTTCTGTGGCTGTTGAACTTCTTCTATAGAGGCAGGGTTTCCAGAAATGTTAGGAGTAACCGGAACCTCAGATGTAGTTGGAACACTTGTTCTAACTTTTATAGGAGATTTTGAACCGGTTAAACGAGTTCGCTTTGTCCGTACTTTTTTCGATTCCGGAGACAAAGACGGTTGACTCGTAAGCCTCCGCGAACGACGGGGTTTCAATTGACTTTCTTCCACGATTGCGGATTACTCGATCAACCAAAATATTAAAAGGGGAAATTTGTGTTTTCGAATTGAATGAATTTTATTAGACGCTTTTAGACACAACTTGCTTTTTCACTTTTTAAGAGTCGAGAAAAAGCTAAAGATGACTCTAGTCTCCTTCGATGTATTAACGAGCCCGAAGTGACAAATGCTCGGTTGGACTTTTTCAGTTATAGAGTTTGAAAAAGGCCAAAAGAAACTGCTCTGGAGATCTAGGCAGAGGGTGTGCCAAACCTTTCGCAAAACCACAGAATACGTTTTACGGTACGGGTGGTCGATCTTCGTGAATGCTGTGTTCACTGCATTGCGATCAGTAGGGCGGCCGACACGGCTTCCTATGGATAAAAGATATATGCCTATAGGGGTCTCCCAATATATACGCGACGGTACGTGGGAGCACAAGTCCGTATTAGTGCCACCGACTCTCAGGAGGAATCACCCACCTTCGTCGAGATCGACAGTCACTACGTTTAACGACGCCGGAACACGTCTCTAGCTTAGACCTCTATGTGTTTGCGTTATGTTTCAAAGCGTTGTTAGGTTCATTCAATATATTTTAAGTTGATCTTTTTAAAGTTTGCCTTCCAAGGTTCACCACGAGATGTTTTGATACAAATTCCTAAATGCAGTCTAAGATGAGAAGCAAGCTTTTTCAATCTTTTCGACTTATGAAAATCTTAACTACTGAGGGAAAAGAAAGACAACATCTTTTCACACAGATCAAAGAGCACACACTAATGCACTTTTTCCCTAAATCAACATACAAACTTATCAAATGCAAAGATGCAAAATGCAGGTATTTCTTTTCTCTTTCTTAATGTTGATGCAATACAAAAAGAAAGTTGTTGTATAATTTTGAATTTAATTTCAAGTGAAAGCAAACAAGCTTGTCCAAAATCAAAAGACACCTTAAGATTTACTTGTTTCGACACTAGAAATATATAAATTCAAACCATATGACGAAAGCAAAAGCTCAATCAGCTATGAACAGCAAATAAACTAACTCTTAAGATCAAAACGACACTTATCACAGGTCTAGATCTAAGAGGCCACAGCAAGACTAGTTCACTTTCGTTATGGGAAACTGTAAATGATATAAGAAATACACAAAGAACAAACACAGTTTCTTTATACAACCGAGGCGGAATAGTGGCAAGGAAAGTTGGTTTCAGATAGGTACATTGACTGGTAACAGGCTGCAAAAACAAGGGTGAAAACAGGGCAAGAAACAGCAGGAAACCCCAGTAGCACAAGGCAAGACTGGTTCAGCGCAGGTAGTACACTGTCAGTTTGACATTCAGTGCAGGTAGCCCCTTCGGGAACTGCGCTGAAATGCAGACAGCCTTCACACAGCCTGCACTGAAGAACGAAACTTTCGTTTCTCTTGGTTTCCGGGTCACAGATTGCTCAAAAATTCACAGTTTTTGGCCAAATCAGAAGCTATCAGTCAAGTACACACTAAGGGATGACAAGGAGGATGAAAAGCTATCACTAAGAGCTTATTAGAGTCCTTGTGGATTAGCTCTTCAAATGATGAACATGCCCAGAAACTGAGCTAGAGTAGCTGCCCTCTACTTTGCATTTGAAAGATCCAAATGCAGTTCGATTCGGTACTCCCTGTGTTTATGAAATGAATAGCAAAAACACAAACAACCAACAAGATACGCTCCCCAGCGGAGTCGCCAATTTTTGTTGGGAAAAGTATCCAATACGGAATGACCCTATCCCACTCTAAGGGTGATAGTACCTCAGCAACAATCAAAGCAAAGCTATTCGAGATTACTTCTTTATGAGATGTAAGAGAGGGGAGAAAGGGATCCACTAACCGTTGTCTTCCGCTAATGATTGATCCAATCTTCTCTCTTTGCTGCTTGCTCCCAGCTCCTTTCTCTTTCACTGGTCCAGCTACACCAAGATCCTGCAAAATGACAAGAGAGGGAAACTACAAGAAGCATACATTCATAATTGATTCAAGGATTAGAATAAATCAAATATACAAGTATCAATACGCCATTAAGACACATGCATATAGAAGAACTTCAAATGCTTTATTAATGGAAGAAGTAAAGTTCAGGAAGTGATACAACCATAAAAGGCCCAATCCAGCATCACCTCCCAGCAGAAAGAAATCTCCTCTTCACCTCCTTCAAGCAAATCACCCAATAGTTCTATACTCAAACCAACAGCACTTCCTTACATTCACAAGATTCCAGCCCCCTTAGACCTCATGAGAGAGCTCTATATATAGGAGTTTTGGAGAAAGGATGAGTCAGCTTGAGCTTGGCATGGAGCTGACTAGTGTCCTCTCCCACTTCAGTTATTCTTCAGTTCTTGAGTCCACTTGGAGGTTCTTGCTTCCACTTGGAGATCTAGACCCTCTTACTCATCACTAGGCGAATTCCCTGATCCAAGTGTCATTTTGGAAGCTTCCTGGGCATTGACACCTTGAGGAATGACTGTGCCACTTGGCCAATCTCGCCCAGCGCAGGTAGCCTTCATTAAAGTTGACATTCAGCGCAGGTACAGAGTGGAGCAGTTGACATTCAGCGCAGATGCTCAGTGGAGCAGTTGACATGATCCAGAATTAGCTTGTTTTTGAGTGTTTTCAGGTGGAGAACTGATATTTAGTGCTGTGGTTTGCTGACCTTGTTCCTCTAGGGGTAGGAACAACATGTTTAGGGACTTTGGATCCCTCAGATTGTTGACATTTCATGCTTCATGCTGTAAGGCACAAAAATGTCTATAACACCTTGGGAACTAGATTAGAGTTTGAAGTGTACAATCTTCAAAGCCAACATGAATTTGATAGATGGACAACATCACGAATGGTTTATGGCTTCACTACTACCACACTTAAGGGTTGTGTTGTCACAATAGGAGATAACGACTCAGGCAGAGGCCTTGGAGATTGCCATGAGATTACATGAAAATCCGATGCAAGATCCAAACCTGGGGTTTTAGCAGATCCATGCACAGCTAAAGAATCTATGCCTTGAGATGCAAAGTCTGAAGCAGGACAAGACAGTTCGACCAGAGGTGTGCAAGGAGGTATGGTGCTTGAAATGCAAGAGTTAGGGTCATGACAAGGACCATATCCCAGTCTTTGTGAACTATATTGCAGGAGGAGGACCGATGCCTTTGAGGCCGGAAGCTCAAGTAGGACCTATCTTTGGTTCTGCATTGTGGTGTGCCATATGTCAGGTAGTAGGAAAACATGCCATAGATAACTATCATTTGCGCAGAAGTTTGTACAGACAATGCAACAACTGTTCTACAAATTTTGTAGGTTGGTAGGCATGATGAGTGTAATTGCAGGAGTTATGAATTGATGATGGATAGAACTACCGCTTATAGGGCTCAGGCCGAAACATGACGCCCTGACCAGAGCACAGGGATGGCGTGAACAGGATTTCAGGGGCGTAGACGAGGCCGAAGTAGAGGAGGACTTGGCAGAGGTCGAGGACAATTGATCTGCTACATTTGCGGAAGACCAAGACACTATGACCGTGATTGCACTAACCCAACATGTTTGTCGTGCAAGTATTGCATGCTATTTGACCATGAAACGGAAGACTGTCCTACACTGATAGCTAGGATACGTGACAAAGGGGTGCTACCACCTCTGCCAACTTAGAACCTATCGATGATGAGGTCTGAGCCACGCGAAGAAGATCCAAATGTAAATATAGTGCTTAGAAGTGGAATCATGACGGGAGATGACAAAGGGAAACAACCAAAAGATAGTGCGTGGGTCCACAATGCTTTGGCAAAGGAGGCTGAGTTCGATTTGAAGCGTGCACGCGAAACCTTCATGGAAGTTAAGAAGAGCTTCGTTGAGGCCTCCACCTCAGGAAGTAAGGATAAACCTGACCAAGAGATGGACCCCTCTATTCTCACAACTTTCCTAGAGACCTGTATGAAGTTACAGCGTGATAGTAAGGTTGTGAAAGGGTTACAAGAGCTCATCAATAGATTTGCTGGAATTGCACCAGGTGAGTCGTGCGTTTTACAAAACATTGACAAACATAAGACAAGGACAGGATGGGAGATGAGGCTGACCGCACAGATATGAGAGTATGAGATGGATCAGGTCATTTTGGACCTGTGGTCAGACGCAAACGTCCTACCAAAGCAAACTTGGGAACTGATGGGGAGACTCGTGCTGTAATGGTCTTTGATTCAGCTGAGGATGGGGAATCAACAGAAGATCATCCCCATGGGATAGCTACAGGGGGTGACTATGGATATTGAAGGTGCGACCGTGCTAGCTAATTTTTAAGTAATAGAGATAGTGGATGATAGCAATCCCTATCTTGTTCTCCTAGGAATTGACTGGGCTACTGATATGAACAGGGTAGTCAACCTAAAGAAGAGAAAGATGATATTTGAGAAGAAATCACTGCGCATAATAGTACCCTAGATCCGGCTGAAGGATCGCACTGTATTGAACCAGTTCGCAATTATGAGAGCGATGACGATCTGGACTGTATCTATAAGATAACAGTGCAAGATCAAGATTGGGTGAATCCCACCGTGGATGGATGAATTACATGGGATCGCGAGAGTTTCTGTACTTCGAACTCCGATGAAGAGTTAGAACACTAGAAGAATCGATTACCCAAAGTGACTACACTGAACTTCAATATGATGACCCGATCGCTGCACTATGTGTCCTCAGAGGTGAGAAATATGCCTACTTATGATGGCCTAAATGAGGTAGATATCATTTTGGATGCATTTGAAAGAGAGGTACCAGAAAAGTAGCGCTTCCAGGCGTTGGATTGGGCACTACGCGTTGTGCCTGCAAGATGGTGGGGTACGCATAAAGGAAGGTTTGATGATTGGCACAAATGTAGGAGGATGATGAGAACACGATTTGGGAAGCCTAAGATACAAATGGCAGACAAGTATGATAGGCAGGATGATCCACACACACATTTGGCTAAATGGACCTAGGCTTATGGAGAAAAGCCCCAACCTGAATGGGTGCACTTGTTCTGTCATACCCTGGATGTTGTCCCAATGAATTGGTACGTAGAAACTGAGCTCCGCCATGGTACAGGTGAATGGGATGTTCTGCGCGAGGGCTTTGTGATGACATTCAGTTTTGAAGATGGGTTTGACTATATTGATGAGGCACTACAAGAAGTAAAAGCAGTTATCTTTCAGATACCACAAGATCCTTTGGACCTGATTCAGCTTGAGTGCACTACTCAGCTAAGTCACACGCTGGAATGCTATAATGTGACCGTTGAAGAAGAAGATAAGGATCCACGGAGGATTAACATTCCAAAAATAGAAGGTCACCGCACCACAAATTGAGAACCCTAATATAACCATGCCGTTGAAAACAAAACAAGTAAACATTGGTATGAAGGCAAAACCCAAATTCACGAAGATTGGAGACTATTGGGATGACGTGATGGTGGATAAGGTCACTAAATTGCTCCGCAAATACCAGGATTTATTCCCCACCAAGTTCATGGATCTGAAGGGGATAGTCGGGGACCTAGGAATGATGAAGATAACGTTGAAGCCCAAGGCGAAGCCAGTTAAGAAAAGACCTTACCATCTCAATCCGAAATATAAGGAGAAGGTCTGCTCAGAGCTAGACAAGATGCTTGTGGCAATCATCATTGAGCCTGTGGAAGAATCTGACTGGGTAAGCCCAATGGTGGTACAGGAGAAGAAGAAAAAGGATGAAATAAGGATATGCGTGGATCTCAAAAAGCTGAAAGATGCTTGTGTGCATGATCCTTTCCCGACTCTGTTCACTGATGAAGTGTTGGACAATGTAGGTGGCCAGGAAGCATATTCCTTCACTGATGGGTTCTCTGGGTACGACCAGATCAAAATCGCACCGGAAGATAGGAGCAAGACAACCTTCGCGATTGAGTGGGGTTGTTTTTAGTACACTGTAATGTTGTTTGGATTGAAGAATGTGCCTGCGATATTCTCGCGCGTAGTTGTTGTTGCATTCAAAGAATTTATTCATAAGTTCTTGGAGGTATATTTTGATGATTGGACTGTATTTGGACTGGTAAAACACCATGTAGAAAGCGTGCGCCTGATGCTAGATACTTTTCAAAGATACCAGATCGCGCTCAATCTCAAGAAGTGCTTGTTTTGTGTTCCTTTTGGGAACCTGTTGGGGCATGTGGTTTGCATACAGGGACTGATGGTAGATCCCGCAAAGATAGCAGTGATATTGAACTTGGAAGTGCCAAGGAGTGTGAAGCAGCTTCGTGCTACCTTGGGACATATGGGATATTACAGAAAGTTTAACAAAGGTTATGCCCAGATCACTGCGCCTATGGAGAAATTGTTGAAGAGGGATGTCACATTCTGCTGGAATGAGGATTGTAAGAAGAGCTTGGATATATTAAAATAAATGATAGTCATCGCGCCGATTCTAGTCTTCCCGGATTGGAAGAAGGAGTTTCATGTATAAGTCGACGCGTCATGTATAGCGCTGGGAGTAGTATTGACACAGGCTAGCGGAGAAGGCTTGGACCATCCTATCGCGTTCACAAGCCGAAGATTATCCAAAGCAGAGAAGAACTACTCCACCACCAAACACAAAGGGTTAGCTATGGTGTATGCGCTCTAAAGGTTTAGGCACTACTTGCTAGGAGGCCATTTTAAAATGTATACAGATCACTCCGTGCTGAAGTACCTGGTCAATAAGCCTGTGTTGGGGGGGAGAATCTGCAGGTGGCTCTTATTGTTCTAGGAGTATGATTTTGAAGTTGTTGTAAAGCCTGGACGATTGAACATGGGACCAGACCATATGTCGCACATCTAAACAGGGGAGGAACCCACTAACTTGGAAGAAGGATTGCCTGACACATAGCTATTTGCAGTGGGCATCGTGGATGGCCATTTTGAGGATATAATGCACTTCCTAACAATAAGAACTACTCTGGAAGGATACACTGTCCATCAAAAGAAGGAATTAGTGGTGTGCGCGACAGATTTCTTTGTCATTGCTGGGCATCTGTACAAGATGGGGACTGATGAGATATTGCAACGATATGTACCTGAATTCGAAAGAAGCAGCATCCTCGCGGATGCTCATGGGGGTGCTGCGGGAGGACATTATGCAGGAAGAGCAACCACGCAGAAGATTCTATGTGCAAGGTTGTTGTGGCCAACCCTCCATTAGGACTCAAAAGCATATTGCAAGGCATGTGATGTGTGTCAAAGGACTGGCAGGCCATCGCAGAGGGATGAGATGCCTTTGAATCCATATATGACGTTGCAACCCTTTGAGAAGTGGGCGATAGATTTCATGGACCCATTCAGCCCCAAGGAAAGACAGGAGCAAGGTACATTATCACCGTGATGGAGTATTTGACTCGTTGGGTGGAGGCACAACCTGTGAAGGATTACACAGGTGCGACTACTGCAAAGTTCCACTTTGAGTGTGTATTGACGCAATTTGGTTGTCCAAAGATCTTGATGAGTGATCGCGGTATGCACTTCCTAAATGAGACGATCAGCGCGCCGACGGAGGAATTTCAGGTATACCACCAGAAGAGGACACCTTATCACCCACAAGCTAATGGGACAGTGGAGGCATTCAACAATGTGCTTGAAAATGCACTGAACAAGGTTTACAATGCTCAATGAAGTGATTGGGACCTACGCATACCTGCAGTACTATGGGCTTATTGAACGACATGCAAGAAGTTGACTGGACAAACCCCCTTTAGGCTCGTCTATGGGGTTGAAGCAGTAATGCCTATGGAGTATATTGTGCCTAGTCTCTGCATAACCATGCTCACAGGTATGATGGATCACGAAGCCCTAGAGGAGAGGCTCACATAGCTGGATGAACTGGAGGAAGAGATATTTCTAGCTGGATTTCACCAACAGGTCCAAAAGCAACGCGAAAAGGCATGGCATGATCGACATATTAAGCTGCACACATTTAAGGTAAATGACCTAGTTTTGCTATATGATAGTAAGTTTGATAAATTTCCAAGAAAATTCTGAATGCACTAGTTAGGGCCCTATATCATTAAGGAAATTATCGATGGAGGAGCAATACAACTAGTCAAATTAAATGGAGAACCCTTCCCAGGAAAGGTGAATGGCAGTTGCTTGAAGCCATACACTGGCGGTCCGGCCATGTGACTAAATGAAGGTTGCACAGTCTTAGCACTCCAGGCAGCTGAAAGGAGGCGTGGGACTATAAACTACATTGCATGGGTTGGGGAGTTGCATGATTGGAGGATGGTGCGAAGGAAGGAAGTGTCACAAGGTCCGTGGTAACGCAGAGGGAGCTGCGCTACCCAGGGAGAAATCGCGCAGGTCAGCGGGAAAGTGACCGTTGAAGTCACTGTTCATGATTTGACGATAGAAGTAAGGCCAAATGGAGTGGGTGACTGACATTTAAGATGAAATTTATGGCTCAGATCCTTGAAAATCTATCGCCAATTCGGCATTAATGAACCGAATTTGGGGGGAACGGTCGGATTTAAATTCAAAATGCCCTATAAATTACAAGTGGTTGTCTAGCAAGAAACACTTGGCATTTTTAGAATTAATTTGTTGAGCTCTGAGGCACATATGAATTGTGAGAAATACGAGCTTCTGATAGCTACTGGGGTATTTGAGACTTTGCCGATGAAAACACAGGAATTCTTACAAAAGATCATGTCAGCACCCCCTGAAATTATAAATACCGAACAAGTAGTAGAGGATCCGACACAGGAAATGGACATAGAGGTAGAAGTAGCTGCTCTGAAAGTGGCTGAAGTATTGAAAAAGGTCCCTAAGTCACCGAGAACGAAGCCAACCCAACCAAGGAAACCGGGAAGGACAAGAAGGGCAAGTAGCCTGCCATACTGGTGCGCACCTCGCCAAGGAAAAACCCACCAAAACCCATTGCACAGGAGAAGGGCAAGGCCATAAAATCCCCTGCAAACCCCTCTGCTACCAGATGAAATTGCTTTCGACGGTTCATGTTTGGCACGGGTGCCGATACTGAAGCTTGAAGATTGGGACTTGGCAGACCATGATAAGTTCCCACACCTGGCGACCGAACAACTGATGCGCTACATCATAGACACGAATACAAGAATGACCTCTTTGGAGTTGTGAAGGTAGCTCAAGGGCATAGAAAAGGTAGGGTTTCTCAACCTGCTCTTGGTACCGCACTATAACCGCACCCCAATGAAAATTTTGGTCATCAAGTAGCTACTGTGCTTGGTGGATGATGGGTGTCTATGGCCGGAGGAGCCGATACCCATCACAGACAGGTTGATTCATTGAATAACATGCCTATCATATACAGGTGAGAATCCAATGATGATCTTTAGCTGCAAGGGTGGTGAGCAGGCTCTCGCAGAGTCAATGAAGGAGAAATTTAAGCTAGTGAAGAAGTCGCGCGGGTATGCTATCTCCAGCATCTGCAACCCCGTTGTGAAGGTAGCCACGCAGATCCTTACAAGGAAGGTGATGTAGAAGTGCTACTTCGATGAGGTGTCATTTTCTATCGTTGTGCTCGCACAGCAGTGCGCAAAAGGAGTCCAGTTTAACTGGTTAGACTACCTTCATGGAGAGTTCCTGGCGAACTGCCATGAAGCATAAGAGCTCAGCAAGACATTCCACTACGTGTGGCTCTTGCTGTCGATTGTGCTGGTAGCGTGGGAGCTACCAGAGGATAGCCAGTTCCCTTCGGTCGCACCAGACCTCCCTGAAGCAATGAAGTACGCTTCGTTGTGGGCGACCAAGGATGCGCAGCGAGTTCGGGACAACAAGATCTTCTAGATCTTGATGGAGATGAATATCAGGATGGCCATCAATCACAAGTCGTGATTGTCGCCCACGGTGTATGCTAACCTGCAGAGCTATGCCAAGTTCAAAGTCGATTTCCATCGAGTCTCCATCACGGCGTGGAAGGACCTTGCGCAGAAGTGGTACGACTTACTGTATCTGGCCACAGATGATGCCATTGATGCGGTGCTTGATCAATGGCCAATAGAGTGGCGTACTGCCACGGACTTAGCAGTGGGTGGAAACAAGTTTGTCGTGCAGAAGAAGAAGGAGGAGGCCAAGCTGAAGATGGCACAGCTAGTCAAGAAGAGGAAAAAGGAGGCCACTGAGAAGGCCCAGGCAGAGTGGGTAGGGAAGCAAGTAGGAAAACATATAGGTGGCACAGAGCAGGGCTCTGACAAAGGCACAAGGTCGTCTTCACCTAAGGTTGAAGAGGAAGACATAAAACAACACGACGTAGACCCTCCGGAGACGTCTGCCCACATTAAGCGCCCAAGAGAGCTAGAGAATGGAGGGTCTAGAAAGAAATCCAAGGCGACCAAGACCTCGTTGGACCCTATCACATTGACAGAGGGCAACTTACATGATATCGGTGACACAATCAGAGATGTCACCGCGGAGGCCCTGCAGCAATTTGAACAACAACAACAGATCATCCTAGGGGCCATCCAGACTGGGTTGCAGGAGTTACAGACCCGTGCATCGCAGCTTGGTACGGTGTCTACCAGCTTGGCTATCGACACTTTAGAGGCTACCAATATGCTGCGCACGAAGGCTTCCAGTGCGATAGTATTGCTGGATGGAGCACTGACCACGGAAAATGAGACTGACAGGCCCACTGTCAGTGCTTTGAAGGAAGTTGGGATGAACTTGGCAGCGCTTCCGCGCAAAGCACTCCACCTCTTGCAGGATGGAGTAATTGCATAACTGAGGGCCCGAGAGCACTGCGCCCTCCATGTGATTAGTGAACAACGAATCAACAACGAACAGATGGCCCTACAGAGAAATGCTTCCATTGCCATTGAGACCGAGGTGACCAACCAGAGCCAGAAGATTATGCAGGTCATTGAGGAGGCATACAGAGTGGTCCCAGAGTTGGCCATTTCGGAGGAAGAGCCAATTGAGGTACGCATCTGCAAGTTAGCCACAAGGGTGTGCGACACTCAGACTGAGATGGCTCGGGTTCAGTTGGAATTGAACCTACAAATTACCAAGCTACAGTTGAGGGCCCAGCCTTCAACACTGCAAGAAGTAAAGGAACAACGGGCGACCACTGTCACAGAAGCAGTAGCGGCGATGGAGAGTGCAGTATCAAACTGCACGCAGTTGTTCGAGCAGTCATTTGGGGTCCTGACAAGCTTGCAGGAGGACCCAAATATACATAGGCTTGAGACGGAATCGCACGAGCTACAAGAGCGCTACGATTAAGTTAAGGGAACAATGTGAACCATTGTGCTGACACAGAGGCTAGCCAAGCTGTAGGAGGCCAAGCAGATGAAGGAACAGGTGGACACAGTGTTACACAAGGAAGCAGTGCTGAAGGCGTGACTAAAGCTCTGGCTGGAGGAAGCTTACGCAGTCATAGGAAATATTGAAGGCAAGCTTGCGACTCTGTAAGTGACACAACAAAAGCTTCAGGCTGACAGCATAGGAGTAGCGATCGAGAAGATAGTAGAAGATGTGAAGTAAGCCGCAACTCAGTGCACGGCCGAGGTAGCGGTTATACAGGTCGAGCTGGATGGGCTTCGCGCAGAGATCTTCTTGCCTTCCGAGTGACTCGAGGGCGAGTCACGATGTTTGTGTTGGGGACCTGTTGGAGCGGGATCCCCCAAGGGCAGTTTTGGGGCTAAAAGCCCATGTTTGAGACAAATTTTGTAATAAAATTGTAAAGACTCCGCATTTTGTGGTCGCAGAGCGCGAAGGTGTCATGTGTCAAAAAGGGTATTCCTCCCTTAGTTTTGTAAAGTAAAGTTGGTTGTAAGAGATCCACCCATGGTCCGCGGACCATGGGATTGTATAAAAAGAGTGAAGCTCTAAGTAGATTTAGAGATATAGAAAGATGAATTAGGTAAGAGAGTCATAGCTCTGAAGAAAAGGGTCTATGTCTTGGGTCGTAGCGTAGGTAGAGGCTTTGCATCTGAATGCATAGAGGCCTAGGGTAGAAGTTCGCAGCTGAGTGCGTGGACCCTTGCAGTTGTGTGCGCAGGGCTAACAGAGTCTATAAACACTTGGAATATATTAATAAAGAAAGATATTATGTAATTTCTATGTCTTTGTTATGTTGATACATCTGGATATTTTATGTATGAACTTCCTTTATTATTCTTATATGATGTGCGAATGGCTGCAATTACATTGAATAATTGAACGCATTTATGAATATTGTTTACACGGTGTTAACTATGGTTGTTTGATAAGATAAGCAAGTTACCTAGATTAATTGGGGAATCTCCACGGCACGCTGCCATAGAAGAGCAAAAGTACCTGGGTAGCTGGTTAGGGCTGCGCAAAGGTCGATCATACCCTTTCGCAGAGGTATTGAAGGCTGGAATAGAGGGCTCATCTCGCAAGCCCTAGAGTGAAGCAACCTGCACGAAGGTAGGGATAAAGGGAATCAAATGACATCACAACCATCTCACGGTGCTTTGGGTGAGACTTTAGTCCGCACTCCGCAAGATGATGCCTAAAGGACTAGTAGTGTAAGGATTTGTTTGGCTAATTAACGTTGAACCTGGTTCAGGCCCCCTCAAGCCAAAAAGTGGGTTCAAGCCTCCACTAGGAATGTTGAGAAGCATGCCATATGTGATAGCTAAGCCTTAGAGGTATTTCCCAGAAGAAAAAAGGTGAGTGCAGAAGTGATGGCTCATGATGATTACGTGTCGAGCTAGAATGGCAAAGTGGAGTAGTAGAAAATACCAATAGAGAGGCATTCGAGAAACTGTGGAATTCGTAGCAATGTAAAAGGGCCCAAGGCCCTTATAAATTTTATTAAAGAAATGGTTGAAAAAAAAAAACAAAAGGCCTGGGGACCCTTTTCTCTCTCCTCTTTGTTAGGCACATTGTATAAGTTTATTGGCCCGATATGATGCCAGTATAGGGGACATGTGGCATGCATACTTGGAAATTTTTTGTGGCCTAATGGGAAAAATCTAAGTGACATTTCTCACCACTCTGACGGAACCACGTGGTATTGATGACGTGAGCATGACGTCACCCCAAAAGGTCTTCCCTGGAATAATTATAAGGAGTGCATGTGAAGAGCTCCAGGAAGAATGGGTTCTGGTCAGATATGGAAGTTGTTAGAGACAAGTCACCCTGGCTTGTCGGTTATTGGTCAAAGAGAACAGTAGTGGTACCCAATGGGACACCTCATCCCAGTCCTCAAATTATGGAAGATTTCAAGCAAACGCAACAAAGGAGCTTCGGGCTAATAGAATGCTCAGAAATGGTGGTAGCTGACAACAACCAATGAGAATAGAGTACAAACATAATTAATGTTTAAATATGTAGAATCTCATCACTCCATTCAATCTACATTTTTCATGTGTGTTATCTCTATTTTCCCTGAAAATTGTTTCAAATTGTAACATGAATCAATTTGAATTTGATCTTTCTATTTAGCCTTTACATGTGAGTCTAATTGGTATTAAAGGTAGGAATGGACTTGAAGTATTGTGGGCATCATCCCATAAATGTTATAAAGAGTGGTGATGTTGATATGTCAATGTCGAATTGAAAGTTTAGTCCCTAGAGCGCTAAGGAGCATAGCAGATTTGGTTTTTAGACTTTCCCATGGATATTCAGTCCAGTTTCAATGCAAAGGAAACTAGTCTTCAGCTAGCTAGTATGTTGGCATATTTGGAATTTCTCATCACCCTGACATCCTAGCCTAGAGAAATGCAGTTGTTTGAATCTTTTTCCAAATTAGGCTCATGTCATAGAATATTAATTTGTTGGAGATGAAGCTAGAACAATTGCAATTAAAGGTTGACATGATGAACTTTCACATGGTTAATCCAGTGAAATATGCAGTAGACCAAAGCATGGGGGTTGATAGTGATGAATTTGAAGAATTTGAAGATTAAAGAGAGGTGAATTTAGGCACATGGAATCAGTCAGAGGATGTGTTGACGGTGTTGGACCCACCAACATTCAGGGGATATCCCCGGTATGAAGTCCCAATTATACCTCACACCATTTGGTGTAGGAGCCCCATCTAGTATGATGTCTCGGTTGCCATTATCTTAAATTTTTGCCTTAGCTCTTACTTGTCAGCACATGAGAGTGGTTTTCTTTGTATTTGAATAGTGAGGTTCACGTGCCTGGTCAGTGCTTAGTGTTACTTGTGTCAAGGTTCTTTCACCGCAGAGGGAGACGGTGGGAGTGAGTCTCAAGTCGAAAGGGAATATTCCCAACTCTATTAGAGACACAAAACACAACAGGACATGTGCAACTTCCGGCGGAGTAGTCCACATGGATGCGGCAATCACAAACACACAGCGAAGGGACAACACATACAACACCCAACGGAAGAGTCCAAATGAGTGTGATGGTCATTATAACAAGTTTATGAGAATGGTTCTATCGAGTGTCCACGGAATAGTCGACATGGGTGAGACAACGTTAACAACTTATACAACACATTTTCGAAAGAACATGTATTAGAACAACCGAAATAGTTCAACTGTCTTAATACAAGTTAAAGCAACATGCATTAGAAGCGTCCAAACAATAATCTTGCAAACGAATACAATACCTGTGTTAAAATGTGTTGTCCTGTTATCAGGCCTTGAAATTAAGTGAAAGTTGCAAGAAAAATCGGTACACCATTACATCACTAACCCCGATAGTGGGGCATTGGAGCCACTTCTCTCTCCTAAAAAAAATGACTACATACTCTTAAGGCTATGTGGGAGGAGCCAAGATGAAAAGTCTTTTGCATGTACAAATGAGGGGCATATATAGACAAGGGTGAAACTTACCCTGTGACTGTTCGACTTCCCTCATGATAGTTTGAATTACATGACTCTTCAACTTTACATGTGGGTCTCTTGGACTTCCATGTTACATTACATTGATTACAATAGTATGGCCCACAGTAGTGTTGTTGTTGAGATGACTCATGACATGACTCAACACGAAAATGTTGGTATGTTCATGCTATTTCTGGTGTCCTTGTCGAGCTGCAGTGTTGTTGAGTGATGAATGTGCTCTTTGTGTGTCATAGCTTCACCTCCGCATGGCAAGGTGTGCAGAGTATTAGATGGTCTTAATGTTTGCTTGATGTTGCATGTTCATATCTCTCCTTCGCTTGTACTTGGAATGCTCCATGTGTTCATCCGTTCACAAACAAGTCTCCTAGCATGCACTCCTTGTTCATCCCATTCATCATCACGTCATGTCTCATCCATGTACTTGTATCTGAATTCGCTCATGACAAAATGACATAAAATCCAGAAATATCCTATTCTACCATGATGCATTATCTTTCTTTTTCGGGTGCAGGTGACCGGGAGAGAGGAAAAGGATTTTAAACTGTGGAGAGCACATTTTAGGATGGGATGCGGGCTCTAGGCACTGACAAGGAAAATTGCGCAGAGCTCACCAGGAGGCTATGATGGGAAATCCATATCAACAATGGCTGTGTACAGGATCTAGTTTGGTTGAAGGGTAGATCTACACAATTTTTCTAGGGAAGCAGTGAAGCCAGTAGGGAGGACACTGGCAGTGAAAACTGCACAGATTCTCTGGGGAGGCTGGCAACGAGCTACGAGAGCTTGCTGGCCAAAATTGCACAGAAATGGGAGGCTAGCCTGCAGGACATCTCTGCGCAGTTTTTAGGTTGATTAGGATGTCAGGAAACTGGGAGACAACCCATGAAAACTGCACAGTTTGCAAGAGGAGAAGCAGGCCAACTGACAGGGTGACTGGCTGAAAGAACTGCGCAAATTTTTAGGACAGTGCAGTGACAGGAAGTGGGTGCATGTCCTTCATGTTTGCACAATTTCTTCAGTCAATGGAGGTGGGCATGCTGGGAGCTTCTGCACAATTTTTTGGAGGAGTGAATCCCGGGGTCACTGCCCGGTCAAACTTTGTGGTTGACTAGATGGAGGATTGATGGATTTTCTTGCGGCAACACAGATTGAGATGGCTTGCTAAGAAAATTTTGCATTGTTTTGGGTGACAGTCAATTGGGTTGATTCTAGGATCACGCAGTTTATACTACTTGGGAGGAAGCCTCAAGCTCTGCGAAATTCTGGGCAGCAGTACATGATCACTAAGAGCTAAGACTCCATAGTGCAGCTCAGTGAAGGTCCATTTGTTGGAGGGTGATCCAACCGATAGAGTTTTAGCAAAATGACTAAGTCTGAGAAGGAGTGATTTCGTGCGTGCATGGCCTTGCGAACACACACTCAACATGACTCGACGACAAGACACCCTGACAATAAGACAACATGCTCAGTGTGACTGACCGACGGGTTCAAGCTACAAGCGCGACACTTGAGATAGATTTTTGAATGACCGCGATGAAACTTATGCGACATTGAATACAAATTCGTGTGTGAGTGCGAAGGATGCTTACATAACGGATACATGAAAACATACGTTGTGCATAGCCAGAACATGGTTGCAAGTTTCACATTGTGATCAACATGCTAAAACATGTTTGGTGAATGGTGAAGTGAGGAGGGTGCAAAGACTCAACATGAGCTCATGGGATGAGCTCGAGTGCTTGAAAACATCAAGTAAAAAACCCAAGGCTCTGAAATTGGATGTATGCCAAAATTTTGGAGGGTGTTGTAGTCACTACAACACTTGGCAACACACTGGTTGAATACCAACTTCTCTATTTTGGTCCATTTCCAGCACAGGGCCTTGGTCTATACGGAGGTATTGAATCATTGTGCGGGTTACTTCGACTTCCCCACTTACCCCATGGACAAACATGGTTCACCTTTCGCCAACTTAGTCAAACACAACAACAAGTTCCAGCTTGATCACAATGTTTCAAAATCGGGAAGGGTAGTTTGGCTCACGAGTTAAAAAAATTTAGAGTATAAGTTTTCATCTCTTGTGTTGCTCCGCTGCCAATAAGCCTAAACAATACCCCGGTGAAGTCACATAGGAACATACACATTTCTCCACTGCCAGTGAGCCTGGTCAGTACCCCGATGGAGTTTCATGCTTCACCTCTCTGTGTAGGAAGCCTTTCTCTTCTTTCACCTTTGTATTTTTAAAAGAGGATTGTGCATATGCACTTATTTATTTTTTGGGGCAGAATAGGGATCCCAACTTATTGAGAGTAGAAGAGGTTGTTCCTTCAGATAAGCATGTAAGATCTCTGACATAGGTTTTCTCGTTTATATTTCCCCTTCTCCATTTTTACTAGTTGGATGAGCATGAACACATAGAGTAGAAGGCTGAGTAGAAGCACGGGGTTTCCCAGTGTGGACACAGGTTCATGGTTAGACCCAAGCTTCCTTTGCATATGGCTTGTATTTTTTGTCAAGAATTCATCGGCAAAAGGTTATAACCAAGTAGAGAGAAGACGGACGCAGGACTTTCCAAGTGATGCAGTGTCACAAGACTCTTTGAATCTCAGCCACATACTCATTCAAAAGCCAGAACTCAGTAGAGGGTAGCACTTATTTACAAAATCAAAAATAGGATGAAACTAAGCAAACAAAAACAAAGTGAAAAAGAAAAACCAGTAACTAGACTATGTGCATGGCGCAGAGCGTGGCCCAACTTACTGAAAATAGTGTTTGAGACCTTGGTTGTTGACAAGAAGGTTGTCAATCCTCTTGTCAAGTGATTGCAGATGGTGCGTGTGTGGGAGAAGCTTCTCATGAACCAATGTCAAACTATCAAAGTCCATTTCCAGAACCTGGTTGCATCCTGAAAGATCATTAAGCAAAGACAACATTCCTACTTCAGATACTGCATGTAACATAGGTCAATGATGGAGTGATATCTCTTTAACCATAACATTGTTTACAAAACTTTGAGAGGTTGTTGTAGTTTTGTTGATGGCACAAGGTAATTGTTTTTGTTCCAGAAGCGATTCAAATTTCGAAAATCAATGCATAAGCCGATCCCCCCGGATTTCTTATGTACAAAAATTAAATTAGAAACCCATGTAAAATGATGAACTCTATAAGTGATCCGAGCATCCAACATCTTAGTCAGTTCTTTCTATATAAGGGGTTCAAGTGACGGATGTAATTTCCTCAGTTTTTGCTACAATGGCTTGACCCATTCTTTGATTGGAATCATGTGTTGGATTTTTCGTGTTTTTTATGTACTCATACCATCATATGCCCATGTGGACACATCCCGATACTGTTTGAACAAGCGGACAAAAACTTGTCTCTCCTGCGTTGTGTAACACGTACCGAGACTAATGAAATTTGGATCGTGGCTTGTTCCCAGATTAATCTGTTCGTCAATCATGGTAGAACTATGGGTTTTGTTGTTTCTTGATCCTTGGAAGCATTTTTGCAAGACATAAAGCTTCTCGAGAGGTACCAAACCTTTGGGGGTGAGGTTTCTTTTCTTGTCATCAGCTGCAACTTGCAGAGACTGCTTGTGCTCATGTTCGTCAATCGTTGCGTCCTTGAAGACATTAGCGTTGGCCATGAAGTGTAGTATATATTGATCAATGTAAAAAACATGTAAATTAGTTATGTTATCAGGGATAGAAGGTTTATACAAAATTTCAACAGTAAATCTATCCCTAAGTGGTGACATGCTAGCAGTCGCATTTGCTAAGGCATTGATAGTTGCATTGCACATTCTTGGCACAAAAATGATATTGAATTCTTGGAAGTTAGAGATTAGTCACCATACCTCTTTCTGGTAACTTTTGATATGAGGTGATAAACAGTGTATGGTGTTACGTACTTGTCGTACCCCGATATCTAAATCACCTACCACTTTGAGCGCAACAACATTGAGGCTGATGGCCTTTTGCAAGCCCAACATGAGTGCTTCGTAGTCAATAATGTTGTTCATGCACTCGAACTCCAAGCGATTCGAGATCAAATGTTTCCTGTGCTTTGGGTCAATCAAGACACACCCAACTCCAGAGCCATCATGTGTCTTTGATCCATCAAAATACATGGTCCAAAACTCATCTATACATGAACCATTTGACGCACTTGTACTGCTGCTACTGCTACTAGTGTTACAATGTGTTGTACAAGTTTCATTTCTATCAGTTGGGCAAGGAAGAAGACCCAACGGTGTGTCTGGTGGGGTTGGATTTTGTTGTGCAAGATAACACCTCAGTGTTGTTTCAAAGAGGTAGTTGTCGAACATGAGCGATGAGAAAGCCAACGGCTCCTTATGACCATTGATGGGAGTGATTTTGTGTCTCATGTATCTCTTGGATAACACCCAAATCTGATTTCTTTGTCCCATGTATGGAAGCCAAAAGTTTGAGTAGTCTGTAGCAAATTACCCAATCAACTTGTTGGACCAATCTTTACTGAGCAGTAAGCCATATGCTTCTTGTATGTCCACAACGACAATGTTGATGCACTGGCGAACTCGGTCGTCATGAGATAATCAGATGATCACATCCTGAAGTTCACCAATCTATGGTACACATGTCCGATCAAGTTGGATGATCTACGTAGATGTCTTTCTCCATTGCGCATTGATTTTCTTGGCGATGGAGAGTGGAATGATGTTGGCTGATGTGCCAAAATAAACTAAACAGTTGTGAACATTGCAGTTAAATATTTTGAATGAAAGCAAGAATGGAGGGAAAACAAAGTTTTTTTCTTCCGTACGGAGTGTGTTGAGCACAGTTGTGAGGGAACCGGGAGATGTGCTTTCTCCCTTGACAGTACAGGTTGCATTGTCTGTAGATGTTTGCCCCAGTGCGTGCAACAAAATATCCCGCTGACTTTGAATCTTAGCCAACTCAAAAAAATAGATGTTTGCGCAATTTTTCTTCATGTCTTCCACAATTTTGTAGTTAAGAGTAGGTAGACTTACTGAGATGTCTGGGGTCAGACTCGTGTTTTTATTGTCCAACAGAGTATTTTGCAGTTTGTTGCTCATGGATGTACTCTTGTTTGTTGATTTCTTCCCTGGCTTTCTTTGTGTTTTCTACTTTTGGATGGCTAGTGGATCAACCTTCCTCAACGGTTCGATCTTTTCTCGCGTTTCCCCAAATGTAGGGGGAACCCCTTGAGTTTTGAGATTGTATCGACCATTTTTCTTTTGGGGCTGCTTCTCAGTGTTTCATCAGGTGCATCATCTTCGTCATCGTCTGTGTCTCTTGGTTGGCACTGTGTACTGATTACTACATTTAATGCGTAGTTGCATACTGAGTCCGTAACTCATTTCCATTCCGAACAAGACCCTTCCAGGTGATCTTTTTCATGGAATGAGAAAAAATTTCCGTTCATGCACCATTCTATCTGGAACACTGAGTTGGAGCTCTGCGCAATTTTAGCTAGGAAGCAATTGTTGCCTGATCACTTGCTTCCTTTCTATTGTCTGAGAGGTCGGCTTCTTGCAGATGTGTCGATCATTCGTTGTTTCAGCTCAGACACCTTTGTTTTCAAGTTCTTGACAAGAATAGTAAGGGTTTAATGTCACTTGCTTCCTTGTCTTTACCTTGCTCGTCGTAGCCTGGGACTTCCTGCTCGCATCTCTAGAGTCCTTTGCAAGTTCATCATCCTTGATGACTCCGATCATGTGCAGATCTTTCTACACAATGATCGCCTCTTCAGGCCTCATGACTCCTTTCTCCTTCAGAGTTTTACAATGATGTCTACTACAAACTTGTTCAATATGCGCAAAAAACTTTGATTGAAATATTTTACCCTTTCTTTCGAATCCATCTTCAGATTGCCCAACTCTTTCAGTAACATGGCTGGGGTTTTTTCATTAGCAAATTTCTCTAAAACTTTCTGTTTGAACATACCCCAATTATGGATGGAGTTGACAGGAAGGCTGTGATACCATACTGTTGTGTGGCCATCAAAGGTACACATAAACAATTTGCATGCAACATCGTCGTACCATACCTCAAGTGTCTACAACTATAGTTAGAAGCTATCCAAGTGGTCTTCTGACTTCATTGTGTTGTCAGGGTCATACTTTGTGAGCATTCTCTTTGAACACTTTGACATCCTATGCAAAACACCAGGGAGAGCCAATGTTACCTAAGTCATCCATTCCAAGTTTTGGTCAACCATGTCTTCTTCTTCTTCGTCCTCCTCCTCTTCTTCAGAATATGATGGTTCTGGCTCTGAGTCTTTTGGTTCATCTCTGCTTCCAACTACTTTGCTTCCTTCCCCTCCACCTCCTATATCGGAGTTTGAGCCCAAGATCATGAGGGTGTCTCGTTCTCCTTGTCGGAAGATTGGAGGTTCATCTTCATTCTCAATAGCTTCTACCATACCTTCGAGTGTGGCAAGAATTTCATCTTCCACTGATGATACAACAACTCCTATGGGAGTGGTCTTTGGCTTCCTTGATGCATATGGAATATTTTGTATTCCTAGGATCAACCTGACTTCTTTGGAAAAATAACAGGTGATGGAACGGACAAAGCAGAGGTGATGATATGAAATTTCATGTTCATGTCTGTGAGGTGAGGAGTAAACAACTTCAGAGTTGTGCGTAGGTGAGAGGGAGTGTGAGTTACTGCCTTGACCAAATGATTGGTGAGTGGGGGTGAGAGGACATCCAACCATAAATAATTGGCGGCCCTCCTTCTAGCGCCGTAAATGTTGATGGTGCTAGAACCACCAACATTCAGGGGATCTCCCTAGTATGAAGTCCCAACTAGACCTCACATCGTTTGGTATAGGAGTCCTATCTATATAATGGCTCGGTTTCCATTATCTTAAAGGTTTTCCTTAGCTATTGCTTGTCAGCACATGAGAGTGGTTTTCTTTGTCTTCAAACAACGAGGTTCGTGTCCTTGGTTAGTGCTTAGTGTTACTTGTGTCAAGGTTCTTTCGCTGCAGAGGGAGAGGGTGGGAGTGAGTCTCAAGTCAAAAGGGAACATTCCCAACTTTGTTAGAGACACACAACACAACAAGACATGCGTAGCTTCCAACAGATTAATCCACATGGATGCGGCAGTCACAAACACACAGTGAAGGGATAGCACGTACAACACCTAGAGGAATAGTCCACATAAGTGCGGAGGTCATTATAACAAGTTTATGTGAATGGTTATGTCGATTGCCCGACAGAATAGTCCACACGGATGACACAACGTTAAAAATTTATACAACACATTTTCGAAAGCATATATATGAGAACAACCGAACTAGTTCAATTTTCTTAATATAAGTTAAAGAAACATGCATTACAAGCATCCAAAGAATAGTCTTACAAATGAAGACAATACATGTGTGAAAATGTGTTGGCTTGTTATCAGGCTTCTGAATCAAGCGAAAGTTCCAAGACACATCGGTACACCACTGATCCAAGTGGCTCCAGAGACACACATAGGGCAAAGAGGGCTTATGAACGCTCAAAAATCAAAGTGATTAGAATGATTTCGACCCAGGACCAGAGCGTAGATCTCGTCGTCCTAATCGTAGAGGCGTGAACGGTTCGTCAATCCGAGCTCATATGAGGGAGAACGAGCTAGTCAAAGTTTTGGTCAAAGTTGGGCAGTGGGCCAGGTTTAAGTGTCCTACAATTTAACCGACCCCAAGGCATGAAACTTAGCTCCTGAAATCGATCGAAATTGTGGCCTCGTTAACATGCCTAATATCCTTTATTTTTGAAAGATTTGAAAAAATCCCCCATTTTAATAAAAATTAAAAATATATATATAAATGAGGTGGCAGGCCACCACCCCTGCCACCCCAAACTATAGCACAAAAAAATTAGTTATTATAAGGTCGACGGACCATGACCCCTGTCAGCCTAACCGCACCCCAAAACCTTACAAAAATCAAATTTTAAGTCTGGCTCGGTAGCCATCACCCCGCCGAGCCCTCCAACCACCCCACTATACACATAACCATATTAAATGGGGTGGGCACAGGCCACCTCCGGTGGACCCAGCCCACACCCCAAAACTCCGCTCCAACCAAACAATGATACGGGAATTTAGTTATGGGAGCTGGCGGGGGTCGAACTCGCCTAGCCCACATGGTCAGCCCCCAAGCGGGCAGCTCCATTAACATGAAATATGGCCCATAAAGGCAATGATCGATCAACCCATTAATGTGCCTCCAAAAACGCTTAATGCACCATTTATACATACGCGCCAACAAACATTTAAACAAACACACCATGGAGGGAGGTATGGGGGCAGGCCACCCAATGCGGACCCGACCCCCCCATTCAAGTTCATTCCATTTCAAATCAAAACTATAATATGTTTAAAAAAGGGGGGGCAGGGTTTGACCACTCGACCCCTCCTCAACCATTTTCCATCTTTACCAACATGCCAAAATGAACTCATTGGAATATCCGCCCAAAAGTTTTTATAAGAACCTAGTTTTCTCAGTTCACGAGGGAGACGAAGGAACCAGGAGCAGGCATGGCCTTCGAGACAAAGGAGGCAGAATATTCTTTGATGCCCAAAGATTCTCTGGGGAGGTAAAAATTATTTTTGTCGGAACATAGTCAAGTTTACAGTCATTTTTCATGGTTTTCCGCATGGATCGCAATGGAAAGGTTGGATTTGCCTTTTGAGTTGTATATTTCTAGTCCACCTATGGAGCATAATCTTTGAGGAATCTAGGAAGAATCTAAAAGATTCCTTAAGCCCCAGATCCTCAATTTCTCATAATTTAGAAATTTGACAGTCGATTTTGCACTATTAGATGCCACAAATCTGATGGTGCATTCAGATTTTTCATTTTCTCATTTCATTTTCCAGCCACTTTTCTAAGTGGAGTACAGGTGTCAGTATTCAGCGTGCGAGAAATTATTCTGTGAGATTCGACGCAGCGAGGTTAATGGTACGACCAGCTTCAGCAATTTGACATTCGCTTCTTCAGATGGCCCCTGGTTGTGAGGTATATGCAGTGTTTTCATGTACTTCTTTTGCCATGCATTGTGTTGCACAGATCCCTGTTTGATGTCTGATGTGGGATCTTGTTCCTTACTTGTTTTCATCATTCCTGCTTGATGTGATGTGGAATCATCTGTGTGATGTACTTTTTGTCATGGTCTGTCATGTTTTGTTTGAGATCCATTTGTTGTATGTTGATGGGATACTCATGTGTCGCCATGCATGTTTGCATTGAGATCCCTTTTATGCCATGTTGGCGGGATGATCATCATGCATGAGTTTTGTGTCATACTGATAGGAGTCTTTTGACTGAGAGTTCCTGTAGTGGAACATCTCTTTGAGCCACTCCTACGTGAGGGAATTTTCCTTGTATGATAGCGACATCACCTCTTATGTACATCATCACTATTGACAACACTTAATGCAGCGGCCTACACCATCTTGACACCGGGGCCTGGAGACGTAGTCCCTCTTGGATGAACTCCGTTATCAACGACTTATGTTTTCATGTGTTGATGATTGACATGTTCCTCTTCTTTACAGCATGCAGATGTATTCACTTATGTTCTTTTAAAAATTCAATTTAACACATCACGAAAGTAAAATGTCTTGGAAGGGTCCTTCGTCACACCTGGACCTAGATCAAGTGGTATCAAAGCGGTCTTTGCGTTGATGTGAATTGCAGTGTGAGCAATGGAACATGCAACAACAAAGGATGAAAAAGCGATGTACGAGACCATGCTCAAAATTTCTAAAAGGATGGAAATAATGTATGAAACTCTATAGAAAGAGACAGAGGAAAAGGAGCAATTGCAACTTCAGTTGCGAGCCTCAGAAGAGGCCCTGGAAGAATTGAAGCACAACAAACATAATATTCAAACAAAGAGCGTTGAATTGAAGACACTTCTACATGAAGAGAAAGAGGAGAAACATAGTTTGCTACACAACTGCAAGCAAAGGACGAGGCCTTGGAAAAGCTGCAGCGTGACCCATGTGAGGTAAAATGTAATTCTTTAAATTCATGTATGTGTCCTGATGATGATTTCGCTGTTTTTGAAAATCATACCATGGGAATTGGCTCCAAACTATTGAAGAGAATGGGGTATGAAGGAAAAGGCTTTGGTGTTAATGACCAAGGCATTGTTGGGTCCCTATAATACTAGTGATTACCCCATTACTATTGTAGTTATACCCCTTATTTATATTGATGTACCCATGTAGTGCCCATATTGTTACTATTGTGCCACATAGAAGCCCACTATTGTTATTGTTGTGCCCTACAATATTATTGTTATGTAGGCTTTGATTGTATTGGGACCACTTAGACTCCTATATATAGAAAGGAGGTATTTTCATTTGTATCATCCAAGAATTGTTCATTTATGTAATGTAAAGGAAGTTTCCCCCTCGAAGAGGCTGAATTCTAAGGCGTTGATCTTTCTTTTCTATCTTTTCTTGAGCTGGTTTCATAACATTTGGTATCAGAGCTTTGGATTCTAGGGTTTCGCTGCTCCAAACAGGTCATCGTGGAATTTTCGCTATAACTTTTTTTCTGTGACGTTTCAGAAGTCGCAAAAAAAACCCATTTGAGAAGAATTGGCGCTGAACCTTGGGTCCGAATTTCAGAGATTTTCGCGTGATATTTTTGGAGATATGATCTAAGGAAGTTGGCCTTTTTGCAGACTCCTGAATTACATTCAAAACAGGTGACCTGGGGAAAATCGTCATAACTCTCTCTCTGAGGATCGGATTGAAATTTCATAAAAAGGTGTAGAAAGAGGACGGACTGTAGTTTCTTGTGTGTGTGTTTTAGATTCAAAGGTTGAAACAGTGGCTCGTGGCACGTCGTACAAGTTCGCTCTACTGAACTAGTCTAAAAGAAAGTCACTGTGGGAGATTTCACATAACTCTTCCTTGGAGAATCCAATTTGGCTCAGACTTGTGGCATTGGAAAGAGGACGCAGAAGGCTACTGCAGGTAGCAATTTCAGAACTGGATGATTCGAAATTACAGAGACACATCAGATTCAATATCAGCCTACTATAAAGTGAAAAAAAGGTGTGTAGTTTTTTTTAAATTTTTGTGTAAGCTTGGTTTAAAGGAATTCAAAGGGCATAATAAAGAATTATTATCGGTAACTGATGCCCCGAGGAAAGAAAATGCAAACACCTAGTAAGGAACCTGAAAGCTCTAGCATGACTCATGAAGAAGAAGAAGAAATGCTACGTGATATATCAAAATTACAAGAACAAGTGCAACAAATGTCACGATCACAAAAGCTAACAGAAGCTAAGATAAGTGGCGTGGAATCTAAGATAAAGGGCATGGAAGCTAAGATGGATGATTCAAAGACAGATTTGAAGAGAGACATGGTAGATTTGAAGATAGATTTGAAGACAGATTTGAAGAGAGACATGGCAGATTTGAAGATAGATTTGAAGACAGATATGGAAGAATTGAAGAAGTTGCTACAAGAAAGTGTCACTAATGGTGAAAAGGTAGTAAAGGAAACTCATGATGAGAACAAAAGAAATGTTAATCATGATACCATAGATGCTAATGTTGGATCGAAGACTCATCATGTTCCAAAAATCGATATGAGGAAGTTTGATGGCAAGGATCCCGCCACATGGATATTACAGATGGAGCAATTCTTCGATCTCAATAATGTGCAAAACACACAAAAGGTACGTATGGCAACTTTATATTTGGAACCAAATCAGTTTGTATGGTATCAATGGCTTTGTTCTCGTAAACAATTTATCACTTGGGCAATTTTTACGGAAGAATTGATAGCACATTATGAGGATACAAAAAGCAACACTTTTTTTAGCCAATTGATGAATCTCAAACAAAAGGGTTCAATAATGGAGCACATTGAGGAGTTCCAAAAATTGAACATAAGGATAAAAGATATTCCAGAGGAGCATAGGATTGATGTGTTCATAGGGTCTTTAAAGGATAATATCCAACATGATGTGCGCCTTTGGGAACCTGATTCATTAGAGAAGGCATTCAGGTTAGCAAGAAAAATGGAAAGCAAAATTATGGCAACTAGGAAGCATACCATTCACAACTATAAAGATGGAAGTGTTTTTGCCCATAGTCTTCCACAACCTACAAGGTTGACACCGCAACAATTGGAAGAAAAAAGAGCAAAAGGGCTTTGTTACAATTGTGATAGCAAATACACAAAAGGTCATAAGTGTGCTGAGAAGAAATTATTCTACATAGATTGTGAAGAGGAAGAAGAAAAGGAGCAAGAAAGGTCAAAAGAAGAGGATATATTCCAGGAACAAAGCCTATATGAAGAACAAATAAATCCGACCATATCTTGTAATGCATTGGCGGGAATTACCACTCCTCAAACCATCAAGATAGAAGGACAAATCAAGAAGAAAAAGGTGATAGTGTTGATTGATTCAGGAAGCACCCACAATTTTATTCATTGTAGGGTAGCAAAAGAATTGAATTGCTTCCTATATCCAGCACCAGAGTGTCAAGTGATGATTGCAAATGGAGGAACAATAAATTGTTCTGGAAAGTGCCATAATATCAAGCTATCCATGGGAGAATATGTATTGACTAGCCCAATGCTTTCCATTCCAATGGGAGGTGCTGATGTTGTACTAGGAGTCCAATGGCTACAATCCTTGGGTACAATAGCTTTTAATTTTCAAGAACTTTTCATGAAATTTTCTATGGAAGGAAAGGAAGTTGAATTAAGGGGTATTGCAGGGAAACCAGGAAAGATAATCAGCTCTAATGGTATGACAAAGCTTCTAAAAAAGGAGCAAAGGGGTGTAATTGCACAATTATGTTCGCTAGATGTTTCCACATTAAAATCATCTATTTCTCCAGATCTCCAAAAAGTCCTGGACAATCATTCCAAGGTATTTGAGACTCCCAAAGGTCTCCCACCTATGCGTGATCATGATCATGCTATTCATCTGATTCCAGGAAGTGTTCCTCCAAACATCAGGCCGTACAGATATCCCTATGTCCAAAAAAGTGAAATTGAACGTATGGTTGCAGAAATGCTAGAGGCTGGTATAATTCAACCGAGTCAAAGTTCTTTCTCTGCTCCAGTAGTATTGGTGCACAAGAAGGATGGATCATGGCGCATGTGTCCGGATTATAGGGAGCTCAACAAGCTCACTATTAAAGATAAGTTCCCCATTCCTGTCATTGATGAATTACTGGATGAATTGCATGGATCAATTTACTTCACCAAGTTGGATCTTCGTTCAGGATATCATCAAATCAGAATGAAGATTGAAGACATTCCGAAAACGGCATTTAGAACTCATGAGGGTCATTATGAATTTTTGGTCATGCCTTTTGGCCTTACCAATGCACCTTCAACATTTCAAGGTTTGATGAATTCAATTTTCAAACCATTCCTTAGAAAATTTGTGTTAGTATTTTTTGATGATATACTTATCTACAGCAAGTCTTGGAAGGATCATGTTGAACATGTTGACAGGGTGCTACAACTATTGGAAGAGAAACAATTATATGCCAAAAGATCCAAATGTTTCTTTGGAGTCCAGGAGGTGGAATATTTGGGTCATATTGTATCTCATGAAGGAGTTAAGGTAGACCCTACCAAAATTAAAGCCATTAAGGAATGGAAAATCCCCACATCCATAAAGCATTTGCGCGGATTTCTTGGGTTGACAGGGTATTATCGCAAGTTTGTTAAGAATTATGGGAGAATAGCAGCACCTCTAACAACATTATTGAAGAAAGATGCATTTTCATGGACTCCGGAAGCAACAAAGGCCTTTGAACATCTTAAAGAGGCAATGTGCCAAGCACCGGTCTTAGCTACACCGGACTTCACAAAAACCTTTATTGTGGAATGTGATGCTTCAGGAAATGGAATTGGTGCTGTTCTAATGCAAGATGAAAGACCCATTGCCTTTGAAAGTCGTCCAATCAAGGGAAAGTTTCTAAGAAAAGCTATTTATGAGAAGGAAATGTTGGCAATACTCCATGCACTTAAGAAATGGCGACCCTACCTAATGGGAAGACACTTCAAGGTAAAAACAGATCATGATAGCCTTAAATACTTTTTAGAACAAAGATTATCCTCTGAAGAGCAACAAAAGTGGGTCACAAAGATGTTGGGTTATGACTTTGAAATCATCTACAAAAAGGGGAAGCAAAATGTGGTGGCAGATGCACTCTCAAGGAAGGATGAGGATGTGGAAGCATTGTTGTGCGCTATTTCTATCATCCAACCAGATTGGATAAATGAAGCAAGGGAGGAATGGAAGAATGACGAAGAAGTGTGGGCACTTATTCGAAAGCTACAACAAGATTCCAGTACGTCTGATACATTTAGCTGGAAAAATGATTCGTTATGGTACAAAGATCGCTTATACCTCTGTAAGAATTCCCAGCTAAAACAAAAGATTCTTATGGAATTGCACACTTCTCCCTTAGGAGGGCACTCAGGATTTTTAAAAACTTACCACAGGGTTAAGAAGGAATTTTTTTGGGATGGCCTTAAATCAGATATTCAAAAGTTTGTGGCAGAATGTTTGGTTTGCCAACAAAATAAAGTTGAAACAATTAAGACACCGGGTCTATTACAACCTTTATCCATTCCAAGCCAACGTTGGGAGGAGGTTTCAATGGATTTTATCACAGGTTTACCCAAGTCTGAGGGAAAGAGTGTCATCATGGTGGTAGTTGACAGACTTACCAAGTATGCACACTTTTGTGCATTATCACATCCATTTAAAGCCAGTACAGTTTCTACTGCATTTATGGAAACAATTCAAAAGCTACATGGAAACCCAAAGATTATTGTAAGTGACAGAGATCCCATTTTCACTGGAAATTTTTGGACAGAATTATTTTCTTGTCTTGGTACTCAGTTAGCTCATAGCTCATCTTATCATCCTCAATCTGATGGGCAAACTGAGATAGTAAACAAATGTTTGGAAGGATACCTTCGTTGCTTTGTATCTGATAAACAGACACAATGGGTCAAATGGTTGCCTCTGGCTGAATGGTGGTATAACACTTCCTTTCATACAGCAACAAAAATGACCCCATTTATGGCACTTTATGGGTATCAACCACCATCCATCACATCATATTTAAGAGAAAATTCTAAGGTTCAGGCAGTGGAACATCACATCGAACATCAACAACAAGTCCTCCAACTCTTAAAGGATAACCTTGTGTTGGCACAGAATAGAATGAAACAACAGGCAGATCAACATCGCAGTGAAAGAAGTTTTGATGTAGGTGATTGGGTATTCCTACGGCTACAACCATATAAGCAAATGTCCCTCAAGCAAGCTAAGAAGGATAATAAATTATCACCAAAGTATTATGGTCCGTACAAGGTGTTGCAAAAGATTGGTACTATGGCATACAAATTGGAGCTTCCTGCAGCTTCTCGATTGCACCCAGTTTTCCATGTTTCATGCTTAAAGAAGGTTATAGGCGACAAGCTCCCAGTTCAAACAATATTGCCAGAACTTGACGAAGAAGGAAAAATTATATTGGAACCGGAAGCAGTTATAGAAACAAGAACTCGACAGCTACGAAATCGATCAATTTCAGAGTACCTTATCAAGTGGAAGAACTTATCCGCTGAAGATTCCACATGGGCGGACGAGAATTTTATGCAGAAGTATCCTGAACTACTCAAGCGTTGAGGACAACACTTTTTTGAAGGAGAGGGGCATGTTGGGTCCCTATAATACTAGTGATTACCCCATTACTATTGTAGTTATACCCCTTATTTATATTGATGTACCCATGTAGTGCCCATATTGTTACTATTGTGCCACATAGAAGCCCACTATTGTTATTGTTGTGCCCTACAATATTATTGTTATGTAGGCTTTGATTGTATTGGGACCACTTAGACTCCTATATATAGAAAGGAGGTATTTTCATTTGTATCATCCAAGAATTGTTCATTTATGTAATGTAAAGGAGGTTGCCCCCTCGAAGAGGCTGAATTCTAAGGCGTTGATCTTTCTTTTCTATCTTTTCTTGAGCTGGTTTCATAACAAGCATTGTCAACCCCATAAAAGTAGAAGAATTACCCCATTAGGCGAGACTTGGGTATGTCAAAAAGGAAGTTGGAGAATGCGCTGAGACAGCTAGCGAACCACCAACAACAGATGACGAGAAGCACTCATTCGTTCTTTCCAAATCGACAGAGGAGGTAAAAGATGTTGATTTCCTTTCGGTTTCATCTTCACATAGTATGATTTCTGTTGGAGATTTGGAGATCCCAATTATAGGGACAAACATGAGGCTCCTTACCAGGACGAAGCACGAGAAGGAAGAAGAACTTGGTAACAATAACCAAGGCATAACTCAACCATTGGAGGTTGTGCAGATACCTCAATTTGCAGGCTTGAGATACACCAAAGGAGAATGCTTGAAGGTGTCATATTCTTCCAAGACATCGTCAAAATCGTTGAGGAAATAGAATGATGGAAAAACATCCCCATCATTCCATGATAGTTTCCATTGCAGGGAAAGAGCGGAGACAAGCTCTCATCACCATCCTTACACCAGAGATGGCAAGGAAAGGTATAATGACTTTCGACATTCGAATGTTCATTTCGATTATGATCATGTTGTTAATTATGAACGTAAAACATGGCATCAAAAGACATGTACCTTTTGTGGATTACATAACCATACATTTTTGAAGTGTTGGAAAAGAATGGAAACACACAAAAGGATGAGGCGTGAAAAACCCTCTCAACAGCAGGTTAAACAGATCTGGAGAAAGAATATGTATTGTAATCATTGCGATAGAAGTGGCCATCAAAGAGCCACTTGTTGGAGGCTCCATCCAAAGCAACGCCTTAAAGACAAAGTGTCAGTGCATCAACCAAGTGAAACGATTGTTCGACAAGAAAAATCACCACAAGGAGGCTACCCATTCACATTGATAAGTGAAAAATGGTTTCTAGATATGTTAGCATTTCATGGTCGTGCTTTTGTAAATCATTTGTTTCATTTTAAAATGTAAAAGTGATGATGAGTTTTCCATCACTTGTTCAACAACAATGATGTCTAGTCTTATTTTGAGTTGCATTTGACACTCTGAAAGAGATGTTGTATTTCCATCACTTGTCAAAACAATAGTGTTTTGCCTTATGTTTGTAAATCATGTGTTGTAGTGATGATGTGTTTTCTATCACTTGTTAGAGCAACAATGATATGTTGTCCTTGTTATCATAGCTGGAGTATTGTGTCCATCTTGATGTAAACTTGACCACTGAGGATGTGTTATAAACTCGTGGAAAGTATGGGATGCTTGGGTCATTAGTTGGTCATGAAATTCAAGCATTTAATTTGCCAAACAATGTACTACAGGTTGTAGAGACTACAGGTGTCAGCTCATCGCTTAAGGCTCCGAAGAACGAAGGTGAAGGAGATGGAAGCAAGACCTTTCAGGACACTTGTGATGCAGACAAGGCACTGAGAAGCTGCAGATTGTTTTTCATGCTTTTGGAGGACTAAAAGCTCCTCAGTGGGGAGGATTGATCTAGGTGGCTCCAAAGACACACACAGGACAAAGAGAGCTTATGAATTCTCGAATATCAAAGTGATCAAAATGATTTTGAACCAAGACCAGAGTGTAGATCTCGTCGTCTTGATTGCGAAGGTGTGAACAGTTCGTCAATTCGAGCTCGTATGAGGGAGAACGAGCCAGTCAAATTTTTGGTCAAAGTTGGGCGGTGGGCCAGGTTTAAGTGTCCTACAATTTGACCAACCCCAGGGCATAAAACTTAGCTCCCAAAATCGGTAAAAATTGTGGCCTCGTTAAAATGCCCAATATCCCTTATTTTCGAAAGATTTGAAAAAATCCCCCATTTTAATAAAAATTAAAATATATATATAAATGAGGTGGCAGGCCACCACCCCCATCACCCCAAACCATAGCACACAAAAAATCAGTTATTATAAGGCCGACAGGCCATGACCCCCACCGACCTAACCGGGTCCCAAAACCTTACAAAAATCAAATTTTAAGTTTGGCTCGGCGACCATCACCCCGTCGAGCCCTCCAACCACCCCACTATACACATAACCATATTAAATGGGGTGGGCACGGGCCACCTTCGGTGGACCCAGCCCACACCCCAAAACTCCGCTCCAACCAAACAATGCGATGGGAATTTAGTTATGGGAGCCGGCGGGGGTCAAACCCGCCTAGCCCACATGGTCGGCCCCCAAGCGGGCGGCTCCATTAACATGTGATATGGCCCATAAATGCAATGATCTGTCAACCCATTAATGCGCCTCCAAAAACGTTTAATGCACCATTTATACATACGCGCCAACAAACATTTAAACAAACATGCCATGGAGGGAGGTATGGGGGCGGGCCGCCCAATGCAGACCCGAGCCCCCCATTCAAGTTCATTCCATTTCAAATCAAAACTATAATATGTTTAAAAAACAAGGGGCGAGGTTTGACCACCTGACCCCTCCCCAACCATTTTCCATATTTACCAACATGCCAAACTGAACTCATTGGAATATCTACCCGAAAGTTTTTGTAAGAACCCAGTTTTCTCAGTGCACAAGGGAGATGGAGGAACTAGGAGTGGGCATGAATTTCGAGACAGAGGAGGCAGAATATTCTTTGATGCCCAAAGATTCTCCGGGGAGGTAAAGAATATTTTTGTCAGAACATAGTCAAGTTTACAATCGTTTTTTATGGTTTTCCGCATGGATCATAATGGCGAGGTCAGATTCACATTTTGAGTTGCAGATTTCCAGTCCACCCATAGAGCAGAATCTTTGAGGAATCTAAGGGGAATATAAAATATTCCTTGAGCCCTAGATTCTCAATTTCTCAGAATTCAGAAATTTGACAGTCGATTTTGCACTATTCGACACCACAAATCTGATGGTATGTTCAGATTTTTCATTTTCTCATTTCATTTTTGAGCCACTTTTCTAAGTGGAGTCCAAGTGTCAGTATTTAGCGTGCGAGCAGTCATTCCATGAGATTCGGCGCAACGAGGTTGATGGTACGACTAGCTTCAGCAGTTTGACATTTGCTTCTTCAGATGGCCCCTAGTTGTGAGGTATATGCAGTGTGTTCATCTACTTCTTTTCCCATGCATTGTGCTGCATAAATCCCTATTTGATGTCTGATGTGGGATCTTGTTCCTTGTTTTCATGATTCTTGTTGATGTGATGCAGAATCATCTGTGTGATGTACATGTTGTCATGATCCATCATGTTTTGTTTGAGATCCCTTTGTTGTATGTTCATGGGATACTCATGTGTCGCCATGCATGTTTGCATTGAGATCCCTTTTATGCCATGTTGGCCAGATGATCATCATTCATGAGTTTTGTGACATATTGATAGGAGTCTTTTGACTGAGAATTCCTGTAGTGGAAAATCTCTTGGAGCCACTCTTGCATGAGGAAATTTTCCTTGTATGATAGCGACATCACCTCTTATGTACATCATCACTATTGATAGCACTTAATGCAGCAGCCTACACCATCTTGACACCGAAGCCCGGAGACATAGTCCCTCCTGGATGAACTCCGTTATAGACGGCTTATGTTTTCATGTTTTGATGATTGACATGTTCCTCTTCTTTACAACATGCAGATGTATTAACTTATGTTCTTTTAAAAATGCAATTTAACACATCACGAAAGTAAAAGGCCTTGGAAGGGTCCTTCGTCACACCTAGACCTGGATCAACAACTACATCACTAACCCCGATAGAGGGGTGTTGGAGCCACTACTCACTCCTCAAAGAAAAGACTACAAATTCTCAAGGCTATGTGGGAGGAGCCAAGGTGAAAAGCCTTTTTCATGTACAAATGAGGAGTATATATAGCCAAGGGTGAAACCGACCCTTGTGATTGTTCGACTTCCCTCATGACTTTTTGACTTACATGACTCTTCAACTTTACATGTGGGTATCTTGGACTTCCACATTACATTACATTGATTACAAAAGTATGGAACACAATAGTGATGTGGCCAAGATGACTCATGACATGACTCGACACGACATTGTTGGTATGTTCATGTTGTTGTTGGTGTCCATGTCGAGCTGTAGTGCTGCTGAGTGATGAATGTGCTCTTGGTGTATCATAGCTTCACCTACAGATGGCAAGGTGTGCAGAGTCTTAGATGGTCTTGGTGTTTGCTTGATGTTTAATATGCATGTCTCTCCTTCACTTGTACTTGGCATGCTCCATGTGTTCATCCGTTTGCGAACTAGTCTCCTAGCATGCACTCCTTGTTCATCCCGTTCGTCATCAAGCCATGTCTCATCCATGTACCTGTATCTGCAATAACTCATGACGAAACAACTTCAAATCCATAATTATCCTAGTCTACCATGATGAATTATCTTTCGTTTTCAGGTGCAAATGACTAGGAGAGAGGACAAGGCTCTGAAACTGCGCAGAGCACATTTCAGGCCGGGATGCGGGCTCCAGGCACTGTCAAGGAAAATTGCGCAGTGTAGAATTTACAGGGTAAGTTCCTCAGATAGAACACCAAAGGACACCGCTCACAAATAGATCATAGATCAATACACCAGTATTCTTGACGTGGTTAAAGCCCTCAAGGAGGGAAACAGTCCACAGCCTGAGCCAACACAACCACTCCAAGCAATTTATTAATGTAAAAGAAAGAAAATTTACATAAGCTTCTCTCATGAACGGTCACCCTACTAATGATCCTCCATGCTCTGAAAATAGAGATCATGGACCAATCGAGTGTTAAGCCACGGATCAAGTATCGGTAATATCAAGGAGAGAATGAACCTTTGGATCACTTCATGTCTAGAACATATCGTGACTGTTAGATTATAAGTTACAAAAGTACATAGTAAAGAAACACACTTTACCTAACTCTACACTAGACCAAGTTATACTTAATTATTTCCTATGTGTCGGAATATCCTAACATCCCCCCTTAAGAACAACTTGGGATAGGATTGAAGGATGTACAAATATGACACAATATAAGAATGAAGGAGGAATTAGAGCCCATCCCCCCTTAGTTAAAACTTCCTGAACTCCAACCATAAGTCGAATTTTAGTAAACTTCGCCTCTGTAAGAGCCTTTGTAAAGATGTCTGCAACTTGATCATCGGTTGAACAATATTTCACTTCAAGAACATGGTCATGAATGAGCTTTCTGATGAAGTGCATGTGTAGTTCAATGTGTTTTCTATGCTGATGTTGGACCGGATCTTTGCATAGTTGAATGGCACTTTGATTATCACACCAAAGTGTAGTCGGATGTTGCTGCTAAAAGCCAAACTCTGACAGGATCTAACAAATCCACAAAGCTTCCTTACTAGCTTATACGGGGCCATGATACTCTGCTTCTGTTGAAGAAAGAGAAATGTAACTTTGTTTCTTGCAATCCCATGTAATAGGTCTAGAACCAAGAGTGAAGACATAACCTGGAGTAGACTTCTGATCATCAGGGTCACTAGCCCAATCAGAATCAGTGAAACCAACCAATAGAGGAGATGCTTCTACACTGAAATGAATCTCAAACTAAACTATACCTCGAATATAATGAATTATTCTCTTAGCTTCTTTCCAATGACTTTCATGCAGGTTTTTCATAAACCGAGCAATAAGGCCAACAACAAAGGAACAGTCAGGATGGGTATGGGTCAGATACAAAGTTTTCCTACAAGCTGATGGTATAAGGTAACATCAACTTCAAGGGAAGTACAAGTGATTGAAAGTTTGGCTCCAGACTGAAAGGGAGAAGGGGTTGGCTTACAGTCTTCCATGTGAAAGTGGCGTAGAATATCACAGACATACTTGGATTGGGAAAGGGAAATACCTTCCTTGGATTGCAAGACTTGAAGACCAAGAAAATAATGCAAGTGTCCTAAGTCTGTCATTTCAAGCTGATTTTTAAGGCTAGACTTCACATGGTTTATAAGGTTGGGATCACTACCAGTAAGGATAAGATCATAAAAATAAATAACAAGAATGATAAGAGACTTACCCACTTTCTTGGTGTAGACAATATTGTCAGAATGACACCTAGAAAAGCCAGTATCTAAAAGAAAGCTATCCATTTTTGCATACCAAGTCCGAGGGGCTTGCTTGAGACCATAAAGGGATTTCTTAAGCTGACATATAAGGCTATATTCTATTTGTATAAAGACAGGAGGTTGTTCCATATAGATTTCTTCATGAAAGTCCCCATGCAAGTCCCCATGCAAGAAGGCATATTTAACATCCATCTAATGGACTTCCCATTTGAAAGAGGCAGTAAGGGAAAGAACAAGGCGGATAGTTCATTTTGGCAACAAGGGAGAAGGTTTCAGTATAGTCAATGCCTTCAACTTATGAAAAACCCTTAGCAACAAGACGATCTTTATGTTTATCAACTTTTCCATCTGGTCCAAACTTGGTTCTGTAAACCCATTTGCATCTAACAAGTTTCCATCCCTTTGGAAGAGGAATAAGATCCCATGTATCATTTTCCAATAATGAACGATATTATTTATTCATGGTTGCTTCCCAATCTGGATGGCCTAAAGCTTCTGCAAAGGTTTCAGGATCATAACTCGCTTAATCTTGAGCCAGTAAAGAAGAGGCTCTATTGAACTGAGAACATGTACGTTGTTGATCTGTAGGATTACCTGCAAGAGAACCTACTGCATCCCGAGTAGCACAAACCCATTTTGGAAGCTGAGGAGTTGAAGGAGGATCCTGAGAAGGTGGGGGAGGATTTTCATCCTTGTTGTCATCATCTGAAGAAGAAATATTTTCAGAGGTAGAAGGGATAGAGAGAGGTGGCACATCCACTGAACTAGGCTCGCAGGTTGATATATTTTCAACAAAATTTACATCTCTTCTAATGATAACATTTTTGGACTTAGGTGAAATAATTCTATATCCTTTGACTTCTTTAGAATATCCAAGAAAAATACATTTTTCACTCTTAGGTTCTAAGGCTTTATGTTTCTCATCTGGAATATGGGCCCATGCTTCACTTCCAAAAATATGAAAGTGGCTTACATATGGTTTAATTGAGCTCCATGCTTCTTCTGGAGTGATATTCTTTAAAACCTTAGTAGGAGTGTGATTTACTATGTAATTTGCACATTTAATTACTTCTGCCCAAAAATTAAGGACCTAAGAGTTCCGAGATAGATTTGTATCCTAACACATAGAGGTCACTTGGAGGCAAAGATGGGTAGTCCGAATCAGCAGTGACTGTCTGCGAGATCTGGCTCAGTTTAAGGGTAGATCTACTCAATTTTTCCAGAGAGGCATTGTAGGCAGCAGGGAGGACACTGGTAGTGAAAAATGCATAGATTCTCCATGGAGGCTGGCAGCGGGCTGCATGAGCTTGCTGGCCAAAACTGCAAAACTAGGAGGATGGCATGCAGTACATCTCTGCATAGTTTCTGGATTGAGCGAGATGTTAGGCATCTGGGAGACAACCCATGAAAACTTTGTAGTTTTCACGAGGAGCAGTAGGCTAGCTGACAGGTTTACTGGCTAATAGAACTGTGCAAATTTTGAGGACAATGTAGTGACAGGCAACAGGTGCCTGTCCTTCATGTCTATGCAATTTCTTCATTAGTGGAGGTGAGCATGCTGGCAGCTTCTATGCAATTTGTTGGAGTGAAGCCTGGGGTCACTACCCAATAAAACTCTCTGGTTGACCAGCTGGAGGCTTGATAAATTTTCTTGTGGGTAGCGCGCAGATTGATATGGCTTGCAGAGAAACTTTTGGGTTGTTCTGGGCTATAGTCAGTTGGGTTGATTCCAGGATCGCGTAGTGAAGATTGCCTAGGAAGCAACCTCAAGATCTGTGTAATTCTGGGCAGCATTACATGATCACTGAGAGTTAAGACTGTGTAGTGCAACTCAGTAGAGGTTTTACTGTTGGAGTGTGATCCGGTCGACAAAGTTTTAGCAAAATGACTAAGTGTGTGAACGATTGATTTCGTGCATGCATGACCTTGCAAACACACACTCAACATGACTCGAAGATAAGACACCTCAAACCAACAAGACAACATGCTTAGTGTGACTGACCGACGGGTGTGAGCGACAAGCGCGACACTTGAGATAGATCGTTGAACGATCGCAATGACACGTGTGCAACATTGCATACAACTTCGTGTGTGAGTGTGAAAGATGCTTACATAGAGAATACACGAAGACAGAGTTTGTGCATAGCCATAACATGGTTGCAAGCTTGACATCATGATCAACATGATAAAATATGTCCAGTGAACGGTCAAGTAAGGAGGGTTCAAAGACTCAACACAAGTTCATGGGATGAGCCCGAGTGCTTGCAAACATCAAGGAAAAACCCAAGGAAGGCTCCGAAATTGGATGCAGATGAAAATTTTGGAGGGATTTGCAGCCACTATAACAGGATGATAGACACATAGGCTGAGAGGTGAAATCTCCCTAGCACAAATTTGAACTTTCAGGATTTGAGGAGATGACTACTACTGGGAATAATGTTAAAGGCTAGTTTTTCACTCTTTAGCTTTTATTTTTTATCGATATATAGTAATTATATGAGTTTTTTGGAAGTTTTATAAGGACATTTTATTTGGTATAAATGAATATAGGCTAGGTGTAAATCAAATTTGTTTATTTTGGACCTTTTGGATCCTTTTGAACGATGTAGTAGAATATCTAGATGATGTTGTACAAGGTTCCATAATGGTAAGTGCAAGAAAAATTCATGGCACATCGATGAATTTCATAGTTGGATATGGGGCAAGAAGTTGTAATTTAAGACCCTCCATTATATCAATTTCTTCTTTGGCTCTGAGTTTCATATTGGGAATTTTCAACGAGTACTAGTTCTGACAACAAAGGAAAAAAAAAATCGTTTTGTATCCCAGAGGAAGCCAGCAGTGTTGGGGAAATTATATGTGTTATAATTTCAACATTAAATTATCAATTCGGGGTCATAAGACTTAGAGGCACAAGCGCAAGTAATGCAGGATCAAAGCATCTAACCTAAACTAACATCATGAAGTCTAAGATCAATTCTTATTCCTATTCTTGAATTAAGTACACTAAACAATTTTAATCTCATTCTAAGTAAAGTAAATCAATCAAAAATTTAACTTTAATGCAAGTAAAACTTAACTGAAATCCAAACAATAAAATTTAGAAATTTTAAATCAAATAAGACTAATTACCATTCAGTATCAAGCTTATGCTAATTTCAATATTAAACAAAATTAATTCTAATCCAAGCCTATTAATTCTAATTTATATTCTTTTAAAAACTTTAAAATAATCTATTTTCTTTGGAAATACACTCGGAAACATCAATCTGATACAAATACCATTATGCAAACTATTCAGAGTTCCTAATTGTAAAGAATAACACTGTCTATTAATTAAAGGATTCAACCACTGTAAAGTTTAAGCTAGAATCTCATTTCTTACTTATCATAACATTAAATATATGAGAAATTGTTATTTGAGCAAGGAAATTCCAATCATTAACTATAAAATACTCACTACAGATTACCTCGATTCATAACTCAAAAAGATTTCAATCTGAAATAAAACAAATCATCTCTCAAAACTTTAACCTTCCGAAGTAATGGAATCACACATACACACCAAATTCATGCTATGCTTCACGAACTAATTACATAATCAAAACCATAACAACAAAAGGAAAATTCATCTAACACACCCTGATGCTAAAGAAATAGAGAAATTTGTTCTAATTAAAGTTTAAATGCTAGACCTAAATCCCAGGACACAAGGAATCACTACTTTCTTATTTGTAAACGAAATGCATAACCTCTGTTTACTTTCATACTAACTGTACTTAACACAAGAACTCAATCCCTACTATGGACTTAAGGCTATCATGACAAACTCAAAAATCCTATGTTTGATGCGCATTGTGTTTCAGTTCTAATTCAATATTCCTCTGACCTAGTTGGGTTCAGAATCAACAAGTTTTAAATTAAACACCTCTAAGTATTAAACATAATGCTACAAGACTCGGAAATAGATGGAGAATAACTCAATTCATTTCGAGATCTCAGATATCATAATCAATCCCTGCATACTCTTGAATTACGAATGCTTCACAAATGCTTCTGTGTTATGCAATTACATAAAGGAAACCAATGACATGCTAAGGATTATTACCCAACGAAACCTTTACTGATCTATATCAATCTAGAAATGAAATCTACCTTTTTCAATTCAGATCTACGAAGCAGAATGCGAATTTAAATGCAGAATGAAACTATCAACTCAGAAATCCAAGTAATAATTCTCCAAGCAACATTCACATTGTTAACTAATTAATCAAACACTATCCTAAAATCTATACTGGTTGTAAAACTTGTTTCCAGGGGGTGGTGGGCCCTTGCCACTACCTGGATCAAGTTAAATTAAATCAATGAGACTAAAAACTTAAAGCAAAACCATAATACTCACAGGAAACTTAACATTGCAACTGAATTATATTAAGGTTCAAAATGTAAATACAAATGTCATACTGTAATATCTCCTTAACATCGTATCCTTTACAAAATTGATCAACAGTTCTTTCTGCGTACTTCCTTTCTCCTCACCGAGATACAAAGCATATCGACCCTTAAAAAGGTTAAGTCGATAGAGGCTAAATCTTAACTAATTAACCACAAGAAGAAAATAGACAATTATCAACTAATCTGGGCTTGTGTGAAATCTAGTGAGTTATCCTCCAGATTGATCTCGACTTGACTGGCTGGGTCCTGATCTTAGCAAAACTGATCTCTTCCATACTTAGCAAAACCAATCTTTTTTCGAGCTTGAAGAGATTCATCCAAATCGTAGATGTGGCCAAAAATAAACAAACCACGAATTTGGCCCTAATTTTGTACTTAAGATTGTGTTGGAATATTCCCCTAGCCGTAATTCCTTCATGGTAATGAATTTTATGAAACGATTTTTGGGTTACATGAATGGGGGTATGCTAAACAAAACCCATGTTTCAGAATATTAATATTCTTCTCCATTGTTTCACAAATTTGATATTTTCACTTAGAGGAATTTATTCTGTACTCAACCTGTAGCAACTAGTTTAATTGGCTTGTGAAGAATTTTGGCAATGGAACCCTGTGGCAAATGAACTTAGCAAAAAAAATCTTCATTAGTAAATCATGACTAAATCATCTCTAATCATAAAAAATCTAAGAAAACTAATGATAATCAACCATGAGGCGTAGGATATGTATTGGCGACAAGTTGTGGAATTACGATATGAAATGAGTTAAAAATGTCTAAATTTAGGTTATGAAATAGTGGTACTATGTGATGGAAAAATAGGCATATACGAGACTCAACAAGCAACCTGCCTTACACGTAACTACTAGTAAACCTATAGGGATCTACAACCTTTCCTCCTCTCCATAAATCGGGTCACAATCGGGGGGATTTGAACCTTCGATCTCTTTGTTTTCATAGATTTTACATTCCTTCAATCACCAATTGATCTACCCCCCCCCCGGGACTAACACGAAGGGAAAATTTAACTCGACTGAAAAGGAGAAAATTTGTTGTCTTCTTTAAGCTTTCCTTATGTGCTTTTTCATTCTTCTAGTTGGTTGCCATTAGGAACTTATTTCAAACATGTTGGATTTCATGATTATTTGTTGCATCACAACCTAGGCATGTCTATGAGGTTACTAGCTTGGTTCTCCTCGAGGACTAGTATTGCAGATTTATAATCTTTGTTGTCAATAGAAGGAGATAATGGCTTCAATTCTGCTAATTCACTCAATGAAACCTAAATGCCTGAGTAAGGGGACATTTTGTTTGGAATCATAATTTGGCCACATTGAAATTATTGTGACACAATTATCATCTGAAGTGCCCACAATTTTGATTCATAAAGTTGACATCAGTTCACTTTTGTTCAACATACTTCGTTTCTTTTCTTGTCTGGTATCAAATTCTAAGTACACTCAGAGCCAAGATACAATGAACCCCTGGGATCCCCAAACAAATGTGTAATAATTTTATAGTAAATACAAAAGGAGCCTCCAAATGCCAAAAAGAAAGGTTATTATAACCATTGTTTGAACATAAAAGGATATTAGAGTGATTATAACTAGTGTTTGAACATGGGGTTTTTCGGCGGTGAAGACCAGAGCGAGTTTGCCAAAACCCTCTGCGTGAACTCGTGAACTCCATTGCTGTCTTTGTCTTGGAGTAGAAAGGACGCTGCTGCGTGGCATGACCTCTGCGTAACTGTTGAAGGGCTGCATTGACTGCAACGTGAGGAGGAAGCCATGGCCCTGTTGCCTGCGTGAAGGTTGTTGTTGACTTTGCCTCTGCGTTAGGAGCAAGGAAGCTGTTGGTGGTGCTGCGTGCCGTGAGTCTGGTGCTACCGCTGCATGACTAGAGAAATCCTTACCTTTGTTCTGTGTGTAGTGCTGCCATTTTTGTCCAGAACCTGCGTGAGAAGGGAGGACATTGCTCTGTCCAACTTGTTGTCAATACTGTCCATAGGAGCATGCCAGGCCAGGGTAACTCCAGCAATTAATGAGCGCAAGACAGAAATGACTGACTTATTCATTAGACAATTATTTATTTATACATATACACAACGGATCAGTTCATCTTCTAGATGATTGTCCAGCTTCACCTCATCCGTTTTGGATTAGGTGTCAACATTCCCCCCCTTAATCTGAAGGGATGTTGGTGAGTCCAAGCATCGTTTTGAATCTTTCAAGCTTTTCTCTTCCAAGCGCTTTGGTGAAGATGTCTGCAATTTGCTCGTTTGTGGAACAATGACAGAGATGGATTGTTTTGGCCTCAACATGATGTCGGATCAGATGATATTTAGTGTTGATGTGCTCAGTACGATCATGGAACTTTGGGTTCTTGGCCAATTTTATTGCAGAGGTGTTATCAATCATGAGTGGAGTTGATTGTATTTGTTTTACCTGCAAATCTTCAAGAATTTTCCTGAGCCACACAATTTCTTTCGTTGCTTCAGCTGCTGCCACATATTCTGCTTCTGTTGTGGAATCTGCTGGTACTGATTGTTTGCGTGATCTCCAGGACACAGCTCCTGATCCAAGACTCATAGCATATCCTGAAGTAGATACCCCAGTTTCTTTGTCTCCATCAAAGTCTGAATCAGAGTATCCAATCAAGTTGAAGTCGTCCACCTGTGTATACTTGATTCCAAGGTCTTGAGTTCCCTTCAAGTACCTTAGAACTCTTTTTGCAGCAGACCAATGTCCCTCACAAGGCTTTTGCATAAACCTGGAGAGGATTCCAACAACAAATGAAATGTTTGGTCTGGTAGTAGTGAGGTAGATGAGACTTCCTACAAGCTGTCTATACTTTGTTGCATCCTCAAATTCCTTTCCTTCAGTAGATGTGAGCTTCAAGTTTTGTTCCATTGGAGTAGAAAGGGGATTGCACTCTGTCATGCCAAATCTGTATAACAAATCTCCAATGTATTTCTTTTGAGAAAGAAATATGGACTTTGGATGTTGGGTTACTTCAATGCCAAGATAGTAATGAACATAGCCCAAATCAGTCATTTCAAAAAAAATTCCTAATTCTTTCCTTATGGATGCAATATAACTTTCATTGTTCCCTGTCATTAAAAGATCATCTACATATACCACAAGATATACAACTGTTTTGCCAACTTTCTTGACAAATAAAGTTGCATCATCAAGATCAAAATGATTGAAGTTGAGTTTCAGAAGATGCTCAGTTAGTTTTTCATACCAGGCTCGTGGTGCTTGTTTGAGGCCATACAAGGACTTCACAAGTTTGCAGGTGCTTGTTTGAGGCCATACAAGGACTTCACAAGTTTGCATACTTTGTGTTCATGTCCCTTCACAGCAAATCCTTCAGGCTGGGACATAAAAACATTCTCTTTTAGATCTCCATTCAAGAATGCAGTTTTTACATCCATTTGATGGACTTTCCAACCGTTCTGAGCAGCTAGTGCAAAGAGTGTCCGGATGGTGGCCCATTTTGCTGTGGGAGCAAAAGTTTCCTCATAATCGACCCCTTCCTTCTGTGCAAAACCTTTTGCCACAAGCCTAGCTTTGTGCTTGTCAAGTGAGCCATCAGCTTTGTACTTGTTCTTGTAGACCCACTTGCAGCCAATTGGTTTGGTTCCAAATGGAGGATCAACCAGCTTCCAAGTGCCATTCTTTATGAGGGCATCATACTCCTTCTGCATCGCTTCTTTCCATTCATCATGAGAAGCAGCTTCTTTGAAGGAAGTTGGTTCAAAATCTGTAGACAAGTTCAATTCACAATCATAAGTAATATCCATATCAACAGGTGAATTAGAGTTATCTACATCACCTCCATCTTGTCGGTTTGTATTTCTGGTTCCTGTTTTTCCAATTTCATCAGGATGAACACTTTCAAGTGTCTTTGTCAGCCACTTTGGAGGACCTTTCTGAGATGGTCCAGGCTGTTCTGTTGATTGAGTTGGGACTGAATCAAGATTAAGTCTCCCAATTCTATCAATTACATCACTTAAAGCATCATCCGTTGTTGGAGTGTCATGCAGGGGAGATTGTTCTTCAGAAGGAGATTCCACATGTTGATCTAGTATAGGAATCCCCCCTTCAAGATGTGGAATCTGATTATCAAACTCTTGAAATGATTTCAGTTTTGTGAATCTATCCAAGCGATCAAGTTGCCGCTCAACAACACTGTCAGATTTGGATGATTCAATAAAAATGACATCTCTAGATAAAACAAACTTTTTATTTACTTCATCATAAAGGCGGTATGCTTTAGATGTGTTTGAATACCCCAGGAAGATACACTTACGACTTCTAGCACCAAGTTTGTTTCTATGTACCTTTGGTATTAAAGCATAACAGGTGGAACCAAATATCCTGAGATGTTTTACCGAAGGAACATGTCCATACCACAATTCATAAGGAGTCTTGTTTCTTATAGCACTAGATGGACATCTATTCTTTATATATGCAGCACATAGAACAGCATCAGCCCAAAACATTGTCTTTACATTTTTGAAGAAAAGCATGGATCGTACCATATTCAAAATTGTTCTGTTCATTCTTTCAGCTACACCATTCTGTTGAGGATTATAAGGCACAGTTGTTTGATGTTTAATCCCATGTTGGCGAAGATAGTGTTCAAATTCATTTGATGTATATTCTTTTCCATTATCAGTGCGAATAGACCCAATATGAGATTGTGCATCATTTTCAATCCACTTATGAAAATTCTTGAATGTTTGAAAAGCATCAGATTTGTTCTTCAATAAGTAAACCCAACACATTCTGGTGTAATCATCAATAAATGTCATGATATATTTATTTCCATTTGCAGAAGGAACAAGCATTGAACCACATAAATCTGAATGAATAATTTCAAGCTTCCTATGTGCTCTTGAATGTGAATCATGAAAAGACTGTTTGCTATGCTTTCCTAGAATGCAAGCATCACATTGTTTATGTTTTCTAGGAATTGTAGGCAAACCAGCAACACCATTTTTCTTCAATAAGCGGAGACTATCATAGTTTAAATGTCCAAATCTACCATGCCATAATAAACTTGATGGAAGTGCACCTTCTTCATGATGAGAAATATATGAGAAATGTTGTGCATGAGCAGAGGTTCCTTGCAGTTTAAGAAGTCTTTCTTCTTCTATACCCCTCATGACAAGTGAGTGGTCAGATGCCTTTCTTACCTCAAGCTTGCCATCAAACATGTGAATGGAGTGACCTTGCTGGCGGATGTGGACCAGGGACAGCAAGTTTCTCTTCAGCTGTGGGAGATATAGAACATGATCCAGAAGAAAGTCTGGAAGACCAGGCAGTTTAAGCCTGATTGTGCCAAGCCCTGATGGCTTGATTTTTGACTGATCTGCAAAGTATACTGCTCCATCAACATTGTCAGTGAAATCTTCAAAGAAATCTTTCCTATGAGTCATATGACAGGTTGCTCCTGAATCAAGCAACCAGTCATTTTTTGAAGAAGCAAGTGAAGCATTAAACAGATCTTCATTTACTCCAATGTTACATTGTGCCTCAATATAGTGAGCGGATTCAGGTGCTTTACCTTTGTCTGTGTCATCAGTTTTACCTTTCTGCTGATTTCTTCTCTGCTCAACCTTGTCCCATGGTAGCTTGCATGTAGAAGCATCATGTGATCCATTTCGTTTGCAGCGAATGCAATGCAGATCTGCCTTTTCTGCTTGAGGATGTCTGCCCCCCCTGCCTCTGAAGTATCTTCTTCTTCCTCTTCGTCCACCTCTTCCTCTTGTAGAATCTTGAGCAGGATGCTTTTCTTTATGAGCAAGGCAAACAGTCTCTTCAGAAGATTCAGGGACTGTTTTCTTTCCAAAGGCTTTCTCTCTTTCAGCAAACTTTTTCACAAGAGTGTCAAAGGTTATATCTTTAAGATTTCCATTTGCTTGTAAAGACTCAAGATAGTTAGAGTAGGTAGGATAGAGTGCTTTGAGAAAGGCAATAAGAGAGATATCCAGCTCAACCTTAGTGGATTTAATATCATGCACTATAGACTTTATTTCAGATGCAAGAGTAAGAGGATCATTATTTTTCAGTTCAAGAGTGAAGAGTTTAATCATGAGCTGAACAACTTCAAGTGCAGAATGTGTATCATAGAGTTCTTTCAGCTTTTGTAAAGCTTCAAAGGCAGTGGAATAGGATGAAATATGACGACTTACTTCCTCATTTACAGATGCTGCGATCAATGCAAAGGCTTTGCTATTCTTGTTTTCCCAAATGGCGAGTTCTTTGTCTGATGTGGGCTGCACAGGGTCTTTGTCTTCTTCTCCGACACACACTCCTTTCCACAGCTCATTGTAGATGAGGGTGTGTTTCACCATCCGAGACCATTCAGAATAGTTCTCCTTGCCAGTGAGAACTATTCCGACCATTGAAATGATTGAATGCATTCTGTAAAAAAAAATATCTCTGCCAAAAACTTCTGTTGATAGAAACAATTTCTGCTGAGAGAAAAAAAAAATCCTTATCTAATAGCCTTATGCATTTTATTTTTCTTCTAACATTCCATCAGCATATATATATATCACTGCTCACATATATATATATATATATATATATATCATTGTTCAACAAAACGAGGGCGCTCAAATATATATCACTGCTCACATATATCACAGCTCAACAAAAAAAGGTGCTCATATATATATCACTGTTCAACAAAAAAAAGGGCGCTCATATATCTCTTCACTACTACAATATATATATATATATATATATATATATATATATATATCAATGCAATACTACACATGCTCTGACTGATATAAACATTCTGATATATAAACACTCTTACTGCTTTTGAAACTGCTTACAATACTCAAACTGCCAGCACAAAACTGATTACCATACCGCAGTCTTTATTAAAATAAGGACGACCACAAGAAGAAGAACACTACAACCGAAGCCTGACCCTGCACGTTGTCTTCGGTTCGAATCGCACAGAGCTCTGCATCCCTCGGAAGCATCACAGAAATCTTTGCACAAGAATCTGGATCAAATGCACATGTCAGCTGCGGCCATGAACGATTAGATTGGATTATTCTGGATCGAAACGAGCGGACCTCCACCTCTGGTTCAGATCGCGCGCCGGCTATGCGTGAAGAAGCAGCAAACAAAAGTTACTACTGACAACGCCTTATTCTTTACAGGTAGGGTTTCGTTTCTCTTCCACTACTATGCACTTCCCTTGGAAGGATCACAATATTTTTCTCCACAGTTTACAGTCTTCAATACCACAATTTACAGTCTTCAATAAATCAATACGCAGTCACCATTTCAGTCACAGTCAACCATTTCAAGCTTTTTAAAAAAAAAACGCAGTCATCTTTACAAGAAAGTCGATGAAGGCATTTACAATTCGTCGGCACAAAGGAGAATCACTTCTGAGCTCTCAGGCAGCATTCAATACAACGCAATCTTGAATACCATAAAAAAACGCAGTCTACAATAAAAAATGCAGTAGCATTTTTATAATAAAACGCAGTCTTCTTGCGTTGCTTCAAACAGCCATTAATACGATGCTTCAATACATTAAACGCAGTCAACCATTAATACGTTGCTTCAGATGTGCAGAAGTCACAAAGGTATCGAATACCATGAGAACGATACCATTTACCTAACAGTGAGATAGGTTTTACCTAACAGCGAAAACGCATCAACGTATACCATTTTGTTTGAATGGAATGAGGTAGGTTTTAGCAGAAACGCATCAACGTACAGTTCCACGGACAGAGGGCGCAGTCTCCGTGTCAGGACAGAGGGAACAGTCTCATGAGAGGGCAGTGTCAGGCCAGAGGCGTTCAGGACAGAACAGACCAGGAGTTACAACCAATTTTGGGACCTGTGCTCTGATACCTTGTCAGGCCAGGGTAACTCCAGCAATTAATGAGCGCAAGACAGAAATGACTGACTTATTCATTAGACAATTATTTATTTATACATATACACAACGGATCAGTTCATCTTCTAGATGACTGTCCAGCTTCACCTCATCCGTTTCGGATTAGGTGTCAACAGAGCAGAGCGTGAAGAGGAAGTCTGCGTGGCTGAAGAAGTTGCTGCCAAATCTGGGCATGAAGAACCTATGTGGAATCCAGGAGGGAGGCGAGAGTCCGTGATTTGAAGGTTTCAAAGGTCTGCAGCTCGAATCCCTTCTGTGCCATTCTGCTTTGGCGGACAAGCCAAGGAGGAGGCCTTTGGCGTTTTTGATCTGAGCTGCGGTGCGGGAGCAGGGAAATTTTTGGTCTTTAGGTTTTTCACTACGCGGGGGCGAGGAGGCTGCCCTAGCCGCCTCTGCCCCCGGTCTCGCCTCTGCTCTGGTTGGGACCAGATGGGTTCCTTTGCTGCCGCAAATGGTGCTGTTTTGGACGCTTGCTAGCTTATCCACTGTTGTTATTTGGAGCATTGAGGGAACAGGGGTGTGGAGGTGACTGTCTCTGCATTGTTTCGTGCCACTACAACATGGCCGTTGGGTTTTCTGTAGGCTCCTGAGGTAGTATGGGGCATTTTTGTTTCTACCTCTAGTTTCATCTACTTTAGGAGGATAGTTTTGAGGGGGCGGGGGAGGAGTGGCTACCCTGGCTGCTCTCTTCCTCATTTCATTCCTCTCCTACTTGTCTGGGCCGCTAGATCTAGCGCTAATTATTCTCGTTTTCCCTCCTCAGGAGCTTTTATCCGCTTGTGGTGGTTTGGTGCCGAGTCTGAGCTGACAGATGCTTCTTTCTTGGCACTACACCTCTGCTCTTATTTTCTATTTTTTGTAATGGGTATGGGTATCCTCTACAGGTCTGTTTCTGGATTGGCCTTTTAGGGTTATTTTTGGGCATTGTTTTTGCAGATTTGTTGGGGTTTACTTACCCATTTGTTTGCTGCCCTGTCTTAGGGCTTTTCTGGAATACTTCATATGGAGTATTGTTTTGTTAGTGGCTCTGTCCACACTTCTGCATATGCTATAAGCATTTACAACATGTAATTTTCTGAAATTAATGAAAATTACGAATTTTCTCCATGGGACAAAAAAAAACTAGTGTTTGAACATAGGAGGAGATTACAAGAGACAAATTTTGGTGCATCGGGGTTGTGGGAAACATCCATGTGGTTGCCTTAATGTAATTTCTTGAATCTATTTCTAGTCTTCATCTTTGGTTATCACACTTTAAATGGTCAAGTTACTTGTATTTTTGTGCTCTTTTATATTTCAAAAAACATTCTTTGTGTTATATGCATGTAATAGCTTTAAGTTGAATTGAATATTATTTATTGGTTTTTGCACTGTAGATGGTTATATCATGCCATAACTTCAAAGTGGTAGAAAGAGAGTTGTCTAAAATACCAATCTTCCATGGAAATTAGCATGTGGTGAGAAGTGAACATGATTTGAAATTGGTCATGTGAATATTCACTAGTAACAATAAAATCATACACATGGTAAATTTAAATTTTTGAATTTTTTCTTTGTATTTTTTACCTGTTCTAATATTACTTCACCTAAATTTGCAATTTTGTTGTCCATAGTTATGAGTTATTATCACAGTTGCACATATTTATGGTGTTATTTCCTTCACTGTTATTTTTTTGTCAATGGTAAGGCAATCCCACATGGATAAGAATTGTGAGGCATCTGGATCATAGGAGAGAACAATAGTGAAGAGACTAATGACATTGTGGGCAATGAAAACAATGAAGGTGGAGATGGGGATGAGAGTAGGTTTATTTGATTCAAATGTTTGAAGAAAATGGAAAAGTGGGATGAAAGGGAGAATTTAATGATAATGGGATGAAGAAACATTCAAACTAGTTGAAGATGAAGATGATAATTATATGGTAAAACTTTCCAATGAACTAACAGTGCAATATGAACCTAAAAAATAAATTGGTTACATTTATTTGTGTTGTCAAGTTTAAATATCATGCACAATTACATTTATTTGATAGTCTCATGTGTGATGGTTTAGACATAGGCTGTGGAGCTTTGATTGTGTGTGGCAAATCCTCTAGAGATAGTTAGTGTTGAGCACCACTGAGAAATGCCATTATGAGGCCTTCTGACAACTTCCCAAAACCTTTAAATGATAGGTTCTTGCTTGGAACCTTGCAAATGTCCAATGTTTCAGGTAGGAACCTATCATTTAAAAGTTTTGAGCAAGTCAAAATGGCATTTTTGTAGTGGGGGATTAGTGCTTTCCTCCAAAATCTAGGGAATCCAATTGCACTTATCTAAAACCCCTAGCAAGAGAGGAGTGAGTTAAGAAGTGGACATGTAAGGTGTATGAAGGCCTCCTAAAATAAGTATATGGGAACAATTTCTTAACACTAAGTATTTCAAGGAGTGTACATCACAAAGTTCTCTAGGAAAATTTTTGAAAAGCGCCCTGAAAGGGGAGAGGAGATACATATCTCTCACAACTGGTGAGGCAACTGCAATATTTGTGTTTCAACTATCGAGAAAAATCTTATGATGATTTTCGGTGAGAAAATGAAGTGTAACAACAAAGGAAAGAAAAATAAGCATACTTGATATTCACATTCCCACAATACTCTTAATTCCTTTCCTTCCACTTCCAAAATTTTTAAATTCTCCATGGGAATCTAGGAAGGTAATGAATAATGTGTACACTTATACTAGTAGATCCACTGGAGCTGTGGTGCTCACACCCTTCTAAATATTTGTTCTAAATAATCACCTTCAGCGACGACAAGTTGCAAATTCAAAATTCCGCAAAAATGGAATTTATGTAATAAACACCACATATAGTTCCAAAATAGACAAAAAATAATAAGTAATGACTGAACTAGGTGGATATATCAAATTGCAGTAGGCAGATATATGAGATTGTAAAGTTCAAAAGGTTTGATGAGAACAATCATAAAGTGTAATTAGATGATTGAAGCAGAGGCAAGTGGATTACAACGCTGAGACCATTTGTAAATTTTGTGGAAGTTATGTTCCATCTATAAATGAATGATTTACTAAACCTCTATCCATAATCATGAAGTGACCAGGCCAATAATTTCAATACTCTTAAAATAGAAGAGTAATTTTCAATCAAATATTTATTTGTGAAGGATTAATTTATTATCGAAACATCATTTTGGAAATGAAAAAATTTAAACAAAACATTCGTTTATGGGAAGTATAGAGACTCAAAACATAAAAAATAAATAAAAAAATTACTTCAACAAAAATTGTTTGACTGGTAAAGAGGAATCCAAATTCCAAGCCTGATATTTATATATTTATTGATCATCAAAATTTCGACGTTAGTTAACTAGTAAAAGTCAAATATAACCAGTGAAACAAACAGTCACATTGATTGCGTCGAAAGATAGGTGCCATACAGATAAAGCGTCGAAATATCAATGCCCTATTCATCGGTCATCGTAATTCTAACGAACATGGGTACTTTACAAACAAACAAAAAAAATCATTTTTCTTGTAATTTGCAACAGTACAGGTGATAGCATCAGATTATGTCGTTGGAATTTAGTCCTATATGTAGTAGTTCCATGACCACACTCCAGAATAGAACCATTGGTCGAAGACCAAACATGGTGCATGGAAAAGATTGTGTGATGTATGGATGGGCATAAGCAAGATGCGCGACAAGTTGTGACATGGCAGTAACAAACATGGCTAGCAGATCTCATAGTCAAACAATCAAACATAGACTCACTAATTGAGCTGAAAATGATTCATTAAGGCCTACATTTAGGCATACAGATACATTTAGCTGGAAGGGGGCCATAAACTTGGACCAAGGGCAATCTCAGGGTAATCATTCATCATGGAGAACACGTAGAGGAGTTTGCATCAATGGAAGTAATAGAGGAAAAAATAAGGAAAAAAATAAACTAAGGATAAGGGGAGGAGAAATCATAGATTGGTTTGGGGAAGAAACCACCTTGAGAGAAAACATTTCATAGGGATAAACATGAGAGAGTTCAAAGAGTGGCTTGCCTAAAGGCTTATGAACCCACCAAGAGTAGTTTTCCTTAGGACTAATGAACCCACTGGGAATCTTGTGGATTGATGAAACTATTGGTGCAACAGTAGTTTGTCTAATTGATGAACCTTCCCATGTTAATCTCTCCTCCTGTGATTGAGAAGTGGCTTTCCTAAGGGCTAATGAACCCACCAAGAGTGGCTTTCCTTAGGACTAATGAACCCACTATGAATATTGTGGATTGATGAAACTAATGGCATGATAGTAACTTGTCTAGTTGATGAACATTCCCATGATAATCTCTCCTCTTTTAATTGAACTGTGATTCTCTGTGCTTGCTTGAATCCCATGTAATGTTATTGAATCAATGGAAGGCCTCTATGGTGTGACAGTTGGGAACTGTTGAGAACACCTAAGAAAAAAAAATGGGTCTTGTTTATTGTACATATGTGATAGATTGATAATTCCTCATGAGAGGAATAAGCATAGGAAAGAAGATGTGGATAAAGAGGGGGGAAGCTTGTGGATAAATGAGCCTACTGGCCTGATAGTAACTTTTCTAGGTCATGAACCTTTCCATGTTAATATCTTCACTTGTAAATAAATGGTGACCTTTTTTGCTTGCAAGGATCCCTTACATTGATGTCAGTCTAGTTAAAGGCCCAGTAGTGTAGCAGTTGCTTAAATTATTGATTAATTGGTGGGTGGAGTTGGTGTAGTCTCGGGAGACCCTGTTTTAGTTGGAAACATTGGTTTTGTTCCTTTGAGAACTTGTCATTGAGCTCTGAAATATATATTGGGGTTGATTAGATGAAATAAAGGTTGCATTGCAGTCTAATCTATATTTGAATGGAGAGTTAGAGTCCCAATTTCAGTTACCAAGTCCTTCACCATAAGATAAATACTTAGTATTCTCTATGTGAAAGTGAAATGTATATGTATATTTTCTGTGTTATTTAAATGACATTATGAATGTGAGGAATGTTTATTTCCCTTATGAATAGTTAATGTTGACTTCCTGTGTAACTTATGAGGAATGATTCAAATTCTTTTGTCTGTTAAATGCTTATGATAATGTGAAAAAATCTATTTCCCTATGTAAATAATGTGGAATGTTGATCCCCTATGTTATTGAGGAGAAAATATTTATTTATTGTAGAAATAATGAGAAATGATGCTTTCTATGTGTTTTATGAGGAATGGCTAAATCTTATGTTTATTTCTAAGCTTGAAATCAATCTAAATCACCTCAAGGTAAAAGAGATGGGTGAATCTTTGTGTTGGCTAAGTGCTTGTATTGAAAGTAAATGCATAACAGGCCTTAGAATATATATATATATATATATATATATATATATATATATATATATATAACTAAACAAGTTCAAGAGTGATAACTTTATACTCATGTACATATATGTATGCAGTTCAGGCAGAGCACTGCAATCTCAACAGAGACAATGTTTATATATAAATGTATACATTTATATATATCCCTGTGTGGGTCAGGTTGAGGGTGAATTAAGCTCAAAATAGATAACCCTTTTCATTGATTTATTTAAATCTCAGGAGGGATAGTTTTGTATATGTATATATATAACTATGGAAATGTCGTATCGAGGTCTCATTAAGATTATGAGAGATATCGCTTTATGTGTGTGTGTGTGTGTGTCTTCATATATATATATGAACATCAAACATTATGGGTTAATTCATTGATAGGCTGAGGAGGTATAGGCATTCACACCTTATAATGCTTAAAAGGGACAGGGGGCCATGACTATGTGCTAGGAGCTCTGGTGGATACCTTATACACACACACACACATTTTCAGGTAAGGAGAAAAGTTGTTCTACAACTAAAGTGTTGCATAGAGGCTTAAAGTTGAGTGCCATGACATACAAAGGTATGGAGCCATGGGAGGAATATTGATTTCATGCATTAACACTATCGCAGGGAGGAAGGCCTGGGTTTTCAAGCCTGGGGTGGGTTGTGTTTGATTGTGATCATTGATTTCTTCACTTGGTGGGAGCCGTTAATTATTCTTGGAACCCTGGGAATTTTAAAAGGTGGACATTCTCTTATGTTTATAAAGGTTCATGATCCAGAAAAATATAAGTTGAGTGGGGATGTGGGTTCCCATGTGTGCGGGCATTTTACGCTCTAATATCATTATAACGTAAAACTTGTGACTTGTAAGCATCGTGTTGGTCTCATGGGACCCTATCCCAAATGAGGTGGCATGGCGAAGGTGGAAACCACAAACAGGAAAGTGACATGGACCCACTTGGGGTGTGACATGGAAGAGACATCAAGTGCCATGTGGGCACCACGAGGGTGCTATGTGGGCACCACGAGGGTGCCACATGGTAGAGTCAATGATGTGACAAGGATTAATGGAACAAACTTTAAATGGCCATATATTTTGATCCAGGGGTTGGATTGAGGTAAAATTATATATCGCCAAAAATCGCTTGATGAGACGAACACAATGGCGAATTTTATTTTGGGTTTTGAGGAGTTTGAAAATTGACAAAATTTTTAGAACCCATTTCCATAACAAGATATTGGAGGTCATATCTTCCATAGTAACACCCCTTTCTACCCCTAGTATGGGTTATGGGTGGGTGGGGATATATTACAAAGTGGTAATAGAGAAAAATTTCAACACTAGAACTTTGGGAATGAAATTGGTGCCATATAACCCAGATAAAAATGTAGAAGATTTAACATTGGACTTATGGAGATGAGTCAAGCTCAGGCTCTGAGTGTAATACTTAAATATGATTGTATGTTATTTATATCATCTGATCATGGATTGCATAATGTTTATAACATGTTATTTTGGTAGATGTATTGATATTTCATGTGTTTTCTATCTTACATCTTGGAGATATGAATAGCCTATTTATGTGACCTTGATGCGTATTATCTCTTTAATTTCTTGCATGTATGGGTGTGTGGTTGTTTGTACTATACCAGTACTATTGATTAAATGGTGTGCCTTTTCATACTTGGAATGAAATGTGCATGTGAATGTTCACATCATATCAAGGATTTGGGGGAATCCCTATGTTTCATGTATCTGTATTTCATTGCTTGATTATATTGAATAAATATCTATGTTGGCTTGGACGTGAGAATTCCATGGTATTTTTTTATGTGGAAAAGAACCTCGATTGATTGGAGGCACGATATTTTGTGACTCTATTAGATAAATATGTGTTATGTCGATTGCTTTCTTGTGCAAGTGGGTGTTCGATGCAATAGTCTAACTGAAAGGTCATGTATTGATTGCAGGTTGCATGCATACCCATGATGCCTTTCATAAATGTGATAATTATAAATTATAAATATTATAGATGGCATTATAACTAACTTTTGAGATTTTAGATACCATGATTTTGTCCTTAGCAAGAAGGCTAATCTTTAAAAATTGATAATGTTGGTTGATAAGGAAGGCTAATTTTAACTAATTTCAATGGTTTTGGTAAAAAATATGGATATCTAAAATCTATGATGGCATGATGATAAACAAGTTGTTATTTACATATATGTATTTCGTATTTCTGAAACCAAGATGATTTCATAACTCTAAAATGAATGATGATTGATGCTAATGTGTTAGATTGTTTCTAACCTGTTATTTAAGACTACAAATGTCATAATGCTAGTCTCAGTAAAGAGGCTGACTTCTAAATAGTGATGCTAGTCTCGGTAAAGAGACCGATTTTTAAAATAAGGTAAGTTCCACTATGGTGGTTGGGATTCGCAAAGAGGCTGATTTTAAAAAAATTGAATAATGTTGATTCCTAAAATGGTGAGATTGAAAGCATGTGAGTTGTATATGTTTATTTATATGTTTGGCATGACTGTAAACATGTCGATATGTGTGTGTGTGTGTGTGTGTGTGTGTGTGTGTGTGTGTGTGTGTGTGTGTGAAATTTTTATTTTGAAAACATGTTGAGATATATATAATTATTTTTGTTTCGATTTTGAGACATGTGACTAATAATCAGTTTGAGATGTGTGTGTAGCTATAGGGTAACATGTTTGGTATAGCATGGTCGAGTGGCATTGGTATTCCTTTTACATTGATGTTGCTAATAGTTGGGTGCATATGGCAGTGCATGAAAGATTCAGTACAACAAGAGAAGAGTAGCTTGTGAGGGATGTCATGAATTTGAACCAGCAATGTATAATGCTTGGAGAGAAATGAAGAGGAACAGGCATCCCCTCTCGAACCTTTGATAAGCATTGAAGGATACCTCTATGGATAAAGTGGAGGGGCACTGTAAAATTTAAAAGGTTGTCATGAAACCTTCAAGAAGTCTCAAGCTAAGCTCTTAAGCATGACACTCGAAAAACATCAGATCTCATGGGAATCCGTTGATGTGGAAGCATTGGATATTTCTTATGTTTTTTTCCTTGCTATTGTCTTCTTGTCTTTATTCTTATTTTTTATTTCTTTGACTTTCAACTGTACGCATGGCCATGCTTCTTGTTTTGCAAATTTTATGATTGTTGTCTTGAATTTATTTTATGGTTTCCCTCCTTCCTTTTGATTTTTCCTTTCTCCTTCCTTTTGATTTTTCCTTTCGCCTTTCATGCTTTGGGGGCCTTAGGAAAATTAGTTCAGTGTGGAAATAAATACATGGAGCTCTGGGAAGATACGAAGAAAACCCAACAGAATTATGCAACCTAGGTAAGGCCCTGTGTATAAATAAAGAGTAGTGACGGAAAATATGAAAGGCTAGAAATCGGCAATGTGTACTTGGCATGGATGAGAACATCTTGAACGAGTTCTAGGAAATACGAAACACCAATTGGAAAAATGGGTTAGTAAAAGGCCATCATTGGTGTATGTTGGAGCATTGCTCCTAAATATGATAGCAAGCTAAAAGGTAAAAGGAAGGAATTCGATTTTGGCATTTTTTGTTGAAATTTTATACATACTTTGAATCAATCGAGGGAGTCTCTAAACCTTGATTCTATTTGGAATATGTTAATGTGTGTTATGTCCATGAATAAGTGGACAATAGTATGATAGCCAAGTGGGCTAGTTGGGTCCATGGAAGTAATGGATAGTGATATAGAAACCATGAAAATGGCACAAAAAGGATATTTTCACAAACTTAATCTTACTTTCATTATGTGGGTGTATGTTATAATCATGAATATGATGATGATTAACTGAATGTATGTAAATCCATTGTGACTGACAGGTTCTGACAGGTTCTTGTCAAGGATCATTCTTGTGAAAGAATGATTGCTTAAATTTGATGCATATATGAATGACTTGTTGGGAAAACATAATGAACTTATCAAATAAGTTTCTTGGTTGTCTGAGGAATCAATTAGGCAAGAGAAATCCCTAGATGATTATAACTTTAAATTATCATAATATTATTACACTCATGTTATGTCATGATGAATAGGAAATGTTGAAGGTTATGTCAACAGATAATGAGTGGTGTGATTTATGACATGTAAGGGACAAGTCATAATTTTTACCTTAACTATAAGACTCGATGACCACTTAGTTATTTCCTTGTATATTAAACCACTTAGTGTGGGTGGTTTGGATGTTACATCACTAATTTCTTGCCTTGGTTGTTAAACCACTTAGTTCCTATCAAAAAATCACATGAATCAATGGGTGCATGCAGTTACACTAGAAAACCACTTAGTGCTTCTAAGTGCTTGCTAGCAAGTTGATGAACCACCTTGATTGTGGAAGCAATGGGTGCTTGTACTTATACTAACGAACCACTTAGTGTTTTCTAAGTGCTTGCTAATTGGTTGAAGAACCACCTTCATAGTAGAATTAATCCCTTGATACTAATCACAATGTTGATACAAAACTTGCCATGCATATAAGGGTTGTTGCAACATGTAGTAACTTCTTGAGATGAGGACAAAATTCATACTGACAAGGACAGAAAGAGGCTCGTAAGGCTACGAAGATGAGGAGATAATACCTATAGATTCTTGTCGAGTTTGGCAACCAATCCAATGCGTGTAAATCAAGAAGAAAAAAACAAACCAAAGATAAGTATTAGTATTCCATTTGAAGTAATGTAATTTTAATTTATTGCCATGGTTTAGTTTTATTAAAATTCCGGTTTATGATGATGTGAATTATGGACTAATTCATTCTTATGTGATAGGAAGAAAAATGAAAATTGCAAGGTTCGCCTCATGGATAAATATGCTACTAAGGTATAACTTGAGTTTATTTCACTTTCTTTATGATGAATCTCATGATGATTGTATGCCATGATGTAGGAAAATATGGGAACTTCCCAGTTTGGGTGAATGGAGTTGGTTGTAGGACAAACAACAACAACCTGAAGATATTAGAGTGCACATTGGTGCATTGGAGATGAAGAATGTAGGAAAAGGAAAAGTTATCAAGATGGATTGGGTGCAGCAGAAGCACCATGAACTGCAAAAGAGCTATAGAAATATGGGTGAGTTAATGAATTTTACGCTCATTAAGTTGTTAGTCAAGCAACTGTATATATAAAATGTAATTGTAAATTGAGTCATATTTATAAATCTCACAACGATCTATGCTTGGGATTAAGCATGTTTTTGCAATTGTATTTATAATTAGAACACCAAGGAGGGTGTTCCTCCAATGGGCTTGGGTTTGTGACAACCCTTGGCTAATTCCCCTATTGTAAACATTGTAACCATTTTGTATAATTAATATGGTTTATAACTAGGACTTGGATTTTAGAGCTTGGGGAGGGAGATTTCTTGAGGAAGTTTTGTTTTTTTAATATAATTCATGGATGGTGAGCCTTAAATGGGGTTGGATATGCTTTAAATTCAACTGGAAAATAAGGACGAGCCCATGCCCCTATTGGGGAAGTTCACTAGCAAAAGGGACAGATTATTAAATATGATTTGTGTTAGTAGAGAGAGAGAAGGCTAAGAAAAACCTACTTGAGTGGCTTAGGGAGTTGGTGTAATAGCATCCCCACAACCACACTACATAACATAACCACCGGCCTAAGACTGGACATGGTGTATGGAAAAGAGTGTGTGATGCAAGGATAGGAATAGGTCGGATGCATGACAAGCCACGAAGGGTAGTAGTAGATTGGGCCAATAGATCTCGAGACCAAACAATAAAATAAAGACTCATTGATTGAGGTGAAAATGATTCATTGAGGCTTATGTTCAGGCATACAGAACCAGATAGCATGGAAGGGGGGCATAGAATTATCCCAAGGGCACTCTCAAGGGAATCATTTAGCATGGAAAACATGCAGAGGAGCGTGCATTAGTGGAATACATAGAGCTAAAAATGAGGAATAAATTACTAATAAAAAGGGGTAGAAATCACAGACTGATTTGGGGAAGAACACAACTTGACAGATCATTTCACGATGAGAAACACAAAGAGAGTGTTCAAAGAGTGGCTTGCCTAAGGGTTGGTGAACCCACCAAGAGTGGCTTGCCTTAGGACTGATGAACCCAACTGGAATCTTGTGGACTAATGAAACTATTGGCATGACAGTAGATTGTCCAAATAATGAACCTTCCCATTTTAAGCTCTCCTCTTATGGCTGAGCATTGATTTTCCTAAGGGCTAATGAACCCAACAAGGGTGGATTTACTTAGGATTGATGAACCCGCTAGGAATTTTGTGGAATGATGAAACTAATGGCCTCACAATAAATTTTCCAGCTAATTAACATTACCATGTTAAGCTATTCTCCTGTAATTGAATTTTGATTCCCTATGCTTGCTTGAATCCCATGTATCATTGTTGAATAAATGGAAGGCCTCTATGGTATGATAGTTGGAGGAGAAAAAAAATTGTGTCATGTTTATTGTATGTAAGTGATGGATTGAGAAATCCTCATGAGAGGAGTGAGCATAGAAAATAAGACACAAAGAAAGAGCGGGGAAGCTTGTGGACTGATGAACGTCCTTGGCTAACAATGGCTTTTTAACTAATGAACCTTCCCACACTAAGCTTTTCACCTATGACTGAATGGTGACTCTTTGTGCTTGCAAGAATCCCCTGCATTAATGTTGGTCTAGTTAAAAGCCCTGTAATATAGAAGTTTCTTAACTTCTTGATTAGCTGGTAGGTGGAGGTGGTGTAGCCTTAGGAGACCCTATTTCAGCGAGCAACATTGGTTTTATTCCTTTTATCACTTCTCCTTAATATATGGAATATGGCTCGAGGATGATTGGCTACAAGAAAGGTTGCAGTGCAGGCCAATCTAAGGTTGGGTGGAGATTTAGAGTCCCAAACTCTATTTCCAGGCCCTTCACCATAAGATAAGTACCTATTATGTTCTATGTGCAAGTGAAATTTATATGTATGCTTAATGTTTTATTGAAATTCCATTATGAATGTGAGAAATGTTTATTTCCTGTATGAATAGGGAATGTTGATTTCTTTTGTAAATATCTAAGGATTGCTTCAAATTCCTATGTCTATTCAATGCTTATGATAATGCTAAGAAATGTTATTTCCTTGTGTGAATAATGTGGAACGTTGATTTATCCAAAATGGATCTAACATAGACTTCTAAGTCTATGAATCTTCCTCACAGAGGAAAATGAAAGTCAAAGTATGCTCTTGGGAATAGCCTCATTGCGTAGATCTTTTCAATCTGAATCTACTACAATTTGAATGGACCAAAATGGACTCCGGATGAAGGAGTTATTGTAAAATGAAAATTGTCCAATGTGCTTAGAAAAGGAGACACTTTCATTAATCTTCAAACTATATTGAAAATGTTGATTTTTGGTATAGGCTCACGGGCCAATCCACAGCTGACACATGGCAGTCCAAGATTGGGCCATGTGGCCTTGTTTTATTGCTTAAAAAGGAAATCGGGCAATATTATATTGCATCGCAAAAAACCAAAGGCGTAAAGACTTGTGATGGGCCGATTGTGATGAGTGTTGTCAGTCGTTGAATCAAAAGGGAATCAACGGTCTAGATGCAATCGGTGATCGCAAATCGGAGAGGCAAGACTGCGGGCCATGGAACCAGTGATATGTCGACCGCTGATATGCTGAAACGCCGATAAGCGATATTGTGATACTCCGATAGCGCCGATCGGAGCGATCGGAGATCGGATCACATGCGATGGGGCCGATATGCTGATAAAGCGACTTGTGATATGTCGATAAAGCGATCGGCGATATTGATCGCATTGGGGAAAAAGGCATGGGAGGTAGACCTTTGGCCCTTACACAGCACGATTGTGAATTGTGATAAAGCGAGGACCCGATGGGATTATAAATGTGATTTCATATAATTTGAAATCTGGGTTATGCGAATTTCTGTGTGTTTCCTGTGTATTGAGGTTTTGACATCCCGCCTGTGCGATTGCGATATTGTGACCAAAGGCAGACCCGATGGGATTATGGATGCAATTGGATAAAATTTGAGTTCCGATGAAAAGAGTTTTGTCGGGTTTTTCTGTGTATTCCTTTGTATTTATGTTCCAAAAAAGAAATGTGTTATTTTGCGGATTTTGTCCTGGAAAGAGCCTTCCGGTTCATTTCCATTGGAAACAGTCTCTCACACCTATGCCATGCTATAAGTGGGCATTTTGTAACAGGAATGCATTATAGAAGACATAGATCCACAGAGCCAGTGATCCAGAGGGCCAAGCGCAGAGACACAGAGCCAGTGAGCCAGAGGGCCAGTTGAAGAGACACAGAGCCACAAAGGAATGATTCCTCATGATGAGAGACAAAGGAATGGCTGGGGGAGCCGCAGAGTTGGAAGATTCCTCAAAATCCAGAAAGTATGACTCTCACAGGGGGGATCACAACAATGTAGCAGCAGAGAAGCTAGGCTCCCTTCGAGGAGCTCATAGCAGGCTCCCTTCGGGGAAGTTCTCTCTCTAGAGAGCTCACACTATAACATCCCATAGCCGCAGAGTTAATAGAGGCATAGAGCCACCAGAGGTTGGGGGAAAATTTCCCAAGGATGATTCCTCAAGATGAGGAAGGGATAAAGAGCCAGAGCCAGAGCCAGAGCCAAGAGCTAGAGCTAGAGCCAGAGCCATAGCCGAGAGCCAGAGCCATAGCCAGAGCCAAAGCCAGAGCCGAGAGACAAAGCCAGAGCTGAGAGCTAAAGCCAGAGCCGAGAGCTAGAGCCAAGAGCCGAGAGCTAGAGAGCCAAACAGACAGGGATAAAAATGGTATTCTAAGCCCAATGGTTCAGTCGTAACCTATTGGAGTTGTATCTGGAACTTGTAAAAGAATTCAACCATAATCCCAAAGAGTCTAATCAAGTTGATTAGAGCTCAAGGAGACGTAGCCCAAGAGGTTTGGGTGAACTCCATATTAAGCTTGTTGTCTTATGGTTTGTTTACTTGATACATCTTGTTGCTATGTGTATGATGTTTATGTGCTGCACTGTTTCACTGTTATATGCTACATATCAGTTTTAAGCAAATAAACTTAAATCAAATAAATATTTAAAGACAAACACAAGAATACACCTATTTCAAGTACTTAATTCCGCAAATTATCAATCATAAGCATAGATCTTGGGAATATATAAGCTTTGGAGTGGGAGAGGTTCTTGTAAGCTTGACAAGAAGCTTTTAGTGCCCCATTTCAGATTAGGTGGTATCAGAGCGGTTATATCAAAGCATCAAGTTGATTAACCCCACCTTCAAAGAAGGTTATATCAGAGCTAGTTATATCATAGCATTAGGTTGATTAACCCCACCTTCAAAGAAGGTTATATCAGAGCTGGTTATATCAGAGCAAGTTATACCAGAGCAGGTTGTATCATAAAGCAGGTCAAAGCAGGATGCTTGATTAACAAAGAAAAATATATGCTTGTTTGACTTGAAAGGTGTTCAAACAGTTGAAAGAATTTAGCTCTTTGATTATTTGTAAGCTGACTATTGTTTGAGTTTGCAAAGTTTCAGGTAAAGCTATTGATAGCTAAGTCTAGGAGAGGACAAGAAGGAGGAAGGGTTGAAGGCATTCTTCTTATCCCAAAGGACCTCAAAGCAATACTTGAAGCACAAGAGGTTTGTTGCCAAAGGTTGCTTGAATAAGCTCTTTGTTAATCTTGTTTGAAGTTCTTTTGTTCATTTTGATAATGACTACTTCTACAAGTGAGTCCTAAAATTCTTCTTTCTTCACAAGATTCTTTGATGAAGAAATGAAGCAAGACTTGTTCATAATGATGGACATTGTGAGAGAAATGTATGAGGATGGAAGGAAGAGCATCATACTTAGAGAGCAGTTGAATTCCATGAAGGAAGAGAAGCAGTTTATTTCTGAGAAATTGCAGGAAATGGAGAGGCAACTTCATATTGCAAATATGAACCTGGAAAGGATGCATGAGTTGGAGACAATCTCTTTGTTGCCAAAGAAGCCTTAGTCAAGTATCAGCTTGAAGAAGAGGTAAACAATTCATTTTTGTCTTCAAATTCTTCTAAGAATGTTTATGTTGGTTCTTTTGAAAAACATACCAGAGGCATAGGTTCCAAGTTAATGTCCAAGATGGGCTATGAAGGAAAAGGCCTGGGAAAACATGCACAAGGTATTGTTGAGCCAATAATGGTTGAGGAAAGGCCTAAGTATTTGGGTCATGGCTATGGACAGTCTTATGGAGAAAGTTCCAAAGTTGCCATGAAGGCCATTGAAACAGTTCCAAGAAGGAGTTTCATTGTAGGTCTTCTATCTCAAGAGTGTGAAGATTGTATTCCTGGGGAATGCAATAGTGTGAAGCATACTTTGCAGAAAGAAGGTGTATATCAGCATACACTTGAACTAGAGAGTTGTGGAAACTCTGACAGCCTAGAAGAGATTGATGGTATTCCAAACGGAGTTACTTCTTCATTCAATTCACCTCCTCATGAAGGTAATAAAGGTGAAAAAGAAAGGTATAAATCTGGTTCTAATCATATTCCTTTTGATTATGTTAAGCATGATAAATTTCCATATAAGCATGGGAAAATAATTGCATGTTCCTTTTGTGGTTTGGTTAACCATAATGTTTCTAGATGTTGGAAGAGAATGGCCACATACAGGAAACTTTTGAAGGAAAAGAAGAAAAGAGCCAAAGGTCCACTGGACAAGGCAAATCACGTTGTCAAGAAGATGCACATATGTTGTACTTACTGCCATAAGCAAGGACAAATTGCTGAAAAGTGTTGGACTTTGAATCCACCAATGCTTCCATGAAACTTGGAGAATGTGGAAAGAGAGAATGGCAGGAATGGAAAGAAAGATTCCATGATTGATGTGTTTCAGGATGATTCACATGTTGCTATTGATGTACAGACAAAGGAATGACCTTTGAAATGGATTGGTAAGAAATGGTTAGAATTATTATCCAATTAAGATTGCATGTCTATTGATATAATGCATCTATTTGCATTTCTTTGTTAATGGAATGCAAGTTGCAGGTTTTTACCAAGAAGGTGAATGGAAAACATTGAGTAGGAGACTCACTTTATTGCTACAACTTTATGTTCATTTCAGCTTTGAAAGTATAATGTGCTTAAGTGAAAGTTGAAAGATGAAACACATGCATAAGCATGATATGCATGAACACAGGGATGTTGATGATTTCCTTGTATTTAAACATGTATGTGTGATTAACTTGAAGGGTTGATTACTTTGTTATAAACATGCATGTAATGCAATATTGATTTGGGAAAAGTTGATTTGGTCTCCAAGATGGAGATAATGATGAAGTGTTTCATCTTTGAAAAAGAACTTTAGAATTCTTTTTCTACATGCTTGACTTGAAGGGTCAATTATTTTAAAGGCATGTTTTGTTGGCCTGTTATCTAGTCAATCATTTGTATGCAGATGTAAAGACATGGAGGTGTTCACAAGATGTGAAATTTGTTTCTTTTGACGAAGCAAGAGTTTAGGCCATCCAATTTTGTCTGTAATTCTGTTGTTCTTGACAAGATGTCAATAGAACATTTTTGTAACAGGTACAAATGTAAATTTTTGTAAAGAAGATGTAACTTCACATTTGTTTGAGCCACCTTGGATCAATGTTCAAGGAAGAGAAGTTCAAACTACCTTCTGTCACCTTCTTAGTAGGAGTTCTGCATGAAGTCAAGAAGGAAGACAGTTCTTCCTAGGAGGACAAGCACATCCAGGAAGGAGAGTGTTCAAAGGCTTTGGTTCAGAGGAATTATGCAAGGCAAGTGTATGGAGGCTGAAAGAAGAGGGTGAGGTACTCTCATTTACTGTTCAGATCAGTATATCAGTCTTTTGGAGTCCAAAAGCTTTTTAGTGGGAATGCGTGATCCAAAATGGATCTAACCTTCTAAGTCTATGAATCTTCCTCATAGAGGAAAATGAAAGTCAAAGGATGCTCTTTGGAATAGTCTCATTGCATAGATATTTTTCAATTTGAATCTACTACAATTTGAATGGACCAAAATGGACTCCAGATGAAGGAGTTATTGTAAAATGAAAATTGTCCAATGTCCTTAGAAAATGAGACAATTTCATTAATCTTCAAACTATATTGAAATTGTTGATTTTTGGTATAGGCTCACGAGCCAATCCACAGCTAACACATGGCAGGCCGGGATTGGGCCATGTGGCCTTGTTTGATTGGTCGAAAAGGAAATCGGGCAATATTATATCACATCACAAAAAGCCAAAGGGAAGACTTAACCAAAGGCGTGAAGACTTGTGATGGGCCGATTGCGATGAGCGTTGTTAGCCATTGGATCAAAAGGGAATCAATGGTCGAGATGCAATTGGTGATCGCAAATTGGAGAGGCAAGACTGCGGGCCATGGAACCAGCGATATGTCGACTGCCAATATGCCGAAACGTTGTTAAGCGATATTGCGATAGCGCCAATCGGAGCGATCGAAGATCGGATCACATGCGATGGGACCGATATGCCGATAAAGTGACTCGCGATATGTCGATAAAGCGATCGACGATATTGATCGCATCAAGGAAAAAGGCATGGGAGGTAGACCTTTGGCCCTTATGCAACGCGATTGTGACTTGCGATAAAGCGCGGACCCGATGGGATTATAAATGCGACTGCATATAATTTGAAATCCGGGTTATGTGGATTTCTGTGTGTTCCTGTGTATTGAGGTTTTGACCTCCCACCTGTGCGATTGCGATATTGCAACCAAAGGTGGGCCTAATGGGATTATGGACGCGATTGGATAAAATTTGAGTTCCGATGAAAAGAGTTTTGTTGGGTTTTTCTATGTATTCCTTTGTATTTCAGTTCCAAACAAAAAATGCGGTATTTTTCGGATTTTTTCCTGGAAAGAGCCCGCTAGTTCATTTCCATTGGAAATAGTCTCTCGCACCTGTGCTATGCTGTAAGCGGGCATTTTGTAACAGGAATGCATTATAGAAGACGCAGAGCCACAAAGCTAGTGAGCCAGAGAGCCAAGCGCAAAGACATAGAGCCAGTGAGCCAGAGGGCCAGTCGAAGAGATGTAGAGCCGCAAAGGAATGATTCCTCATTATGAGAGACAGAGGAATGGCTAGGGGAGCTGCAAAGTCAGAAGATTCCTCAAAAGCCAGAAAGTATGACTCTCACAGGGGGGCTCACAGCAAAGTAGCAGCAGAGAAGCTAGGCTCCCTTCGAGGAGCTCATAGCAGGCTCCCTTTGGGGAAGTTCTCTCTCTAGAGAGCTCACGTTGTAACATCCCATAGCTACAGAGTTGATAGAGGCATAGATCCACCAAAGGTTGGCGACGAATTTCCCAGGAATGATTCCTCAGGATGAGGAAGGGATAAAGAGCCAGATCCAGAGTGAGAGCCAAGAGCCAAAGCCAGAGCTAGAGCCAGAGCCAGAGCTAAGAGCCAGAGCCAGAGCCAGAGCCAGAGCCGAGAGCCAAAGCCAAGAGCCGAGAGCCAGAGAGCCAAAAGGCCATGGATAAAAATGGTATTCTAAGCCCAATGGTTCAGTCGTAACCTATTGAGTTGAGTGTGGAACTTGTAAAAGAATTCAGCCATAATCCCAAAGAGTCTAATCGAGTTGATTAGCGCTCAAGGAGACGTAGCCCAAGACGTTTGGGTGAACTCCATATTAAGCTTGTTGTCCTATGGTTTGTTTACTTGCTGCATCTTGTTGCTATGTCTATGATGTTTATTTGTTTCACTGTTATATGCTACATATCAGTTTTAAGCAAATAAACAGTGAAAGGCAAACACAATCATACACCTATTTCAAGTACTTAATTCCACAAATTATCAATCATAAACATAGATCTTGGGAATATATAAGCTTTGGAGTGGGAGAGGTTCTTGTAAGCTTGACAAGAAGCTTTTAGTGCCCCATTTCAGATCATTGATCCCTTGTGTTATTGACGAGGGATTATTTATTTCCTGTAGAAATAATTAGAAATGATTATTTCTATGTGTTTGTTGAGGAATGGATAAATCCTATGTTTATTTCTGAGTTTGAACTCAGTCTAAATGACCTAAGTATGAAAGAGATGGGTGAATCTATGTGTTAACTAAGTTCTTGTGTCGAAAGTAAATGAATAATAAGACATAGAATATATATAATTGAACAATTTCATGAATGATAACTTTATATTCATGTACATATACATATGCAGGTCACGTCGAGTACTGCAAGCTCAAGAGAGACAATGTTCTTATGTAAATGTATATATTTTTATATATCCTTGCGTGGGTTGGCATAAGGGAGAATTTAGCTCTAGAGGGATAGGCTTGCAAGCCTTATAATTCTCATAAGGGATAGGTGCCATGACCGTGTGCTCGGAGCTATGGCAAATACCTTACACACACACACACATATTCAGGTCGGGGGTAGAGTAGTTCTACAACTAAAGTGTTGCGCAAAGGGGAGGGCTAGGGGGTTATGAGCATTATAAGGCTTGATAATACTAAATTCATGCATTAACACTAGTGCAGGGGGGAGGGTCAGGGGTTTGAGCCCGAGGCAGGTAGCATTTAATTGTGGTCATTGATTTCTTTGCTTTATGGGAGTCATTGATTGTTCATGGGACCCTTGGAAATATAAAATGGGGGAATGCACTTATCTTTATAAAGGGACAGGGATAGAAAAAAGGCATAAGCTGAGTAATGATGTGGTTTTCCATGTGTGCAGGACTTATATGTCCTAACAACGTTATAATGTAAAATGTGTGACTTGCAAGCATTAGGTTGGTCATGTGAGCCCCAATCCCAAATGAGGTTCCATGGCTAAGGTGGCAGCCACGAACATGAAAGTGACATGGACCCGCTTGGGGTGTGACATGGCAGAGACTAAAGTGCCACGTGGGTGCCACATTGTAGAGTCGACGATGTGTCAAGGATTAATGGAGTATACTTTAAATGGCCATATATTTTTATCCATGGGTCAGATGGAGATAAAATTTTATATTTCAGAAATATTTCAACAAGACAAATGTAATGGTGATGTTTATTCTAGGTTTTGTGGAATTTGAAAATTGACAAAAATTTTAAACCCCATTTCCATACTAGGACATTGGAGGTCGAGTCTTCCATAGTAACACCCCATTCTACCCCTAGTATTGGTTATGGGTAGATGGGGGTATGTTACAATATTCCCCCATACATTAGTTTCAATGAAAAGTGTCATTGAAATAAAGAGTTTGTCCTCAACCCTAAGGAGTGTCCATGAAAATTACAAGGGAAAAATGGATAAGCATACAAGTCAACAGGTGGCAAGGAGACATTTAACATTATCGAAATTTCCATAGTCATGTTTTTCCTTAAGGAAAGAGAATTATGATCCTTCCAATCGACGAGAAGCCAAGAAACTAGTTATTATTGTTGTGAGTAGGCAATTTGGGGAGGAATTGCGATTCAAACTCCATTCTATATGCAAGGAGAAAATTCCTAGATCTAACAATCTCAGGAATCCTACTGCAACCAACTGGATCTACTTCACTTAGATTGTAAACAACATTGCAAGATTATTTCAGATTTATTCTTGAAACATTGAAGTAAATTACTGAAGCATCCTACACCAAATTAATTATGATTATGAAACATAGAAACTGAGCAAGGAAAATAGAAACACATAGGACACCGTTATTTTTGGACAAATGTCCCTGGAAAAAGCCAATGTCGGAAAACTGGTGCAACAACTCTAAGGGTTTATTATTATTAAACAGTATAAAATTCTAAATACATATTTGAATACCTCACAGGGTTATTCTATTACAGAGAGAAATACTCGCAAAAAAATTAGTGATATTACCTCACATAATCACTAAGAAAATCTCAATTGTTCTGGATGCTGGATGAGGTGCTCCTAGCATGCCTTGCATGATCTCTGTAATGCCTCTACATGTTCCCAACGTCAACCCTCTCAAGGATAGAATCACCCAATGGGGGAATCGATTAGTATCCTAGAGTCACTTCTCTTAACCTCCTGGTCTCACACCCCGACTTTCAGCTGCTTAAACTGACTCTCTGCTCAGATTTTCGACTTTCTCTCTCTCCCTCTACGCTGCTTCTACATGGCCCTTCTAGCCCTGCGTCAGCCTCTACGTCAAGGCTACTGGATCACTCTCTTCCTCTCTCTACTAATGATCCTCCGGCTGAGAATCTCACTTTCTCTCCAGAAGCTATCCTTGCCCCTATACTGCAAGAAATCACCTCAACCGAATTTTCCTCCTGAGAACTTCTCACTTCAAAACATCGATTTCCTTGATCTCTCGATGTGTTTTCCAAATGACCCTCAAGCCCTCCTTATATCTTCTTATTGGATAACCAACGACCTAGATTAAATCTTAATCAAAGGCTCAGATCATTTTGGCTTGATCTGTGTCTTTTTCTAGAAGTTTCACCCATGATTAGATTAATACCCATTAATATTTTAATTTCCCTAAGTTTAGACTTAGGAACCCCATTAAAAATATTAATTATTTTAATAAAATCACTTCCGTGTGGAATTTCCCAAAACTCTTTCTGATTTCTTTGTAATACATGTGCCCAAGCTTCCCTGTAAAATTTTAGGCTTAGAGCACATCTGATGCTACCCTAAATCAACACTCCCTCTTAGCAAGGAATGTGCTCTAACAATATATTGTTGTTGCATACTGCTCTGACTCTAAAGCATCGTCCTTTGCGTTGTTGATGTCTGACATGTTGTCCACCAACTACTGCATTGTTGCTGCTACTATATTGTTACCTTTGACACTACCACTGCCAATGCTACATTTGTACTACAACTCCCTCTCAAATGTTGCATATGCTATGTTGTTAACACTACCACTACTAACACAGCATCTGTACTGCAACTCATTTGCTGAGAGAAGCAACTGAAAACACCCAAGACTAGACAAGTATCTAGTGGATACACCTTGGTGATGAAAGCCTGACTTTGCTAGTCCCATGTTGTCTTCTAAAGCCACTGTGTTGCTGAAGCTTTGTATTGTGCCTCCATGCATTGTTGCCTCTCTACTCTATGTTGCTCACATTATGGCGCTACTAACTATTGCATCTGTCGAATCAACACTCCATGGCACCAACTAAAAACTCCTCCATCCCACTACTACTAATCATGGGCTCCCGTAGCAAGGTGATGATCCAAGAGGTGGGCTCCTCAAGGATCATACCCATTTGTAGCTTTATCGAACTACAATTATATATCATCCCACCTCCCTCCTAGAGGTATCTTCACTGTCATGGTGAACTGCTCCTTCTGTTTAATCTTTGCGGCTACAACCTTAGGATCATGCTTCACATCCTTTTCCTTTTTCTTCAAAGGACAATGGGATGCATAGTGGCCCATCTCACCACATTTGAAACATTTCACCTTGGATATGTCCTTCTTTCATCTTCGTTGCCCCTGTTGTCCCTTTAATAGAAGGGTTGTGTTATCCTCCTCCTCTACTTTGGGCTTCGACCCACTATTTTTGTTGCTTCCGTCAAGTTTGAGCTTGAGTAGGTCTCTCCTCGGCTCTCCTTATTTCAGATCTGACCACATCTTGTCCCAAATTGGAAATGTTTCTCTACCCAGGATACTCTAGATAAAGACTTTCCATTCATCCGAGACGAAATTTAGAGCCAGTGTCACTAACTCTGAATCTTGAGGTGTGTGCGCCGCAGCCGACAACTCTTCACAGGTCTCCTTCAATTTCGTGAGGAATGGATCCACATGTTCTCCTTTTTGCATCTGAGAAGATCTCAGCTTCTGCTCTAAGTACATCTTCTGCTGCTCGGAAGATCCCTGATATAATGTGGCCAAGGCATCCCACATCTTCTTATCAGTCCCTTTGTTAGCAACGTGGCACACCATGTGATCCTTGACTCCATCCAGGATCATCCTTTTCACCTTAGCCATCTCACGTTTGTACTTTTTCAGTGGATCGCATCCACAGGGATAGCTACCACACTATCAACATACGTCTTGAGGGCATGCTCTATTGGAAATACTGAGAGGGGGGGGGGGGGGTGAATCAATATTTCTTTTCAATTGTTAATCAGTTAGACTCTACACAATTTAAAATCAGAGAAATGAATAATTTTATTAATGGAAAAAAAAAGGACAAATGATCCTTTTATAAATGAAGGTGTACAATGATTGCCAAGCACCAACTTGGACTTAATGAGGCTCCAACCTCTTGATCCAAATTGGTTCCATAAATGACTGTCACAAGAACCATGACTGTATCAGGTTGGGAGGAACATCAAAGAATCCAGAAAAGCAATCAAAACACCCCTGAACCAGTGGCAATGGCAGTGAGCATGGAACGACGAGGACCTCGGTCAAAGCACGTTGACCGAGGCTCATGGAGACTGCGCGGGAGGCCGAATTAGCCCTTGGGAGGCCCAAATTGCGAAAAGGAGGTGGATTTTGAGAATCATTGGGTGAAAGGGCTCGAAATGGGGAAGCCCCAAGCACTCGGTTGCATGGGGAGCCGGAGGACCATGGGCGAAAAGCGAAAAGAGCTAAAGGACAAAGGCGGGACCCGCTCCGAAAACCGGCAATATTAATCGGGGCGCCCTCAAATGGTAAGCAGTTTTGGGTGAAAGCGGAGAGATCCCACTCAACGATCGCCGCGTGGCAAGCGGAGGAGAGAGAAAACCACCATTGATCATGCACTAACAGTGGAGCAAGTCAACCGCGCGAAATGAGTGAACGACGTTGGATCTGGGGGATCCAGATCGGACGGCTGAGATCGCACCCAATGGGGAAGAGGAATCGATGAGGGATTAAGCCACAGTTTGTAAATATTTGAGGTCTGTTTTACCGGCACGGTGGAGGAAGACTCATTCCACGAATGTAACTGAAGAACTGAACCGACGAAGCAGGTTGGCACGAGTTACAGGAGGACATGTGGCCACTCCCTGTGAGCCGATGATGACGCCGGACAGGGAACTCCAAGCGCAGCTGCAGAAGGTGAATCGATGGAGGCAGAAGAGGAACCGAATAGGCATGGGAATGAATGGTTCTAAAGCCATGAACATAGATGGAGATAGAGAGACAGAGAGACTAGAACCTCGAGAGGAGGATGGAATATAGAGAAAAGAAGACAGTGAAGCAAAAGCAGCAGAAGACAGAGGGTCGAGCTGACCAAAGGCAACATCGAGCATCCGAGAGCTTGAGAGATTCAATCCATCCCAGAGGGGATCTGTCCGGACTGAGCACCACATTGGGCTCTCTCCATTGTAGACCAGAAGGTCACAAAGCTGGTAGGCAAGCGAGTCTGTGCACTCCAGTGTCTTGGGGAATCCAAGAACCACCCTGCCAAGCAAATCTGCTTCAGGTGACTCATATTGAGCTCCTGCATTGTAATTCTCTGCTTAAAGACACAATACAATAAGGCCACCACCGAAGTTGGACCAGAGATGTATGCCTAGAGAATAGGGTGAACTCCTTATTAATTTCTTGTGTTTGTGTTTGCTTACTGTATTTTCTTTGTTGTCTTTCCATTTCAAATGTCTGTGTATTGGCAATCTGATCGATCCGTTGCTTAAGTAACATAGACACACACACCAGCACATGATTCTGTAATACCTTTGTTCAATAAAGCTTTAACTGATGTCACTCATAGGGTGATTATCAGATCAAGTGGTATCAGAACTTTAGGCTATAATGTTAGACAAGCTTGTGTTGGTTTAGCTGTTGAATGCTCACTAGATCAAAGCTCAAATTAGGAGAAGGAGAGTTGGTGGAAACTAATCCTGAAATTGGGAGAGTCTATCCGCAGAAGACAATGTCAGAGGAAGGTTTTGTGGGGCCAGACCCTCAATTCATAGAAATTTTCCTAGCTATAAAGTCTATGGTAGAAGAAATGTATAGGGACTTTAGAAAGCATAAGACTGAAGATTCATCAGGTTCCAAACAAGATAAAGAAGAAGATAAATCTCACTTCCATGACCACTCCAAAGGAAAAGGGAAAGAGGAAAGCTTTCTCACACCTCCTAATAGCCTTGTGCATAACAAGAAAGCATCTATGATCAAGCTATATATTAAGTTTGACTTTCTTATATATGATGGAGAGCTAAATGTTGAAAAGTTGGACAATTGAATTAGACAAATTGATGTGTATTGCAAGGTACAGAACATAGACTCAGACAAGAGTAAGATTCAGCTGGCAAGCCTACACCTAGCAGGCACTGCCTTGGTTTGGTGGGAAGGCAGAACCCAAGCTGATATGAAAAGACATGGTAAGACTATATTTGTCTGGAGTGAAGTTTTTTCTGCAATCAAAAAGCAGTTCTATCCATTGGCCTACATGCAACAAGCCATGATGAGTTGGAAAATTCTTCGGCAGTTGAAAGGGAAAAGTGTGCAACGGTATACTCAAGAATTCGGAAAGAGAGCATTGATGTTGGGTATCTCATTAAACTCACCAGAGACTCTTTTGAAGTACATCGGTGGTCTACACAGCTACATGAGGCATACCATCCTCATGTTCAATCCCACTAGTATAGATGAGGTATCTATACAAGCTACTCATCTAGAAGCTAGAGGAAAGAATGGAAGTCCAGAAGTTAAGGGACCATCCCAACCCACTGTAAGCAAGAGCAAGGAGAAAAGAAAGTAGAAGTGGAAAGCAAGGAAGGCTAACACTGCATAGAAGAGCAAAGCTTCATGCACTCACTGTAAAAAGGATGGGCATGATGATGAGCATTGTTGGATTCTGCATCCAGAGCTGAGGCCTAAGAAATCCGAGGGCAAGAAGAAGAAGATTGTTGCAGCTATTCAGAAAGATTTGGGGTCAGACTCAGGAGATGAAACAACTATTGCAACCATAGGTATAAAAGGTAAGAATTCTGAAGCATCTACTAGTAATTCTACTCAATCGGTTATTGATGAAGAAAATGAGAGAAAATGACATGAGCTTTTCCATATTCAAGTTATTTCCAAAAATCAAAACATTTATACTTTGTTTGATAGTGGCTCACAAGTAAATCTAATTTCTCAAGCAATTGTAAAAAATTGGGATTAGCAACTACACCTCACAAGAAACCATACCCATTAGGATGGTTGAATGACAAAGCACAACTACAAGTGACTAGACAGTGCAAACTCAAGTTTTCTTTTGGGTCAGGATTTGTAGATGAGGTTGAGTTAGACATAATTCCTTTGGATATATGTGGAATTGTTTTAGGAAGTCCTTAATTATAGAAAGGCTATTTTCTATAAAGCTGAGAACAAGTATCTACTTGTTAAAGATCGAATCGAATACTTTGTAAGAGCTCATAAGCTCAAGAATAATTATACTCTCATAAACTCAAGGCAGATGAAAAGAATGATAAATTCATGCAAACAATTCTTACTGATGGTTGTAAAGGAAAAGAACCCTGACAAAACCAATGTATTTGAGGGTTGTAATGCTAAACAGCAAGCTGATATAGAAAATGTTGTTTCAGAGTATGATGTCTTATTTCATGAACCTAAAAGTCTGCCACCCAAAAAGGGAATAGTACATGATATTATTTTGCAGCAAGATGTTCCATTGCCTAACATTGGGATGTACAGGTTGTCTGCTTTAGAGAATGTTGAAATCAAGATGCAGGTGCAGGAGTTGCTCAAAAAAGGGTTCATCGAGCCTAGCACATCACCATGTGGGTCACCAATCATTTTGGTGAGAAAGAAAGATGGCTTGTGGAGAATGTGCATTGATTACCGAGCACTGAATAAGATAACAATCAAAAATCATTATCCGCTTCCTCGCATAAATGATCTTTTAGATCAATTAAAGGAAGTTGTTTATTTCACCAAGCTGGATTTGCACAGTGGATACCATCAGGTCAGAGTTGCAGAGCAAGATGCATGGAAGACTGCTTTCAAAACAAAGCAGGGATTGTATGAATGGTTGGTTATGCCTTTTGGCTTGACCAATTCTCCTGCTACTTTCATGAGATTAATGAATGATGTACTCAGACCTTTTCTTGATGATTTTGTTATTGTGTATCTGGATGACATTCTGATTTTTAGTAAAACGTGGGAAGCACATTTAAATCATGTTAAGCAGACACTAGATGTTTTGAAAAGACAAAAACTTTATGTTAAACTCTCAAAATGTGAATTTGGCAAAACATATCTAAACTACTTGGGTCATATAGTAGGGGGAGGTAAATTGAAAATAGATCCCTCTAAAGTGGCAGTCATTGTGAACTGGCCTAAACCCAGGTCTACTACAGAAGTGAGAAGCTTATTAGGAGTAGCACAATACTAGAGGAAGTTCATTTCTAACTTTTCCTCAATTGTAGCTCCCTTACATGCTTTAACAGGTTTGAATAAGGTGTTTCATTGGGGAGGCAAACATCAGAAAGCCTTCGACACCTTGAAAGGAAAGATTAGTACAACACCTGTACTAGCACTGCCAGATCTACGAAGATCATTTGAGATCCAAACTGATGTCAGTGACTATGCCATGGGAGCAGTGTTGACACGGCACGGTAAACCCATATGTTATCATTTTGAGACTTTTAATCCTGCAGTAGTTAACTATCCTACATATGATAAAGAATTGTATGCATTAGTTCAGAGTGTGAAAAAGTGGAAACATCACTTAATGGGAAAAGAGACAGTAATACATACTGATCATCAGCCACTTCAATATTTACACTCCCAAACTAAGTTGCAGCAATCAAGACCTTACAGATGGATGGGTTTTCTACAACAGTTTCATTTATTCATCAGATATAAAAAGGGCATACATAACAAGGTTGCAAACATGTTAAATAGACCCATTATAAATGCATCCACCATACTTAAGCATAATTTTGTACTACATGAAAGCTACATTGAACAATATGCTCAGGATATGGACTTTAAAGATGTATATGCAACTTTGAGTCAAGGCAAAAGAGTAGAAGAATTGGACTATCATGTGAAGGACCGACTCTTATATCATTGTGGTAAACTCTGCATTCCACAAACTAAGAGAGTAAAGATAATTAGGGAAGCACACACTTCTCTGATATCAGGTCACTTCGGGGTAAGTAAAATAGTTGCACAACTGCAAAGATTTTGTTATTGGTCGAAAATGAATGAGACAGTTTCTAGATATGTAAGAGGGTGTGCTTTCTGTGCTAAAAGCAAGCCCAGCAATAGAAAACTAGGCTAGTACACTCCATTGTCAGTTCCTTCTCACCCTTGGGAAAGTGTTTCCATGGATTTTGTTGGAGGACTACCTAAATCTAGGAAAGGTCATGATTATCTATATGTTATTGTGGATAGGTTCAGCAAAATGTGTATTTTGATACCTTGTAATAAACATATTACAGCTGAACAGACTGCAAAATTATTCTTTGAACATGTATGGGCTCATTTTGGATTACCCACTTCCATTGTATCTGATCGAGACACCCGATTTGTGGGGAAGTTTTGGTCAAGTCTGTGGGAATTGATGGACACCAAATTGAAGAAAAGCACGGCTTTTCATCCACAAATAGATGGCCAGATAGAAGTAGTTAACATGACAGTGATCTAGTTACTGAGAGGTTATTGCAGCAAACATCCTAAGCTTTGGGATGAACACTTATGTTATGTGCAGCATGCTTACAACAAAGCAAAACACTTTTCTACACAGAGATCTCCTTTTGAGACCTGTTTTGGTTTCACACCAAGGTCTCCTTTGGATTTTGTCTTTGGTAAACATACCATGGTTGATGGACACAGTGACGTGGACAAGGCAACTAGGTTCATTGAACAGATCTAGGAGATCCACCAGGCAATACAGGAACAACTGGAAAAGAGCCAAGCGAAGTACAAGGCTAGGCATGATAAGCATCGAATGGAGCATAGTTTTCAAGTTGGTGACTAGGTCTGGCTGTATATCAGCAAGGACAGAATGCAAGGTGAAGGTAAAAAGCTAAAGCCTATTAGGTATGGACCCTTTAGGATACTTGAGACAATTGGTGAAAATGCTTTTCGCCTTGATTTTCCAGCTTACATGCACATCTACTCAATCGTAAATGCAGATTTCTTGAGATTGTTTGAACCTTCAATGATTGAGGACCCTGAAGAGCAAAGTTAATTACCTTCTATAGGTGACCTGCTACCTGAATATCTTAATGAATTGCAGGAAGACACAGTGCTGGACAGGAAGGTGAGGACAACGCATAGGGGAGATGTTGAGTACCTCAAAATTGGGCTCAAAGGTTCGAAGCCAAGCAGTGCAAAGTGGATTGAGATTGGACAAGTGAGAAAGCAATACCCTCACTTAGTCGATGCTTGAAAACCAAATTTTGGTGGTCCAAAAGCTTTTTCAGTGGGAAGGTCGTGATCCGAATTGGATCCATAAAGAACTGTCATAAGAACTATGATTTTTTTAGGTCGAGACAAACATCAAAGAATCCAGAACAGTGATCAAAAAAACCCCTGAACCAATGGCAATGGCAGCCAGCGTGGAACGACGAGGACCTCGGTCAAAGCACGTTGACCGAGGCCTATGGAGACTGTGCGGGAGGCCAAATTAGCCCCTGGGAGGCCCAAATCGGGAAAAGGAGGTGGATTTTGATGCGCAATTAGCGCTTAGGCGCTAAGCTAGGCGAAAGGGCTCGAAATGGGGAAGCCACAAGCACTCAGTCACGTGGGGAGCCGGAGGACCGTGGGAGAAAAGCGAAAAGAGCTAAAGGACAAAGGCAGGACCCGCTCTGGAAACCGGCGATATTGATCGGGGCGCCCTCAAACGGTAAGCAGTTTTGGGTGAAAGTGGAGCGATCCCACTCAACGATTGATGCATGGCAAGCGGAGGAGGGAGAAAACCATTGTTGATCGCGCACTAACGGTTGAGCAAGTCAACTACACGAAATGAGCGAATGGCGTTGGATCTGGGGGATCCAGATTGGATGGTTGAGATCGTACCTGATGGGGAAGTGAAATAGACGAGGGATTAAACCGTAGTTTGTAAATATTTGAGGTCTGTTTGGCCACCACGGTGGAGGAAGACTCATTCCATGAATGTAAGCAAAGAAGTGAACTGACGAAGCAGGCTGGCGCGAGTTACAGGAGGACATGTGGCCACTCCCTGTGAACCGATGATGACACTAGACAGGGAACTCCAAGCACAACTGCAGAAGGTGAATCGACAAAGGTGGAAGAGGAATCGAAAAGACATGGGAATGAATGGCTCTAAAGCCATGAACAGAGACAGAGACAAAGAGACAGAGAGACCAGAACCCTTAGAGGAGGACGGAATACAGAGAAAAGAAGACAGTGAAGCAAAACCAGCAGAAGACAAAGGGTCGAGCTGACGAAAGGCAGCGTCGAGCATTCGAGAGCTTGAGAGATTCAAGCCATCCTAGAGAGGATCTGTTCAGACTGAGCACCACATTGGGCTCTCTCCATTGTAGACCAGAAGGTCACAGAGCTGGTAGGCAAGCGAGTCTGTGCATTCCAGTGTCTTGGGGAATCCAAGAACCACCCTTCCAAGCAAATCTGCCTCAGATGACTCATATTGAACTCCTGAATTTTAATTCTCTGCTTAAAGACACAATACAATAAGGCCACCACTGAAGCTGGACCGAAGATGTAGCCCTGGAGAATAGGGTGAACTCCTTATTAATTTCTTATGTTTGTGTTTGCTTACTGTATTTTCTCTGTTGTCTTTCCATTTCAAATCTCTGTGTATTGGAAATCTGATCGATCTGTTTCTTAAATAACATAGACACACACACCAGCACATGAGTCTGTAATACCTTTGTTCAATGAATCTTTAACTGATGTCACTCATAGGGTGATTATCAGATCACCTCCAGGGCTTCGACCCTATCTTCACCAAGGCTCCAACCTTGAGTTTAGGGGCACCTATCCAAAGGACACCAATCCTTCTCTGCTGCTTCAAAATCTATTTCAACAAATGTCTCCAAAGGGCTGCTCCATGGTCTATAACAGCTGCTCAAATGTTCTTGATCAATAACCATTCCAAAATACTTCAAGGATTATTAAATGTAACTACAAGGTCTACTCAAGGAGTGTTACCATGTCTGTTCCACATTTTCTTCAAGAAGCTGCTTCAAGAGGTTTTCAATAATTCTCTAAAGCAGCTCAGTGGATCTCCAAACTCGAAAATTCTAAAATATTCTTCACAATATGAAAAAGGACTGCTTTGATGGTCTTCAAAACTGATATCAAGGAGTGTGCCAAGTCTATTCACAAGAACCCAACTATACCACTTAACCATTGTTGCACCAATACCACTGTTTAAACTGCTCCAATATTCATACCCAACGATTTATACATCATGTCAATACTTTTGTTCCAAATTAACCCAATGTTATTTCTCAGATCAGAAATAGTAGATGCATAGGTATGTGTTTTAAGGGCTACCACAGGTTCGAAAAGGAGTAGAGTTACAAACCTGTATTATTCTAAAGCCCTCAAGTTCGAAGCACTATAATTGCATCAAGGGAAACAAGAGAACACTACAACAGTAATTAAAGTCTGAATCTGCAATTACCACAATTATTCCACAGTCCGAGTTACAGGTGTCACAGAGATCTTGTTACAAAATCTACAACCCTTGTTGTAGGTAATTCGTCCTGTACAGTCCCTTAATCCTAACTCATGTTCATGAGATATGAACATCTCTTCACCTTTACCGAGATTCTATGCTTAATCAAATGATTGGATGATCCGAAACAAGGAGATTTGACCACATATGTATACACAAATTTCGACCCTCCAATGAATAGACATGACCCTTAAGGTAGGCTGACATGTCCTTGAAAGATGAGGTCAGCTCACTAACCAGAAAGTTAATTTTAACTTAAAAAATTAATAACTTTCAAATTGCTTGGAAATTTTGGTTGAGTAATAGCTCGTTAGAAAGCTAAAAATATGCTTTATAAGATGGTATAAGTGTCATGTTCAGATGCAACCTTTCAAATGTGAGAAATATGTTTTTTTATGTGACTGGTCAATAGATGGTGCATAAAAATAGAGGACAGTGGATGGGATTCTTCATGAGGATCATCAAGTGTTTACCAAGTGGTCATTCATCATGGTGTCTAGTCTTCATCATTTATTATCCCTAGTCACTGTCATTATGTCCTTGCCTTTTTCAACAATATATTGACATCAATGACAACTAGATTAACAATCTCCTCCTTTGTCATTGGATGGCAATATTTTTCTTCTCTCCCCCTTTGACATCAATAGCAAAGGAGTGCACAAGGACTCCCCCTATCGAACTGCTCCCCCTATCATACGGCATCTTAAGAATAAGCTTAGTATGATGCTAGAGAAATAACCCCCATCTTTTGGCGAAGATGTTCAAATGCTTCTCGAGGAAGGGGTTTGGTGAAAATGTTTGAAATCTGCTCCTTTGTATTGATATATTCCAACCTAATGTTTTGTTCGGCCACCTGTTCACAGAGAAAATGATATTTGATTGGTATATGTTTGGTATTTGAGTGAACCACTGGATTTTTACTGAGACTGATAGCACTTGTGTTGTCACAATATATGGTGATTGGTTGCGTGGTATCTATGTTGAAATCCTTTAGAGCTTCCTTAATCTATAATATTTGAGTATAACAATCTCCAGTAGCTATATACTTGGCTTCAGTTGTAGATAGTGATACGGATGATTGTTTTTTGATGAGCCAAGATACTAGACAATCTCCCAGGAAGAATGCATTTCCACTAGTACTTTTTTTATCATCGACACTTTCGGTCCAATCAACATCGATATATGCAGTCACAGTAAGAGTTCAGCTCTTAGGGTACATCCTTTCAAGAGTTCCTTTCAAGTATCTGAGAATCCTTTTTACACCCAACAAATGGGATTTCTTAGGAGTTAATTGAAATCTTCCTACCATTCCTACTGCTTGCATAATCTCGGGTCTTGTAGCCGTTAAGTATAGGGGTGCTCCAATTATTGATCTGTAAAGATTTACATCTACTGAGGGGATTCATCATCTTTGCTCAATTTGCATTCTGTGGTCATTGGTGTGCTCATAGGTGCACAGTTTTCCATCCCATATCTTTTAAGCATGTCTTTAAGATATTTTGCTTGAGATATGAACATGCCTGTTGTGGTTTGAGATACTTGTAGTCCAAGGAAGTAAGATAACTCACCAATCATCGACATTTCAAACTCTTTTGACATATTTTGAGTAAACTCATGGCTCATCTCATCATTATTTCTAGCAAAAATCAAATCATCAACATAGAGAAGAGTGACTAGTAACTTATCCTCGCCCATCTTCATGTAGATATTACTTCTTGCCACCCCCTTTTTGAAGCCTTGTTGTCATACATAGTGATCCAATCTTTTGTACCAAGCTCTAGGAGCTTTTTTCAACCCATATAATGCCATTTTCAACTTACAAACAAAGTATTTTCCTTCTTCTAGATCAAACCCTTTTGGTTGCTCCATGTAGGCTTATTCCTTGAGTTCCCCATTTAGAAATGCTTATTTGATGTCCATTTGATTGACTTAAATCCTTTTGAGCAAGAAAATGCCAATAACATCCTTATAGCTTCCATACGAGCTACTGGTTCAAAGGTCTTCAAATTCAATTCCTTCAATTTGTGAATAACCTTTACAAACAAGCCTTGCCTTACTTCTAATGATTTGTCCATCTTCATTCATTTTGTTTTGGAACACCCACTTGGTTCCAATTATATTTTTATCCTTTGGACGAGGTACCAGCTCCCATGTCTCATTCTTCTCGATTTGAGTCATTTCTTCTTCCATGGTTTCCACCCAATGAGGATCCTTACTTTCTTGAGTAAAATTTGCTGGTTCTATCATAGATAGGATAGAAACATCATTTTTCCTGGTTTTCTTGTCATCCTTCTTTGGGTTTGTATCCCCTCATCTACATTGCCAATAATATGCTCTTCCGGGTGGTTTTTTTGGAGGAATTTCACTTTTGAAGGAGTTTGAGATGGTTCTTTTTCCTTTTGTTTTTCTTGATCTTTTTCCTCTTTTTTCAAGTTATTCTTCGCTTTCTTCAATGAGGGGGTCAACTTCATGATCTTCAATTTCCTTTTCTGGAAGTGCTTCATCAATCTTCACATCAATGCTTTCAACTATTTTCCATAGTCGATTATTGTAGCACTTGTAAGCTTTGCTCCTAGTAGAATATCCAAGGAATATTCCTTCGTCAACTCGAGAATCAAATTTTCCTGGTGAGTCATCATTGATCTTTATGAAGCATTTGCTTCCAAAAATCCTGAAGTATTTTACTGAAGCAGATCTTCCTTTCCATAATTCAAGAGTCTTCTCATTATTTGGTCTTAGTTGAGTTCGATTCAAGGTATAAAGTGGTGTCCCAACTACTTCTCTCCAAAATTTTGGTTGCAAGTCATTTGCTAGTAACATTGTTCTTGCCATTTCTTGAACAATTCGGTTTCTTCTTTCAACTACCCCATTTTGCTTGGGTGTTCTAGCAGCAGAGAGTTCTCTTTCGATTCCTTTTACTTTACAAAATTAATCAAATTATTTCGATGTGAATTCTCCCACTTTATCCGTTCTAAGATATTTAATCTTAGAATCCTTTTCATTTTATACAAGAGCTTTAAGATTCTTAAAACATTCAAGTGCTTCGGATTTATATTTTATGAAATATACCCACGTCATTCTAGTATAGTCATCAACAAATAAAGCAAAGTACCTTTCTCCTTGGAGTGTTGGAGTTCTAGTTGGCCCACATAAATCTGCATGAATGATCTCCAGAGGTTTTGATGTTGAGAACTCCTTAGTCTTATGGTTGGTTCTAGTTTGCTTGCCATGTTGACATGGGCCACATACAACTTGATCTAGTTTGAACATCTTTGGAATGTGCCTTACTGCATTAATTTTTCTAATATTGATCAAGTTATCAAAACTTGTATGCACCAGTCGCTTGTGCCATAGCCAACTTTCATATGTTTGACTTAGATAACATTTATCTTCTTGAATTTTGTTCAGAATGTAGACGTTATCTAATGTTCTAACTCCTTTCGCCACAAGTTCTCCTGAGGAAGAGTTCCTTATTTCACAATCTTTAGTGTTAAAGACAACATTATGTCTTTGATCACAAATTTGGATAACACTCAAGAGATTGTGTTTGAGCTCGTCTATCGGCAAAGCATTTTGAGCCTTTCCTTTTCCATTAATAAGGGTAACAGTTCCTTTTCCGTCAATTTTGGTAGATCCACTTCTAAAGGATACATTTCCTTCCTTTTTTTTCAATGAGACAAACTTCCTTTTGTCACTTGTCATATGTCTGGAGCACCCACTGTCCACAAACCAATGATTTTCATCATTGTGAGCACATAGAGCTAGGCCACATTTATCCGTATTGGGATTCTCATCTTTTGCTTCTCTTCTTTTGAGGGGGCGATTTTGTTCATTATGTCCATTATCATTACATAATGAGTAAATTGGATCAAATTTGGCCAAAGGATCAACATAGTTGTAGGTCTTGATTTTTCCTTGCCCCTTGAGACCACATGGTTTGTTTGCTTGATCCTTTAATCTTGGTGCTTCATTCTTACGAGCCATGAAATGTTTAGCTTGATGACCAAATTTTTTACAATAATAACAATGCCCAAAAAAGATAGTATGGTACATGTTGTAACAGCCATGATTTGAATCAGCATTCTTCCTTGGAGTTACTTTTTCTTCATTCTTTGGATTTGAGATGGGCCTTCGATGAGATGATTTCTCTTCTTTTGGATTGCTAGAAAGTATGTCGAAATAGCTTCTTGCATTATCCTTAATACTTGATGATTCTCCTTTAAAACCAATCCTGGATTTGTCATATTGAGGTTTTTGAGCATTAAGGATATTGTCAAGTGTTTGAGAGCTTTCCCAACTATTTTTGACTTGCTCTAATTCCTTCCTCAGAGATACTATTTTAGCTTCACGATTTTCACAGATTTTTTCCTTTTCTTTTAGCTTATTTTTCAAGAGGTCTTCCCTTCTTTTTGCTTCCTCCTTTTCTACCTTAAAAGAAATGATTTTATTTCGTAATTTCTCATTTTCTTCAATGGTGCTTATTAACAATTCATATACATTTCCTTCTACTTACGAATCATCATCATTTGTGAATGCCATGAATAATACCTTGGCTTCCAACATAGTCATTTTCTTCATCTGATTCATCATTACCTCCTTTGCGATGAGGAAATTATTAGTTGATTTCTTTTTTATGACTACAAATTCATCTTCATCAAACTCATCTTGCTTAGAGAAGAAATTCTTCTTATTAAACCCTTTATTTTTGTATACCATCCTTTTAGAATCCTCCTCATCATCACTATCATGCTTATGAGGACATTTTGCAGCATAATGACATATTCTTCCACATTTGAAACAAATAAGAGGGTACTTCAGAATCATCACTGTTGGTATTCCATCTTTTCCCCTTTTTTAATTTTGAGGCCTTGAATGTTGCATCTTTGGAACTTGGGATTCCTTTTCTCATCTCATAGGAAATGAGGATTCCATGAAGTTCATCCATCTTGAGAGTATCTAGGTCCTTCATTTCTTCTATAGCACTTACTTTGGAGTCAAATCTATCAGGGAGAGATCTTAAGACCTTTTGAACAACAATGCTTTCTTCAATATTTTCTCCCAATCCTTTAAGAGAGTTGACCACTTCAGCTACTCGGAGAAAGTATGATGCAATATCTTCTTCATCATCCATTTTTAGACTTTCGAATTGCCTCCTATGAGTTTGAAGCGTTTCCTTCTTAACTTTGGATTCCCCATCGTATAATCTAACCTACTTATCCCATAATTCTTTGGCCGAGTCACAATTCATGACTTTTGTAAATTCATAATCAGTGATTCCACTAGTGATGGAATTTAAGGCTTTGGCATTTGAAATGTAAGCTTTCCTTTCGTCTTAGTCAGTTGGAAGAGTGGAGGGAGCAGTTTACCCATTCAAAATCGAATGCCAAACTTCGGGTCCAAGGGACATCAAATAGTAGGACATCCTTTTCTTCCAAAAACCAAAGTTTGTTCCATCAAACACAGGAAGCCTCCCTGTCACTTCTTGATTCTTCATTGTGCCTAATAATCCTTCTTCTAGTTGTTAGGATGATAGTGAAGAAGCTAGATCTAATTCCAATTGTTGGAAATACTGGGGGGGTGGGGGGGTGGTGGGTGAGGGGCGGGTTGGGGGGGTTGAATCGATATTTCTTTTCAATTGTTAACCAGTTAGATTCTACACAATTTAAAATAAGAGAAATGAATAATTTTATTAATGGAAAAAAAGGACAAATTATCCTTTTACAAATGAAGGTGTGCAATGATTGACAAGAACCAACTTGGACTTAATGAGGCTCCGACCTCTAGGACTTCGACCCTATCTTCACCAAGGCTCCAACCTTGAGTTTAGGGGCGCCTACCCCAAGGACACCAATCCTTCTCTTCTGCTTCAAAATATATTTCAACAAATGTCTCCAAAGCGCTGCTCCATAATCTCTAACAGTTGCTCAAATGTTCTTGATCCAGAATCATTCCAAAATACTTCAAGGATTATTAAAGGTAACTACAAGGTTTTCTCAAGGAGTGATACAATGTTTGTTCCATGTTTGCTTCAAGAGGTCTTCAATAATTCTCCAAAGCAGCTCAAAGGATCTCCAAACTTGACAATTCTAAACTCTTCTTCACAATATGAAAAAGGACTACTTTGATGGTCTTCAAAACTGATATCAAGGAGTGTGCCAAGTCTATTCACAAGAACCCAAGTATACCATTGAACCACTGTTGCACCAATATCACTGTTTAAACTGCTCCAATATTCATACCCAATGATTTATACATCATGTCAATACTTTTGTTCCAAATTAACCCAATGTTATTTCTCATATCAGAAATAGTAGAGGCATAGGTCTATGTTTTAAGGGCTTCCACGGGTCCGAAAAGGAGTAGAGTTACAGACTTGTATTATTCTAAAGTCCTCATGTCAGAAGCACTATAATTGCACCAAGGAAACAAGGGAACACTGCAATAGTAATTAAAGTCTGAATCTGCAATTACCACAGTTCTTCCACAATCTAAGTTACAGGTGTCTCAAAGATCTTGTTCAAAAATCCGCAACCCTTGTTGTAGGTAACCTATCATGTACAATCCCTTATCCTAACTCATGTTCATTAGATATGAACATCTCTTCACCTTTACCAAAATTTTGTGCTTAATCAGATGACTGGATGATCTGAAACAAGGAGATTTCACCACATATATATACACAAATTTCGATCCTTCAACGAATAGACATGACCCTTAAGGTAGGGCTACATGTCCTTGAAGGATGAGTTCGGTTCACTGACCAGAAAGTTAGTTTTAACTTAAAAAAATAATAACTTTCAAACCGCTTGGAGATTTTGGCTGTGTAATAGCTCATTGGAAAGCTAAAAATATGTTTTATAAGATGGTATAAGTGTCATGTTCAGATGCAGCCTTTTGAGAGTGAGAAATATGTTCTTTTTATGTGACTGGTCAATAGATGGTGCAGAAAAATAGAGGACATTGGATGGGCTTCTTCATGAGGATCATCAAGTGTTTACCAAGTGGTCATTCATCATGGTGTCTAGTCTTCATCATTTATCATCCCTGGTCACTGTCATTATGTCCTTGCCTTTTTCAACAATATATTGACATTAATGACAACTAGATTAACATGCTCATCTAGAAGGAAAGACATTCTAGCCTTCCAGATCACGTAGTTGGAAGCTCTGTCCAACTTGTCCTGATCCCTCAAGCCACTGGTTTCCATATCCTCCGAAAAATGTTAAACAACTCCCTCTTTCTCCCTACTGCGTAGCTTCTAGGCTGGCTTACGCACTCCCTGATGGAGCTGGTAAGATGTTTCTCCTCTATTGCTCAACAAATGAGAAATATCGATTTCCTCAACAAGAAATCACTGAGGAAGTATTCCCTCACTATGCGATATGCTTCCTCCTCTAACAACTTTTCTTCCTAGCACTCATCTTGTAGAAAGCTACGTCCCTCTAACTCTGTGTGTGGCTCTGCGTAGCTCCCTCTACCTTGGAAAATTCTCAATCTGGCAGTCTTACCTCTCTGTCGTCTCACTTAGAGAGAGACACCCACGAAAATATAGCCCTCCTGGCTAGAACTATGCAATCCCTCAAGGGATTCTAACTGTCAGCAAGTTGGCCCTTGCTTCAGAGCTAGATCTGATCTTCCTTGTTTCACATCAACAGCTCTGGTACCATGTGAAAATACATAGATCTAACAATATCAGGAATCCTACTGCAACCAACTGAATCTACTTCACCTAGATTGTAAATAACATTGCAAGCTTATTTCAATTTTCTTCTTGAAACATTGAAATAAATTACAGAAGCATCCTACACCAAATTAATTATGATTATGAAACATAGAAACTGAGAAAGGAAAATAGAAACACATAGGACACCATTATTTTTGGACAAATGTCCTCAGAAAAAACCCAATGCCAGAAAACTGGTGCAACAACTCTAAGGGTTTATTATTATTAAGCAATAGCAAATTCTAAATACATCTTTGAATACCTCACAGGGTTATTCAGTTAGAAATACGGGCAGAAAACTTAGTGAGAGTACCTCACACAATCACTGAGAAAATCCTGGTTGTTCTGGTTGTTGGATGAGGTGCCCCTGGCAGGCCTTGCGATATTTGTGCACTGCCTCTACACTGTCCTAGCATCAACCCTCTCAGGCATAGTGTGACCCAATTGGGGAATCGACCAGTAGCCCAGATTCACTATTCTCATCTTCCCAGTCTCACACCCCGGCTTCCAGCTGCTGAAACTGACTTTCTACTCTGATTTTTTACTTTCTCTCTCTCCCTCTGAGATGCTTCTGTGGGCCTTTCTAGCCATGAGTCAAGGCTACTGGTTCACTCTCTGCCTCTCTCTGCTGATGATTCTCTGGCTAAGAATCTCACTTTCTCTCTTGAAGCTATCCCCACCCCTCTGCTACAAGAAATCATCTCGATCGAATTTTCCTCCTTAGAACTTCTCACTTCAGAAAATTGATTCCTTGATCTCTCGATGTGTTTTCCAAATGACCCTCAAGCCCCTTCTTATATCTTCCTGTTGGACAACCAACAGCCTAGATTAAATCTTAATCAAAGGCTTAGATTATTTTGGCTTGACCCGTGTCTTTTTCTAGAAGTTTCACCCATGATTAGATTAATACCCATTAATATTTTAATTTCCGTAAGTTTAGACTTAGGAACCTCATTAAAAATATTAATTATTTTAATAAAATCACTTCTGGGTGGAATTTCCCAAAACGCTTTCTAAGTTCTTTGGAATACATGTGCCCAAGCCTCCCTGCAAAATTTGAGGCTTAGAGCACATCCGATGTTACCCCAAATCAATAGCCATAACAACTACAAGGGCAAAATGGATAAGCATACAACTCAGCAGGTGGCAAGGAGACATTTAACATTATCTAAACTTCTTGAGTCATGTGTCGCCTTAAGGAAAGAGAATTATGATCCTTCCAATCGACGAGAAGCCAAGCAACTAGTTATTATTGTTGTGAGTAGGCAATTTGGGGAGAAATTGGGATTCAAACTTCATTCTATATGCAAGGAGAATCAACTAGACAACATGAGGAAGCATTGGGGAAGTAAATAACGGCTTGAGAATTGCATATCTCATCAATTTGTGGTTTATGAAAGCAGGTGAATGCACTTATATGTATATATGGTCAATACTAAAGAAGGAAATAGGAAATTGTATCCAGCTTAGCATGGAAGGATCATGCGTGTAGTTTCCCTTCTCTTGATGTTTCTTCAACCAATGAAGCTTCTTGAATAAATTTTCTTAAATGTAATTGTCTTTCTCTTGATGTTTCTTCCACAAGGGTGATTTATTCCTCCATTTCATAAGGACTTGAAATTATATTAATATTGGCTTAATTTGATTATTCAACTTCACCATCTTTTCTAGTTTTTATAAACTGATTTCTAGGCTTAATTAATCTATTCATAGAAACATGACAAGGACTTGTGAAAACTCATTAAAGTGAATATGCATGTTCTTACCTCTTTTCTTATCATTTTCACTCCTCCTTGTCCTAAATGTTTATATTGCAAATCAAATACAAAAACTCAAAAAAAAAATCTTATAAATCTAAATCTAACTCTTGATTTTCTTCCCCGACAATTGTGTCAAAAATGTTTGCCTAATTTATTAGTATAAATCAAGACAGTCTTTTAATCAATCCGGGAGTTAATAAACTTTGAAACACACTATTGTATGGAAAGAATTATGCTTAGATTCGCTATCGCTTTAAACAAATAGAAAATTGGTTAACTTATCTATTCAAAAAAAAAGTTAGAACAAGACTGCTAAGATTAACTAGAAGGTAACTTGTAAACTCGTTTCTAACTTGGTCAAATAAAGAAAACATAAAACAAAACTATAATCTATCAATCCAAATTTTAGAAAGGAACTAATCTTGCCAACCTAGACTACTCGAGCTCACAATGTCAAAATATCATGTTGTGAGTTGAGTATGCCTTTCAACAATGAAAATGGAAGGCCCACACAACAGTGTTTCATTCATTGATGTAGGTTATTAGTTGGATAATGAATTATAGCACACTTATTGAGAATTAAAACAAGGCATGCGACTCGCTTAAAATAATTTCACTGATCAAGTATTCACTAATGTCTCACACGTAGAAAATCAAGTTGTAGTGTCTTTGGCCTACTTCAAGTGGCTCGGTGACTTGCAATAGTACTCCAATGACTCCTCAGTGTTTACTCTCATCATCAAAGACAATTCTAAGTGTTAAAAAGAAATTAAATCTTTAGACATAAAAACAAGTTTGCTTCAAGTTTAAATTGATTGTTTATGCATGCACTACGGTCTTTTCTAGTAAATAGACTTCCTAAATATTTTACCTAATCTTTGAATACTAAAATTCCCTCAAAATCAGTGGTTATTCTATGAAAAAAGGAACTTAATTTGTTTATGAACACTACTGCAATTAGACTATGAAAATGAAGTAACCAAGTTGTGAAAAACACAGTTAGTATATAAACAATGTGATTGATAACAAATGAAAACAAATGTTTGCTTGCACATGAAAGTATGAACATAAAATGAAAATATCTCAAAAATATATATCAGAAAATCACAATTATGTACATTGAAGAAAAGAGTGCATAGACTTAGATAATGGGGACAATTCAATGCCTTAGCTTGTACACTTGAGGACTAGCAGCTAAAGGAACTCAGAGAATACATGTATTGGAAAAATGAAACTTGAAACAAAGCTTTAATTAAGAAGTTTTCTGAATATAGATCACAAAATAAAATAAATAAATAAATTTAAATTATGAAAAAAAAAAATAATCAAAGATTCACTAGTTTGCAATTTATACAAAATTAAATCAAACTAACCATTGATAATCTTCTTCAACCAGCCGATTGGGCATTCATTTGAATGAGATTCAACCTCCAAAGTGACTAAAATTGTGAGAATATCGAGGACTTTCAAAACTAGGCCGATATTTTGCCTAAAACAGTGTTTTCCTACCGACCAACCGCGTTGACCACACGTTCACTAGGGTTGGGTGTGGGTTTTCTCATCAAACCAGTGGGAATCTCACCATCTAGGGAATGTGGGGAACAAAACCCATGGTCTAAATTTCAACTAACTCACTTGCAAATAACTCAATAATGAGGAATTGCGAAAAATGTATGACTTCCTCTAAAAATTTGGTAAAAATGAATTACAATGCATAAAATTTGTTATATTTCAAAAATTAAAAATAAATTATAAAATACTTTTGGAAGAGTCTTATTGGTCAAAATAAAAGCAAAAAGTGGTCAAATTGACAAAGGATGAATTTATTTAGGCTAAAATATGGTTTGTTATTATGGCAAATTTTCACAAATATTGGGCACAAGTTCGATTCAAGAATTTATAATTTGGCTATTTTCATTAAAAAAAAAGGTTATATTTTGGCATTTTTTTAATTTATTATATTCTCTATTATTTTTCTTTTTAAACTTAAAGTTTGAAATTTTCTATTACTACAATAATAGTGTATCTATTAGTGATCTTCAATATTGGATTTTGAATTGCGATTTGTATATATAAATAAATAAATCTTGTAGAAGGCTCTTACTACCTCACAAGTGATGAATATAGGACAACATCCACAAATTCTTTAAATTAAAATATAGAATTATATTCTTGACTAAATGGAAGCATGCATATCAGTGATCTCCATTATTGGATCTCCATTATTGGATTTCGAATTACAATTTGTATATATAAATAAATAAATCTTGTAGTAGGATCCTCCTACTTCACAAATGAGGAACATAGGACAACATTCACAAGTTCTTAAAATTAAAATACAGAATCATATTCTTGACTAAATAGAAGCATGCATATCTATTGTTGTCTCGTAAATATGATTCATAAAATGCCAAAAGTTATCTAAATAGTTTGTTGAAATTAAGTCATCACATATTATTAAATAGAAGAAATAATCCAAATATTATGTAGCATCCTCGAAATTAAATTACAAGTAAATGATTTTTTAATTTATGGTGTATATAGCACTATTTTGGATTACTAAAAATTGTTTGCTAAATTTTATTTATTTTTTATTCATTTTTTATTTTAATTTTATACATTTATTATCTTATATTTCCAATTTGTAAAATAATGTTGTTTGTAAGTCATAAGCATAGTTGCATGGGAACCTCTCCTACCATTTCTTAAACCATTTCCCTCCGTGGTGGCATTTTCATGAGTTCAAGAACGGAAATGAAATGTCCCCAGTTAGCTAGGAACATAAATGAAATATAAAATGTCCCCAATTTGTCGGGTGCCTTTCTCGAACTTTGAAGCTTTTATGAAATGTCCCCAATTTGTTGTCCAAATACTTCGGAGCTTTTTGGGAGCTTAAAATTCAAGCAAATGGGGACTTCAAAACAAGTTTCTAGTATTGAAATATATAAATAAAATTTTATTTTTAGTATTAATAAAAACTATTTTCGATAATTATTATATTAAAATATAATTACTTTTTCAATAATTACAAACACCTACTTTGTTACAAGTATAATAAAAACCATTTTTCATAATTATTAAATTAAAATATAATTACTTTTTCAATAATTACAAACACCTACTTTGTTACAAGTATTTTTATTATGTTCATTCAAAATATCACTATAAAATAAAGATTAAATTACAAATAAATTTTATTTTAAAAATTATTTCCAAACAAAAAAACTACTTTATAACACTCACATTATAGTTTTGGATATGAATAACTTGTAATGCACACATATTTATGTGTGTACGGTGACCAACTACTAAAATCCAATAAATCAATGGGTAATAAATAGTGTTGTTATCAATCAACCACAACATTAAGTTTCATTATATTATCATTATGAGGGTATTACTAATTAGCTTTTTCCATGAGGATATGTATTGACAATGGGTTTGAGATATCAATGTCCATTGGCATGATGTCTTTTTGCTTGAGCCATCATTAAGTTTCATTATATTATCATTATGAGGGTATTACTAATTAGCTTTTTCCATGAGGATATGTATTGACAATGGGTTTGAGATATCAATGTCCATTGGCATGATGTCTTTTTGCTTGAGCCATGCATCCATTTATGCATTGTCAAATGGCCTTCTATTTATTATATTTTTTCAGGACGAAAAAGCATGATATTATATTATATGAGAAATATAAAGAAGCATATTTGTACATTCGATTGAAATTCTGAAGATGATCCATAGCTCTGGATCATTTATCAAAAAACATGGAACATATTCCAAAAAAAACACCTGCCAGGAAACTGACGGATCAAAGGCTAATATCCAGCGACACGATTATCTTAGATCATAGAGTTCACAGATCATAGACAAAAACATCCAGCTACAAGATTTTCTTAGATCATATATTTGTCATAGGAGGAGAATTCCGCAGAGATAAAACAAGAAGCAACATCAATTAAAACAAAATGCATAGAGAAAACCTGTGAGACTGCTATCATAAAAATAGAAATCAGGAAGAGAAAATTCTTGGATAGAAAAAAATTTCCCTTCAGAAGATACCTGCAAATACCAAGAACCTGGAGCCGAATGAAGACCCTTTTTTGACAACAAGTCTGCCTGCTGATTTTGAGCCCTGCTAATATGATGAATAGATCCTCCATCCAAACATCCCCAGGAAAAACTAATCTTGTCCATCAATCCTACAAGGTGTGGCATGAAAATATAATTTTTCCTTGAGACGTAATCCACCATTACTTTTGAATCTCCAAACACTGAGACGTCCTGAATATTTAGAAAGAGGCAAAATTTTAGGAGGCCAGCGAGAGCCATCGCCTCCGCTTTACTATTGGAGCCTTTCCCCCCATTCCAGCGGATGTAAAATTGTTATTTTCATTTACTATAATGAGAACTCCACAGCCACAGGAACCCTTCTGTTCAGCTCCATCGAAGTACGCCCTTGGAAAAATTGAGTGTTCCTTTGAAAGTTCTTTACAGGCGCCCTTTTTTTGCTTGAGAGTCTTTTGCGGGAGTGCTTCAAAGAGAAACAATATTGAAAAAGATTTCCAAGAAAGGAGATTTGCTATTATTGAAAATAGAGTTGTTTCGCCACTTCCAAATGCTCCACAAAGTGATAATAAAAATTGTTCTCCATGATTCCTTTTGCTCACTGCACCAGAGAAACGCTTCAATAATTGAAGCGTGGAATTTATGCTGGATTCCATAACAATTCTCCAAAGCATGCCATAATTGCTGAGTTCTTTTGCATTTTAAAAATAAGTGACCGTTGTTCTCCTCCTCTGACCTGCATATAGGACACAAACCAGGACCGTGCCATCCCCTCTTCTTTAAGTTTTCCCAGGATAAATTCTTGTTATGGAATGTTAGCCAAGCGAAGAAAATCATTTTGGAAGGGCATCCAGCCTTCCAAAAAATACAAGGGAAAAAAGGATTGTGAGGGGGCTTCTTTTGACGAATTAAATTCTGATATACATCTTTGACACGGACAATATTCATCCCTTTCGAATTTTTCCAGATGAGACAATCAGATTCCACTGAGCGAAAAATGCCACAGTTCCTTAGGCACGTCCTGATGTGTTCCCATTGAAGAGCGATCGCACCTGGCATTTCCAGATTTCCTGCATCTTTCCACAGTGGAATGTTAGCCAAGCGAAGAAAATCATTTTGGAAGGGCATCCACCCTTCCAAAAAATACAAGGGAAAAAAGGATTGTGAGGGGGCTTCTTTTGACGAATTAAATTCTGATATACATCTTTGACACGGACAATATTCATCCCTTTCACATTTTTCCAGATGAGACAATCAGATTCCACTGAGCGAAAAATGCCGCAGTTCCTTAGGCACATCCTGATGTGTTCCCATTGAAGAGCGATCGCACCTTGCATTTCCAGATTTCCTGCATCTTTCCGCAGTGGAATAGGTCCCTGCCAGCCAGCAATCAAACTACCCCAAAAGAAAAGACCCTTTCTATGAAAGAACTTTAATAAAGATTCAGGCACATTGATCTCCTCGGCACCGCTCAGGAACTGGTCTTTTCCAATAAGGATCTTGTTGCCAATTTGGAAATGCCAAATTAAGTTCTTCAAAAAATAACTTTCTATCTTACGAAAGCTAAGCCAAATTGAAGAACCATATGAGGCGCCGATCCTTCCCTCCCTAAACCAAAATGATAAGTCCTTCCTGCCTAACTATTTCTTCTGAATTGTGATACTCCATGGTCCTTCTCCATGAATCCCTCTCCACAAAGACTTGCATAAAAGAGCCTTCCCAAAAGTGCACATATCGAGCAAACCCCATCTTCCCATACTCTTTGGCAACGAGATACTGGATAACTTTGAGAGATGATGTTTCCTTCTTTCTGCTTGACCACCTCAAATAAAATTCGCTGTTAGTTTATTCATATTTTGAATTATACTCGCAGGAAGAAAATATTGAGGGTATTACTAATTATTATATTATCATTACGAGGGTATTACTAATTAGCTTTTTCCAAAAGGATATGTATTGACAATGGGATTGAGATATCAATGTCCTTTGGCATGATGTCGTTTTGCTTGAGCCATGCATCCATTTATGCATTGTCACACGGCCTTCTATTTTTTTTTCCTTGATTCACTCATACATGACTATGGGTATGCCCAACCCATGAATGAAAAGATGCTTATCTGTTTTTTTATTATGTTTGCAAATCATTTCTTTCTTGCGTTTCACCTTTGACCCACTCATATGTTGTACTGGACTCATTCATAAGCATGGGTATGAAAGGATGATTATCTCATTTTTATTATGTTTGCAGGTTGTTTCCTTAATCTAACAAGTGACTTCCTCTCTAGTCTCTCAAAGGTCCACTTTGATTGGAAAAAAAAAAAATATGCATTTCAACCATCCATTGCTCCTCTTAATCATACAATAGGGGCCATCTATTATTTGGGATTTTATCTTGCACATACTGAGTAGCCATAACCTCGGACTGCATTATTAATTTATTACATGGACTATATTGCAGGGATGTATCAGATTGTCCCAGAACTCCATTAATTATAGTTTTTTCATTTTTCATGATTATTAGAAGATTAGAATTTGCATTTTTTCAACATTGTTCACATTAACACTGGAGTACTTGCAATGTTGCTTCTTGCTCACCTTTAATGGCAGGGAGCTGCTTGGGGCTTGCAGGATGGGACATCCACCACAAATAGAGGACACATGGGTATACCCTAGCCCCACAGGGAACAGCACATGTATTCCAGAAAGCAAAATTTGGTCCTGGGCCTCGCTCAGATTACTCCAATGTGTCACCATTTCACCATGGTTAAAATAACAAGATAACAGCATTTTTACCTAACAAGAACTCGTCATAATATTTAACAAAAAATTACACAGCATAACCTTTACTTATTTACTAAATTATTTATTGATGAGACTCATTAAGTTCACGAAATTTCTGAAATCTAAATAGAGATCATCACTACAAAAGTTATCTGTAAAAGGCCACTCAACAATCAGAATAATACTTCCTCAGGTACTTGAAGGTCAGAAAAATGTCAAATGAGCCTGCTGACATGATGCAAAACTTGGATAAATCTGACTTTTAACAACTTGAAATGAGGGATGCATCTCCTGCATTAAAAAAACCCATTTTATAGAAATTGCCACTTTAAATCATTACCAATTGTAAATTATATTGAGCATCCAATCTTCAACTTTCTTTGCAAATGAAATTTGTCGACAGTTCTAGAGCCTGCTTACAAAACATCTTTTCATAACATCTGAATACAAATTCAAGATTCACAAATGCAATCATCTTTTATCACTAAATTCACTTCAGTAATTTCTGGTGTTTAATGGGGTCTCGCCCCCTGAAATTTGACCCTACTATCCGGCCATCTCTAATAGTCCTCCTCCAACACTTTCACTGAAACTTGGTGGAACATAGCTTGAAACATCCAATTACAGCATAAAATTTACTAAAACAGTCCACCCAAAAAATGAGATGTCTTCAGGTCTACCAAACTGCCCTGCAAAGAGGGAAATATCCAGATCAGTGAGAACCCAATATTCTAGCCATGAGCATCCAAAATGCATTTCATCATTTCAGGGCAAAAAAATAACTCTAGTGAAAATATAGGTTTGAAACCAAATGTCATGAAGCATTGAGCAATAAAACTTACAAGGGTAAATTATTTATCCGAAACATAAATGGTGCAACTCAAAGTATCCCTGTGTCGACAGCATCATCATCACCCTCTATAAGTGCAATAACAGACGATGACACAAGCCTGGTTCAAGACACATTTACCATGTATATCAATGCTGACAAGTATTGCCAAACTCGATAAATTACTTCAAACGAATGGATCATTAGTAATAGAAATATTTTTCTTACAAGGGAAAAAAAACCTCCAAAGCTGAAAAAGTTCATTGCTGCCATTAATTAGCTTTCCAAGAAAACCCAAAACAATCATTCGACAAGACACCTAGTCCTATCTTTGTTTAATTCTGTGATAATGGAGTTCCAAAGATGTATCACTAACCCTTTGTGAGGCATTTCCATGTCATGTTCCACGAGAATTTATTCTAGAGAAGTAGATCACATGCTTGAGAGATACGTGTCTATGAGGCTCACCGAATGTTTCAGTTTATCACATTATGAAAATTGATTTATGTTTGTGCCGGAACTTTGAACCTCTCATCGCACGTCAAATGCTCTCATACAAGGATAATGGGTGTGTTCACATAATACTTTTCCTTGTTCAATAATTGATAGAATCTTGTGTCAAAGACGGTCCTGTACCAAGGTTTGGTGTAAATTGACTTGGTTTAAGAATGTCATTATTGGAACTTTTTCAAAACCAAGATCATTTCTGGGGACTAGTGAATAATTAGGAAGGGATGAATAGGCATATCAAATACCATATGACTGGCAGGTATATCCTTCTTATGGAAAAGATACTGCCGAGTTAATTTTAATGAAGGGACAGCACAACTTCACCCAGGGAAAGTTGTTGCATTCAAATCTGACTTAGCAATACAACTTGTAGCTGGGAGAGGCGCTTCTCATAAAGATATTGACTCTCTTGAGGTCAGAGCCAAAGCATACATGGTCACCCTCCTTGGCCATGTAGGGAGTGGAAATAAACACAGTTCTCCTTTGGGATGGAAAAGTAAGAATACATGTTGTATCCTGTGTTGATTTTTAAGGAGTTCTTCAATCTGATGATTATTTCTTAGGAATGTTTCTTGGACAGATCTCATCTTACATTCATTATGCATCATAAAATAATTAAACAGAGAACTTCAACAATAACAATATGCCAGAAGATCATAAAGCTAAGTTGCACTAAAATGGATACGGGAATGGATACAAATATGTTGTTTGAAATGGATACGGCAAATTTTCAAAAAATCGAGATATGATACGGCAAGAAAATGGCATATATATGATGATTATGTATTTTTAAATATAGAATTTAGATTCTATATTCAAAAAAAAAAAAAAAAAAAAATATATATATATATATATATATATATTACCATTCATCTTTTGGAATCTAAATTCTATATTTAATAATACATAATCATCATCATGAATTCAACATAAACAAATCATCATCATCAATTCAGCATAAACATCGTCATCATCATTAGTGATTATTATAACATTCAACATATCATCAAGTTTATGTTTCCAATTTCAATCATCAACATCATCACCAAAATTAATAATGCTAAATACACACTACATTGTACAAATTACAAAATGAACTATGACAAAATGAACATATTATGGTATTGATTGTTCATTGTTCAAAAGTTAAAAACATCATAATAAAATATATTTACACATCATCAAATATGTTTTCATCCATGTAATTAAGATCCATGTCAACATTTGGATCCTCTCCAAGAGTGGGCGCATTGTTGCCATGTCCACTTGAAAATGCAATTATTGGGGCCTCCTCATCAAATAGTCATATGAGAAACATGGCATTCAACGTCATATCCAAGTCAGGTAACTCTGGTTCCACATCCCATAGTTTGGTGGGCCCAAATTTGTTCCTCAGCCTTTTTGGAGCCCAATCTGTCTCACTTCAGCAAATGGATGAAGCCTTATGTGCTCCAGTTCCTCTTTGTTGAAGAGGAACTAGCAATCTGTGACAAGATCCTAATGGCCAATTTTGGATATGTGGAAGTTCCCCACCATAGTAGTTCCACCAATCAATTGGACTTAATATGGTCTTGTCCCCCACAAAATCAAGATCTGCATCCAAACCATCTGATCCCACAAAATGAACAAACTTTGAACGAACCTAAATCCCAATATCAAGATCTACAAATAGCTTTCTAAAAGCTTTCTTAAATCCTTATGAGACTTTTGGGTTTTTGCTTAGTGCGGTTGTTTCTAGATTACTTAGCAACTCTGCAGAATAATATTTTGGATTCATTGTGTAGGCAAAAGGTGCAATGGGGTGGGCATCATGTTCCACCTTTTGGTCAATACATCTTTTAATTCTTTGTAAAAGACTTCATCTGGGTTCTTCTTGGCATTTATAACGACCCTTACCTTCTCTATCATAGAGTCAATGCCCTCATACACCTCTCCCAAATCAGGCATATCTGTGTCAAACATGCGTAGCAAATCCACAACTGGCTTAGTAAATGCCAAGAAGTACTCCACCCCATCATACCATTCACCATCAACAACTAACATTTTCATTGCTTGTGCTCTTTCAGTTTGGGGTTGCCTCCATTGATTCCAAAGAGAATTGAATACCATTGATTCTAAAGTTTCTTTCAGTTGCATAAGTCTTTGTTAAGACTATGACGTGAGAAGCAAAACGAGTCTTGGCAACCTGCAAGTGCCAGTGTTTCAATAAATTAAAAATCATAATTGATTGAATTACTATTATGATTCACGAATCATGACTTATTTGAAAATCCAATTTACATATTTGACATTAGAGATACAAATTAGAATTAATGAAATAAACTTTAAAGTTTAGGCACCTTAAGGAGCTCCAACTTCGCAAATTCTCTGTAAATGCCTTGGGACATGTGGTGGTTTGTGATTAAGGCTTGAATTTCTTTTGCCTCTTCAAATAGGTCGAATCCACTCAATTTGCTTTCCCATCTTTCTCAACATGAGATTCAATGAATATACAACACAAGGGGTCCAAAAGATGTGTTGATATTTGTCTTCAATAATTAGGTTTGTTGCTCTACACATTGTTGCATTATCAATTATTACCTGGACAACATTTTTTGGCCCCACCATTTCAATTGCTTCAATCAAGATGTCAGAGCAATGAATTGGGAATCTTTCAGCTACCCCTCACAATCCATTGCTTTCAAAAACATTGCCCCACCTTGGGCTCTGAGCAATCACATTGATCAAAGGCCTCATGCTTTGATCTTTCCATCCATCAGAAATGATGGACACCCCTATAATGCGCCACAAATTACGAATGGGGTTTAATTTAGCCTCCAAATCTAACTTCTCAGCAGTCAACAATGTAGTGAGGAACTTCTCTTATCCAGGGCTCTTGTACCCTTTTTGGGATTCATTCACTACTTTTATCATAGTTTCCCAATAAGGAGATTGCACAAAGTTAAAGGGAAGGCCATTTGCATAAATACATTGACCTATAGTTGCATCTGCCTTCTCTCAAAAATCATTATAAAAACTATTTTCAAGCGGTCCCAAAGTAGACTGCTTTGAACCAGAACTGCCAATTCCATAAGAGGGAAGTGGTGTGATGTAAGAGCATCCAGCTCAGAAATTTCATTGTATTTTAGTAGACATAGGGGGGTCTTGTGTTTTCAAGGAAGTTGGTTTTCTAAGTATTAAATTAATGTAATTATTAAGGTTTTGAGTGATTTTAATGAGAGAAACTAGAATAGGGATTAATTAAGTATTGTGAGGCATATTTGTAAATGTTTTCGAATGTAGGAGAACATGAGTGATGATGAGTGATTAGTGAGAATTGAGAGATTTTGAAATATTGTAAATCCTAGATTAAGAATTGTTTTCATGATTTTGGGGATTAAAGAGAATCCTTAGGATTTAGTTAAGTTGTTGAGATCCTCAAGAGATCATTGAAAGATTTTAGGACTTGATGAACAGATTAAGGATTTGAACCAGGAAATGGGTTACAAAACCTTTTGTATAAATGTAAGCCTAAAAGGCATAGAGAGAGTTAGTTAGTTCGAGGGTTAGCTAGCTAGGAGTTAGTAAGGAGTTAGTTAGAGAGCTACGGGCAGATAGAGTGAAGTAGTGTCAAAAGCCCACTGATATAGAAGATTAGGCCTAGAAGGAATTCAGTGTGTAAATATTTACCTATTAATACAGAAAGCGTAATTTCTGAGTTTGTGTGGATTGTATTGTATAATTGAATTATAAAATATGCATAGTATCAGAGTATTTGCATAGCACAAGTGTGCAGGGAATTCAAAAAGAATCCAAGAGAGAAGAAGTGCAGAAAGGAGTGTTATGGGTTGAACACAAACGGTATTTGAGAGAATCCTTAATGGTTACAACGAAGGTAGAGCTGTAAGGTTTCCTAAAACCTAAGGATTTATGAAGGAAGTGTAAAGGTGTAAAGAAATGAAGTAACAGAGCGGAGATTGAAATCAAAACAAGTGAAAACCGTAAGGCAAGAACAAATACCCAAGCAAAAAGTCGAATGGACTATTACACAGTAAGAAATAAAATAATGGCAGCAAAGTACAGTTGTTGGATCAGTCAGATCAATGGATGAGATTGTGTGCGATAGACGACTAAGATTAAGTCGCACAAAATAAAGTCAAGAAGATGAATGGCTGAGATTAAAAACACGTGTTAGTTGAATAGTGGAGTGGTCTTCGTAAGCGGTAAGCAGTTTCTCGTGCGCCCTAAAAGTCGTAAGTGGTATTCCTAAAATTCACGTGATTAGCCTTAGCGGGCGACACGTAGCACGAGAAAACTACTTTTCTCGCGCGGCCTCGACTTGTTATCATTTGTGCAAGTATCTGTGCGATATTGCGCAATAGTCGTTGGACCTGACGAGATGGACCAACGATATAGATCGGCCAAGCTAGTTGGCGATCGGGTGACGCGATAACCGTCGAATAAGGAATGAGATCGACAGCGCAGATTTGAAAAGCAGGTTGAGCATCGATATATGTGCAAAGGTTTGTGGAATGGCGGAAAGGTAATGTTTTAAACATGGCTTATCAAATATTTCTATTATACAAGAGTTATAATAGAAACGAGAGGAATTAATGTTTTATGGGTTAAGTTTGAGTTTTAACCGAAGTCTAAAGACCAGGGTATGGTTGATAAGCACCGGAGGTGAAAAATTACCCAAAGTCGAAATTTGTGGGATAGTTAAAAGAATTGTTTCCGCATAGAATATATTTAAGGAGCTTTAAACCTTGACTTGTGAAGGTTTTACTAAGTAAGGAATTTTGAAATTCCTGCAACATGTATATGAGATGCAATTTTATTTGCATACTGTGGGTATGTGCGGCTTAGGCTGCATCATATTTGGTATCAGAGCAGAACAAGGAAATTCTATGTGTAAGAATTCTTTGAGAAAACTTAGAACAGAGTTATGTTTTGGAGGTATGTATGCAGGCAAGAGTAGATCAGATTTTAAATCTGACAAACAGTATGCAAACAGATAAAGTGTAGCAAAATTTGCAAATGCAAAGAAACAGAGAACAATCCATTCAAAGTGCAAGTGAATGGTAGAACAAGATCATGAAGAGGTCTTGAAGGTAGCGGCATAAGAAGGTGAGAAGATTGCAGCAACCTAGAGCAAGGAGTGCTCAATTGGTTCCAGAGGAGAGAACCAGAGAGATGCCAAAAGACTGAGCTCAGAGGAGAGAAGCTTAGTGAGGTATCATGTAGCAAGGGGGACTTGTTACTGCAGAGATTTTGTTGCAGCTCACGGAAAGATCATAAAGGCAATTCCACAGAGGATGTGGGTAGAATTGCTAAGGGATGAAGGAAGCTGGTAAGAGTTTTTGAATGAAAGCAAAATGTGGCAGAACCTTGAAGAATTCCAACAGTGGTTGGATAAAGAGGACAGTTGTGTTCTTAAAAAGTGCAGACGAGTTGAAGCCTAGAAGGAGCAAAGGAAAATGCTCAAGAGGTTCCAGAGAATAGAGAACCAAGTGCTTGCCAAAAGACCAAGTACAGAGGAAAGCTTGTGAGGTAAGTGGCAGCAGGGAAGACTTGCTGTTGCAGAGGCTTTAATGCAGCTCGTAGTAAGTGAGTGAAGAACTCATGAAAATAGAGAAAGAGATGACCACTGATAGTCATAACAGAGATAACAGAGGTTCTGAGGAAGACCACAGCAAAAGAAAAGTGAAGAAGGAGGATGCCAAGGAAAATGGCAAGAGAATGAGTCAAGAGGAGCGTGACAAGGAGATTGCGGATTTAAAAGAACAACTCAATGTACTAAGGATGCTACTAGAGGAAAACCAAATACAAGGTTGGGTCTTGAGGAAAAAAGCAGTGAAGTGGCCTAAGTTACAGAGAAGGCTACAACAGAGGCAAGTGAAGTGGCTGGTGGAAAAACTCAGAGAAGCTGAGTTGGAAATGGAAGTTTCTATTTGTGAAGCAGAACAGGGGGAAGTTCTAGGTGAAGATGAAGAATGGAGATCAGTGAACTATTGGGATAGTTCAAAGCAGCATGAGGAAATGTGGACAAAGGTAGCAGAAGAGGCTATCAAGCCTTATATTTTTGAATCTAATAGTTTTGGTGTGTTTGCAGGTTCTGCAAAGGATTGGCAGTCTTATGAAGCTGTCATAAAAATTGATAAAAGTCAACAAAGTTCAGAGGAGAACTTGGATCAGCATACTGATGTGCTGACAGAGGATGAAGAGTACTTCTCAAAAGATAAGTATTCTAGAGCAGAGGAAGGATGGCAGAGCGCGCGTTTATGAGGCTTAACAGAGGGTTAGGGTAAAACCCTAGATTTTACTGCAGCATCGACTGTTTCTACCGCAGGCGCCCGGACGACCGACTGTTCTATTCTTCGCAGCTGTCTCCATCTGCCGGCGGTTACCTGTTTCCAACATGGGCGACGTTATGGATATTGAGGAGCTCGATTACTCTGAGGACCCTTTTCCCGACCAAGTCATATTTGGAAACCCTAACCCTAAACTTCTGGTTACAGGTTCACCTCATCCCTCCATTTCAGCACCGTCTTGTTCTGCCCCGGTGGTTACCTTCCCTGGGCATAGTGCTTCATCGCTTGTCTTCGGGTCCTTATCAATTGACTCTCCTGCACTCAATTGCCCTCCGTTATCCCCGAGTACTCTACACATCCTCACTACAATCTCGCCGCCATCGCCCACTTTCGAGCCGAACCCTCCAGTCAACCACCTCCGTCCGTCGAGCTCGACACTGTTTCCGGCACAGCCTGAGGAAACCCCTGCATCTTGTGGCCAAAACCCTCCCATTTCGGCAAACTCTCCGTCGGGGTGCTTTGAAACGTCCGCAGTAAAGGTCAAATCAGCGGCCCAACTGCTTCAGGAAGGGGCTGCCTCACCAGATCCACTATTGGACCACCCATCAGCGCCACGAACTAGGAAACGGAAAACTAAGTGCGTGAAGGCCACTGCAAAGGACATCACCATCAGCTTTGGCGAAGGTATTGCTATGGGGGAAGCTGTTAATATGGCAAGTACTGTGTTGGTAGGACATGTCTGAGGTAGGGCATACTCAGCGGATAGATTAACCCTCTGGGTGCAAGAAATTTGGGGGAGCATGCTCAAAGATTTGCCAGAGGTGCAGGTACTACCTAGGGGCTGGTTCGCTCTTCATTTCGCCAAAGAAAACTACACAGACCTGGTTCTTGCTAGGTATTGGCATATTGAGATGGCACCGGTCCTCCTCAAAAGATGGAGCCCCCTATTCGACCCGGAGCGGGAGCAGATTGGAGCAGGACCCCTCTCGGTTCGCTTGCCTGGACTCCCACTGCATTATTGGTGCGAGGAGGTATTTGTTAGAATTGGAAATGCTCTCGGCACATACTTGGACCACGACAAGACTTTTGTTCAGACCAAGAATCGAACCCTAGCTCGCATTCTGGTCCACCTGGATACGCGTGAGGGTTTGGAAGAAAAAATCACCCTTCAATGGAGGAATTACACTCGGGTGCAGATCCTGGACTATGAAGGAGTCCCGTTCCGCTGTAGAAGATGCCACAAAGTGGGGCACATCTTCAAGGATTGCCCACTAATCAAAAAACCGGCGGATCCTCCGAGTGCTCCGAATACCTCAATGGGGCTAGCTGTAACTCCTCTGGATCACACTCCTGTATCGGCACCCCAGGCTTCTGTTCACAATAGCACTCCGATGGCAGCAGCAGGAGCTCACAGAACTCCATCGCCTCCGTTGACGAGAGCTCAAGCAGCTGCCAAGGCCGCAAAAAAATCGGGTATTCCTCTGTCCTCTCACCCTTTCTCAAATTCTTGCAGTTCTTTTCTTGATACATCATCTACCATCAATACATCTGCAATTCACTATTCTCTTGCATTGACACCTCCCACCATCGCCACCACTGCTCCATCTATACCTCCCTCTCCATCCAACACATCCCCTCCATCCACAGATGGGATGAACCCACCACACAAATACAATTTGCGCTCCCGTTCACATCTTGATGGACATCCGCCTCTCCTCTCGGGATTGGGTCTTTCCCTCCCTGGTTCTGTCATTCAATCATCCCGGGGGAGGAAATCTTATCTTTCAAAAGCTATTCAAAGGGCTGGGGCAGAGGTTGCCACAAGGAGACAGTCTACTTTGGAAGGGGTTCTTAGAGCGCTGAACACCCCGGGCAGGGTTCCCCCATGAAGTGCCTCTCATTTAATTGCAGAGGTATGGCTAGTGCCTCCAAAAAACTAGCCCTGCGTCGGTTATTTGAAGTCGAACCAATTGATATAATCATGCTGCAAGAAACCCTGGGAGAGGCCGAACTCATTTCCAAATCACTAGCCTCCCTAAAACCTGGTTGGCAATTCTACTCCCTTGATGCTATGGGTCGATCGGGGGGTTTAGCCATAGGGCATAATCCTCGCACCATCAAAGTGTTAGCATCCTGGGGAGGATCAAGGTTTATAGGGTTGGACATCTTCTCGGCAGAACTTGGCTTGAATCTTCGGGTCATTAACATATATGGTCCGTGTCAACAGAGGGAGAACTTTTGGCAGCATCTGCTCAATCTCTCGATCACATCTCCTGACCACATAATTCTCGGGGGTGATCTCAACTTCTCCATCAGATTTGGGGAATCTTGGGGATCCCAAGCACAAGTGGACACATTATCAGGATTCATGACGAACCTTTTGGAACAGCATAACTTTGCTGATGTCCCCATGAATAAGCCACTCCCGACTTGGAGAAACAGAAGGGTGGGGGAAGCAGCTCTTGCCAGGAGGTTAGATCGTTTTTTGATTAAGGTTCCCCTCCTGCATCAGTATAGACAATGGGTAGGTTCTGGGGGTATCTCGGATCACTCTCCCATATATTTAGAGATCCTTGGCCCCCAACCTAAACCCAAACCTCCTTTCAAATTTAATCATGTTTGGCTACAGGACCCTGGATACATCAATCTGGTCTCGGATTTTTGGAAGGCAAACCCTATTGCGAGACATAGATCATTTGCAGAGGGGTTCTGTCACAACCTGACCCAGCTCAAGCACCTCTCCATCACCTGGGCCAAAGAGAAAAATCAGAGGGAGGACTTCACCTTATCTCAGATTGAGTCTGAATTGAGTGCTCTATCAAATGACCGCAATCTGGGTTTTTCATCTGCTAGTGAAAAATCTCACCTGATAGAGCTAGAGAAACAGAAGGCAAGGATCTTGCAGGAGAGAGAGGAAACCTGGCGACTCAAGAGCAGGGCCATCTGGTTACAAGCTGGAGATGATAATACAAAAAAATTTCAGAATTATGCCAAAGGAAGAAAAGTTTCTAACACCATTTGGAACCTACCCCTACCTGATGGGGGAGTGGCAGACACTTTTAATAAACTCTCTCACCTTGGTACCTCTCACTTTCAGCAACTTTTCAAATCCCCTCCTAGGTCTAATCTAGCAGACATCATCAATGTTGCTAGCAATTTCCCTCGTTTTGTAAATGAAGATGAGGCAGAAGAGCTAAACTCTCCTGTTACTCCTGGCGAGCTTGAAGGGACTTTGAAATGGTTCAAAAAAGACAAAAGTCCTAGACCGGATGGATGGTCGATCGAATTTTATCTCGCTTTTTATGAACTCTTGGGGGATGATCTGTTAAAAGTTGTGGAAGAATGCAGAACCTCTGGCACCATATACAATGTTGTCAATACTACATTCATTGCCCTCATCCCTAAATCTGACTCCCCTTCATCCTTCAATGATTTTAGGCCCATCTCCCTCTGCAACTGTCTGTACAAGATCATTGCTAAAATTATTGCAAACCGTATCAGACCCATCCTCTCTCACCATATATCACCTGAACAGTTTGCCTTCCTTGAGCATCGACAAATTCACGAAGCCATAGGTACGGCCCAGGAGGCCATTCACTCGATCCGGTCCAAAAAGTTAAAGGGAATCATCCTAAAGATCGACCTAGCGAAAGCATTTGATCGAGTTAGTTGGCTCTACATTAAGATGCTCCTCATTCACCTTGGCTTCCCCCACGCTTTCATCACCTGGATCATGTCATGCATCACCACTCCAACTTTCAGTGTCCTCATCAATGGATCTGCCTCTCACTTTTTTCATGCCGAGCGAGGCCTCAGACAGGGCTGCCCCCTCTCCCCCTTACTCTTTCTGATAGTCATGGAAGGACTCAGCAGACTTCTAGCACAAGCTAAAAGAGATGGCAGACTTTGTGGTCTCAAAATAAATGATTTATGTTATCTGACACATCTCCTTTTTGTGGATGACGTTCTTATATTCCTTGATGGAAGCATTAGAGACTCAGCCTCTTTCTCAAATGTTCTTTCCCTTTTCTCAAAGGCTACTGGCATGCAGGCAAATCATGGGAAATCCACCATTACATTAGCCCTCACTTCCATCCATGAGTCACGATTTGCTCAGCACCACTTTCCATATTGTATCCTCCCACTTGACCGTGGTTTTAAATATCTGGGATTTTGGATCAAACCCCTCAGCCAAAAAATAGCAGATTGGGTCTGGCTAGTTATCAAGTTGGAAAAAAAGCTCACAAATTGGTGCCATAGATTCTTATCCAGAGCAGGCAGACTTGTGCTCATTAAATCTGTACTGGAGGCCACACCTGTTTTCTGGATGGCATTGGCATGGATCCCTAGGAATATCCTTGCCCGTCTACAACAGATATGTAGCAGATACCTTTGGAATGGTCAACAGGATAAGAAGATATTTGCTTGGGTCAGTTGGTCCAAGATTGCTCTGCCCAAAAAATGGGGAGGTTGGGGACTAAAAGACCTAGCCCTATTTGCACAAGCTCTGGCTGCAAAAATGGGCTGGACTTTATTGTCTGGGCAGAATCTTTGGACCTCTGTCTCTTATTATAAGTATATTTGGCCTCTCCCGATCATGGATTGGGTTCGCATGCCTAGCTGGCCAAGGACAGGAATATCATCAGTTTGGAAGGCTCTACTACACTCCCTTCCCATCATCTGAAACAATCTGGTCTGGAGAATTAATGATGGAACAAAAGCCCGCATAGGCCTGGATCCCTGGACTGGGGGGGAGGAAGATTCCAGCTACCGAGAGAACTGATCCAGCTCCTCAATTTGCAAGATATAAGGGTCTTTGCACATATAGTTGATCAGATGAACACTACCATTTTTGCACAGGGTTGGAAATCTGCCCAACAGCTCAACATTCCTCCTCAATGGCACCAAGCGTGGCAAGATTATACAAATGCTCTGAGTGAATCTCACATCAGGATTAAGGAGGGACCTGATGAACTTGTTTGGTGTCTAGCAGAGAATGGAGTATATACCCCAAAGGCTGGCTACCTCGGTCTCATATCGCACAAACAACCTGAGCAGGCTCTTGAATGGTGGAAGAGCATCTGGAAGCTTGGTTCTCCCCCAAGAACAAAACTTTTCTTTTGGTGTGTTCTCAGTAACAAGGTCCCCACGGGGGAATCCCTATCACATCATGCCTTCCAAGGCCCTCACTGGTGTGTCTTATGTAAACAATCATCAGAATCAACAGAGCATTTATTTCTTCATTGTGAAATACTGAACAATCTCTGGCAGATTGTCTCCTCCTCGATCCAACTGTCTGGTAAATGGGAGGGTGAAAACATTTGTCGTGCCTGGGAAAATTGGAGTAATTTGCATCGAGGAACAAAGCAGTTATGCCTCCCTCTCCTCATATGCTGGCACATCTGGCTGGCTCGAAATCGGATTATTTTTGAAGACATTGCAGCTAGATGGTCGCATATCTCGGCCCAGATCATATCTGCATTCCACGAACTGCCCGAGCCCATCAGACCTCGACCTAGGAGACCGCACACCCCTACCCCCATAGACAAAAATACTCCCTGGGCTTTCTTTGACAGTGCTGCACAAAACCAAGGTTGTGGAGGTGGATTTATTCTGTACCTTACTGAACAGCACTACTTTAAGGTTAAGATGGGGCTTGGAAATGGGACAAATAATTATGCAGAACTTATCACACTTTGCCATTTGTTGCACTTCTCACTTGGTCATGATTGCATGGATCTAAACATTTATGGAGACTCAAAAATCATTGTAAATTGGTTCAATAATATTACTGTTTGTCATGCACACACTCTCAGTAATATTTTGGATGAAGTGAACATGTTCAAAGCTCAGTTTAATTCTATTTCTTGTCAACACATTTACAGGGAACATAACTGCAACGCTGACGAGCTTTCCAAGGAGGCCATGCTACTTCCCCGAGGACAGTGGATGATACAGGAACAAAGGGGTACAAATGAGTACTGATACTATCACAGGCCATATACTGATCAGACATATCACAGGGCAGAGAGTCCCTAATTTTGTGTTTTTTTTATCATGCACAGACTATACATATGTATATATTTTCAATATGTTTTTTTTGTTTATTTCAAACCTTATAGAAAGGACATTGCCCTGCGTGGTGAATGTTTATATTGTAGATATCAGACATGGTTTTAAATTATCAGACTCTCAATGAACACCCTGCGTGGTGTGAAGCAAGAAGATATATGCACCATTTTTGACAAAACAGAGCTCCATTTTTTACTATGGCTCACAGAGATGGCCAAGGGCCAATGAAGCATATGCTGAAAGGCATCTACTACATGTAATTTTTCAAATATAATGAAAGATTACGATTTTTCCAGTTGGAAAAAAGTATTCTAGAGCAGAGTATGATGGAGAATGCCACTTGAATGAGGAAAATATTGAATTGTTGTAGCAGGAAAAAATTATTGATGAATTGATATTTGGAGTTGTTACAAAACAAGGACAATTCCTTGTGGAAGAAGGAGATGAAGTTCAGCCTGAAGAACTGATATGTGAAACATTAGTTGAGGCTGTTGAGCCTTACATTTTTCAAACTAACAATTGTTGTATGAATACAAGGATTATAAGTGTTGAAGGAGGACAGTTCTCAAATACTGTTACACAACATGGAGTTCATGAAGTATTGTTTTTTGAAAATGTAAGGAGAGAACAGGAACTTATTTCTGTGAAGATGAATGAGACAGAATTGTCTATGGAAGACAATCCGATTGAATCATTGAGCAATAGTGACCATGTAAAGGATGAAGCTGGAAATGAAGAGCATTGTGATAAAACACTTGCTAAATGTAAAGAGGAAATTGAATTGCTGGAGAATTTGCTAGGAGAACGTGGCAATAGAAAAGAGATGGTTACAAGTATTTGACAACAGAAGAGAGTCTCTAAAAGTCATGGAGACAAAAGAGTGTTTTAATTTACAAACCAATAGTTTGTTTGCAGGAACAGTGAATAGAATGAATGAGTGTGATGTTGTGATCGAAGAAATTGAACAGAGGTTATTTGGAGATGAGATGGAAGTTCAGAAGTAACAAGAGGGTAAGGATGTAAGGGTAGTAGTAAGGATCCAGCAACTCCAAAGTGAAGGTAACCAGTAGAAGATTAAAGGCAAACTTGAAGAAGAGACTATGTTAGCTGAAAACATAGTAAAGGATCATCATTCCATCATGATGATAGGCACAGTGGAGATAACCATGGAAGTTGTTGAGGCAGTCAATAAAGAAGAAGGACTAAACTGTCATCAAAGGATCAGTGAATGGGAGAAAGAATTGAAGCTACTGGAGAAATGGCTAAAAGCACCAGTAGGGAAGAAAGAACCTGATGAAGATTGCAAAGGATATGTAAGAGAGGAAGAGAAAAAAGTCCAGCAAAGAAATGAGTTGGACATAGAAATTGAATTGATGATGGAATTGATGAGAAAAGTGTCTCAAAGGGAGAAGACAACAGCAAGAAAGCAAAGCAGCAACAAGAAAAAGATAGCAGTAGATTGTGAGAGCATAGCTAGTGGGGCAATGCAGCATAAAGTATGGAGACCTGGAGAACAACAACAAACAACAACAACAACAAAACATCATAAAGGAAGAGAGACAACCAAAGACAGACTACAGAACAAAGTATGGGATCCAGGAGGACAAAGGTCGGAAGCACATGATTAGGAGATCATGATTATTTTAACCTTGGGAGTCTGATGCAGGAGCATCCAGCTCATAAATTTCATTGTATTTTAGTAGACATAGGGGGTCTTGTGTTTTCAAGGAAGTTGGTTTCCTAAGTATTAAATTAATGTAATTATTAAGGTTTTGAGTGATTTTAATGAGAGAAACTAGAATAGGGATTAATTAAGTATTGTGAGGCATATTTGTAAATGTTCTCGAATGTAGGAGAACATGAGTGATGATGAGTGATTAGTGAGGATTGAGAGATTTTGAAATATTGTAAATCCTAGATTAGGAATTGGTTTTATGATTTTGGGGATTAAAGAGAATCCTTAGGATTTAGTTAAGTTGTTGAGATCCTCAAGGGATCATTGAGAGATTTTAGGACTTGATGAATAGATTAAGGATCTGAACCAGGAAATGGGTTATAGAACCTTTTGTATAAATGTAAGCCTAAAAGGCATATAGAGAGTTAGTTAGTTCGAGGGTTAGCTAGCTAGGAGTTAGTAATGAGTTAGTTAGAGAGCTACGGGAAAATAGAGTGAAGTAGTGTCAAAAGGCCACTAATATAGAAGATCAGACCGAGAAGGAATTCAGTGTGTAAATATTTACCTATTAATACAGAAAGTGTAATTTCTGAGTTTGTGTGGATTGTATTGCATAATTGAATTATAAAATATGCATAGTATCAGAGTATTTGCATAGCACAAGTGTGAAGGGAATTCAAAAAGAATCCGAGAGAGAAGAAGTGCAAAGAGGAGTGTTATGGGTTGCACACAAACGGTATTGGAGAGAATCCTTAATGGTTACAACAAAGGTAGAGTTGTAAGGTTTCCTAAAACCTAAGGATTTATGAAGGAAGTGTAAAGGCGTAAAGAAATGAAGTAACAGAGCGGAGATCGAGATCAGAACAAGTGAAGACCATAAGGCGAGAACAAATACCCAGGTAGAAAGCCGAATGGACTATTACACAATAAGAAATAAAATAATGTAGTAGCAAAGTACAGTCGTTGGATCAGTCAGATCAACGGATGAGATTGTGTGCAATAGATGGCTAAGATTAAGTCACGCAAAATAAAGTCAAAAATATGAATGGCGGAGATTAAAACCACGTGTTAGTAGAATAGTGGCACGGTCTTCGTAGGCAGTAAGCAATTTCTCGCGCGCCCTAAAAGCCGTAAGTGGTATTCCTAAAATTCACGCAATTAGCCTTAGCGAGCGACACATAGCACGAGAAAACTACTTTTCTTGCGTGGCCTCGACCTGTTATCGTCCGTGCAAGTATTTGCGTGAGATTGCGCGATAACCGTTGGATCTGACGAGACAGATCAACGGTGGAGATCGGCCAAGCTAGTTGGCAATCGGGTGACGCAATAACCGTCGTATTAAGGAATGAGATTGATGGCGCAGATTTGAAGCGCATGTTGAGCATCGATATATGTGCAAAGGTTTGAGGAATCGTAGAAAGGTAAGGTTTTAAACGTGGCTTATCAAATATTTCTATTATACAAGAGTTATAATAGAAATTAGCGGAATTAATGTTTTCTGGGTTAAGTTTGAGTTTTAACCAAACTGTAAAGCCCAGGGTATGGTTGATAAGCGTCGGTGGCGAAAAAATACCCAAAGTCGAAACCTATGGGATAGTTAAATGAAATGTTTCCACATAGAGTATATTTAAGGAGCTTTAAACCTTGACTTGTGAAGGTTTTACTAAGTAAGGAATTTTGAAATTCCTGGGACATGTATATGAGATGCAATTTTATTTGCATACTGTGGGTATGTGCGGCTTAGGCTACATCATGGTGACTTTGCTTAAGATGCTCCCAACCTTGTTGATTGTTTGAATTGAGAATTTGCCTCATTTTCTTTAGCATCTGCCTCATCTTGTTCTTTCTAATATTTTGCAATTTTTTCCTTGCTTAAACTTTTTCCCTCTGTCCCATTCTCTTTAGGTGGGCCAATGCATATTTGAATCCCATTGTTTCTTAAGGCAAGTAAATGTGTTTTAACCTGGGTGTATGATCCCTTAAACTCCTTTTGACACTCATTGCAAACCCATACCAATGATCCCCCTCCTTGGATCTTCCCTACAACAATTACATATTTCCAAAGTGGTGACTTTGGATCAACTTTAGGGGCCAATTCAATTTCTTGTTTCTCATTATGAATGGATGAACTTGAAGATGCCATGAATGGGACATTTCTGGTAACTTAGCAATGGATGGAATGTATAATGGAAAGAACACTTGCAACATGCCAACATTTATATTCAAGAACTAATATTAATTAAAGTTTAATTTGTAATCTGTCTCAACTTTCAAGATTGTCCAATGAAGCATGTTTCAGCCTTCAGGTTACAAATAAATTTCAAGTCAAGGTTATAGGTTATAGAGTGCAAGTATTTCAGGTTACTGGAATTGTTCATGATTTGATGGAACTATTGGTCTGGACTCTGAGCTGCACCTTAAGACTTGAGCAGTAGTGAATTAAAGGCATTCAATTATACATCTTTAATAACTTATGGTCACAATAATTAGAGTTGGAATCAAGCCTCCCAAGGAAAACCTTTGCAAAACCTATACTTTTAGCAAGTGGTTTTCTGTTTATAAAGATGATATGTATTCTCTCTTATATTTTGGTACGCAATTTGATTTTTATAAAAGCTTGAACTGCATGCTTCCATTTTCAGGGGGTTCTTCTATATGTCCCTCTTGGTACAAGTACGACACTATTGGCAAGAGCTATTGCTAGCAACATTGAAGCCAATTTCTTAAAGGTATGACTCACATGCTGACTTTCCTTTCACCATTTCTATGTTTGAAGAGGCACTTCACTCATATTCAAGTCAAGTGGAAATATAGAGTTCTCACCCTCCATATTAATCTAATGAACCTAATAGAATGAACACATAAGAATACTTCTGATATTTTGTTCTCATGAGATATTGAGTATTGAGAAAAGTTAGATAATTTGTTGCATACTTCACTCTATAAACAGCCTGAAAGTTCAACAATACTTGTACTCTATAACCTGAAGTACAAATTGGCATTGGGTAGTCAATGAGCACGTTAACTTACCTATGCATATCCGCCCTCCAACTCCAATCAGTGACGGCCCGAGCCTCCTCCAACTCCAAGCAGCAATGGGTGGCCTCCTTCAACAGCAAAATGGCATGAAATTCCTCCAACTCCAAGCAACTGCCAGTGGCAGGTCAAGGCTCACGGCTTCCAACAATGAAATGGCATCAAGTAGAATGAAAATAGGGTTACGGGGTGATACATAGGTTAAGAGGGGGGTAGGCCCTCAACACTAACTTTTCCTGATGAAAACAAAAACAATTCTCGTTCCCGACTTTGAGCATTTGCGAGTGGATCCATTTCTAGAAATTCGAAAACGGATCACGAAAATCGTGATCCATTTCTGTATTTCCGAAAACGGATCTAAAAAATTTTAAAAACCCCTGAAACATATCGAAATTGAAATCCTTTGTTTCAAAAACTTTGAAATGGCTATGAAAAGTTTCCACTGTGTTTCAAAGGAGAAGCATTTCCGTTTCCATTTCTGACACGTCGAATGGCATTTCTAGGGGTTCGGTGGGCATTTCCAACAACTTAGTCGAAAAGAGATAGCAAAACAAGAAAACATTATTTTACCCTAGGAAACCCACATGGGGAAAAACTCTTTTCAATAGACAAATTCTTCAACTCAACGAAGATACATCTTAGTCAACAACTAAGTCAAACCCGGTCCATCGTCTTCTCCATCCTAGTCAAGTCATGGGCTGCCCATAGAAACGATCATCCAGATTTGCCTTGGCCTCAGATTCATCATCCTTGTTGGCTTGCCTGAGTTATACTTCTTTGTTGGCCTCTTATTTACTTCATATGCCTCAAATAGACTTTTGTTGACCTCAGATGCACTTTATATGCCTTAAATAGTCTCCTCGTTGGCCTCAGATGTACTTCATATGCCTCATATAGTCTCCTCATTGGCCTCCATGTACTTCGTATACCTTAGACCTTTGGCCTCAGACTTCATTCTAGCCTCAGATTAGGATCTTCTTGCCTCAGATAGATTCGAGCTCCATCCATGCCCTGAGGGAGTTCGAATTTCCTCTTGTTTATAGGCTCCGCTAGTCTGAATGGGTGTGTCATTCAAATGAGCCAACTTGAACATTTGAGGGGCCAACTTGACTAGGAGGAGGCCGACTAGGCTCATTTTGGAGCCAAAAATTCTATTTTTCAAAAAATCAAATTTCTTCTTTTTTCAACCGACATGAAGAACATGTCTTTACAATATTTTCTTTTCGACTCTAGCTTGAAGAACATGCTTACAAATACATTAATGACCAAAAATAATCATTATGAAGACCAACCATAGTTACAAAAATTCAATACTCCCTCTTAACTAGGGAGGTATTCATAATGATTATCTAGATTTCTCATGTTGACAAAATTTCTCTATGAAAAGGTTATAACAAAATCATCATCAACCTTGTCAGCGCCTCTGATATAAGGTAAGTCAGCATCTCTGACATCATCAGCATCATCACGTCAGCATCTTTGATATCATCAACATCATCCAATTACCATAACCTGGTCAACAACTATGACACGGTAAATCAGTAGCATCAACTAATTACAATAATTCTATGACACATGGTAAATCAACAACATCAACAAGTTACCATTATTTGGTCAACAACTGTGACACATGGTACATTTTTAGCATCAAGTAGTCACCAAGATTCTAGTCGGTGCCTCTAACCCATGGTATATTAACTAGTCTAGGTTCACCATCATCCTGGTCAACAATTGTGACTTGTGGCGAAACCCTAGGGACACACTCAATTCATTTGAGTAACGTGGTCCCAAATCCAAAGGCCTCATTCTAGGTCATGATGCTAAAGGAGCTCACTCATCCTAATTGGAGAGTAATCTGAGCCTGAGGCTGAAAGGCACCCACACAATTGATTGATCCTGGGCCTCTAGGACCATTCTTCCTAATTTGGTCAACATACATGACATAGGAAGAATGAATGTCCTTTGTAGGACCATTCTTCCTAATTTGGTCAACATACTTGACACAAGAAGAATAATTGTCCATGATGCTATCATATCAATACTCTCTCTCACTGAGAGGTATAGGACTATGATTGTCCTTTGATGTTGTTTTCTCATCACTCCCTCTTCCTGAGAGACAAGCTTGTCCTAGGACAATCTGCTTGATAATACTAGAGCCATATTACTCTAGCCTCTCTTCTTGTACCATGTCTTGGTACTAGATCTCAAGGTGCTTTGACTTGTCATCATGTTCTCACCTACACCTGATCAACCAATCATGCAAGTTGGAGCCACACCGCTTCACCATTCAAGCTACAACATACTCGGCTTTTGAGTGCAACAGATATCTAATTCCTGCTCATCACGAGATCAGAGCCCAAACTAAAGCGATATACAAACTCATTTTGTCTTCAGCCGTCCTTGCCCAATTTGAATTTGTGAATCCTTATAGCTTCCAAAGCCATGCAGCTTCAGCACGATCTTTACTAGTTACGATATACTTTGCTTCTGCAGTGTTGAGTGCAATAGATTTATGCTTCCTACTTGTTCAAGAAATCATAGCAGAGCTCAAACTGAAACATCTTCCTAAAGTACTCTTCCTGTCATTTGCACTCCCTGCCTCTATATATCCCTACAGTTGTACATCATTGTTTCAGTCATACCTCAAACCATAACTGATTGTGCCATGACCAATTGTACCATATTGGTACTTCAACACATATTGAGTTGGTTTGCTTCCTTCTCTTGATCCATCGTGTTGGCTACTTTCAAGTTACCCTAACTAGGTGTTCTTTCTGGAACAGATCCTATCATGGCAATCCTAGTCGCTCCCTCTGCGACTGATGCTATTAAAGTGCATCGACTACCTAGTCAAAAATCTTTAGTTTGAATCCAGAGATCCACTGCTTTTGTAGCTAAGGTAAGGGTACCTGAGAAAGCCTTTATTGTCTCCTCAAACAAATATTTTCGGTCAATGTTGCTCCCTCTAACACACGAGCTCTTATGCTTTTGTCAGAAAAAACCAATCATATAAGATCAACCTTGATCCATCAATCCAAGTGTATCAAATTTGAGGAGCCTGTACAAAGTCTTCTTTCTGCTTGCAAGTATAAGATATTAAGACTTCTTTATGTGCCTCACAAGATTGAGGTAGGTCTTGTGTAAACTTCTTTCACCAACAAAGTCAATCTCTACATCCATTTGTTGTAGTTTCCAACAAAAACCATAAATATAATCAACTTTTAATAGAAACGTACATGACAAGATGTCCTTTCATAGTCTGATTTCTCTCTTACTAAGGTAATCCTTTGCCTTGTACTTCTTGTCAGGCAATCATACTTTGTCTTGGAAGTCACCACTGACTTCTTTTCGGCAAAGATCAATGCATTATTCCATTTAGTTGATCTGTCTACTCCCTCTGAGTCCAAATCTCATCTAATACAATATCTCTCATCACAAATCCCTATTTCTAGGAATGTTCTATTGTCACAACTTTGCTTTGTTCTTCCACCTGCTACCAATGGCTAGGCAACCTTTAATATGAACTTGCAATCCTCACTACGAGGCCATGGAAGAACAATTACAACCAAGCAAAGAATTCAAAGACAAAAGACTAACTACTACTAAAAACAAGAACAATAGCAATAATCAAATAAGAGAGGTATAAGATACTTATCATTTGAGAAGAATGTCAGCTCCCTCTTGATCTTGAGTCTTCATGCATCCATATTGCTCTTTTATCAAACTTATCCTCATCATTGTCATGATGTTATTCCTTTCTAGTGTTTTTTATTTCAATAGACATGTTCACTCCTAGGGTTTTTACTCATAACCCCTAGGTTATTCAAGCTCTTTCAACCTGCGAGGGCTTAACATGTTCACTCCTAGGGTTTTTACTCATAACCCATGGGCCCTAGGTTATTCAAGCTCTTTCAAACTGCGAGGGCTTAACAAACGTTGGATATCCAAATACTCAAAATCCTAGACTTGATTCATTAAACAATAGTCATCCTTGGATTCACCATAAAATCAAACCCTTTTTGCTTGCTAGGGCTTGCAAATGTCTGAATAAGGTTTTTAACTTCAAACCCTATACTTTTACAAATTCATTTAGAGTTCAGAGATTTTGCAAATGTCTAGATAAGGATTTTAACTTCAAACCCTATACTTTCACAAATTCATTTAGAGTTCACAGATTTTGCAATGTGTAATATTTCCATTCATGATCCTTTGACCAAGCATACTTGAGCTTTACTAGCAATTTAGCCAACAACCTTTTGCTAGGGTTTGCAAATGTCTAGATAAGGTTTTTAACTTCAAACCTTATACTTTTACAATATCATTTAGAGTTCACAGATTTTGCAATGTGTAATCTTTCCTTTCATGATCCATTGACCACGCATACTTGAGCTTTACTAGCAATTTAGCCAAACAACCTTTTAACCCAAGAAGCCTACATGCATTGACTACTCATCTTGCTTGAGCAGACTTTCAACCTTGAAAGAGGACTCAGTCTATCCTTCATCAAGGTGAGTCTCTCTTAGCAATGCATCTTCCAAGGTTGCAACCATGCAAGGTGTTAATATTCTGCTACAAAACCCTGAATATATATGTCACTTCAACTTATCAATATTCTTGCAAGGCTTTGTTCCTTATATTGGTGACATGCTTGAGAAGTTATTGAGCTACAGATCCAAGCTAATCTTGTCAATATAAGATATGTCATTGTAGCATATGGTGTTGCTGACCTTGCATCTTCATTGCTTTTTGAATTCACAGGTTCCTTATATCAAGTCGGTTTATATGCTACATCTCAAGAAAATTGTTCTTAAGATATTCCTTAAGTATCTCTTTGATTTGTAAGGTATCGACGACTTCAGACTCAATCTGACATGGCTGATATCAACGAATACTTTAGGAAATGGTCACTGTGGTAGATGTCACATACCTCTCGACTTCATGTAGGTTTGCAATCCCATGACTGAGATCTTCAATATTTGAAGCATTAGATACTTCTTTTAGACAATGTCAGCTCAGAATGATACATCAACTCAAATCATTTTAGAATTGACAAAGAATGATTAACATGTCTTCGTACTAAAATTTTTCCAAAGTGACATTATCTCAGTTTGGTTACAAGTTTGTATTCAGGACTTTTCCTAGCAGACCAGGTATGGTTTATTGATCCTTTGTGAGACTTTGATCAAATCATAACGAGTGTTACATAACAATTAACTGGAGGATTTTCCGAGGGTATTAGATCGGCCTTTTAACATTAGTCTTGAGCCTTCAGCCTTTCTGAGATTTATCTTGAGGCTCTCAGTCTTGAAATTAATACAACTTCTGATGCCAAACTTTCTTAATAAACATGTTTGACTTCATGTAATTTTCCTTTTCTTCTGAGATGTTTTGGACCTTTGAGATTATGTATGAAGCTTGACAAGCTTGAGGTCTTTCAGAGATTCAGATCAACCATAGTAAGCTTCGTCCTGGCTTATTCAGAACCTAACACCATTTGGCCTATTTCCAATACAAGTTTACAAATGCAAGAGTGAATGAAACTCGATCTTGAAAACAGTCCTTCATCCTTCTGATTTGAGATTTAGGCTTCGGTCATTTTTAGATCTTCTAAGGTTTTTCCGACCTATACAACGGGCCCTGAAGCTCGGTGCTGAGGTCTAGGAATTAGGGCTTCGATCCTAAGGAATTTCGGTCTTAACTGAGATTTGAAAGGATTCATTCCAAGGCCTAACTTGGCTTCAACTTCAAGGCACTCTTCAGCCATAACCTCTGATACCATGTTGATTTTTAAGGAGTTCTCCAATCTGATAATTATTTCTTATGATTCTTTCTTAGAAATATCTTATCTTATATTCATTTTGAATCATAAAATAATTACACAGAGAACATCAACAATAACAATATGCCAAAAGATCATGAAGAGACAGCCACACAAGACGACTTTATTTTGCCTTGGGAAAACCCACATGGGAAAAAACCCAACAACCCTTTTCAATAGAGAAATTCTTCAACTCAACAAAGATACAACTAAGTCAATAACTAGGTCAAACCTGGTCAATCGTCTTCTCCATCATAGTCAAGTCATGGGCTGCCCATAGAGATGATCATCCAGATTTTCCCTGGCCTCAGATTCATAATCCTCGCTGGCCTGCCTCAGTCATACTTCTTCGTTGGCCTCTGATTTACTTCATATGCCTCAAATAGACTTCTATTGACCTCAAATGCACTTCGTATGCCTCAGATAGTCTCCTTGTGGGCCTCAGATGTACTTCGTATGCCTCAAATAGTCTCCTCGCTAGCCTCAGATGTACTTCGTATGCCTCAAAAATTTGTTGTTGGCCTCAAACTTTGTTCTAGCCTCAGATTAGGCTCTTCTTGCCTCAGATAGATGTGAGCTCCATCCATGCCCTAAGGGAGGTCAAATTTCCTTCTATTTATAAGTTCTGCTAGTCTGAATCGGTGTGTCCTTCAACTGAGCTAACTTGAACATTTGAGGGGCCGACTTGGCTAGGAGGAGGCTGACTAGGCTCATTTTAGAGCCAAAAATTCTATTTTTCAAAAATTCAAATTTCTTCTTTTTCAACTGACATGAAGAGCATGTCTTTACAATATTTTCTTTTTGACTCTAGCATGAAGAACATGCTTACAAATATATTAATGACCAAAAATACTAATTATGAAGGTCGACCATAGTTACAAAAATTCAACATCCTATGCATTAATGAAATACTAATTCATAGTTTTTGTGAACTATTTTGTGACCCTAACATTGAATACGGTCCATTGTGATACTTAAGTAGTTTTTGTCCATAATGATGTTGAGCTCATTTGATCTTGAGGGTATGTTTCAGGTGGTTCATTACTTATGCAACACAGATCCTTTGGAGGATGACTTGACACCCATCCAGCACCATTTAGAGAACAATTTGCCCAATCTTGAGAGAAGAGATGACCTTGCAGCCCCAGCATTACCCTCCTAGGATGAGCATTGGGCATTGAGGAGCCTCCACATGATTGTACCCTCCATAATGCACCTCCATACGCTGAAACGTTGTATCGGGAAGCCAAGGTGTTCGTTTATTTGATTATGTGCCCAAATGAACCCAAGACGTCCCCCCAGGCTAACCTTGACCCTGTTTGATATGGAAATTTCCTTATTCCAGAGCCCAGGTGATGATGGAGATCGTTGAGATGACTTGAGAGGGGATAGCCCATCATACCTAGATGCCAACGCTTGCATCAGAGCTTGCCACATCATCCCCACATGCGCTAAAAGGGTGACATGAGCCTTCTTGGAGATGACATCTATTAAGTTAAAACTCCAGTCTGTATGTTGATTAACTCAAATTTCACACTGAAATTGCATATATATTTTTGTTGATTGTTGAATGAATGAATGATGGATTACAATGCCTTGGGTGGTTCACCTTAATAGGTATTGACAGGCCACAAGGTTTAAAAGTCATGTCTTTTGGACAATATTTCCCTTTTATAATTAATGGGCATTTAATTAATTAAATTATTAATTGTTAATATTTATAATTTAATATATTTATTTTAATAATTTAATGTTATGAATACTTATTCATAACATTGCCTCTCCCTTAAAATGCCTTGTCCAAAAGCATAGGCAATGTTGGGTGTTGTTGGCGAAAACATTTTGTCCGATCGACCCTAAGGATATGAAAGGTGTTTATTTGATCCCTTGTTCCTGTGGGACCCCCTATATTGGAGAGACCGGTCGCTCCATCAATCAAAGGATTAGCGAGCACGCTGCGGACCTTAGGCATAGGAGAGCTAAGTCTTCCGCTTTAGCTGAACATGCTGAGAAAACCAATCATCATGTTTGTATTGAGGAGGCTAGTGTTATTGCTAGGGTTTCGCATTTCCATCATCGTAAATTTAGGGAAGCGCTTGAGATTGAAAAAAGGCCTAGCAATCTTAATAGAGACGATGGCTGGAAAGTTAGTAGATGTTGGGTCCCTGCTCTCTCTTCCTAGTGGGCTTCCGCCCTCCTCCTTAGGGTTTATTTTTGTTTTTATTATTTATTATTTATTTATTTATTTTTATTTTATTATTATTATTATTATTATTATTATTATTATTGTTTATTATTATTTGTTTATTATTATTATTATTATTTTACTATTATTATTATTATTATTATTAGTTATTTATTATATATATATATATATATATATATATATATATTATTTATTAGTATTTTTTATTTATTTTAACTGCTTTATTATTAATATTTTATTTATTATTATTATTATTATTATTATTATTATTAGTTATATTACCCTTTTAGTAACTAGAATTAGTTTATTTTATTTTCTTATTTCCTCTTCCTATTTATTGGATTATTTAATTCTAACTAATTAACCCGGTGCATAACTTCTTCCATTTAATTTCACCTTACTATTGGTAACATGTATATTTTTTCATTTATAAAAAATTAAATAAATAATTTATTTACTATTATAGTTGTTAATTTATATATATATATATATATATATATATATATATATATATATATATATATATATTTTCATTTATTTTTATATATTTATTCCTTTTTAATAAATAAATAAGAAATTTATTATTATCTATTTAATAAATAAATAATTTACTATTAGTTTTATATTTCTTCTTACACCTAATATAACTAAATTTATATATGGATGTATTTACCTTGCTAATGATACCATTTATTTTTATTTATATAAATTAATTAATTAATTTATTTTTGCTATTATATTTATTAATTTATTTATTTATTTAATAAATAAAAAAAGTTTATTAATATTCTTCATTTATATTTTAAATGAATAATTTATTATTATTTTTCTTACACCTAATATAACTAAATTTATATTTTTATATAAGAATTTTTATTTATTTTTATTTATTATTATATTATTATTTATCATTTATATATTTAGATATTTAGTTATTTTTTACCTAATATAACTAAATTACTAATACAACTAATATAACTAAATTAATTTATTTATTAATATAACTATAATTTATTTACTATTATTTTTGTTAATTTATTTACTATTATTTATTTATTTTTACCTAATACAACTAAGTTACTAATATAACTAATATAACTAAATTAATTTAATTATTACTTTTATATAACTAATATAACTAATATTACACCTAACTAATATAATATAACTAATAGAACTAATATAACTAAATTAATTTATTTATTATATAACTAATATAACTAAATTAAATTTTTTATTAATATAACTATAATTTATTTACTATTATATTTGTTAATTTATTTACTATTATACAACTAAATTACTAATATAACTAATATAGCTAAATTAATTTATTTATTACTTTTTATAACTAATATAACTAATATAACTAAATTAATTTATTTAATAATATTACTATAATTGATTTACTATTATATTTGTTAATTTATATTTTTCTTACACCTAGTATAACTAAATTTATATTTTTATATATAAACTTATATATTTTTATTATTATATTATAATTCATCATTTATATATTTAGATTTTTATTTGTTTATCTTTTACCTAATATAACTAAATTTGACCTTGCTCCTTGAGTCAACCTTTCCCCCTGGTAACCGTTGGTGTCTCTGCTCTAGCTATTTAAACACGCTAAGCTGGTTCTGTTCTTCAACTTGTCCTGACGATGAACCACACTGGTTGGTTCGAAACGCGTCGACAAATGATATTCCTTGTGATTTTTGCCGAAAAATTCTCTCTAAACATTTTGTCTCACATGATGAATCTTCTTCCGGTAGTTTCTTCCATTTGATAAGGTATTCCTTAATAGTCTTGGATTGTAATACTTTCTCTCTAGTAGCGAGTATGCTTTCAGGTTCTAATATGATCCTTCCTTCTTTGTCAGTCTCAGGTATCTCTGTTTGAGTTGTTTGATTGTCTGGTAGCTTCAATCCATAAGCCACACTACTTATTTTTTTGATTATTTGGTATGGTCCATAATACTTGGGAGATAACTTATTTTCCCCTCGTTGTTTTAATGATAACTGCTTATAGGGTTGAAGTCTGACGAAAACCCAATCTCCTTCTTCAAATTCTCTTTTTGTGCGGTGTTGGTCGGCTTGTTGCTTCAGTGTATTGCGTGCCATTGTTAAATATTCTTTTAACAAGTTAATAATTCTTTGGTTTTCCTCTAAATGGTTCTTTACTGCTTGAACCTTAGAATTATGTAGCGCAAAATCCTTCCACCTAGGTGGTTCATAGCCATATAGAGCTTGGAAGGGAGACATTGCAGTTGAAGTATGATAGGTGGTATTGTACCACCATTTTGTTAGGTGTAGCCACTGAAACCATTTGTTTTGTTCGTCAGTGTTGAAACAACGGAGATATGTTTCCAAACATTTATTTACAACTTCAATTTGACCATCTGTCTGGGGGTGATAAGTTGAACTCATGTTGAGAGATATTCCTGCTTGGTGGCAGAAATCTTTCCAAAAATTGCCTTTAAATTTTGTGTCTCTATCACTAACAATAACCTTGGGAAAACCATGTAGTTTGTAAATGTTTTTACAAAACACTTCCGCAATTTGCTTGGTTGTGTCAGTTTTTTTTATTGCCATGAAGTGGGCATATTTGGTGAGTCTATCTACTACGACAAATATCTTGTCCTTACCATCAGACATAGGTAGTCCTTTAATGAAATCCATCGAGATTTCCTCCCATTTTTTATTTGGAATATGTAACGGGTGTAGTAAACCAGGAGTTGGAATATTTTCACTCTTATTTCTCTGACAAACATCACATTCAATGACATACTTTTGGATTTCCTTACTCATACCCTTCTAGTAGAATGATTGTCGAATGTTGTAGTAGGTTTTGAAGAATCCAACATGCCTAGCTGCAGGAGAACTGTGAGATTCTTTTAGAATTTTCATTCTAAATTTGGATGATGGAGTTAGATAAATTCTACCCTTGTACCATAATATGTCATTTTTCCATTCAAAGTTGGCATATTGACTAATATTTTCAATCATAGAACCACAGTCCAAATCCTTGGCATACTCAGCTCGTATTTCGTCTAACCAGTCAAGAACAACTACCAAGGCAGCACATGTTGTGTTGTCATCATCTTTTCGTGAGAGTGCATCAACTACGACATTTTCCTTTCCCTTTTTGTGCAGTATTTCCAGGTCGAATGCCAAAAGTTTCTCCATCCATTTTTGTTGTTCTGTTGATAATGTTTTTTGTTGAAGTAGGAATTGAAGACTATTGTGATCGGTTCGAATTGAAAACTTACTTCCAAGCAGATACTGTCGCCATTTAGTTAATGCAAGTATGATAGTAAGCATCTCCTTTAAGTCAACTTCAAGCTTTCGCGTTCGTTAAGCTTCCTTCTTTCAAAGGCTATAGGATGGTTGTCTTGCATTAATACTACTCCAATTCCAAATCCTGAAGCATCACATTCGACTACGAATGGTTTTGAGAAATCTAGGGTTGCCAGTACCGGTGTGGTTGACATTACTTTTAGATTGTCGAAGCATTCGTCTGCCTGGTTATTACATTGCAAGGCATTCTTTTTTAACAAGTTTGTCAGTGGCGCAGTCAAATATGCATAGTTATTTATGAACCTTCTATAATATCCAGTCAAACCTAGAAATCCTCTCAGTTTTGATATGTTCTTGGGTTTTGGCCATTCTTTAATCGCTTTAATTTTGTTGGGATCCACTTTGACTCCTTCTTTGGATATGACGTGTCCCAGGTATTCAACTTCCTTTTGCCCAAAGGTACATTTTGATAACTTTGCAAAAATTGATTCTTCTCCAATACAAAAAGTACTTCTAGATGCTTGAGGTGCTCCTTCCATGTTTTGTTGTAGACGAAGATATCGTCAAAGAAGACCAATACGAATTTTCGCAAGTATGGGTGGAAGAGTTTGTTCATGGTTGCTTGGAAGGTAGCTAGTGCATTTGTTAAACCACGTGGCATTACCTTAAACTCGTAGTGCCCTTCATGAGTTTTGACCGCCAACGTCTTCTAATCTCACTCGAATTTGATAGTAGCCTGACCTCAAATCTAATTTTGAAAAATATTCTGCGCCATGGAGTTTGTCTAGCAACTCATCAATAAATGGAATGGGAAATTTGTGTTTAATAGTAATTTTGTTTAATCCTCGATAATCTATACATAACCGGAAGGATCCATCCTTCTTCCTGACTAACACTACTGGTGCAGCATATGGACTTCTATGTCTCGTAATGACTCCACACTTTAATAGGTCTTGTACCAGCCTTTCTATTTCTATTTTATGTTGATGGGGGAAGCAATATGGTTTTACATTTACCGATGTTGAATCTGGTTTGACTTCAATGATATGTTCAATTTTCCTTTCAGGAGGTAATTTCATCGGTAATTCTTGAAATACTGTCATATTTCTGGATTAAGGATGTAACTTCAGACTGTTGGTGAATCCCTTCCATCAATAATAACTCTAATTGTTGGAATTGTGCGACGAATATTGGAGCTGCTTTGTGAATCAGTTTCTTCATTTGCTGAGCAGAAATGATTTGGGTAGGAGGGGCTTGGAATCCGAACAACTTGTACTTTCTTCCATCCATTTTGAACTTAATGAATTGTTTTTGGTGATTTGCATAATACGTCCCTAGTGTTTGCAACCATTGTACTCCTAAGACGGCATCTACATCTCCTAAGGGGACGGTATAAAAATTGGACTCCATTTTGTATTTGTTTAGTTGCATTTTAACTTTATGGCACTTCCCTACTCCATCTATTCATTTCCCATCTGCCACCATAACTTTTAAATACGCTATGGGATAGGCAAAAAATGTTTAGCCTTTTTGCAACATTGACATCTATAAAATTGTGTGCACTTCTTGAATCTATTAACATAATGAATTTTTGTTTCTCAATATGTCCTTTAAGCTTTAATGTTTGTGGTTGAGCTATCCTTGTGAGAGCTACCAGAGAAATTCTTGGTATATTTTCTTCTTTTGGATCTAGATTAAAAGTCTTGTTTCCTTCGTTGGTTTCTTCGTTAGAGTTATTCTCTGAAGATTCCTCTTCTTGTTCAACTTCGCAGCTATAAATTTTTTGCATGGGGCATCTGAGTCCTGGAGAATATTTATCTCCGCATGTCCAACATTTGCCATCTCTTTTCTTTTCGAAATTTGATTGTTGTTTTCCTCCTTCGCGCATCGGTGGTGGAATGTACTTACCAGTGTTTTCTGAAGAAGACTTACTTGACTTTCCTTTTGAGTAGTTGCTTTATTTTTCATTACTGACATATGTTGTTTTATGGAATTTATACTTTCGTTCAATAATTATTGACGCATGTCTAGCTTCTTAAATGGATTTAGATTTATATAGTTTTAATTCTTCTCAAATATACTCTTTAAGCCCACATCTAGACATTTTTAGCAGTCCTTCATCGGAGAACCCCCTTTGTCTTATAGCTAATACTTCCCACTCATGGATGTATTCGCTTACAGAGCCTTTTTGTTTGAAGTGAATGAATTTTTCGTAAACATCGTCTTTGTTCTTCGTCATGGAACCTTTTAAGCAGGACTTACACAAAAAAAATTCCAATTGAACGAACAAGCCTTGCATCTATTGGACCACCATAGGAACCAATCATACACTCCAACTTCCAGATTGTTGGATGCGGTCATGACCTTCTCTTGTTCTCCTATTGGTGGGTTTGCCCCGAAAATGCCGTCCATTTTTTTTACCCACATAATGGCGCCTCTATGGTCCTTACCATCGTCCTTAGTTAATTCCTTTTTAATATTTTGGTAGTCTCTTTCAGGAAACTTTGTATAGTACTGACTTTCTCGAAACTGTATATGCGGTATTTGTGGGACTTCATGCACCGACGGATATTCATGACTAGTAAAAACTTCGCCTTCTAGAGTCTTGGGACTTTGTGGCAATTCTTGAGTGCTTAAGGGATTAAAAAATGGATGGACTCCCATTAACTGGCTCATCATGTTCTCTATTTTTTATATTATTTTCCATTTGGTCTTGAGTACTAATTATCCTACCTTGGCCTTTTCCGAATTCATCCTACCTCTTTTCGACATTGTCAAGGCGTTGGCGCATTCTATCGATTTCCTCCTAAAATTTCCTTGAATTCACATAGTCATTGCTACTCCCCATTTTGTTCTTCTTTTTTCTTAGTAGACCCAATTTTTTTATTTAAATTTTTTTTTATTTAATATATATATAAAAACAATTAAATTAATTTTAATTATATAATAGTATCAATTTATATAGTATTATGTAACTATATAGTATATGGTTATTGTTTAATTGAAACGACGTGACTGATAGTTCATCGTTTGACCGGAGACTAAATTTTTGACCCATGGTAAAACAAAACGGCGAACGGGAATTTTTGTCGGGAGGGTGTCGGACCGTCAGAAAAGACCAAAACGAACAGCCGAATGTGCCGTGGACATGGTAGCGGACAGTGGTTTTGACGGCAGTCGGAATAGCGGAACGTGGACGTGGTAGTGGACAGTAGTTTCAAAGGCAGCTAGAATAGTGGAAGCAAGGGTTGGGGGTTGTCAGTGATGGCAACGTGGACAAAAAAAAGGCGCGACAACAGGATGGGTGAGTGCAACAGTGAACAAGGTAATGGTCGGCTGGATATTTGGCGTTTGGGTGGAATTGAGAAGCGACTGGACAGAGGACAATGGCAGAGGCAGAGAGTGACGATGGACAATGGAGTATTGAATGATGAACTGCAGTGCATCACCTAAACCATATGAATCGAATGGCTCGGATCCCAATGTTAAGTTAAAACTCCAATTTGTACGCTAATTAACTCAAATTTCACACTGAAATTGCATATATATTTTTATTGATTGTTGAATGAATGAATGATGGATTACAATGCCTTGGGCGGTTCACCTTAATAGGCATTGAGTCATTGACAAGCCACAAGGTTTAAAGTCATGTCTTTTGGACAATATTGCCCTTTCATAATTAATGGGCATTTAATTAATTAAATTATTGATTGTTAATATTTATGATTTAATATATTTATTTTAATAATTTAATGTTATGAATATTTATTCATAACAACATCACGATGGAGGTGATGTTATTTAGAGATGTACCCATGTACTTTGATGATTACCTTGAAGTGAGGAGCACTCATAGACCACTTTATCACTTGCTTGGCGGAGATTGTACATTATAGGAGGATGACGTCCTTTTGGAGAGCATTTATTCCCACACATGTGGGAGATTTTGATGTATTTATTATGTTTTAAAATTATCTTAAGGTTAGCTTGTGACCTTTAGGCCTAGTTGAACACTCAAGCAAACTTTTAGGGCTTTTACTTGTAAAATTATGAAAAGCAACTTGGTTGACCTCATATAAATCGTTGTTGTCGCCCAAGATGTACACCTAAGCGTGGGAAAAGTTTCTAACCCTACAAGATGTAGGCTTTAAGGTGCAATGCTCAGAGAAGGGGTTGTCACCTATTCCAAACTCTCTTTGTTTAAGCTCTCTCCTAGGTGGGGGGTGATCCCTAAAGATGATTATTGAAGGAAAACTTGTTGAAGACAACAAGTTCTAGGAGATAAAGGGCAAGACAATTACCACTCAGTATAACTTGAATTAAAGATTCATTAGCAAGTATGAATATTAATGAGATAGATTTCGATTAAATCAATATGGCATTTACTAAGATAAGAGATGAAAGACCAATGCCTTATAAACAATGTTCAAATAAGATTATAATGCTTACACAATAAAAAGATGATGCTTCAAGTTACAAGATAGGCAATGTTGCCAAACAAGTGTTGGTACAAGATGATAGCACAATATTGAAATATGACCAATAAGATAGACCTTGCAAGATAAATAAAACGTATACTTGTGGATGCTCCAATAAGATAGAACAATATCAAAGGCCAATGAGCAAGTAATTCAAATGACAAGTATAAGAGAAATCCAACGCACTATTGCAAGAGAAACAAAAGCTCACAGATCGACAAATGCAAAATGAAGCAATATTAGATGAATGTGTGATGCAAGTGATCATGGTTGATTTTAATTATATGCCTAAACTATGGTGAAACTTGTTGGAAAATGTAACTATGTTCGGTCTTCATTAATGTACTTGTCAAAAGAATAAGGAAAAGAAATTTTATTATGATTATTGTGACTTATTAAAGCATGGGTTTCATGCTTGGGTCACCATGTTTTAGGTCAAATTCCCCATTGAGGACTTCTAGGATTTATTCTGAGTCATTAGAGTCATTGTACTTTTAAAGAGACCCTTCTTGTGCTTTTGAATCATGTAAAAGGGTTAAGTATTGAGTAAAATATAACTTATGTATCCTCCACACTATGTCGGCCTAGAAGAAGATCAAGTCGGCCTAAGGACCCTATTCGACCTCACATGGAGCCTATAAATACAAGCACATCAAATTCATTTGTTGCATTATTCTCTCACACAAGTTCAATATCTCTTGTAGCTGGGAAAAAGTGTGAAGTCTGTTACCGAGAAGCCGAAGTGAATGCGAGTATGGGGAAGTCTAAGGAGAAAGGAAAAATCGAAATTTTGGTCTCTCTCTCTCAGTTTCGTGCTCTGGATTGGGAGATCGAAGTATTCCAAGTTTCACTATTGCCAGAAGTTTCCAGTTGCTGGAAGATTCTACCTAGTCGAAGTTGCTAGAAAGGGGTCGAAATTCTGGGAGGTTGACTTGGTGTGGAGGGAAGGTTTGGTCTTGGTCTAGGGTGAAGAGTCTCAAAGAATACTATTGAAAGGAAGAATTTCTTGATTGGGTTTTCCACCCGAGGGGGGTTTTGCCTTGGCATAGTGATTAAATCTGGTGTCTATTGCTTTGTGCTCCTACTTTGGTAATTGCTTGATGAACTAAAAGAAAGAAGATATAAAGAATCGTAATAATAAGAAACATCACAAGTAATTATCAAGAATAAGAAAATCTTTCTGCCTTTCTGATTTTCTAAAAAAACTTCCCCTTAATTTCTCAAAACTTGGTAACGACTGAGGTGAACTGCAAAACGGCTATGACAAGGAGTCGCTCAGTCTGTCATTAACGATAACCGCCTAGGCTCCTTGACATCCCATGTGCCTTCGTTCCTACAAGGGCTCGGCCATAAGAGAACTGCGAAGCCACGTGTTTGAGCCTTTTCTCCAAACTCAAATTTATCAAATTGAATGAAAATTAGGGAAGTTGGTCCTAAAATTTCTATCAACCAAGCTTATGCTTAGAGGTAAATTTTAGAGATGCAAACCTAGATCTAATATGCAAATGAGATGCAAATGTTAATACAATGCTTCAATGAGATACAATTAGAACAAGATGCTTCAAAGAGTGAAATGCCAATTCACTTATGATCAAGATTACTTTGAGCACAAAATTAGCTTATGACAATGATCAATGAAGCATGTAAAGATTTCTCAATGAAACAAAGCAAGTTAGAGAAATAACACAAGTGCTTTAAGATAAACTGCTCTTATTGTGGAGTTCTTTATTGATTAGATTTATAATATCACTTCACTTATAATGTGCTTTTAAGAGTGTTTAGGAGCAAATAGAGCAAATGCAAATTATGTAATAAATCACAAGTAGTTATTTAAATGATCGCAGATGAGATTGCTAATTAGAAAATTAAAGATACACTACTTTAATCTAAACACAAAGAGACAAAGACAAGAATTACTCAATTATAAATTAGATCAAGTATCCAATGAGATCACAAGAGTAATTAGATCAAATGATTAACAACAAAGTCTAGATCTAACAATAACTAAGTGAAGTAATTCAAGAGATTAGATCTAAAATGTAATGATCATGAAACTAATCTAATGAGAGCAAGAGAACAAGTTAGAAGTTAGATCTAGAGACTAAGACAACAATGAAATGAAAACTAAGCTAAAAAGTTATGTTAATTTTAGTTAACAATGGTAGGTTCTATACTTAGCACAATTACTTCAATGTTCTTTAGCATCCCAATGACAATTTCCAATTTAGTATTCCAATAGCAATCACATTAACCATAAACTGTAGATAGAACATGAATAACAAAAATTCAAAAGACAAGTCAAAACAAGAGGACACAAGATTTGGCGGATGCCAGGGAAAATCCCCAAGATGGGGAAACCCTGTAATCAATTTTTCTTATTATTATATCAAATGTTCAGCACAGAGAGAGAGAGTACAAAAAGTCAAAGTTGACTTGCCAAATCAAAGTCAAAACAACCCTATCAAATCTGCAGTCAACTACAGTCAAATTCAGCCCTAACCAAAAAGTCAACGCCAGTCAAAGTAGCAGCGAAATGTCCTTAAAGTAGCTTGGTCATACCTAGTCAAACTCGGTCTAAACAGGAGGGCAAAGTCAGCCCAAAACAGTCCCAAAGTCAGTGATCAAACTTGGTCAAACTCTGTCCTGAAGTCTACGGTCAACCTACAATTTATCTTTGCAGTCAAAGTGCTCAAAACACCTCGGTTTCTATGCCAAAGAGTGTGGTCTGCCCAAACATAAAATTGCCCAAAAGATCGAACTCAAAATCTTCCTGGAAAGTCAAAGTCAACATTGGTCAAACTACAGGAAAGACTGAAATTTTCGGCCCTGTAATTATGTTTGAAATTCGTCCTCCTTGCCACACGTGTGAGAGAAAGAATATGCCTAATAGTTGTACGAACCAATGAGAGAAGGAGAGAGAAGAATGCGTGAGTGATGATGATGCCAAATGAGGTGAGAGGTCACTTATATTTATACAAGTCATTGAGGGTGAAGTGACATGTCCCTTGGGCTTCATGAGCCTACATAATGATGTGGCCAACCTTGACAATTTACACATGTGTGCATAAATTCAAAAACACATTTTTGCTTGTCCAAATTTGATGATCTTTAGATCAAGGGTTCTTAGTTGCACTTACGGGATCACTTAATAATGATAATGCATGGATCATTGACAGTGGAGCATAAGGCATATGACAGGGGAAAGCAAACAACTACAAACTCTAACAAAGGAACCATCTTCCCATGCAGTGGAATTGGGAGACAACAAAAGTTATGCTGTTAGAGGCCCGGGATCAACATCTTTAAAGCTAGACAATGGAGCAAAACTACATCTCAACAACATACTATATGTTCCAGGTTTGAAAAAGAATTTGCTTTCAATTTCTTGCTTAGAAGATAAAGGGGATAGAGTTTCTTTTGTTGATGGAAAGGTCTTGGTTTGGGGAAAAGATTCAAGTATTGATAAAGCTAGGGTTATTGGAGTTCGTGAAGGAAGTTTGTATAGAGTCATTACACCACCTCCTCAAGCCCTAGTTCATATGGAAATCTCTCCTATTGAGCTATGGCATAGAAGATATGGTCATCTTCACTACAAGGTCATTCCCACTCTTAAACATCTAGTTCATGGCATCCCTGATATCAAAGAAGATCGTGAAGGAGTTTGCAAGGGATGCTCTTTGGGAAAACATACAAGAAAACCATTTTCAAATAGTGAAACAAGGTCTAAAGAAATATTAGACCTCATACATTCTGATGTGTGTGGGTCCATGTATGACAAATCACTTGAAGATCATCTTTACTATGTAACATTTATTGATGATCACTCTAGAAAGACATGGTTCTACCTTCGCAAGAAAAAGGATGAAGTATTTGAGAAATTCAAAGAGTTTAGATGTGAAGTGGAAACCCTAACCGAAAGAAAAATAAAGATTTTGAGATCCAACAATGGTGGGGAATACACTTCTAAAGAATTGATTGCATATTGTAAAAAAGCAGGAATTAAGAGGGATCTTACTGTTCCCTACTATCCCGAACAAAATGGAGTGGAAAAAAGAAAGAATATGTTGATTGAAGAAGGTGTATGAACAATGCTCCTTGATCAAGACTTACCAAAGTTTCTATGGGGAAAAGCAGCAGTTACAGTCATATATATTCAAAATAGAAGTCCTCACAGAATTCTTGATAATATGACACCCGAGGAAGCATTCATAGGGAAGAAGCCAAGTGTGGAACATCTCTGAATCTTTGTGAGTCCTTCCTACATCCACATTCCAAAGGACAAACGAAAGAAGCTAGATTCTACAAGCATCAAAGGGATCTTCATTGGATATAATCTCTCCTCAAGGCACATAGAATCTACATCAACGAAGGGAGACATTGAAGTAAGCAAGGACGTTATATTTGATGAGAATCAAGCCTACAAAAGATCGAAGGATATTCCCATTGATTCTGATGACAAAGATCTACCTATATTTGAAGAAGAAGAAGTACAACCCGTCAACCCTTCTACAATTCAAGAAGAAGAATCGGACCAAGTGAGCCTATTCAACATGGGGTCATACCAAGCACAAGGAAGAGGCCAAATTGGTTAAAAGCTACTCTTGATGATGCTGAAGGGCATGGAGCTGCAAAAGGAACCTTTAGGGAAAGAAAAAGGCCGAAGAGATATTATGGATTTGAGGTAAATGGTAGAGATATTCATGTTTGTAGACTCAAGAAGGCCCTATATGGTTTGAAGCAGGCTCCTAGGGCATGGTATGCAAGAATGGATGCATACCTTCTAAGAATTGGGTTCATGAAGAGTTCTGTTAATCCAAATCTCTACATCAAGGTTGTGAATAATGAACCAGTCATTATTCTATTGTATGTGGATGATCTATTCATTACAGGTGTGGAGAGAAGAATACAAGAATGCAAGAAGATGTTGGCAGTTGAATTTGAGATGAAGGATCTAGGATTGATGCACTATTACCTAGGTCTAGAAGTATGGCAAAATCCTAGGGAGATATATTTGGGGCAAGGAAAGTATATCATCAAGTTGTTGCAGAAATTTGGGATGATGGATTCCAAGCCCATGACTACTCCTATGATCACAAATCTCAAGAAGTTGAGGAGTTCCGACTCAAGTCTCGTGGATCCTACCTCCTATCATCAGTTGGTAGGTTCTCTGATGTATCTAGTAAATACTAGGCCAGATATATGCTTTGTTGTGAACATCCTCAGTCAGTTTTAGTTGGAGCCTCGTCATGATCACTAGATAGTTGCCAAGCATATATTGAGATATCTTCGTGGCACGATGCATCACCGCCTAAAGCACAATACCAAGGAAGTCAAGTTGATTGGCTTCACAGATTTTAATTGGGGTGGTAGTGAGACCGATGGAAGAAGCACTATCGGTGGATGCTTTAGTTTGGGATTCGCCATGACCTCATGGATGAGTAGAAAGCAAGATCTCGTTGCTTTGAGTAGTGTTGAAGCAAAGTAAGTGGTTGCATGTGAAGTAGGAAAGGAGGTTGTATGGTTGAGGAAGCTTCTGACAGATGTTTGGAGATATTGCGATTAACTGTGATAATCAAAGTTGTATCAAGATGTCTGGAGATATCGTGTTTCATGCTAGGACGAAGCATATCAACAATAAGTTCCATTATATTAGGAACTTGGTGCATGATGGGATCTTGAGGCTACAGTATGTCCCGACAGAGGATCAACTAGCGGATATACTAACAAAGTCTCTTCCTAATAAGAAGTTTGAATATCTTAGAAGCATGCTTGGTTTAGTTGATATTGTTGATTTTGTTGATGGTGATAAAAGTTTGGAAGAGATTTGTTGAGGCCTTGTGTGTGAGACATATTGCCTAGGAGGACATCTGGTCGACACTATGTGTTGATGTCCAGTCCCCGAAGTTGGGAGGGTGGCGTTGATCATGGAGCTTTAACCTCGGATATGCACCTAGATCCCTGGGTTGATGGCTAGCAAGTAAGCTTGATGGTACCTAGAGAGGCCGAAAGATTTAGTCCATCTAAGTCCCACTCAAGGTTGCAGGGAGCACACCCCCCCAATCCCGCTCCCAATTCACGCTCTGGTCAGGAGCGCCTCTAGACCAAAAAAAATCGCTCCCTGTTTTTTTGGGTTCGACTTAGGGAGCGTTGCTCCCGTCACTCTAGGAGCGATTTTTCCAAATGGGGAGTGGTCGGGGAGTGATCGCTCCCGACCACTCCTTGGTTGGAAAAATCGCTCCCATCCGGCAGAGAGCGACACCCACGCCACGAGGGAGACGTGACAGCGGCGTGGAGAGGGGGAAGGGGAGGGGAGGGAAAAAAGGGAGGGAGGGGAGGGAGGGATGAATAAATAAACCCTCTCCCTCTCATTATTCATTTCATTTCTAAGTGTGAGAGAGTAAAAGACAGCAAGAGAGAATTTGGAGCAAGGAGAGGAGCTTGGAGGAGTTTGAAGAGCTTGCAAGGGGAGATTGGAGGCTAAAGAGTTAGGATCTACACTCTAATCTAGCAATTTTTTTTACGTTCATTGCTAAATAAATAAATAAATAATTTTTCTCTATTTCCCATTCCCATTCCATTTTTTTGCAGATTCAAAACTTCAAATTTCAAACATCATGGTTATATTTCTTGGCATTTTCTTCTTTTTGGTTCCTTTCTTGGTTACTATGGTGTTGAGGAGTAGAAAAAAGGAGGGATGAACATGAAGAAGAAGGGGATGAAGAAGTGGGTTATAGTGGATTTGATGAAAACCCCGGAGAGGAGTACCTTGGTGAGGAGGAGATGGAGGAGAGTGAACATGATTCAGCTCAAAAAACTAAACAAGACCTACCCCCATTGTGGAAATATGTTACTAGACCTAAAGCAGGGAAAGGGGGTGGAATCACTAAATTTCACTGCCCCCATTGCAACAATAATTACATAGGTTCATACACCCGTGCCAGAAAGCACCTTTGCAGGAAAAGGCCATGGGATGGAGATAAACAAATAAGAATCAAAACTTGTACAGGTGTGTAGAGAGAGCCAAATACATAAGGGAAGAGGAGAAAGCCCAATACAAATCTAAAAGATCAAAGGGTTTCTTTGAACTAAGCTCACAATCACATGCACAAAGAACTCCTTCAGTGTACTCCTATGGTAGTGGATATGGAGGCACAGGGCCACAAAACATTTCTTTAAGGCGTAGAACCATATCAGATTTCCTTGATGAAGGGTGTAGGAATGATGTGGATTCAAAAGTTTACCGGTTTCTTTATGCATGTGGGATACCATTCAATGTTCTTTGATCACCTTATTGGCATGAAATGGTTTCTGCCATAAATGATGCCCCTAAAGGATACAAGGGCCCTGGGTATGACAAGTCTAGAACCGTTGGACTTGATCATGAAAAAGAAAAAATATCACATTCTTTGAGTAGAATGACAAATTCATGGACTGAGCATGGGATGTCCATTGTAGATGATGGGTGGCCAAATGTAAAAGGCAAGCCATTGATAAGTGTACTTGTTGTGTCTGTTAGTGGTGCCATCTTCCTTTCAACATATGATTACTCAGACAAGTTCAAGACCGGCATCAACATTGCAAAACGATTACTTGAAACAATTGAACATATTGGGCCATACAATGTCATCCAAGTCATCACTGATAATGTTGCTAATTGTAATGCAGCGGGAGCAATTATTGAGGATAAATACCCCAACATATTTTGGTCCGGGTGTTTGGTTCACATAATGAACCTTTTGATGCATGATATTATTAAGAACAAAAACCATCAATACAAATGGATTGGTGATTTGTACAAGAGAGGCAAAAAAATGATAAAATTTATTGAAATCATAGCAATACCCATGGGCTTTTCCGCAGTCACTCAAGATTGGAGCTGTTGAAGATTGCAAAGACTAGATTTGCTAGTTATTACCTCACCTTCGGGCGCCTTTTGAAGGTAAGAGAGTCATTGGCTAGCATGGTATCAAGACCACATTGGCAGGTATTAAAGGAAAGGGCTACAAATGCAGCTGATAGGCAAGGTCTTGAACAGGTGGAGGAGACCGCTCTTGATGGTCAGTTTTGGGCACATGTGAGGCAAGTATTGGAATTCACCAAGCCCATTTATCACATGATTCGTTTTGCAGATACAGATAAACCAGTGATTGGGGAGGTGTATGAGCAGATGGATACCATGTTGGGAAAATAAAAAATATTGTTCAAAAAGATGATCCCAACTTGTATACACTAATTCACAATTGTGTGTGTACACAGTGGAATAAACTTAATGTTCCACTACATGCCTTGGCGTATATCCTTACGCCAAAATACTACTCTCCAACTTGGTTGGGCCAACCTGCACCTAGGGGTGCGGTTAGGGTCAAACCCCATATGGATCCAGAGGTAGCTACAGGATATATGGAAGCATTAGACCAGTTGGTACCTAACAAGGAGGAATGTGCTAATCTGCGTCTTGAATTACGCAGATACTTCAGTTGCACTGGTTTGATTGGTTCTTTGCATACAATGGAAGATAGAGACAAATTTGATGCTCTCACGTGGTGGGAAGCATATGGCAACATGGGACTTTTGCCAAAATTGGCAAAAAACATTCTCTCACGGGTTGTAAATACTTCTTCTGCAGAGAGGTGTTGGAGCACCTACAGCATCATACATAATGTGAGAAGAAACAGACTCAATGAAAACGGAGCAGAAAACTTGGTTTATGTGCACTACAACTTGAGGTTGTTGAGTCATTACTGTGATCGGGCTTACGAGGATCCAACATATAAAATTTTGGACAACCACCCAGAGGACAATAATTTGGAGGATGGCATTATACATCTTGAAGAACTGGAAGCAAAACTTATGAGAGAGGAAGATGAAGCAACAACCATGCCACCCCCACCATCCAATAGCAGTTCTTGAGTTCCAAGTCTTGCTCCTTTGCTGTCCCCGCCTCCATGTACATCCTCACGAGGAGAGCATGGGCCTTCTAGTTCTGGTCGTGGGACTGTGCAGGAGGAGACTCCTAGAAGACCACCATGACCTGCTCAGAAATTAGACATTATTCGTGGTGGCAAGAGGAAGATGTAGATGATAGATTTATTTGTCTTTTCCCGTTTCTAGTAGTTTTTATTATTGTTGACTCTTTCATATTTATTATGATATTTTTTGTAAACAATCTATGACAATTTAAGTTTGAAGTTTGAAGTTGGCAATTATAACTCATTGGTAATGAATTATGAATATGATGCTTCGTGAAAGTTGAAAGTTTTTTCATTTCATTTTATAATATTTCATTTCATGTTAGATATTATTTGTTGTAATGGTCACACTTAGCTTACAAGTACAACTTTGGTGATCAATGATGATAAATGTTATATATTGAATTTTGAAAGCTTGAAACTTTAAGATTGATGAATCATAATTTATGAGACTCAATATGTTGTATGTTACTAACTTGTTGACGTGGTTGATGAAGATTATAACTTCTAGTTGATTGTTGTTATATGATTCAATCTATGTTTTTTATGTGTTTTATGTCTAATTCATCATTCTACATGTTTTTGTTGGCATATATGCATCAAAATATATATATATATATATATATATAAAGCGCACCGGGATTCGCTCCCAAATTGGGAACTTCTAAAAATGTCGCTCCTGCTCCCAAGTAACCTTGGTCCCACTTGGATAGATTGCCTTGGTAAGGAATCTAGTATGTGGCATTGCGGTGCCTAAACTGTTGAGAGACCTTGGATAGATTGCCCTGGTTAGGAATCTAATCCATGGCAATGTGGCGCCTAAACTCTTCATAGTTCATATAGTTTGAGATCTTTTGTATGAATACCTCCCTAGTTAAGAGGGAGTGTTGAAATATGTAACTAGCTTCAGTCTTCATAAAATGTATTTCTCAAAAGAATTTTTATTATTGTTATAATGACTTATTAAAGCATGGGTTTCATGCTTGGGTCATCATTTTATTAGTCAAAGTCCCCATTGTGGATGCCTAGGATTAATAAAGAGTCATTAGAGTCATTGTATATTTTATGAGACCCCTGTTGGGCTTTCGAACGATGTAAAAATATTTATTTTTGAGTCAAAGATGAATTATGTAACCTCCACACCACGTCGGCCTCAAGAAGATAAAGTCAGCCTCAAGAAAGGCACTTCAACCTCATTGGAAAGCTATATATACAAGGCAATTTGAATTCATTTGGAGCATCTCACTCTCTCACACAGTTCTATATCTGAAGCTGGAAGCTAAAAGCTGGTAAAAGTGCGAAGGTGGAGGACGCTAAAAGGAGTGTGAGTTTGGTCAAAAAGGAAGGGAAGGACAAAATCGAAATTTTGGTATCTCGCTCTCTCTTGTGTGGTCTAGTTTAGGAGATCGAAGTCTCCTTGTCAAAGTCGTAGTTGTTGTTGATGTCGAAAGATGCCAAGTTGAAGTTGCTAGGGTCGAAGTGTTGTTGCTACTAGGTCGAAGGTCAAGGTCTGTGTCTAGGTTGAAGAGTCTCAAGAAAAACTATTGAAGGAAGAGATTTTGATTGGGTTTTCCCCTAGATAGGGGTTTTGCCCTGGCAGAGTGCCTACATCTTGTGTCTTGTGTTTTTGTGATCTTCATGCACACATAAATTGGTAATTGATTGATGAAAGATAATATAACAAATAAGTAAAAGAAGCCAACATAATTCACAAGTAACTATCAAGAATGATAAACCTAACCCTAATCCTACTAGCATTGATTTCTCAACACAAATTGGTCTGAGTCCCTAGGTAGGGAATAAAGGTATGCAAAAATATCCCTTTCAGATGATTCAGGATTTAAGGAATAAAGCTCCTTTGAATCTTAAGCAAGTTGCAAACTGGGCAAGGTCCTTTATGTTGATTTTTCAAGTGCAATAGATACAAGCACTAATTTCTGAAATATAGATAATTACTTCTAATGATGTAGATCTTCTTTTAGCAATTCCAATTTATCATTAAGCAATTACAATTTGGAAATTCAACCATAAAAGAATAAGGATAGTAGAGATCACAATATACAAAGAGAACACAAGATTTACCCTGAGAAAACGCACTTTGGGGGGAAACCCAGCAACCTTGGAAAAATTCTTCAGTTCAACAAGAGATACACCTAATACAGCTAGTCAACTATGAGGTCAAACTTGACCAACAAGACTATGGTCAAACCTGATCAAACAGTCCTCTTGTCAAGTCAATCTTTTTCCCTTCAACTTCAGCCCTCTCTGATCTGCTTAGGTCGAATTTTGGCCTCCCAAAATATGACTAGAAACTCGGCCCTGATACCCAGAATTTCGGTCGTGCTGCCCAAAAATTGCTACTTAGAAATTCGACCTATTGCCCATAAAGTCACATGTGTGAAGTAGAGAGAGGGAGAAATATTCTTGAGATGAATTTGTCCTTCTTGTCCTTCGTCCTTCTTTGCTCGGATGCCCAGAATATGTCTTCTTGTGTGAGAGATCGAACGATGTCTTATGGAGGAGGTCAAATGCTATATATATAGTGTTCTTCTTGTCTGAATGGGTGTCTCTGAATGGGTGTCTCGTCACTGGGGCCGACTTGACTTGAGGGGGGGCCGACTTGACTTGAGGGAGGGCCGACTTGACAAGTTTGGATCCAAAAATCCAGAATTTCGAAATTTTCTCTTTTGATACCGACATGAAGAACATCTCTTACAATTACGTATATATTTAAGGGCTAAATATAAATTATGAAGATCGACCATAGCTACAAAATTCAACACTCCCTCTTAGCTAGGGAGGTATTCATAATGACTAGACAGACGTTCTTTTGTTAGCAAACTTCTCTAAGAAAAGGTTATAACAAATCATCATCATTCTTCAATCACCATAATCGGGTCAACAACTATGATAGAAGGTAAACCAATAGCATCAATCAATTACCATAATATGGTCAAACAACTTTGACACATGGTAACTCAACAGCGTCAACAAGTTACCATAATTTTGGTCGGTGTTATCCCCCACAATGTCCCAGGCTGATGAGGAAATCGATGAAGGTAACCACAGAGCGAGGGCTCTCTCAATGGAATCACAGCCAAGAGATGATTGGATAATAAAGGGTTTTAGGCTAGATAGCTAAGCTCAGGTAGGTTTTGAAAGATTTAGGGTTTTGTTATTGGATAAGGGAGAAAAACTAGGTAGCTAGATTAGAGGGAGCTAGGTCTAGGCTTTGAGAATCAGATTTGCAGAGATGTAATGGGGCAAGGTAGGCACACACTTTAGCACTTTAGGGTTTGTCGATGTGTATATGGGAGATAGGTAGGGTTTCTAAATGAGCATGGATCTCATGAATTCGTTTATATCAGAAGAAAATTGAACAATAATGTGAAAGCTTCTCCAAAACAGAGCATTACATGAATGAATTTTGTTTATTATCTTAGGAAACAAGCACATGAAACATGGAAATGGAAATGAAAGATACAATACATTCAAACATATGATCACAGAAAAAAACACTGTTAAAACATATACCACAGGAATCCCACTACAATAGCTACAAGCTCTGTCTTTTGATTTCCAAAATGTCAAATATAGGCTACAATGGTTCTCTCCTCAAATGTCCAACCCCTGGAAAATGATTCCCTTCCATCTTATATAGGAAAATACAACATATGACATCTCATCAGGTCAAAAATTCTATTCAGGGCTCATCATAACTAGCTTTGATGAGACCTCACTGAAAACTAGGATAGTTGACGTAGTTTCCACAATTTAGGCTAAAATTTAGGAGAGCATATCTCCTTATTAATTACAATTTTCCTCATAAAGTGAGGCAAAAACCAACTAAGAAACCTAAAGTAACATTAATAGATCATAAAATCTCAAATTTGCCATCATTCAGTACTCAAGAGGTTACCAGACCAGATGGGTCGCACCAGAACCAGATGGGTCGCGCCAGTCAGCAAAAAGGTCGCACCAGCATGCACCAAAACAGGAAATTTTGCAGAAGGGTCGTGCCTGTTTGAAGCCATTTTTAGGTATCTTCCCCAAGTCAAAATGGAAATCTGAAAGAATGGTAAACTAGATTTTTCTGTCTAGTTTCCAGATCATCTTGAAGTTTGGAAAATGACCCATGGGAAGGCCTCCAAAAACTCATTCTCCCAACCTGACTCAAAAGTGTCGCGCTAGTCTAGTTTTAGTGGCAAAGAGGTGAAAAAGGTGAGGTTTTTTGAGTTTCTGATCAAAATGGGAATCCTTCATGCAAAACTAGGATTAGATTTGGCATGTTCTCATCATAATGCATCCATCCATGTAGAAAAAAACTCATTTGGATGTCCAGGGAAAAAGGGTTGCACGTCAGCGCGGCGCTTCTGTGCCTTTTCCTGCAAAATTTCAAAAAATTCCAAATTTCTCCAAAACTTTCAAAATGTGTTCCTTCGTTGTTATGGGAGATAGGCTAAACATTCTTGCATGTTTTAGCCACCAATTTAACTCTCTTACCCCCTTTTCTTGATTCCCTTTGCTTGTCTTAGACCTCTTTCAGTTTTGCTTTCAGTCTCTTGATTCTGATTTGTGCAATCTGATTCCTTGTTTGATAGTGATGGACCATGTGCCTCAGCATCTGATTGTCCCTGTTAGCTCTGTCAAGAAACTTCTCCAAATGGTCATTTACTTTGCTGAGCAAATATTCCATGTCTTCATTGATCTCCATAGCTATTCTATCTTCAAGACTCAAATCCTCGTTCAATAGGTTTTGGTCTTTTTTCTTCTGCAATTTTCCTTAGAGACCTTTGTCCTAGGCCTCTTCCTCCCAACCTCCCTCTCTTGTTCATCTTGCTCATCATGCCCCAGCACTGCTTTACCTTTGGACTCTTGCATACTAGTTTTAAACAAATCCTTTTCTAGAAGCAGTTGCTTTGCCTTCAACTACTCATTTTCTTGCTCAAGGAAGGAAATGACAAATTTGGCCCTTGCCACATTGTCCAAAAGCTCCGTGATCTGAGAATCCTTCTCTCCGATAACTAGTTTTAGGTTTTGATGATCATATTGGGATTCCAAGTCCACTATCTGTATGTCATGATGGATAGCCTCCTCATCCTGCAAATGTAATCCATGTTGTGCTGATGTAGAAGGCTTGGCCCCTTCCACAATCTGTGGAGCAAACACAAGCTTGTTCCCTCTTTGATATGTCCTGGTTACCTTAGGTCTAAGTGCCTCTGAAACCTTTTCCTACTTGCTTATTGAACCGTGCTTCATAGACCTTGTAAACCTGGGCCCTGATGATGTTCTTTTGCTAGGAGAAACAGTGGGGCTAATCACAGGAGCAGTCTTTAATTTATCCAAAAAGGTTTCCCAAGTGATTTGCTTGACTGAGAGCTTATGCATAACCACAATCTTGATCAAGCAATGGTGAAACAAATTTGTGATATGAGATTGTCCTCTGGTGTGAATTTTTCAGTCATCTTCACCACACTCTTAGACAGAAAATTGCACAAATTAAGTGTTCTTGTAGAGGTGAAATGCATAAGTAACCTAACATGATACCTGTATAATCTAGAGAATATGCCTTCACATGTAAAATACTTCATGATAAGCTTCATTAGAGGGGCATACTTGTTAAGCAGATGTCTAAAAGGAAAAACATGTTCACAGGTCTCTCTGACATTAGGTTTTAGGAACATCTTATAATCATCAAGGGACAATTCCATGCCTTTGAACCAGGTGTCACCATGATTTGGAATACCTGTGGCTGAAGAAATAATACCTGCTGAGACACTGAACTCAATACCTGCTATGACAGCTTTATCTATGTTGAAATTTTGGGCAAAGATGCTTGTCAAAGGGACATGGGAACCAAACTTTGCAACCTGCTCACAAAACTTCATACAACCAACATTTTTGGGCAAATGGAGAGGTATTGATTTCTCTAAGGTTGGATGGCTCAAACCTTGAATGATGTCCTCCCTTGTGCACTTTCTTTTCACTCTCTTGTTCACTCTCCATTAAATTTGTTGAATGGTAAAACACTAGTCAGATGATGTTGATAAAACTGAAGTGGAAGTTTTTCTCAAGGTGAAAATGTAGTGGGAGGTTAGGGTTTGATGAATTCAATGGCAAATGAGTGGTGGAATGATAGGAGATTTAAATTTAGGGTTTTCTGGATGATAGATGACAGTGGCAAATCAGTAGAAGCTAGGTTTATTCACCAAGAATTTGTTGGAGAGAAACCCTGAGAAACAATCAATTCATATTGAGAAAAATCTTTGAAAGGATGGTGTAGATGCCCACTTACTGTTTGCAGAAGCTTTAAGAGTCCTTGAATGATATTTGGGGATTTCAAAAAGTCGAAAATCTCCTTAAAAACAAGAAGAAAACCCCTGTGGGTCAATCTGGCTTAGAAAGGTCGCACTTCCTTAAAGAGTCGCACTTCTAGACAGATGGGTCGCACTTTTGGAGAGATGGGTCGCAATCTGCTCAGAAGGGTCGCGCTTTACTCCAAAAGGGTCGCAATTCACTTCAGAAGGGTTGCATTTTTGCACAGAAGTGTTGCGTTTTCTCAAAAGGGTCGCATTTCACTAGGAATACAGCAAAAACCCTCAATTTTCACCAAGTTTTCCTCCTGCACGATAATAACTGAGATATGCTTGGAAATTTGAAAGTGCAAATGAGTTAGAAAGTAACTCCTCTTATCCTTTTAAACTCAAATTGGGACCCTTGACACTTTATGATCTCTGATATTTGAAACTTGGTCACTTTATGGCCTTTTTGAGATATTGAACCTTTTTGAAATATTGAACCGTTTTTTTAGACATTGAACTGCAGCCTTTGAAACTTAGAACCTTGAAGTAGTTATTACATAAGAAAACATAAAATTACACTTGATATCAAATTTATTAAAGAAACTTGCTTATTACCACTCCTCGTTTGCCGGATTTTTATGCATGGAATGAGAATTTGGTGATTGTGAAACCCTAATGACCTAATGGAGGTACTAAGTGGAATGAAGACCATGGTGACATGACTGAATGATGATGATATATTCAATGATAGCACATCCAACTGAGTGATAGCAGCAGTCGGACATGAAAATCTTGAAGGAGTGGAAATAATCCTAGACACACTAACTAGTGACCAAAGTTTTTGCATGGAAGACCTAGTGAAATGACAAAAACTTGACCTTAAACCCTAATGGACAATTCTGAAAGAGAACATTTGATCACTACTGGAAGGAAAAACTGACAGACACTAACAGTCGGTACCTCAGACCTATGGTATATCGTCACCATAATCCTGGTCAGTACTCCTGACACATGGTACATCATTTAGCATCAACTAGTCAGTAGTCACCATAATTCAGGTCTATCTAAGACATTATATATAGACTTGTCTTGGTTCATTATCATTCGTGTCAATATCTTTAACACATGGTGAATCTCCAAAGGCCACACTCTATCTGAGGTTACCACTAACTTCCCTATTTGGAGGTTACCATTGACTTCCCTACAAGTCTCAACACAATCTCTCATACATCATTCTTCATAATCGATTGGTTTTCTTCCAAAATCGCATCCTTCCAAACTTCTTGGCTAGTTGCTTCTTCAAAGGTGGAAGTTTCAGAATCAATGAGATTAGTCATTAGTGTTGCATATCCAGATTCCAGAATACCTCTTCAGTGTCTTACTTTCCCTGAAGGTGCCACGTGGTGTTGCATGTCCTTCTGCTTCCTACAAAGTGGATCTAAGCCAAGTTGGCCTTTTCCCAATTTCAAGAACAACTTGGTCCACTAGATTGCTAGGCCCTTTTAGCTCTTCTTGATGATCTGCGAGATGTTCTAAAGAATTTGATGAACCTGAATCTTCTTCCTTGGGAATTTCATGTTCTTCGTCATCATCAGAGACCATGGGAATTTTTTAGATTCCAATAGGCAACATTTTCATCAAACTTCATGTCCCTGCTGACTTCAACCTGTCCTTGTCGTAGAACATAGATACTATAGGCCTTTGATGACTCACTATATCCAACGAATATTCCTTTCTTTCCTAAAGGCTCTAGCTTCATTCTCTTATCTTTACATACATGGATATAGACTGGACAACCAAATATTCTCAAATGTCCAACTTGTGGTTTATGTTCAATGAATGCTTCTTCAAGAGTCTTATCTTCCAAAATTCGATGAGGACTTCTATTTTGAATATAAACAGTTGTCAGATGCTTCACTCCATAGAAACATGGGCAAGTCTTGATCATGCATAATTGCCTTGGCCCTTAACAGATTCTACAATGGTTATGTTCTTTCTTTCAGCAACTCCATTTTGTTGTGGATTGTAAGGGACTATCAACTCCCTCTTAATCCCAACTTCTTTACACAAGGCAACGAGCTCTTTGGAAGTATATTCCCCTCCATTATTTGATCTCAGAATTTTGATTTTCTTCCCCTTCAAGTTTTCCACTTCAACTTTAAATTCCTAAAACTTGTTGAAGACTTCATCCTTTGTCTTCGTGAAGTAAGTCCATGTCTTGCGAGAGCCTCCAAGAGATTTCACTGGCATTGGACCACATATATCAAAATGAACTAGATCCAAAATTTCCATGGATGATGGATCTACTTCCGCTACTTGGAAAGGGCTTCTTTACATTCTTCCCAAGTGCATAGCCTTTACATACTTCTTCATGCTCCATCTGCAATTCTGAAATCATCTGATTTAAAGTTGGAAAAGCTCTATAGTGAAGGTGAGCATATCTTCTATGCCAAAGTTCACATGGATTGATGGCATTATGTACTAATGCTTGAGTAGGTTTTTGCAAGAGTCTATACAACCTTCCTTCACGAATTTCGATTACTCTAGTTGAATCTATGCTTGAGCCCTTTGGCCACACAAAAACTTTTCCAACAACAAATGCTACTCTATCTCGTTTATCTTCTAAACATGAAATAGAAACCAAATTATTTTTCAAACCTAGTACACATATAGTATGTTGCTAAGATGAACGTTTTCACCTAATTTCAGCTCAATGGAAGTCTTCCCAACACCTTTTACTGCATAATTGTTGTTGTCTCCAAGTTCTACCTTTTGAGATAGTCTCCTTTCCATTAGACTTGCGAGGTTGTCATGGTCTCACGTCGTGTCTTAAGGCACCACTATCTACTAGCCACAAATCATCGCTATCTTTGTTACCTAAATCTTCATTCTTAGGTTTCTTTGGAAATTCATCAATGTTTACTATGGTAGCATGTTGCTTTCCCTTTCTCTTTCTATCATTGTATCTTTCGGGACAGTCATGTCTATAGTGACCAAATTTGTGACAATGATAGCATTTAACTTTCGACATATCTCTCTTTCCTTGAGGAGTAGATTTTCTTCCTTCATTTCTTCTTTGGAAACCAAACTCCTTTCTTCCTCTCGCGTTTTTGAAACGTGTTGCATATGCTTGAGAATCGCCTTCATCAGATCTTTGAATCTTTCCCCTTTATATGAGCCTACATTCTTCTTGAGTACATGTAGTCCATAATTCTTCAAACTTTGGAGTTTCCTTTCTACCACATTTACTAGATGCAACTAAGTCCCATGAGTCAGGTAAACCATTAAGTGTTATAGTTACTATTTCTCTTTCAAAAATGATTACGTCAATTGCTTGAAGTTGGTCTCTTAATCGAGAAATCCTCATGAAATATTCTTATATCGCGAAGCTCATTCTTCAAACTCATTGCTTGACCAATGTTGTTGATAGTGTATAATCCAATTAGGGCATCATACATCTGCTTTGAAGATTCATGATTTGCAACATAAGGAACCAAGTGATCTCTGATAAAGTCCACAATGATGCTTCTAACTGTGATGTCATCCTTTTCATATTTTATTTTTCCTTCATTATTTGAGGGTTCAGTGACCTTGCCTTTCACAATACCCAAGAGATCATTCTTTGCAAGGATGAGATCAATCCTTGTTTTCCAAGCCCTAAAATTTATAACTCCTTACAATTTGTTCTCAAACTTCATAGAGGAACCCATAGTCATAGAAAACCAATTACATTGCAAATGTAGATTCTCTTCAATGCTCTTCCCTTTACGAAACCTCTTAAAGGATGATCTGAATGTCCTATTCTTCACCAAAGCTTTGATTCCATGTTGATTTTCCAAGTGAAATAGATACAAGCACTAATTCTCAAATATTAATAATTACTTCTAATGATGTAGATCTTCTTTTAGCAATTCCAGTTTATCATTAAGCAATTACACTTTAGAAATTCAACCATAAAAGTACAAGGACAGTAAAGATCATAATGCACAAAGAGAACACAAGATTTACCTTGGGAAAACCCACATGGGGGAAAAACCCAGCAACCTTTTCCTTAGAAAAGTTTTTTAGTTCAACAAGAGATACACCTAATACAACCAGTCAACTATGAGGTCAAACTTCACCAACAAGACTATGGTCAAACCTGGTCAAACAATCCTCTTGTCAAGTCAATCTTTTGCTCTTCAACTTCATCCCTGATCAGCTTAGACCAGATTTCAGCGTCCAAAATATGCCCAGAAACTCGGCCTTGCTTCCCAGAAACTGCTACTCAGAAATTCAACTTGTTACCCAAAAACTGCCCAGAAAGTCACACATGCGAAGTAAAGAGAGGGTAAAATATTCTTGAAATGAATTTGTACTTCTTCATCCTTCTTCTTCTTCATTTAGATGCCCAGAATAGGTCTTTTTGTATGAGAGGTCGAATGGTGTTTTATGGAGGAGTTCGTGTACTCTGTATGTAGTGTTTTGCTTGTCTGAATGGGTGTGTCTCTTCACTAGGGCCGACTTGACTTGAGGGAGGGTTGACTTGACAAGTTTGGAGCCAAAAAGTCAAAATTCAAATTTCAAAATTTTCTCTTTTGATATTGACACGAAGAACATGTCCTATAATAATTATTTCAAGGGCTAAACAATGAAGTTGACATGAATAACATGCCTTACAATTACATTATATATTTCAAGGCCTAAAATATAAATTATGACAATTGCCCATAGCTACAAAATTCAACACTTATTGGGCACCAATAGTGACTACAACTAGAAGAAATTGGTTTGGGGGTAGAGTATGTAGAAGAATGGAAACGATACACAAATATCTTGACATTGGATGGGAAGCAATGTTAGGCTTCGGGAAGAAGAGGATCAACTAATCTAGCCATTTAATCTCATTGGAACATATGTTCCCAAAATAGGCTATGAAGCGCTAGCAAAAGGAAGACAAGACCAATAGATTTAGTTGTGGAAAATTATATGGAAATTAAAATGCCCAACTAAAAACAAGATCTTTATGTGGCTAAGTTTACGCAACAATATTCCCACGTTGGATGTTCTTCAAAAGAAGAATTTTATCTCACTAAGCAAAAGGAAATATGGTTCATCTCACATTGGGATGTCCATACTCCAGTGAGGTATGGATTTTGGAAAGAAGTGGAAAAATTTATATGGATTGGTAATCTTTGTGAAGGAGGAAGGCCTTTAGAATCTGGTGTAACTCCAAGATCAAAGAACTACCACTTAACATAGTCTAGAGAGTATGCCTTGCTAGAAATCTAAAGTCGTCGGAAGATAAAGAAACACTTTCCCTAAAATGTGTTGTTCAATCCTTAAATATCTTTAATGCCTACCCACAGGCATGGAAAAATCTAAGTCCCCCACAATGTTGCAGGTCCTTCCTCCCTAGTTCAAAGGACAGAACAACGAACCGTGTAGGAACCATGCTTTGTCTTTAATTTCACACTTCCTGGACTTGTGGGAACCATGAAGATTTTGTGCATGGTTCCACAGGCCGAACCACAGTTTTGTGCATGTTTCTATCACGCTTCTGGAGTGGTTTCATCGCAATTCCATCACGCTTCTCAAGTGGAACACTTAGAATGCATTCAGTAGTTGTTGTAAGAGGATTGCTTAAGGGCTCAAGCTTAGTATTTTTTTTATTAACCATACATGGCAAGTTTTTAAAATGTGGGCTACATAATTTGTTCATTAGTAATTGTGATCCGCGAACATGAAATATAGAACATTCTAAATATCCCATCTTCAGTCATTCGCACCAACTTCTCATTGGGTCTTTCACACAAGACTATAGAATTCCTTGAATATATCAAAACTTTTCTTGAAATGGTAGTGAACAAATTTAAACAAATTCCATGGATATTTAATCTCATAGTTGTTGCAAGCAATATAAGAATTTATTTTTTAACTGCTATCTTTGATGTTGGAATTGGGCTAGTTAAGCACCTTGGAATGTTTCAAAGAGTTGTCTTATCTTCCTCACCTTAGATGTGGTAGAAGGCATTGTTCCTTGTGAACGATGCTAAGTAGTAACATGGGTTTTTGTGAGCATTATGTGGTTGGCTGACGAATCACTACCATGTGCAAGATTCATATGATTGTTTTGTTGATTTTTCCTAGTACTTCATAATCACGAATATGTCTAAAACACGATCACAAACACACTAAAATACTCACAACTCCAAGCACTTTGCACAGTGGAAAATGTACAGCAATGAATCAACAAAGTACACAAAGATTTGCAGACCCAAAACTTGTTTGTATTACAACTTTAATACAACAAATATATGGCTCCAATACCAGGGATCATGGCCCTTACAATTATTCTTGATACAAGGAAAACTAGGGCTTGAGATCAACAACTTATGACTCTCAATCTACCCAAGAACAATGACAAAATTAACACAATTACTTGTTGATGGAGCACCTTATCCAACAGCCCTTTCAACTCTCTGTCACTGAACACCTAGCAGGTCCTTTGCCCCCTATCTCGCAGAGATACTGCTCTTTTAATAGCTCTGCTCACAAGGTCCTTTGTTGCTCTAGATTCACTTGCACAATTCAGCTCCTCCAATCAACCCTCTTACGAGTTTTCCCTCTAACAGTGGATTTGTTGCTCCAATATCACTATACATAGGCTCAACAAGTCTGCCCTCTAACAGTGGATTTGCTTCTCCAACATCATTGTATATAGGCTCAACAAGCTACCCTCTAATAGTGGATTTGCTTCTCCAATACCACTGTACATGGGGCATTAAAACTTGAACCTCCTTATGGTCCCTATGCTTCGTCAAAGTGACTTTATATAGGCTTCAACTAGCTATCCTGAGACATCATAGTAGGACAGACTTCAACACACGGGCTCAACAATCATTCTACACTTATATATCATCCCACATAATAATGTCCAGCCCTCTCTCTTCATCCAAGACAACACATTGCTTTTGCTCGCAATCTGAGGCAAATTTAGGCCTCTTTTAGGGCTCAGATTGGGCCCAAAGCTCCAACAAATCACAATACACCCTGCAACCCACCTTGGTAGCCTAGACTAAGGCTAAACTAGCCTCAATTCAGGGCTCAGCTACCTCCCTTCTCCACAAAACAAAACAAGACATTAACACAGAGAATTTCGGCCTCCTTTCAAGCTTGGACAGACCTCTTTTTAAGGCAAAATTATCACACAAAAACTTGGTCTCCCTTTCTGAGCAAGCTCAGCCTTTATCCTAGATAAACTCGTCCTTCTTCCTTGCTCAAGACAGACCATACACTTCCTACATCTCCCTGAGGTAACTCATCTGCTTTCTAGGACAAATATAGCATAAGAATGAATGCTCTTGTGTGTGCTTAGACCTCTCCTAGGTCACTTGTATTTATAGCTTCTCTAATCATTAACTTAGGGGCTCTTACTTCATTAAGATACCTCCACATCAATAATTAGAATAAATTGTTATTTCCTTTGGGTCTTTAGCCCACCAACATGTGCCCAAAGCCCACCATTTAGGTAAATTTCCCATAAAACATCTTTTTGTGGCTCAACTCCTCAACCCAATACCCTAGGGATTGTGGAAGTACCCTCCAAGCTACGTATCTCAACACTCCCTCTTAAGAAGGGAGGTACTTCCACTACTCAGAAGTAACTCATCAACAAAATTATCCCAATATTTGGCGTCTACCACTGCAACATACCATGTAGAATGAACAACACTATCCTCAGTAGTGTCCCTGCCTCCAAAAGCCTCTCACTTCTTCTTCTCATGATAGGCCTTTAGCCCATTCCACGGTTCCTTCTTGCCAACTGTAGAAGTCTCCTTACTCACCTTGCACTCTTCTCGGGTTGCGGATTCTCCCTCTGAACTTGCAAACTCCCACTCGAACTTGACTCCCTCTGAGCCTCGGGAACTTGCTTCTTTCCTTGAAGCATAGGCTTATCCGTCAGTCGATATAAACCATTCTCCCTAACTCCAATGGCAAATCTAGTAGAGTTAGAGCCTCTGGCACTGAGTATCACTTTCCCATCTCATAATATCACCTCAAACCCTTCGCCTAGATTACTGAGACAAACAACACTACATCTTGAACTCGTAATAGCCCACCTAACTCCATCCTGAATGCAACAACACCTAACCCTCTGATAGCTTTCAGACCCTTGTCGTCAACCTCCATGTGCAACTTCAAGTCTCATTCAGTTAGAGTCTCCAAAAATTCTTGTGAACATGTCATATGCTTCGATGCTCTGCTATCCACATTACATGCACCCTCGTCAATGGTAACCTCAGAGAAATGAGAAACCATAGCAAAGTATTTTTCCAAACTTCTTCAAAAGTCATCTAGCCCACCTGAAGATGTAGCATCCATAGCTATCTCCTCCTTCTTCTCATTGTCTCACTTCTTTCGTAGCGAACATTTGCTCGCAAAATGAGCATACTCGCCACATGTATAACACTTCAACTCGCCACATGTATAAGTCCTTCTTTGCTTTGCCCTTCATCTTTCCTACAAGAGCCATGTTATCTTCAATAGACTTCTTCTTATGAGGATCCTCCTCCCGCAATTCTTCTTGGATGAAGCTATCCCATAACCTGTTCCAATCTCGCAGCTTATCTCGAGCAACAATCCCTTTCATAAATGGCTTCCATTCCTCAAAGAAACCCTTCAAAGCAGTCCTCACTAACTTTGACTCTGAAATGTTATCTCCAATGGCAACTAGCTTATCACAAACTTGAGAAAGTCCCGTCAAATAGAGAGCCACACCTTCGCCATCCAACATCTTGGTGATTTTCAACTTCTCTCTCAATACAAACAGTTTGTTCTCATTTATTCTAGAACAAGTCTTGAAGAGCTTCCCACATCTCTTGTGCAATGTTCTTCCCAATTAGATGAGGTATCAAGTGATCTTTGACACCATCTAGGATGATGAGCTTAGCCTTTGCATCCAACTCTTCATATGCTTCCAACTCCTTAGGGTCAGTTGGTTTTTGAATCTCCTTGTCGAAAAACTCCCATATCTTGTTCACCAACAAGACCAGCTTGATCCTTTCCTTCCAAGGACTATAGTTGGACAAGCCATCCAATCTATCCTCATAATTCAATCTAGTGACCAACTTCACCATGCTGCTAGTCCTTCAACAACAAGGCAACCAACTCCCTCTTGAGTTGTTTGTTGTGCACACTTTGATTCGGCTATCCCTTCAAAGTTGCTTTGATACCATGTTGATTTTTCCTGGTACTTCAAAATCAGGTCTATGTCTAAAACATGATCACAAACACACAAAAATACTCACAACTCCATGCACTTTGCAAAGCGGAAATTGTACAGCAATGAATCAACAAAGTACACAAATATTTACAAACCCAAAACTTGTTTGTATTACAACTTTAATACAACAAACATAGGGCTCCCATACCAGGGACCATGGCCCCTACAATTAGCCCTGATACAAGGAAAACTAGAGCTTGAGATCAACAACTTATGACTCTCAATCTGCCCAAGAACAATGACAAAATTAACACACTTGTTGATGAAGCACCTTATCCAACAGCCCTTTCAGCTCTCTTTGTCACCAAACACTTGGCAGGTCCTTTGCCACCTATCTCACAGAGACACTGCTCCTTCAATAGCTCTGCACACAGCTGCTCACAAGGTCTTCTGCTGCTCCAGATTCACTTGCACAACTCAGCTGCTCAAATCAGCCTTCTAACAATGGATTTTCTTCTCCAATGTCACCGTACATAAGCTCAACAAGTCTGCCGTCTAAAAGTGGATTTGCTTCTCCAATATCACTGTACATATGGCATTAAAACTTCAGCTTCCTCACAGTCCCTATGCTTCATCCAAGTGACTGTATATAGGCTTCAACCAGCTGTCTTAACACACCATAGTAGGATAGACTTCAACGCACAGGCTCAACAATCATTCGACACTTATATATCAGCCCACATAACAACATTCAACCCCCTCTCTTCATCCACGACAACATGTTGCTTCTGTTCAGAGTCTGAGCCTTGAGGCAGATTTAGGCCTATTTTAGGGCTCGGATTAAGCCCAGAGCTCCAGTGAATCACAAAAAACCCTGCGACCCACCTTGGTAGCCTAGACTAAGGCTAAACTAACCTCATTTCTGGGCTCGGCTGCCTCCCTTCTCCACAGAACAGAACAAGACCTTAACACAGAGAATTCCAGCCTCCTTTCAAGTTTGGACAGAACTCTTTCTAGGGCAGAATCATCACACAGAAACTCGACCTCCCTTTCCGAGCAAGCTCGGCCTTTATCCTAAATCAACTCGTCCTTCTTCCCTCCTCAAGACAGACCATACACTTCCTGTGGCTCCCTGACGTAACTCATCTCTTTTCTAGGGCAGATATAACATAAGAATGAATGCTCTTGTGTGTGCTTAGACCTCTCCTAGGTCACTTGTATTTATAGCCTCTCCAACAATTAACTTAGGGGCTCTTACTTCATTAAGGTACCTCCACATCAACAATTAGAATAAATTATTATTTCTTTTTGGTCTTTAGCCCACCAACATGTGCCCAAAGCCCATCACATGGTTACATTGCCCACAAAACATCTTTCTCGTGGGTCAACTCCTCACAAACCCAATACCCTAGGGGTTGTGGGAGTACCTCCCAAGCTACACATCTCAATATCTTTCCATTAGGGTAATTACCAAATTTTTCAGTATAGTTGTTTAAAGTTTTTATTGTCGATAGTTGAAACCGTCATGGCCATATCATAAGTCTTGTACTTTTGTATACAATTGTATGTTTTATGATATAAATTGTTTTTTTAATCATGGATTGGGCAAGATAAGTGAAAATGACAATTGTTTGGGAAAATACGATTAACAAATATGGGGTTATTAAAAAAATTGCTCCCAAAAAGCCCTATAAACTTGATACTTTCTACTTTCTACTATCTGTGATATTCTTAAAAAATTGATGTTTCTTTGTAATTGCTAGAATCGAGATGGTTGATGCCCAAATAATTAATCATTGATGTACTATGGTCCATGGATGTCATATCTATCTTGATTTATGTACAAATATGCATGTTTGCATATCTTCTACAACTAATTTGGTATTCTGGATGCTTTTTTTTAATATAAATGCAAAATAATATAGCTTTTTTTATGGTGCATCACAGAGGAACCCTTCTAATAGAGGTTCAGAAGGCATTCTATACTTTCTTTCAGATCACAGCAATTTTGTTAATGCTGAAATTGGTCAAGAAACTAACAATTTTTGGAAATTAATGGCTTTAAAGCTGGTCCTGAAACTAGCACAAGAACTTGGCGTAACCCAATTACAAATTTTTTGAGACTCCAAGTTGGTTATCCAATGGATCCACAAAGAAATTGCTCTTGGGAATTTTACATTGTGACCCTTGAATGATGAAGTTCTCAATTTACTGACATATTTCTCATAGACATCTCTATCTCATATTTCCAGGGACCGGAACAGTGCTGCCAATGAGCTCTCTAAAGCTGGAGTAAGGCTCAAACAAGGGAACTGGATTATTTTAATAATCCATAATGGGCATCTACAGAATACAATCATGAACCATGGACCTAATTTTAACCATTAACGTTTCTATCTCAAATTTTGTATAATTATGGACTTTCATAGATCACTAGATGAATGATTTATGTACTTTTTTGAATGTCATATTTGTTCTTTTTTAAGAGACCACTGATGTAATTGAACAGAAAGAAAAAGAAAAAAACAACAAAACAAAACAAAAAACGGTTTTTTTTCTAATTGGATTGGACATAGGAATGTCATGTAAAGGGCTTAAAAGTATTTATGAATACCATGGGCATCTAAAAATATAAAATTTGTTCCTCGGGGAAAAAGGATTTCTTAGTTGTCATTAGGTCTGCCCATAACACATATCTGATTTTTCCATCCCAATTTTTTTTTATCATCACCCACAATGTTATTGATGTTGTTCATCAAATTCTTATCACTTGATTTATCCAATCCATTCCCTTGCAGATAATAATTACGAGAACGAGATAAAACATTTCCTTAGTTGAAGCAAAATTTGGATAGAGCCAATGAATTGAAAGCTTTTGCATTATCAGTGTTGATTTTAGTTGGGGTATTCTCAGTGTTGATTTTAGTTGGGGTACCCGATATTGTGATTATTCTATCCTCAAAGGAACTTATAACAACTTCTTCAATTGCCCTGTTTGTAGGTATGGCCTCTACCCACGGTAAAGTAATCTGTGTCCATTAAGATCAATCATTATCTATGACTAGAATTAGTTTTAAACTCACCAATAAAATATAAACCTCACTACTGAAAAGGTGCTTCTACCACAACATGTTTGAAAGGTAAAGCAGGCAAGCTTTGTTTCCTTGATTACGATAAAGACATAAGCAATGTTTTCAAAAACACAAAATGCGAAAGAACAACAAAACAAGACAGGGAGGACAAAGGGTTTTGAGGTATTACAAACAGTTCCCAAAAATAAAATAAAAAACAATTTAGTGAATGCATACAACACTCAAAAGTAATCCACCATATGCAGTACATGAATGTTGCAAATCAAATCACATTTGTGTTCTAAAGTTTAGTATCTTTCTTTTTAACTTTGTGGATGTTTTATTTAAATTCTGCCATGGGAATTAGGGGCTGGGAGACTGTTTCTGTCACAGCCCCATTTATTGACAATTCTCTCAGAGAAACAAAACCCTGGCATGCCATTTCTTGTAATATAGGACATGAGGCAATACTAAATTCTTCTTTGCCCAAATTCCTGCAGCCTCCCATAGGGTTAGGCAACATCATGTTGCTCTGTGGGTAAGAAAAATCCTCTACAAGATCCTCTTGGGAGGGCCTGTAACCATAAATTACAAATTGAATATGGAAAAGCCAGTACCTTGAAAACCATTTTCATAAAATTAAAAAGGTTAGAAATTAAGTTTCCAGTCTTCCCTCTTGTAAATATCAAAAGAAACACCAGACCTAACTAGCAACTACAATGAATAACAAATTTTCAAATACACAAACGCTTCAGTGAATATATGAACAAATCAAATATTAAATATTCATCCCCATTCAGTACATAAGGAGTATAAAACCCAGTGGTGGCAGGAGCGGGGGTGGTGATTTATCGCCCCAAAGGACAACTAGGACTCTCCTTCTCTTGGTAGTAAGAACTGCTTCAAACAATCAGGCCAAATCCTATGGCCTCTTAGAAGGATTAATGAATCCAAACTTTGGCACTCAATCTTAGGAGATTAATAATTGGGGGAGATTCTCGTATCCTAATTCAACATCTCAAAATAGGCTCATTTCAGAGGACTTGAAACTGGCAATTCTCCTCAAGAGAATCAAGTTCTTGTTGGTTGAATTAATAAGTTATTCTACATAGCATGTGTTGAAACTTGAAACATAATAATGAGGAGGCTGGACCACCTGGCTAAAAAAGGAACTATGTTGGCTAAGGGTTCCCTCCATATCAATGGAAGGGAAGGCAATTACATAACCCCCTAATTATGTCAACTCAGGGGCAGAGGCAATTGCACGCATCTAAGCCAAGCATCAGTGCATGCAGTAGAAAGGACCTGGAATGCTATTCATTGTGGGCAGATGGGAGCCCGAGTTAGCCTCTGGCTCATGCTCTGGACTGTGTGGAATTATGAATATGTAAGGTCATTCAATCTGTCTAGTTAGGCGGTGGAGCTTGAACAGACATTTCTGTGTTGATCGGGTGTGGCATGAGATAATACAATCAGGCCAAGTTAAGGGTGACAGCAACAGAGACCAGAGAGATTTTCTCCTGCGGGTGGGGAGGATATGGATTTAATAATTTGGTTGATGCACTGTACCTGGCAACAGATGTGTTCAATGTTAATCTGTGTGAAGGCCGATTTTCATTTTTGCAAAGAAGTACAGTCATCACATTGAATGGTGGTTGTGAATGACGTTGGATTGGACTGCCAGGTTTCAGAGTGGGGAGGGAATTATTCCTATCCCAGTGCTGGATTCTCTTGTTCCATTCTGATTTTCAGTGTGCGTGGAATGACTCAAGTATTTATCAATCTTTCTGTTCACTCTTCTTCTGCACTGAGAATTTAGGTGATCTATTTGTTAGAAACTTCTCCCTTCTCATCTGGCCCTTTTGCTGTTGCCGGGAGAGGTTGAATGTGGTAGCTTCATCTCAGGGGAGGAAAAGGGGGAAATGGGTGCAGAATTGGGTATGTTCAGCCAGGGTATGAATGTGTATGGAGTAAACAGGGGTGGTGCATTTCAGTTCCAATGGCATACTTTTTGTATGCTGAGTAGAGGTGACAGGCTGAAAGATAACAACCCTAAACCCGTAGAGGTGCGATAGTGGGGTATTAGTCATTGGATAAGGGACTCTCTTCTATTTCCAGATAAGGAGTTTTGTTGGTTTCTAGTGGAAGTCAACAATATGCAGAACAGCGAGGGAAAAGGCACTCATTTGAGAAAGGAGGAACTTCTACAGTTACAGCTGAGATACATTCATCATGCCTCAACTCTGGCGTCCACAATGGAAATCTTAATTGACCAACAGTCTCACATGCAAAGGATGGAGGAGGAATGGGAAGTATGAGAAGGCAAATTGAAGAACTACATCAAGAGATAGCACAGGGTCAACAGGGATCCTTTCCCTCAGGAAACTCTGTGAGTGAAGTTAATTTTGGGTTCCTGATCTCAATGTAACAGTCAACACTGAACATGGGAAAGCTCCAAAGGCCAGTGACAGTATTTAATTACTATATTTTTTATGCATGTTAAGTGTTGTTTGTATTTACGTGTGTTTTGTAAAGTGTACACATAGAATCTGTAGTATAGTAGTGCCCAGCATAAAGTTTTGGTATGATTCCTGGCTCGAGGAGCAGGAAATTTTTGTAATAAATGGGGTAATCCTGCTACAAATGTTCTGATGATGTATCGCTGGGTCCCCAAGCACAGATTTATAATATCAGAAAAATATTTGTTAGTGTTAAAAAAAGGGATTACAATACCCAAGAAATAGTTCTATAGAGGGAGGGGGGCAGAAACTACAGAGAGCAGTGTCATAAACTACAAGAGATAATAAATCCTTCAAAATTAGTCAAATACACCAAACAAAAAGCTGTCTACTTGACAACTCATGACGACTCTGCAAGGACTACCTCCCTGAGTATTTGCATAAAATCAACCAGACTCATCTGTCACATGGTACTCTCAGTTACCTATTACTACACATCGCTAGTCAAGGAAGCAAAGATCACACACCAGCATACATACCAGTGGAACAGTACATATTGAATTAAGTTATATGTCTTGCATCATAAATACTTTTGCTTGGACTACTTAGTAGCAAACTGAGCAAACATATAACCTAGAACTTCCTACGTAGATAAAAGCAAGCTATTCTATACCTCTATCCATCATCAATACTCCACAAACATTACAGGAGGGCACAATATTTTACCAATTTGTTGCATGCCTTTTATAAACCATGCAAAATGCACACAAAAGAAAAAATTCATTCACAAACGCTTCAATTTCACTAAGATCAGGAGAAATCAAACCTGTAAATGACAATGAAAAAAAGGATGAGATAATATGCAAGCTTAATCATACGGTATTTCTTCTCAGCATTGAGTAAGTTGAATATTTCTGTTACATCAACCAAATGTTTCCTCTTCATATACCTGTCGCACAAACAATTATATATGGAGATTAAATTCCCTAAAAAAACATACCTGTCGGACAAACAATTATATATGGAGATTAAATTCCCTAAAAAAACAAAGGAGAAAGCTTAGTAGACCACCACACTCAGAATACAGAATGAATACAGCCCTGCTGATTGTAGAATGTAGAATTATGGTACAAGACAAAGGCAGAGGGTTTAAAGCATAGGCACATTCATAAATTAACAATAACAGTTTCTTAATTGACAATAGATATCATGTAAAAAAGTGGCAGTTTAGAAGTCCAGCAATGTAAATGACCTTGTAATGGATTCAATCAGCACTAACCATGATTTACTACATAAAAGGAACTTCACCACCTGACATGGGTATTGGTAAATTCAAACAACTGGAAAAGTCATAGAACAAGTCTAAAGCAATCCAAACTCAGAAACAAGAACTCTGAATGAACTTTAATCTACCCAACAAGGAAATGTTCATAACCTACAGAATTCACAACAAGCTTTGCTCTTCTGCAGCAAAATAGTGAACAATGATCTATAATGGAGTCTTAAATTTGCTGCAAACACCACTACCATAATGTGTTTACAGGAATAAAACCGCAAATATCAATGTTCCACAGGGACATGCCCTCTTTTCTTCCCACACTCCAGGGGTGAGGGGATGCCTTGGGAAATGTTTACCCATGCCCCTCCTTTTTGGAAACACATGGGGAAACATGTCCCCAGTGTGGGCAGCGTGTTTCCCAAAAAGGGGCAACTGGTTGCGACCCGCACCGCCCCACCCCCCCCCCGGAAAGGTAAATGCCTGGGCATTCCCCCCTGATTTTCTGTCCATACTGGCTGTAAAAATTAAACAAATATCAGAGGAAAAAAACTTCAACCTTCAATTTACTATTTCGTTCTTCAGTATCTACTATATTGCTTAGGACTAATTAGATTATAGAATGACACATGATGATTGATGAATCTAAATCAATGCATACAATATTCATGAATCAATGTATTTCATTTCTGAATCTAAATCTGAATCATGTTTACATCATTTACAAATTTGAATTTAATATTTGTATTGTTTACTATTTAATATTTAATATTTACATTGCACAAAAATGAAATTCCATGGGATGAGTTGTTATTGTTGAGATTTTATCATTATTATTTTCATAATTTTAGAGACAGGGACCAGTATGTCCCCCTGCCCCAATCAATTTTCCTAAAAATTTAGGAGTGGTTCCCACATGTCCCTCGTGTGCATTTCCCTATTCCCATGTTTCCCCCCATGAGTTAGTCTAGACTCTACGACTCTGTAAAACAAAATTTCCACAATCTCCATTAGTCTCGCAGGGTAATCCAACCTACAGAAATCCTGTATTTCACCTTGTGCCAACTCAGCCAAGGTCAACACCTACAGAACCAAAGTTGTATGGAGCAGGAATGAAGTGGGAGAGTTTTTGAGAGCGGGAGTGTCAGGAGCAAAGCATCCCGAGAGCAAGGTTGGTCAACACCTACAGAACCAAAGTTGTATGGAGCAGGAATGAAGTGGGAGAGTTTTTGAGAGCGGGAGTGTCAGGAGCAAAGCATCCCGAGAGCACATATATATATGTTAACAGACTCAGAATCGGCAATAAATTGGCAAGTCAAAAGAGCAAAGAGTTTTAATCGGACTGGGAAAAAATCCGTGAATACAATAAATAAAGATATACACACGTATTGAATTAAATAAACAAAAAAAAAAAAAAAAAACATTTTTCATTGGTATTCAACAAAGCCATGTCCAAACAATACATAATATCAATACATGTCCAATATATCATGAATGAATAAGTATCTCATATATATTATGCATGATATTTTGGACATCTATTGATCCAACATGATCCAAAGTGATGAGTCTTGACTCCTAACCAGTGATTACACAGAACTAGAAGCATCTGCTTCTAGAAGTTTACAAAATACTGCATACTAATCAGTCAGACTCGGTCTATGTCACATGGTTCGGGTTCGAGTTCAACAACGATTAAGTTCGATTCAAATTCGAATTTTCCAATGAAATTTGAATCAGGTTCGTCATTGAATTCGACTATATATATATATATATATATATATTGTAATTCAAATATTTTTTTTACTATAATATTTCTTATATATTAATTTGAACATATATAACTTTTATATAAATTAATTTATAAATTTTCTAATTCAAATATCTTTTTGCTGTGTAAAATTTCTTAGACGGAAAATATTATATTTATAAAACAATATTTAAACTCATATTACATAATAAACAATTATATAATATATGTTATATATTTAATTAATTATGCAGCAAAACTAAAAGTTAATGTATTAAATTTACAGTTTAGTGCATGTCTATAATAAAACATGAAACTGCTACGTCATTCCTCCACCAAAGGGCATACCTGTTAACACTTCGACCATAATATATGCTACGTCGTTCCTCCACTAAAGGGCATACCTGTTAACACTTGGACTACGATATATGTAAAGAAAGGGCCCATACCATGCCACCACCAGTGGATTATTCAATGGCCATATATGCAAATACAGGGCACTAGCTGTGCGGCACATTCACCATATGCAAATGGAAGGGCTTCTTACAATGCGACTAGATAGTAGAAACAAACCATTCGACTTACTGCCTGCTTTTACACATTCCTCGATGTCTCATTTTGCAGCGACTGAAACACAGATTGAAAGCCAATTTTAAATGGCAGCTAGGTTGAATGGCAGATTTACTAGTTGCAATTTGTCAAATTTACAGGGCTCCTATGTGAATGTGCATGTAATTTCGAACTCCAAGAGCGAAATTTAGAAAAGTGGTCATATAGCCTACACGAACCTGAACGAACCACAACAATTTTGAACAAATCTTTTTGAAGTATGCTGAATTTCAAACCTCAAATTTTGAATTCGACGAACCCTGTGACATAGAACTCGGTCAACACGAGTTTGACTTGCCCAGATTCAAATCAGGTCTTTTGCATGTTGAGCCGACTTGGACTTGCGAGTGCTCATTGAGTCTGGTAACACTGATCTCTCTCTCTCTCTCTCTCTCTCTCACTATATATATATATATATATATATATATATGTCAATTGGGCTTATCTCAGATGGTGGGGCAGAATGGTTGTTATCTCCCACACCTAGGTTCAATTCCCTACCAGTGACACTGATGATAAGAAATATTGTTGTAATGGCTACATGCCTGTGAATATTGTTTTATTGACCCTCACTTTTGCCCTTGGCTGAGAGAGAGGATGATAGCCCTTGAAAAAAAAAATATATATATATATATATATTGCATTTATATTTAGAAAAGACATCTAGAATGCCAAAATAGTTGCAGAATATATCGAAATATGCATATTTGTACATCAATGAAGATAGAAAAGGCATCCATAGTACATTAACGATTAATCATTCGAGCATCGACAATCTAAAATTTATATTCTTTCAACAACAAAAAACATACAAATTTTTATTCCATATAATGGAAAGTAGATTATTAACTTATGAAATGAAATAGGTTATCTAGCAGCTATCAACAATAACATGACCAAAAGATTCCAGGGGGTAGCTCAATTGGCAAGCGTCGTGAAAATGAATTGTTATGTACCAAGATATTTGAGGTTCAAATCCCTCTGCCTTACCTGTATCTGCAGAAGGAGCATATGTAGGCACCTAGGGGTTATAGTGGTAGCAGTTGAAAACAGCCCCATGTCACACGAGTATGAAACCAGCCCACTTGTCCATTCCTCTAGTCACAAAAAAAGACAATAGCATGACCTAATAGTTATGTTTACAACTGTTAGGCCACTGCACACCAAAATATGAAAACTGAAAGGTACAAAACAATCAATTGAGCTACTTGCTAAACACTTCTCTACAAAAGAAATTTTCACCAATTGTGAAAGCACCCATGTTGCCAAATGTTGTACTTGTAGGGTGGCATCACCATGCATGTTTCACCACTCCTTGACAAGCAATGTTTCACCATCACTGATATCGTCATCCTCATCATTAGTATCATCCTTCATTCTTTTCCTCTTGTATAGTCTTTGCCTCTACCTCGATCCTCTATGGACATCAATCAACACAACCCAATTTTGATGGAATTGCTTAATCCAAGCCTTAAAATATGGAAGAAAAATCTTAATATGTATGATCAATGCTTTTGGTTTGAGTGAACGGTACATTTTTGGTAAGGCCAAGACAAAGAAGTTCAACAATCAACACCACTGACACTAGGGTACATATAGGGATTGATGCTCGTGATCAAATGCCAATCACATACCCTCACACGTGATAAAATCCGATGAAATGTTGCAATCCCGTCAATCTTGAGATCCCGAAAACAATGAAGTATGTTGAATTTTGAATGGGATATGACACCCTATTTTCTCCATATGAAGTCCAATGAGGTTGGTGTGAAAATTCTGAAACCCTGAATCCTACTGCAGCAACTGATTAAGTTTCTTCTATTTGTTAAATAACTTGAACAAATTATTTGTTGCATCCTACAATAAATATCGAAACTAATACACTGCAGCCTTCACAAATACAATATTGTAGAAGAAAAAAAATTGTTGGAAGAATAGATGCACACACACACAAGTACACAGTGATTTTTGGACCAATGTCCCCAAAAAAACCCAACTTAGGAAAACCATTGCAGCACTTGAGGGTTTTATTATTATGCAATAGTAAATCTGAGTACAAATCTATGGATGCTCAAATCTAGCAATCCATACAGAGAAATGACTAACCTAGTGAGAAAAATCTCACTTCCACCAGTGATCTGACACTAACCTTGGCTCAAGATGAGCTACTATCTGCTACCTCTGCGCAGTCCCTGCGTCAGCCTACGCAGTTATACATCAAACAACTCAAACCAGCGTCTCTCTCACTAACTGATCAGCTGTTGTCTGGGAAATGGACTCTCCTGACCTCCAAGCTTCCACTCTGGCTTTTGGCACTGAATCTTTGCTTCTCCCCCAGCAAAATACGACTTCCCCTCTAAAGCATTGTGCTGCCTCTCTGTGGAACTCTTTGTCTCTCTGCCATGCACTCAACGGACTGGATAATCTTCCTTCCGGCCTTGCTATCCCTGCCCCTCTCTCACTACTTCGACCTTACTGAATCACCTTCGGCAACTAAATGTTGCTACTCTGGAGATCGATTTCTTAGCAAAATCAAATTCCTTGGTGTCTCAAAGTGTGTTCTCCAACCCCCATTGAATTTCTTCTTATAATCTCTCGTTGAGACATCGACGGCCAAGATTATAACATAATCGAAGGCTAAGATTAATTAGAACTCAATCCATGTCTTCTTCTAGAAGATTCTCACCATGAATTAATTAATACCCTTTAATTAATCAATTTTCCTAAGTTTAGACTTAGGCACCATTAAAAAAGACTAATTATTTTAATTAAGTCGTCTCTAGGTGGAATTTCCAAAAACGATTTTTGAGTTTTGGAGAATACATGTATTATAGCCTCTCCACAAAAACTAACACTCCCTCTTAGCGAGGAATGTGTTCTAGCGCTGCAAGCCACTGAAGCAACACCCTGTCTCTGCACCACCTCCTGTCATGTTGTTGATGTTTGGCTGCTGCTGCCCACCAACTACTGCGCAACTCTGATAAATGTTGCATCTGTGTTGTTGCTGGCCCTACTAAACTGTTGCAACAACTGCAACTGAAGAGCATCCAAAATATTGAACCAACTATGGTCAGTATGATGCATCTGTCACCCAAGTCCTGACTGTTGCTAGACTCTGCGTTGTCACTAAATCGTCTGCACTGCTGCTGACTCTGCTTTGTACCAACTACATTGTTGCCAACTCTGCACTGCGTTGCCCAGTATCTGACCGTTGCTAGCTATTGCATCTGTCACTTTGGCATCTAACTACACCATCTGCCACTGATCCATCTTGCTACTGCATGCTATGGGCTCCCGTAGCAAGGTATTGATTCATGAGGTGGACCTCCTCAAGAATCCTGCCCATCCTGTAGCTCTCTGGGGCTACAAAACCAAATCACCCCACCTCACTCCTGGAGGTATCTCGATGATCATGGCAAACTCTTCCTCCAATCTAGAGGACAGCCTATCGATCTCTACGGATGCAGCCTGTTGATCCTGCTTCTCCTCCTTGTCCTTCTTTCTGAGAGGACATTGAGTGTTGTAGTGGCCAAGCTCACCACATCTGAAGCATTTCACCTTGGAAATGTCCTTCTTCCTCCTACGTTGCTCCTGTTGCCCCTTTGATGCGAGGGCCACATCCTCCTCTTCCTTTACTTGCTTCGTCCCAGTGCTGTTGCTGCTGCCAGTGATGGTGGTCTTCACCAAATCTCGCTTCATCTCCTCCTGTTGCTGCCAGTAATGGTGGTCTTCACCAAATCTCGCTTCATCTCCTCCTGCTGCAGATCAGCCCACATACGATCCTAGTCTAGCAACTTTTCTCTGCCCAGTATACTCTGGACGAAAACATGCCATTCTTCAAAAATGTTGTTTAGAGCAAACCACATCAATTTTGTTGGTTGAGGCGTTAACCCTACTGCAAACAACTAGTCTCGGATATCCTAAAGCCTAGTGAGGAAGGGGTCTATGCGCTCCCCTTTCTGCATCCTTGTGCATCTCAGCTTCTCCTCAAGATACATCTTCCACTGCTTGGAAGATCCCTTGTATAGTGTAGCAAGTGCCTCCCACATCTGTCGAGTAGTATCTTTGCCAACTATGTGAGACACCACGTGATCTCAAACCCCATCAAGAATCATACTCTTTGATTTTGCCATCTCTTTCTTGTAGGCCTTCAGCGGATCTGCATCTGCGAGTACAGCTACCACATTATCGATGTAAGCTTTGAGATCATACTCATTTAGAAGACATGAAATTCTTGCCTTCCAGATCACATAGTTGGAGGCTCCCTCCAATCGATCCTGATCTCTCAGCTCTATTGATGCCATCTCTACAAAAATGTTGAATTCCTCCTCTTCTCCTCTACGCAACTGCTGACTGGCTTTTCGCACTCTCTGCTAGAATGGGCAAATCTGCTCACAACTACTGCTACTCTGCTAGGAAAATTTGAACTTTTGTGCTAGAAGTCTCCTGAGAAAATAATTCCCTCCATGTGTGCTCTTCCTTCCTCCTGACATTATTTTGCACTAGCAACCTGCTGCAAAATAACTGCATCCCAGCTGAAGATCTTCTCTGCAAGGAAAATATTGTGTCTCCCTCTGCCTCTAGTAAGCTCTGATCTGGAAAACCTATTCTCTATTGACTCTCTTAGAGAAATAAATTTTCCTCAGAAACTGACCCTCTTGGCCCAAGGGTTGCGTTGCCTCTGGGGGTTTCGAACTGTTGCCTCTGCAGAGATTCGAAATTCCTCCCCCCCTTTTGCTACTGAGCTCTCCGGCTTAGTATTTGTGCTCTAATACCATGTGAAAATTCGGAAACCTCGAATCCTACTGCAGCAACTGATTAAGTTTCTTCTATTTTTTAAATAACTTGAACAAATTATTTACTGCATCCTACGGTAAATATCGAAACTAATACATTGCAGCCTTCACAAATACAATACTATGGAAGAGAAAAAACGTTGGAAGAATAGATCCACACACACACAAGTACACAGTTATTTTTGGACCAATGTCCTCAGAAAAACCCAGCTTGGGAACATCAGTGCAGCAGCTGAGGGTTTTATTATTATGCAGTAGTAAATCTGAGTACAAATCTATGGATGCTCAAACCTAGCGATCCATACAGAGAAATGACTGACAGAAGATCTAGTGAGAAAAATCTCACTTCCATCGATGATCCAACACTGACCTTAGCTCAAGATGAGCTGCTCTCTGCTGCCTCTGCACAATCCCTGCGTCAGCCTACGCAATTTTGCATCACACAACTCAGACCAGCGTCTCTCTCGCTAACTGATCAGCTGTTGTCTGGGAAATGGACTCTCCTGGCCTCCGAGCTTCCACTCCGGCTTCTGGCACTGAATCACTACTCCCCAACAAAATACGACTAGCCGTCTAAAGCACTGCGTTGCCTCTCTGTGGAACTCTCTATCTCTTTACTATGCACTCATCAGACTAGATAATCTTCCTTTCGGCCTTACTATCCCTACCCCTCTCTCACTGGTTCGACCTCACTGAATCACCTCCGGCAACTGAATGTTGCTACTCTAGAGATAGATTTCCCAGCAAAATCAAATTCCTTGGTGTCTCAAAGTTTGTTCTCCAACCCCCATCGAATTTCTTCTTATAATCTCTCGTTGAGACATCAACGACCAAGATTAAAACATAATTGATGACTAAGATTAACTAGAACTCTATCCATGTCTTCTTCTTCTAGAAGATTCTCACCATGACTCAATTAATACCCTTTAATTAATCAGTTTTCCTAAGTCTGGACTTTAGCACCGTTAAAAAAAGATTAATTATTTTAATTAGGTCGTCTCTAGGTGGAATTTCCAAAAATGATTTATGGGTTTTAGAGAATACATGTATTCTAGCCTCTCCACCAAATGTCAGGGCTAGAACACAACCGATGCTACAAAAACTAACCGTTGGAACCACTCTCTAACATCCTGAAACAATTAATGGTAATGTTAAAAACTTACGTAAAATGATTACCATTAGGGAATGTCTAGGGAGTGCCTTGGGAGCATACTCCTCAGCTCTGGGAGCATCCTTGGGAGTGCCATGCTCCCAAATTAGTAGGGAGCATGCCCAAAAGGTCTTAAGCATGCTTTCAGATTTTGGAAGCACACTCCTAAAGGCACTCCCGCTCGGAGCATGTTTCTAGGGTTGGGACCAAGGGAGGGGGCGACTACTACAATATTGTACAGAACACGTTTTGTCAAATCCTAACTATCAACAATGACCTGCACATCCCTATCACATTATTTTTATTACTCCAACCATCTTTATCACATAACTTGTATTACTAGAGCAACTTTTACCACAAAGCTTTTACAGAAAGTTAAATAGGCTAATAGACCAGGTCACTATATAAAAATTAAAATAAAATTGCAGCAATCATCACCATGGTTTCCACCACAAAGAAAATAATCTAACATCAAAAGTTACAAATTTTGCAACACTAGCACATTGTTACAATACCATAAGAAGGTGGCATTCCATCAATGTAAATCATGTTTCCCTGCACAAGAACCACAAGAGAAAGTGCTCCCTTTCTCCTCTAGGGTTTCCTCCAAAACCTAGCTTCCTTGTCTTCTTAAGGAAAACCCCAACCCTAATGCCTTCCTTGCATCAAAAAAGAAACTATGTGCTCTAGACAAGAGAGAAAAATACAATGAAAAATAGTAGTGAATGAAAGAGACGAGTTCACTCTAGCTCCCACATCTTTAATACAAGTATATGATGAATGAAAAAATTCTCTCCTATATATATATACATATGAGGAAGGCCAACAATGGTAAGGTGGACAATGTCTATGTTTTTATGTATGTATAAAGTCTATGTATATATGTATGTATGTATAAAGTCTATGTGTGTGTGTGTGGGAGGCCAACAATAGTAAACTAGAAAAAGTCTACAAATAAGCAACCTAACCAATCAATCGATAGGTCAAGAAGTCCTCCAACTTTAAGTGACACATGTCAAGCTCCAAGGTATGCACATCCATAAAGAAAGGGTATCCCAAGGTGTGTGCTCCACAAGAAGGGTCCAACGCTCTTCCTTCAAAGATCTGCAATGCTCCAACTTTACTTCCTAAGTCATGTGCTCCTCTAGGTCCACCACATCACAATAGAAAAACGTACAATGGAAAAGAGTAACAAATGAAAGAGACAAGTTCACTTTCTCTGCCACATCTCTAACACAAGTATGTGATGATTAATTATGATGTGTATATATATATATATAATAGGTGATCAAAGCCAACAATGGTAACGTGGACAAAATCTACCAAGAAGCAACCTAACTAATCACTATATAGGTCAAGAAGTGCTCCAACTTTAAGTGACACATGTCAAGCTACAAGGTATGCACATCTATCAAGCAAGGGTATCTCAAGGTAAATTCTCTGCAATAAGGGTCCAAAGCTCCTCCTTTAAAGATCTCCAATGCTCCAACTCTACCTCCTAAGTCATGCTCCTCTGGGTCCACCACCTCAAAGGAGAGAAAAGTACAATGAAGAAGAGTAACAGATGAAAGAGACAAGTTCATCATAATTAATCATTGCATACTACTATTAGAGATGTGGAAGCTAAAGTGAACTTGTCTCTTTCCTTTGTTACTCTTTTTCATTGTACTTTTCTCTCTTGTGATGTGGTGGACCAAGAGGAGCGCATGACTTAGGAGGTAGAGTTGGAGCATTTAAGACCTTTGAAGTAGGAGCATTGGACCTATGAACCCCTAGATTTTCCCCCTTGCAAATCTGGAGGGTTAAGGACCAACATATTTCATTTGGGTTGAAGGTCCAAAGATATATTCAAAAACAGATTTGCTTGAGCTAGGGGTTGGTTCCCATGGAGTTCATTTATAGGATTGGTTCAATGATGTTATGGTTGTTCATATACATATTTGGCACATATTTTCATAAGATTGGAGAGACTTTCTATTTTTAGCAATGCTCCTACATTTTAGGAGACAAGGTTTTGAGGCCCACATGGCATCAAGGATAGTACATTTGGAGTCCTTGTGAGCTCCTAAGTCTAATGAACTACTCCGAGACGACATTAATCACACTTTATATTTTTAGCAGGATGAGTTCAGAGATTCACATGTTAGTGATAATGGTATATCTAAGGTCCTTCTCACAATTCCAATGAGTTACTTTCCAACGACATGCAAGACATTGTTATTTTTAGCGAGGGTTGCAAGTTAGATCTAATTACATATTCGAGCTTCTCACTGAAAATTGAATCTGATGAGGACTTTCTATTTTTAGCAATGGTTATTTTTAGGTTAAGCTCAATATATAAGCAATTTGTTTTTATGACGTAATAAACTTTGAACATTGTATGTAGCGTTTGTGGATGTTGACCCACCCCACTCAATGGTTTTGCTTCCTCATTCTTCTTTTGTTAAATTGTAGCAAGAAAAGGTTTCATTTGACTTGTGTCTTAGTCAAATGGAGAAATTCAAATTTCCACTTCAGTAAGATGAGTTGTCGGGTAGTTAGCAAGAGTGACATGGCCAAATCACTCAATTAAGTTAGTCAATTCGATTTTGTGGGCTAGAAGTAGAGTTGTGTCCAAGTTGGTGGCTAAGATCTAGCTATCTAGAGGTGTTATCCTTAGTGAAAGTTAGTTATCTGAGCTCTAGTCTAGAATAGAGTCAATCTGAGTTCAGTTGAGTAGTTGTAATTGTTGTAAACTCAACTAACTCTCAGTTAACTTGTCAATTTATTAAAAATAGCCCAGTCATGCATGCAATTCGAATTGCCTAGTGAATTTGGAGGAAAAGGCACAATTGTAATCATTATTGTATACTATTGAGTGTACAGAGTTTGTCACATGCAAGTGAGCCATTTCTCTTGGATTTGCGCAAGGAAATAGGAGCTTCCCTATTCTTTAGGAATAGGAATTGCGCAAGGAAATAGGAGCAAGCAGGAGGCCTATTTGGCTAAGTATTGGCTAGAGAAAAGACAAGGGGAGATCAATATTGCAGTGCAGATTGAGCTTCAACAATTGAAGCAATCATTGTAATAGATCATTGTTCTCATCTGATATAATACAAACAGAGGAGGGGTTTTCCCAGTTGGGTTCCCCAGTAAAAACTGTGTTCATTGTGATTGAATGATTGCATGTGTTTCTATTGTCAGTTTTCCTTCTACAGAATTTAGTGGAAGAAATGTGTGCTTGTTGATTTAAGTATGATTTCATTAGCAGTTGCAAATTTCGAGTTATTTCTATGATACAATTAGAGATTTAGAGGTTCTCATGCACTCTTCCCTGAGAGCACATGCCCCCAGTTGGAGCCATGAGTGTTGTACATGTTATTCTTGGCATTACTCTAGCTTATTAGTCAGATTTTTTTTTTTGGCAGTATGGCATGTTCATCCTAACCTTCAAAGAGTTGGCATGTTGGTGGAGGTTGATAGTGGCATGATAGTGGCATGTGGTGGACTGCCATGACTTGGTTCTTCTTCATGGTGAGATATCTTGGTTAATGGAGCTTCATGGTTTTAAGTTTAAGGTTATAATGCTTCGGTTGATGATTATGTGATGCTCCTTGGCCCTAGGCTATAAGGCTAGACCTATGCAAAATGGATTGAAATATCTCGGTTATAGACTTAAACCCTCATGCTATAGAATTTTTTATTGGAAATGGCTTATTGAAAAATTCTATAATAGAATTTCTGGGTGGGAATTCAGATGTTTGTCCTTAGGGGGTAGGGCCATCCTGACTCAAGTTGTTCTATCACAACTGGGTATCTATTGGGCACATCTTTTTCATATTCTTGCCTCCATCATTAGTGACATAAACCGACTTATGGAAAATTTCATCTGGGTGGGCAACCAAAGTAAAAGAAAATTCCATCTGACCAAACTATCAAATATTACTCTTCCAAAGGACATGGGTGGATGGGGAATTTTGGACCTTCATCATTTTGGTGAGGCATTGCTTATCAAATCTCTCTCGAGGGGTTTATTTGGAGCAAGCACATGGAGCAAGATTATCCATCATAAGTATTTAAAGAATAAAGACTTCATTTTTTGGTACCGATTTGGATCAATCGGTATAAAACAAGGTTCAACAATCTGGTTAAGTTTCCTAAAAATAGAGAAATTCTTCATTCAACACCTGGCATGGAAATTCCAGACTGGAAATAGTATTCTTATTGGCATTGACCCAATATTGGGTGCTGAATTGAACTTCTCCATTTCCGACATTATCATCCAACACCTGAACGATCATGGTTTCTTTTTCTAGGGCCAAGTCATAAAAGGCTGGCAGGGTACGCTCCCCATATGGAAAAGTGCCCTTGAACTGGTGTTAACCGACCACTTGGAAGGGGAATGGTTTCAGACCACTTCAACAATGAAGCAACTTGGCATCTGCCGATCTGGGACTCTAGACATAATTATATGGTCGGGTAAAATGATTTCTGATAACATTACTATGGCAGACACTTATCATGCATTATCAAATAAGGTTGATAGGAAAGGGGAGCATCATACCCTTTATGCTTTCTGGAAAACTAAAGCTCCAATAAAAATTATACTTTTCATATGGCTTGTTTATCATAATAGGAATCTTGTATGGGAAAACCTGCAAAAGAGGAATTGGTATGGCCCTTGCATATGCTACTTATGCAAAACTCATTCAGAAGATAATGATCACATCTTTTTGCACTGCCATTTCACCACTCAGGTTTGGAAAAAGACTTCTTCCCTATTTGGCTTCCCATATATTCAACACACTTGCATTAGATATTCATTGAAATGGTGGAGCACGCAAAAGTTTGTCTGGCGAATTATTCCTCTCTTCCTCTTCTGGGCAATCTAGAATTGGAGGAATAGAAGTATCTTCTGGAACTTTAGGGAGGAGTTCTCTATGATAATTGAAAAAATTGTCTCAAATCTTTTTTTTTGTTTATTTAGTTATTAATTCTACACAATCAATATGCTCTAAAGACGGTCCTAAAATGAAGGGTGATATTCAATTCACATACCCTATGGGGTGTTTTGATGGGGCTGCACAAGGGAACACCTATGCTTGTGGTTTTTGGATTGCCATAAATGCCGATTTGTCATACAGGATGTACTAGAATTGTGGTGTTGGTACAAACACAAAAGCTGAAGCAGTGGCTCTCTAGGGTCTCCTATGGTTCAACAGCTTCCTTGGGAACCCTACTCTACACATATATGGTGATTCGAAGATTATAATTGATCAAGTATTGGGGAGGGCATCCATCAACAATCCCAGACTTCAAGGATGGATGGAAAGAATTTAACTCCTATGGCAATGTCAAGATAGCTATACAATCCAACACATTGGAAGGTGCCTTGACAAGGAAGCAGACAGATTATCTAAAAAAGGTTTGCAGGGTCGCATTGGCAAATGGTATCTAGAGATCACATGGGAGCACAACACTTTTGATATGGGGGACCTTCCAAATCCGGGATATCCACTTCTATTACCATGGTACAAAACATTTGTGGAATGTACCCTCATTAGCATACATATTGATATGATATATTATTGGGCCATACCCTTTGTCCATCCATGTTCATTTCAAGTGTCACTTCCATTACTATGACTTTCCTCCAACTATTATGAACTCCCCCCTTTATTTCACGTGTTCACACCATAATCTTTTCATAAATATCACCATCTGCTTCATTTTATCCATAGTCTAGGAGTTGGCTTTATAAAAGCATTTGTGATATCTTAATAAACCTTTTTATCTTAGCCACTTTATTTCTAAAAGGGGATCCTCCCACCTTACAAATTCAAGATATACCATGGAGGTTAAGGAACCATACATTATTCCCATGTGCTTTATAGGGCACATATGTGGAGGTGGGAAATTATTTTTTTATTAGGAACCTTCTATGTGATGGTTTTGACATTAAAAAAACATGCTAAGGGTCTTTTCATAAAGAGCATGTTTCTTCAATATTATAAGGAGTCATTCCCCCTTCATAAGCTATTATGTCCATGTATTATTAACACATATGTTAGTGACGGAGGGATCATACATGGAGCCACTTTCTATAAGCATGAAAATAATATCTATCATAGTGTTCCGTGAGGACATGTCCCCTATAGTGGAGGTTGCGCTCCCCGTTAAATTTCCAATAACCAACCCAAATTTATTTATACATCAACAATTTTTGTTCCTAAAATATTATTAAATAAATTCTGAATTGCTAGAAAATAAAACCACTAGTATTTAACTTCTGAAAAATAATTTGCAATGGAAAAATAAAAGTAGAGAGATCAATAATATCACAACAATAAGTATACACCCATAACAATTTTCCTTCATTTAAATCCTCGGGAAAATCTGGGTTGAGAGCCACAGAGAAAAAATACACAGAAAAAATGCACTACTAGAACCTGTAACTCAACCCCATTGGAAAACTCAGCCCAAAGAATTCTGCCCACCAGAAAATTGACTTCCTGAAGAATTCAGCCGTATAGAAACTCGACCTCCAACACCAGCATATCGGCCCTATCCTTTCCTCCTTTCACGACCCCTACACACTCAAGAAAATTGGACCATTGGCTAAATCGACATCTCGATTTCCTAAACTCAACCTCCTGGAATTACTCCCAAAATTTCCTTGCACTATTCGTCCCTTCTCTTCAGTCTAGCTGAGCCTCTCACTCTGGAGAAAATTGCTTCCTCCACTTGTATCCCTTCACCTCTCCCTTGGGCCTATTTTGTAACTTCATTAAGCCAAATCCCTGACCATAATCTCTAAAATGATTGACAGTTGAGATTAGATCTCGCCTCACTTGAGATCAACGGAAAACCATATCTCTAAGTCACTTAAAAAAAAATGTTATTTATCTTTAGTACTTTGGTTTAATAGTCCACAATAATTATTTGACTTTAAATATTGTACTTTTCCTAAGTTAGCCTTAGGAAATAACTCATAAATCACCTACTCCACCAAACAAGCACCTAAAGAGGAAGTCAAACATCCCCTACATACTAAGAGACCAAGCTCATGTGGAAGAACATTTGAAGCTACCAAGAGCTTCAACACTCCCTCCTAGAAACGAAAGGATTCTTCACCACCCCAAGCTTGTCCCTATAAAACGCGAACTTTCCATTCACAAGAGGCTAGCTTCCTGAGAATATATGCTACTTGCTCCTCTATGGAAATGTATTGCAATTTCATAGACCCTATTTGGACATTGTCTTTGATGAAGTGATATTTGATCTCTATATGTTTGGACTTGTCATGAAACACCGGATTTTTAGAGAGCTTAATGCAACTATGATTATCAAAATGAATCACCGTGGGATCCAACTCAAGAACAAATAACCCCATGAGCATCTTGTCAAGCCATATGGACTTACAACTTGCCAGACTCATTGCCATGTACTCTGTCTCTGCTGAGAAAAGTGTCACTGGTTGTTGCGCCCTACTACACCACAAGATCATGGCTAATCCCAAGCTGAAACAACATCTCTACGTGGATTTTTTGTCCACAACACTCCCATCCCAATCAAAATCTATGTATATACATCTCTACTCTACCAAATCCAACATATCTCAATCCAAAGTCCCTTGTACCTCGCAACTATCTCAACACATGCTTCGTTGCTGCCCAATAAACCTGTCTCAACTCTGTTGAATTTTGTAACTATGGGCGGTCTTCATAATGTATATTTTGGCCCATGATGTGTTTATATTGATTAGTGTAAAGCTAAGTAACCTGACACGTGGATTCGGGACTCGATGGATACGAGGATTCGAGTGTCGGATTCGAACACGTTGACCCCCGGAACAGGACACGTTCGGATACGTTATATATTATTTTATTAAATATATATATTTAAAAAGTATATATATATATATATATATATATATATATATATATATATATTAAAAATTAAAGATTAGATATTTCTTACACAAATTCTCAATCATGATACAAATTCATTGACTTCAAACATAGATATTCATCTAGATGTAAGTTTTACATTTTACAAAGTAAATTAGTAACATTAGAGCATGCATAGTACATACAAAATTCAAATGCAATTCTAAATTGTGACATGTCACATAAATGATAAATCATAAATTCTAAATTCATAATACATATTCAATTCATCAATGATCCAATAGGAGAAAGACAAGATAGTAAGACAAAGACATTGACAGTTGTAGTTTTCTCAACTGCAAATAACGTACTTCCGAAGTGTTTAGTACGCAAAACTCTAAAATTACACCTAAATGCTTCAACAGGACACTTATACTATCAATTGTAATAGTAAATATTTCATTACATGAAATTGTTCAAAGCAATGAAATAATTAACAATAAAAATCATTTCAGTCACTGCAAACTAGGTTCTTCCAATTTAATTAACAATGATACATTACATGTGTGTTTCCTTCTTAAAAACCAAACAGGAAGGGCAAATCCATGTCAAACCTTGACCATAGAGAACTTCAGGCTAAAACAACAATCAAAAGAACACATGACTGAAGAAAAATTTTAAAATGACAATACCCCTTAGAACAAAGTAATTCGTTATGAAGATTAGGATAAGATCAAACCAACAAAGTTAGAAATTGGTAGAGGAACCCATAAAGTTGAATGGGAAAAAAGAAGTTTAGGCTGTAATGAGCAAATGAGTGTTAATTAAATGGCGCATCAATAAGTTGCACAAAATATGTGCACACTAGATGAAAAAATACCCTTTGCTCCTTGCTCCAAACCCCTCACAGCAAACCTATTGCAAAAGAGAGAAGAGAAAATGATAAAAAATAACAGCAAAGTCGCCTTTTTTAGGCCGCGCGAGTCACTTTTTCCGGATTCGTGTCCAGAAATCGAGACACGATGTGTCTGATTGGGACACGATCAGAATTCGATCGTGTCCCAATGGGACACGACGTGTCCCAATTTCCGGACACGAATTGGCACGAATCGTGTCCAATTCGTCGGATTCGGGACACGTCGGCCTATTTCAACAAATCCAGTTTCAGAGGTGTAAAGCATGTTCTTCATGCTAGAGTCAAAAGAAAAATACATTTTTTACTCATGTCCATTTGGACTTTTCAAAAGAAGAAAATTTGAATTTTTGAAATTGAATTTTTGGCTCCAAAGTTAGTCAAGTCGACCTCCCTCCAAGTCAAGTCAACCCAGGCAGAAGACACACCCATTCGACCCAACAAAACACTATATAAAGACAGTTCGACCTCCTCCACAAGGTAGCAATTCAACCTCTCTCAAGCAAGAACCTTTTAGACATCCAAGCGAAGGACAAGAAGGACAAGGAGGACAAAAAAGGAGGACGGATTCATCTCTTTCTCTCTCTATCTAGCTCACACGTGTGGAAAGACATTCTCTCCAATTCAAATCTTTTTCTGGGAAGTTACAGTTGTAGGGCCGAAATTTTCTGGACAAATTGCAAGGCCAAAATTATGGGTTTCTAGGCATTTATTGGGAGGCCGAAATTCAGCCTAGGGGAGATTAGAAGGCAAATTTGTTGGATCAAATTGGAGGCTTGACTTGGAGGATCTTGACCAAGTTTGACCATAGATTTGTTGAAAGTCAATTTGACCTAGTTGTTGACTAGAGGTCTAGGTGTGTCTCATGTTGAAAAGAAGAATTTCTCTATTGAAAAGGTTGTTGGGATTTTCCCCTTGGTGGGTTTTCCCAGGGTAAATCTTGTGCTCTTTCTGTGCATTGTGATCCCTATTGTCCTACTGCGTTTATATGGTTGAACTTCTAAAGTATAATTGCTTAATGATATACTGGGAAAATTAAAGGAAGATCAACATCATTAGAAGTAATTATCAGTTTTTAGAAATATTGTGCCTATGTATATTACACTGCAAAAATCAACAAGGTATCAGAGTTTTGGTGAAGATAGGGACACTAAGATCACTCCTAAAGAAACCCTATATTGAGATCACTATTGTTGAGAACTTCTTTTTTATCTACTTCCATGGCTTCTTGTATGAAATCAGAAAACCAGTTAGAAGGGACTTCAAACTTCAGAGTTTGGAAAACTAGGATTGATCTTATTCTTGCAAAGAACAAAGTTTTGGACATTGTGAAGGGCAAGGTTGAAGAACCAACAGATAATACAAGAAAAGAGAAGTTCAATGAAAATGACATCATTGCCATGAGTCTTATTGTGGATTCCATTATAGATCATCTAATCCCCTATATTGCAAATCTTGAATATTCAAAGGCGATGTATGATGCTCTAAGTTATTTACAATCAACAACATTGGTCAAGTCATGAGTTTAAAGAATGAGCTTCATGATGTGAGGATGACAAATGATGACATTATGGCCTCGTATTTCATAAGAATCTCTCAAATAGGAGACCAACTTCAAGCAATTGAAGAAGTCATCTCTGAGAAGGAACTTGTCACTACAGCAATTAAAGGACTACCTAGATCATGGGACACATTTTCAACTGGTGTAAGTAGCAAGAAGGAAGTTCCCTCTTTTGAAGAACTATGGACCTCTTGTGCTCAAGAAAAATCAAGGCTTACGTCAAGAAATAGGAAGCAAGAAGACTCTCAAGAATTTGCAACACATTTCAAAAGGAAGAATGGAGGAAAGAAGAAGTTTGGTTTCCAAAATAGAAAACCAAAAGGAAGACTTGCTCCACAAGGAAAGAAATATATGTCAAAGATTCAATGCTATCATTGTCACAGATTTCGTCACTAAATGAGCCAATGTCCTAAAGGAGAGAACGATAGAAAGAGGAAAGGAAAACAACATGCTTCAGCAGCAGAAATGATGAACATCCAAAGTAATCTAAAGGTGACAAAGACTTATACTACTTTTCTGCTCTAACAGGTTCTCTTTCAAATGACAATGATATACAACTTGTGGATGGTGCTGCTTCAAAACATATGATTGGCGATCATGGTAATCTCACTAGCATGATGGAAAGAAGATTAGCACAAAGGGTAGAGCTTGAAGACAGCCACAGCTACGCAATCAAAGTAATTGGAAATACACCGATTGAGTTGGAATCTGGTAACAATGTTCATCTCAACAATGTACTATATGTGCCACGTATGACAAAGAACTTAGTCTCTATTTCATGTTTAGAAGATAAAGGAGATAGAGTAGCTTTAGTTGATGGCAAAGTACTTGTATGGCTTGAGGGCTCTAGTATAGTTGATGCTAGAGTTATTGGAATTCATGAAGGAATATTCTATAGACTCTTGGGTCAACAAGATCAAGCTTTAGTACATGATGAAATCAATCCATGTGAATTATGGCATAAGAGATATGGTCACCTTCATTATAGAGCCTTGTCTGCTTTGATTCAAATGGTTTCAGGTATCCCTCAATTGCAAATAGAACATCGGGGTGTATGTAAAGGTTCTGCAATTTGAAAGAATGTCAAAAAGTCATTTCCACGTAGTGATAGTAGATCCAAAGAAATTTTGGATTTGATTCATTCTAATGTATCTGGACCTATGTCAGTGAAAACACTTGGGGGTTCTTTATATTATGTAACTTTTATTGATGACTTCTCTCGTAAGACATGGATCTATCTCATGAAGACCAAGTGTGAAGCTCTCACCAAATTTAAAGAATTCAAGGTTGAAGTAGAGAACTTGATAGGAAAGAAGATCATGATATTAAGATCTAACAATGGAGGAGAATACACCTCAAAAGAACTTGTTGCATTATGTAAGGAAGTTGGGATTAAGAGGGAGTTGAATGTCCCCTATAATCCTCAAAATAATAGCATGGAAAAAATAAAGAACAAGTCCATTGAAGAATATGTCAGGGTTATGATGCATGATCAAGATTTGCTAATGTTCTTATGGGAAGAAGCATCCTTAATAGTTGTATATATTCAAAATAGAAGTCCTCATCGAACTTTGGAAGATATGACTCCTGAAGAAGCATTCATTGGACAAAAGCCAAAGGTTAGGCATTTGAGAATCTTTCATTGCCTAGTTCACATCCATGTTCCTAAGGATAAGAGGCAGAATCTAGAACCTTCAGGAAAGAAAGAAATATTTGTTGGTTAGAGTGAATCATCAAAGGCTTATAGAATTTATATTCTTGAGCAGCAACGAGTTTGTTGAAGAATCTAGGGCAATTAGGTTAATAAGATTCTTCTCACGATCATAACTATTTGCGAGGTACTTTTTACCTTTTCTTATTAACACAATCTTCTCTCATTATTATTAGAGTGTGTTTTCTTACTTCATCAAATAGTTACCAAAACAAAAGAGACAAGAACACAAGATGTTGGCTTTCTGCCAGGGCCAAAACCTCTCACTCTTTGAGAGGAAAACCCGCACAAATTCTTCTTATAGAGATTCCAATTGACGAATACCAAAACCAAGACCCTTGACCTATGTTGCCATTCCCAGACCAAGACACAGTCATCCTTCTTCCTTGATTCTTCGATTTCTTCAAAACATGATCACTACAACATCCAAACGTTGTGATATATCCCTGAACTTTGGCCTCACAAAATTGTGCATCATACCTTCATACTATCACTAGCACCGAGTTGCACCATGTAACACCTAGTTGCATCATGTATCACTGATCATCATATCACTACTGAGCACAGCACCTGGTATCACTGAGATCTAGCACCGAGCATCACTGAGTATCATCTTATTAGCACAACATCGAGACCTTATCCAAACTATACCACTGTGATATGTCCATCTGCATTACAGTGAATATATGCCGAGACAGTGAGGAAGATATCACTGTAATGTTACCCCAAACTAGTCCACACTGTGGTAACCGAACTCCTTGTTGTCTTGACCACCGAGAACCTCAGAAAATATGCCAAGAAGATTGTTGTGGATGATCCGCACCTTATCTCTGTTGTACCCATCTGAAATCTCAGAGATATATCGAACTGTCACTGTGGAAATGCGAGGGGTATATGCTCCTATATATAGTTGTTTGCCCCTACATTTGAGCCGACATGATCATTTGAAAGGGTGTGTCTCCATATGTGAGCCGACTTGTCATTTGTATACATTCTGAGGCCGACATCAAGAAGAGGATGAGTGTTCTTGTCTATTGGAGGGTTTCTAGTCAACTTGTAGACCTAGATACATTCTTTATATGCCCAAGAAGGGTCATACATGACATTGACTTTTAAAAACAAAAATCTCTTGCTCATGAAACCCATGAAGCAAGCCAATAATAAAATATTTTCTTCATTACATCATTTACAAAAATCACAATTACATGTCATTATGAAGACCGAACCTAGTTACATTTTACAACACTCCCTCTTAACTAGGGAGGTGTTGATAATGGTACTTGGTCATTCTCAATCTGAAGAATTTCTCATAAGAAGAATCAGATTGGTAATCCATCTATATAGCATCATAGTAACCAACATTGTTTCCACAACAAGGCCTTGACTGACAGCTCTATCTCTCATTAGATCAGAGCACAATGTTGGCGAGACCAATGACTATAGACACCTTCATCATTGTCTCTCAAGGTACATACCCACTCGGGTGTTCACTGAGTATGACCTTCTAGGACTATTCTTATCTTGGGTTCCCAACCCTCAAAGAATATTGGTCCTCTTGCCTACTCTTATCTTGGATGCCCTACACATCCTCAAAGAGCATCGGATGCCAAATGATTACCCAATCCTCCATTCTTTCTTCCCAAGTGAAGACAAGAATGTTGTGTCTATCTCTCCCTCTCAACTAGGGAAGATATGCCTATTCCTGTAAAGGAATGTACCCAAGCTCCTTTTGACCAAGAACTTGCCCAAGCTCCCTCTTAATTAGGGACTTGTCAGAGCTCCCTCTTAACTAGGGACTCTCCTTTTCATCAAAAGCTTCTTCTTCGTGGGTCCTTCAGTTGCTTGATCAATTTCTTTCCTTGATGTCATGAAATTTAGTCGAGCTTCTTCCTTGTAGGGCATTAGCCATCGATCACTTTCCTCCTTGGTTCGTCATGTCATTCCTTTCTTCATGGAAAGTGGCCTTCTTGGTACATATCTAGAACCTTCTTCATATGGCTACTTCTTTCTCATCATGCTTCTTTCAGGAATTTCCATTCACCACATGAATGCTAGTTGTACTTGCGCTTACAACTCTTGTTCCAGTAGCCCTGCATGAACTCATCCAGATATTATTCAAGAAATCAAAACATAACATTAAATCAAATAGTACCTTACGAGATGGCTCTTCATCATGGCATGTTCCTGTAGGTATCAACAAACTGCATACATGTTGACACATCTCCCAAAGATATCCATTGTTAAGGATCTCCATCTTTTTTAGACTCCCATTAGAGTCTTCATATCTTTCCTAGTCAACCCTTCTTGGTCTTTTGGATGTTGATCGCCTTTATCATGGTTGCATATCTCACGATCTCTTCCTCTTACACATTCCATTCCCAGGAGCTTCCAATTAGAGTTCCTTAATTGTAGTCAACCACCTCATACTTCATATGAAGACATATTATGTTGATTTCATCTAGTGCGACTTATGCCTTCCTGCATCCTTTCAGAGGAGGAGATCCTTTCCCTTGATCATGTTACTCAAGATAGAAGTAGTGATCCATGTTACTTGCAACTATACGACATGACTTTATAATATTAAATACAAGCATACATACCTCATTTTACCTTTAGGTCATCTAGGTTTCTTCCAGCAGCTTCCTTGATTGAAAAGATCTTCAACCCCTTGATCTGCTTCATTTCTCATGTCATCATACCATCATCCCATGAACTCCATAAGTTGGAGTTCCTGATGAAACACTTGCTTCCACTCTAGATCTATGAATCCTCCGATGAGGATCCCATCAAAGAATCTTGAGGATCTCGCATATTCTTATTCAGCAAATGTTTTCCCTTTTGACTGATATATGATGAGACTTGTCCTAGATGACTTTTTCCTCTGATCTTTCAATGAGATCACCAAGAGCTATATTGACTACCATAGATTTTGTTCCAATGGTCCTTCATATTTCCCTATGGTGATGTCACGAGCTCTTGCTTCTAATGCTTCTCATTCCTTGTTCTTTCTTCTTTCAGTTTCCTCATTTCTTCGATGAAATGGGCTTCTTCTCTATTCTTCTTGTTATTGTCCTTCTTAAGCTAAGGACAATCTTTCCTATAAAGTACATAACCTTCCATAGCATTGAATTTCAGCTATGCTCTTTTTCCCTTTTCTGAGTACCAGAATTTTCCAAACTTCCTTTCCTTCTAGCAAATGTTTGAGTCCTCAACACTTTTGCCCTCACTTTTGCCCTCAACTTGTCCTTTTCTATCTTGCATAGAAATCACAAGTGGAACTTATCCTATGAATTTTGTTACCCTCGTGATGATGTCACGAGTCTTTATTTCTAATGCTTCTAAGATGTCATACCGCATCTTATTGTAGACATAACCTATGCAGGATCTAGGAGCCAGTGAGAGAGACTATCTTAATGATTTCTTACTCCCTCTTACCATGGAATTCTTTTCCTCAACTCCTCCTATCCTTTCAGTGATATGAACTTTCTTTTCTTGTAATGTTCATAATTCTTCTTCCAGCTTCTTTGATGTCTCCAATATTGTTTAGGTGAGTGGACTTTAAGAATTCCTTCCCATGAATTCAAAGGAGACCTTTTTCATTGATATGTTTCATGACTTCACTTATCTACGAGGACTATGACAGTCCTCCTTATTTCACGTAAGGGCCTTCAGTCACCCAACCAACTTATCGATTTCCTTGCTAAACAAAGTCATTTAACCAAAATGACTATCTTGAATGGTGATTGGTTTATCTTAAAGTAGTATTGAACATTGTTGAAAAATTGGCATTTTACATGTTGTGAGAATTTGTTGAAGTTTTGCACTTGTGACTCTAAAGCAATTTATCTTGTTCAAGATTGTCATCTCATCATTGTTAAGTACTCTTGCTAATTCGCACTGAGTACTTAAGTAACATAAACAATCTTAACTCAAGATAATCTCACTCATAATCTCTTGCATAAGCATCATAGATCTAGCTTGCATTAAAACTTACCTCCTAGCATAAGCTAGGTTGATAGAAATCTAGGGCAATCTTTCTCACCTAGCTTGAGGGGCTTGGCAACTCTTCGGTGGTTAACACGGTGACCTTGCAGTCATCAAGTCATAGTCTCTGCAGCGCCGAAGGCATCGAGTGATAGGAGCAGAATAGAAGGTATTGTTAATCAGGCCCTAGCCTGCTTCCTGTTGGCCTCCTTCCCACAACCTACCTTGGAGCCCAGCTTCAAAATAGTTAGGGGAAGGCCATACTTAGATTAGGCATATAATTAAAATCAACTAAGATCATTGCATCTCACATAGGTCCAGGAACTTGCATATCATATAGGTTAGTTAATCATTCAAGCAACGGGTGTCCATCCAGTCACTTGGTTTCAATTTACCATAAGCAAGAATTGTGACTCCATTAAGGCACTCGCCTCATACTCAAATCTAATCTAATCATTAATCTTGCTAAATTTAACCAAGTAACTAGGCCACTCATCCATGACTCCCAAACAAGTTGGTTTGCAACTTGTTATCTTTCACCTCATTCGATAGGGACTGCCCCCCATAACCTGTTATTGGGAGACAATTAGAACGGAGTGGGTGGAGATCAGAGTGACAGCCCCCGCCCTCAGCGGTTGTCGCAGTGCCTGTGCAATCCAGGTGACAACAATTTTGGCACCATTGTCTAGGATGAGTTTGTCTTGTTGTCGGGGTTAACAACATTATCTCAATCTTTTAATCTTTCCATCTTTCTTCATTCGTTGTCCCATCAGCACCACATCATTTTCTAGCGCCATTGTCGAGGACCATTTTGTTGGACCTTGGCTTTATGACAATTTCTCCTAATCTTCTAATCACCTTCCATCTCTCATCACTCTTCATCATCTCATCAACTTATCCTTTTTCCTCCCACTAATCCTCTCATCTTGGTCATTCTCACATTCAATACGTGGACATTTAGGTTGGTTTCCTATTTGGGTGGCGACTCCACTTATTCATCCATTTACAAGAACATACTCTAGAAGGAATCCGGGTAGCCTGGTTAACCCCACTCTCAATCCTGAAAAGGTTCCAAGAGCTCGGTTAAACAAGTTACATTCTAGAGATCGTTAAAATTTTATCGGACAAGAAGCCATCCTTGACCTCCATTTGTTTTTTATCAATCATCCTATAAGTCTTGACATCATGGGTGACTTTTACAGGCCTTGCAACTTCACAAATATCCAAGGGTATCTGCATGACTTGCCAAATGAATCTACCATGAGCAAGTTACCGCTTTTCCAGAGGAACAATGCTATAAATGTCGAAGCACATATAAAGAAATTCAATAGCTTCATCCACAGATTTGCTCATGCTACTGATTATAATCATGAAGATGTTCGAATGAAATTATTTGTGCTTTCTCTAGAAGATGATGCTTTAGACTGGTTTCAAGATAGGGTTGATAATGCTTTTGATTCTTTGAGGACTCTCCTTGATGCTTTCAGAGATAAATATGGGGACAAAAGAGAAGGAAAATATTTGGTTAAAGAATTCAACACTATTTAGAAAAGAAGAAAATGAAACGGTGGAAGAATTTAACCAAAGATTCAATAAGCTTCTAAGGGATATGACTCAGGATTACAAGCCTCCTGACAAGACTATTCTAGAACAATACCTTAAAGCTTATCCCATGGAAACCCAATATGAAATAAGACATGCTCATCCAACACTCTGGCAATTGCCCAAAGCACGGTTGAGGAATTATTAAAGGATAAGAAAGCCTGTGGAAAATCAAAAATTCCTAGTTTTGAAAGAGTCCAACTTAAGTCTAAGGGGAAAGAAGTAAAAGAAGAAGAATCTGAGACTGTCAAGGAATTGACCCGTTTGGTAAAAGAAATGAATATACAGCATACCAAACAAATGAATGACATCCACTCCAGAATGATTCAGATGTTGAGTATGCAATCTGGAAGTGATAATCTCCCGTGGTCAAGAAGAAATCCTCCTGCTGAGCAAAGACCCCCTGATCCTCAAATTAATATGTTGTAAAAATAATTTCATTTATCTCTAAAGGATTGGATGGAAATTATTGAGAATAGCTGAGATGTTGAAACTCTTAACTTGAGTAATGTTGAGAATGAGGACGAAGATTGGCTTGAGGAACAATCTACCCAAGATATAGAAGAATTGACCTCTGATTTTCTTAAGCCAATCCTGGTTTCAAGTTGGGAGAATGGATCAGCCAAGCAAAAATACATGTGCCTATCACTCAAATGATCAAAAGACCAATTCAGAGTAATTCAGTCACAAAAGAGGTTAAAGGTCTCCTGAAAAGGTTCCTGAAGCTCCCTTTTCTTTTGTTTCATGTGATGATCATACCAAGGTTGAAGAGGTTTGAACCAGCCTATTGTGATGCAGTCCAACATTGGGAATTATGTTGTCCTTTCTGATCCTATAGATTTGCCTAAGGATGATATAGAGTCTAAACATTTGATGTGGCACATGAGTTTTGATGGTGCTTTTTCAAAACCAGGTAAAGGGGCCGAGATCGTTTTTACTTCATCCCTGGAACATGTGTTCAAATTTTCTTTCCATCTAGAATTTGAAGCTACCAACAACGTGGCTGAGTATGAAGCTTTGCTGCTAGGTTTGGAAATAGCTAGGGAACTCAGAATAGAATTACTCACTGTAAAAGGTGATTCAAATCTTATTATCAAAGAGGTCAAGGGTATATTCTCGTGCAAGAGTGATAGACTCAAGAAATACAGAAACGTTGTATGGGATACAATAGAACTATTCGATGCATTTGGCTTACACATTGTTCCTAGAGAAGAAAACAGTCAAGCCGATGAACTTGTTGTCGCTTCCACTTTCCAAATTTCCGACAATCTAATAAAGGATAAAGCCATAATGGAAGTCATTTTCAGACCATCTTTCCCTAATAATGTGGCGCATTGGCAAGTTTTTGATGATGAAAAGCAAATTGTTTGTTTCCTAAATCACTTAGACGAATTTGAAAGATTCCAATCTTGCTCGAAGGAAGAAGGATCTAAACTTAGAGAAAAGGATGTGATAAATCCCACCGTGGTGAACATGGTGGCCATGGAGCAGCTCTTTGATAGAAACGATGCAACCAAGAAGAGTGATGAAAAGAAGTTGGATCCCCTGGAATTCATTGAGGTAAATATTGGTTTTCTTGAGAACCCAAAGATGGTTAAAAATGGTAAAGGAACTTTTGAAGAAGAAAAAGAAAATTTAATCGATTTGCTTCTCGAATATCGTGATGTTTTAGCCTTTTCCTATGATGAACTCAAAGGATACTGGAAAGATGTTATTTAGCATACTATTCCTTTAAAGGATGAAGAGGCCAAACCATTTAAGCAAAAACTTAGGCAAATAAATCCTAAGTTGGCCCCTCTAGTTCAGAAGGAATTACAAAAAATGCTTGTTGCTGGTATCATCAGACAGACTCGGCATTCCTCATGGTGCTTGAACCTGGTTATTGTTAGAAAAAAGAATGGTACTATCAAACTATGTGTGGATTTTCGAAATCTTAACTTAGCCTGTAAAAAAGATAACTATCCGTTGCCCAACATGGAGAATATGCTACAAAAGATAACCGGGTCTAGTTTGATGTCACTATTAGATGGTTTTTTTTGTTATAACCAAGTTTGGGTTAAAGATGAAGATCGTCATAAGACCACACCTTGGGGTACTTTTGAATATCTCAAAATGTCTTTCGGGTTAACAAATGCAGGGGCTACTTTTCAGAGGGCTATGGATTATGCTTTCAAGGAATTAATTGGAAAAATCATTGAGATCTATCAGGATGACCTCACTGTTTTCTCTAAGGATGGTAAAGCTCATATCAATCATCTAAGGAAGGTTTTTGACAAATGTCGTGAATTTGGCATATCATTAAACCTGGCCAAGTCTGTTTTTGGGGTGACCGAAGGGAAATTATTGGGACATATCATTTCCAAAGATGGCATCAAGATTGATCCTAAAAGAGTTGAGGCTATTCAGCAAATTCCATTACCTCATTATCTTAAGTCCCTTCAATCTTTCCTCGGTAAGACAATTTTTCTCAGGAGATTCATTCCAAATTACGCTGAGATTGCTAAGCCTATACAATGCCTCTTAAAGAAGGATGCAAAATTTGTTTGGAAGGAAGAGGGTTAAAAAGGGATATCAGGATATCAAGGATGCCATTGCCAAAGCTCCTATCTTGGTTAGACCAGATTATTCAAAAGACTTTATGATCCTTTCATATGCTTCCGAGGATACTATTGTAGGTGTTTTGTTACAAAAGAACAAAGATGGGCATGAACAACCAATTGCCTTCATGAGTAAGTCATTGCGGAACTCATTCTACTAAAAAATGTCATTGCAAAACTCAGAATTAAAATATAACATCATGGAAAAGCAGGCTTATGCATTGGTCAAATCTCTTAAGCATTTTAGGACATATGTGGGTTATTCAAAAATTATTGCATTTGTTCCGCACTCAGCTATCAAATATATCTTAACTCACACTAATTGCTTAGGAACTCGTGCCAAATGGGTAACTAAGATTCAAGAATATGATCTTCAAATTAGACCAACCAAGCTTGTCAAAAGTCAAGGATTAGCTCAAATGTTGACAGAAAGTAATGAGAAATCCTTAGAGATGGTTTGCTAGAATGATGTTGTTGAGCTGTCTATATCTCCAGAACTTCGAAAACTGGAAGGGATCGAATGATATAAGGACATCATCTATTATTTGACAAACTTGACTTGTCTTGATCACTTGGTGGCCCATAAAAGGAGGGCTCTCAAATTGAAGGCATCCAAAAATAGTATCTTAAAGGCTGGCCTTAGATGGAGAAATCCAAATGGTATGATACTCAGATGCATTGATAAAGATGAAGCTAAAAATCTCATCACTGAATTCCATGCAGGATTCCATGGAGGGCACTTTGCACCGAAAACTACTGCCCACAAGATTTTGCGTGCAGGATATTACTGGCCCACCATTTTTTCGAATGTACACAAATTCGTTAGAAGTTGTTAGGAGTGTCAGCTTTTCACAGGGAAGCAGAAATTAGCAACCTTGCTTCTCCAACCTATTATAGCGGAAGCCCCTTTTCAGCAATGGGGGTTAAATTTCATTGGCAAATTTAACCAAAATTCTAGCAATGGTTATTCTTGGATTTTTACATCAACAAATTACTTCACAAAATGGGTTGAGGACATTACATTGCTGAGAAAGTTGTCATGGACTTCACTAAAAATCATATCATCACTCGATTTGGTGTTCCATCCAAGATTACGACTGACAACGCCAAAGCCTTCAGCTCTTCTGAGTTTTCTTCCTTTTGCTTCAAGTATGTAATTATTCTATTCCATTCTTCAAATTATTATCCCCAAGGAAATGGTCTCACTAAGTCAAGCAGTAAAAATTTAATCACCATCATTAAGAAGATTGTTGGGAATAATAAGTGATATTGGGACAGTAAGATTGAGTATGCATTATGGGCCAACAAAATCACAAAGAAGATGGCTACTAGGAAAAGTCCTTTTGAGCTTGTTTACTGTTTGGAAGCAACTTTGCCTATCCATCTGAAGCTTCCCGCTTATCAGCTCCTTCGGCATTTTACAGAGGACAAAGACGCAGTTCAGAAAATAATAGATCAAATAATGGATCTTGATGAAGCCCGCAGGAACTATTTTGATAACATATGCCAAAGTCAAGCCCGAACAAAGGAAGGATTCAACAAGTCTTCACGAAACAGATCTTTACAGGTTGGTGATATGGTACTACCATGGGATTGCATAATGAGAATCACAGCAACCATGGAAACTTCGACACTCTGTGGCTTCGACCATATATTAACAAAGGGATCGTTGGAGCCAATTATTTCTATCTCAACACTTTGGAAGGCGATCATGAGTACCTACTAAAAAATGGGCAGATACTGAAGTTGTGCTACAAAGATGACATATAATGCCATAGGGTATCGCTTTGTTGTATAGTATCTCTAACCCTATTCGCTTTTTCTTTCATTACGTTAGATAGTTTTATTGCATGTATTTATATTATGTTATTTATATTTCAGTTTGTTAAGAGTAGATTTTTTATTCCAATGGTAATTTCTATATATGCATGATGATTTCGATGTTGAATGGATATCTATTTGATGGATTTTTGTTTTCGTGGATGCAAGATTCTGCGGTTCTCACGTTACTTCACAAAAGCAACGTGTCCCCATATGGAGCCAAATGTTGCACACATTTTGTCAAAGTTCCAAGGAAGCGAAAGTGCCCAATTTTTTCAGCATGATCGAGTCATCTACCAGCAGTTTAGATGTCATTGTAAACCCATTCTACAAGTTATGTAATGTAAATGATCCTGATAAGACCTTGAGTATATGTAAAAAACTGGGTAAATCTATGATTTTGATGACGAATTTCATCCCAAGAGGCTTTTTAACCTCGTTGATTACCTTTGTTTCTAAACATGGCTAATCAGAAGAGTTTTTTCCCTCCAGCTTAAACCCCAAAGCTAGGCGGGAATTTATGATCAAAATCTTGGGTGAGTCCTAGTGTTTTTAGTCGAGTCTGATGTAAAAGTGATTTGGGAATAATTAAGCTAGTTGGCTTAATTATTTTATTACAAATCATTTGGTCTACTAGATCATATTGTGTAGCTGATGTGTTATGTGTCTTGAGAGTCTAAGCCAAATGTGTATTCCCCCTTTGAGGGTTGTAATGTAAAATCTTATGTATTAGAGGGAGGAAAAATAATTAAATCCCCTCATGTGTAAATTAATTAATATTTCTAGCAAAATAAAATTAAATCCTAAGCCAGAAAATTAATTAATAGAGTCAATTGTCTTAGGAAAAATAATTCTCCAAGTGGAAAATCTGTGGGTCCTAAAAGAATCAATGTTTAAAGGTCCTCCACCAAGGGAATATTGTATATTTCAAGAAAATTTGGACCCTTGGACCTTGGTGGTTAAGTCAAAGTCAAATTTTTGAAGAAATTAGCTCAAAATAATTAATTTTGAGCTAATAAAAATGGAATTAAATGATAAATTCAAAAATTCCTCTAAAATTAAAAGTCAAGGGCCAAGATTAAAAGATTTTGAAATGTTTATCAATGGCCAAGATTATTTTGACAAGGATCAAAGAAACTAGCCATTATTTTTCCACTTGGAAGATAAATCTATAAATTAGAGTCATTTGAGTCTCTAGCATCTTGATCTCTGGCTAGAAAACTTCTACTGAAGCAGCTTTGTAACTATTGTCCCGCTGGGAACTATTTTTTCAATCATAATAAAGACTTTGGAGTGCAATTCAAGGTGTTCTTGCTTATTGATTTGTGGTATGTGCTAACTATGGGCATCTCTATGTTGTGCTAAATATTGGTAAGATTTGTTTTTTCATTACATGGAGATAAAACCATGCCAATGATAGTTTTGGGCTAATCTTAGGCGGTTTGATTCCCCATGTGATCTAACAATTTATTTTGGGATAAATTCATAGTGCTTGCAGGTACTTCAGTCCTTGTCCTCCAAGTTCACAAACTTGGGCAAGAATCATTTTTGCTTGGATTCCAAATATTTATGTGGTGAATTAAATTTTCGCTAAGGCTATAGTATACATTGGGGTTTCTAAAGTATTTTTTTACCCAGTCTTCAAAGGAAAAAAACTTCGTAAAAATAATTTTCTCAAAAATTTAAAATTTTCAAAACCCTTGTATATTTGTAAATCTTGTGAACAATTTTGTAGATCTAACTTGTAAATTATTTCTTCTAACTTCAGCTTTGGGGATTTTTAGCATTTTGTATATATTTAGGGTTTGGGAGTTTTATTTTCATTTTTGCAGGTCGGATCGAGGGATCAAGAGCTAGATCTAGGCCCATGAGGGTAAGATCTAGTCTCTAGACAATTTTGCAAGGCTATTCATTGAAGATGTTTCAACAAAATTCTGATCCAAAGAAGGAAAATAAATTGAGACAATGGTTTCATTTTTTGGTCTCCCCAGGACCAAATCCGGTCCCTCCAAGCCCAGCGTCAACCTTCTCTTGGCCAGCATCACCCCTAGAGCCCCCATCGTCACATTTTTAGGCCCTTCTAGGGCTGGCTGTAGCCTCTAGGGGCCTCGGCCTTCCTTTTTTGGCCCTGCGTCTAGGGTTTTAGGCCTTTTTCGGCCTACCCGTGGGCCTAAGAGGCCTCGACCTGCCACCTTCACCCTAGACGGCAGCCTTCTAGGATTTCCATGGGCTTTTATCCCCTCAAACCCTCAACGTTCCCTTTGGTGACCCTCCTTTGCCCCAGCGTCAAGCCCTTGGACCTCTTCCTCCTGCATCGTTGACCCCTTTTGTCCTTCTCTTGTCATTTCAGCCCTTGATCTGCATTCCTAGCCTCTTTATCCCCCAATGTTGGCCTTCCTCGACCTAGCGTTGCCCTTCCTTAGTCACTTTCTGCCTTAAACCCTAATCTAAATTTTTAAGACTGATTCCTTGGTGGTTTTGCAAGTTTAAGGTCTCCAAAATTATGATTTTCAAGTGGCATCTTCATCCAAAATTTTGGGCCACTTGGGCAAGTGCTTCTACAAGGCTTGAAGCCTAGGGTTTGATCTCTAAACACTAGCTTTATCTCTGATTTATTACAGCAGTCAAATCAATAACAATTAAGCCCTAAAATCACATGCTACATGGTCAAAATTGTTTAAAATTGCAAAATATTCATTTCCCTAAATTTTGGTCACTTGAGCACCCTAGATCTACCCTAGATCCAACTTTTATGCTTGCTGGAATTTACTGCATAACTGAAGTTTTCAGATCTGAAATTTCTGAAGCATACACTTAATTAGGGTCTAAAACTTGAAATTTTCAATTTCTGGTAAATTTTCCTATTTCTAGGCATCTTTGGCACTAACTATACTTTCATTAGCTTGTTGATCTGTCAATTATTCACTGTTGTAGTAAATAGATGAAATATGAAATTTTCTGAATCGCACCTTCTAAAAGCCCTAAAAAATCCTTTTTTTTAAGTAGGGTTTCTTTTACTATTTTTGGGTATATTGGGCATTGGTTCTGACATCAGTAGTTTGTTGATCTGTGCGTCATTCTGACGTGCAACTTGCCTTACTTTGATCCTTTATTTGGCTTATGGAACAAATCCATTTCAACTAGCATGAACATACAACAGTGGGGTCAATTTTCCCATGAATAAGGGTGTCATACTATTAAGTTATGGTATGTTCTATGTTTATAACAGTTTACTTCTTTTTCTTATTATATTCCACTGATTAGCAATCACATGTACATAAAGTAAAGTGCAGATATTACATTAAACGATCGACAGAAAACAAGCCAAGACAAGAGACACAAGATGTGGCCGCTAGCCAGGGACAAACCCCACAATGTGTGGGGAAACCCTTTGATCAAATCTTCTTTTATCTTCAATAATTCAGCATAGAGAAATAGTACAATAAATCTGATTCATATCAGCAGTAGCAAACCCTAGATCAGTAGCATCAGCATTAGCGGCTTCATTATCACACTAGGGCAGACTATATCTCACAAACCGACCGTCGGATTGACTTCATTCCACCACCAAAAGTTTCGGCTTCCAGAGGAGGTTCAGATGAACCTACAGCGCAGTTCAGATGAGGAGATCTTCTAGGCCACGCAAGTCAATCTTTACTTCTGCAGTTGCAGCTTCAGTTTCAGCAGTTTCCGGCTTCAAACTAGGGCAGTCGATATCTTGCAAACCATTCGTCGGATTGACTTCATTCCACTACCAAAAGTTGCGGCTCTCAAAGGAGGTTCAGATGAACCTACAGCGCAGTTCCAAAGAGGAGATCTTCTAGGCCACGCAAGTCAATCTTTACTTCTACAGTTGCAGCTTCAGTTTCAGCAGTTTCCGGCTTCAAACTAGGGCAGTCGATATCTTGCAAACCGTTCGTCGGATTGACTTCATTCCACCACCAAAAGTTGCGGCTTTCAAAAGAGATTTAGATGAACCTACAGCGCAGTTCCAAAGAGGAGATCTTCTAGGCCACGCAAGTCAATCTTTACTTCTGCAGTTGCAGCTTCAAATTCAACAACTTCCGGCTTCACATGTGTGATAGAGAGAGACCCATTTCAGCGCAGTAGAGAAGAGACTCATATCTACGCAGTAGAGAGAGAGATATGTGATGAGATCAGTGAGTCTAAATGAGGAAAAGTCCTCTTATATTTATACACAACGTTGGTGGGTGAATAGATGCGAATGTTGGGCTTCTGAGCCTACATGAGTTGTAGGTCGGCTTGATAATAATTCCATAATCAAAATAAATTCATATCTCCATGAATACTTATCGGAATTGGATGATCTTTATATCAATCCTACACCTCTCGACGAGAAGAATCTAATAAAAATATTATCAGCCATGAATAAGATGACCCACATGAAGTTTTGCCCTAGTTGCCAATTTTAACACTCCCTCTCAACCATGGAGAACTTCATCTGCAATCTGTCTATCGGTCGTTACTATTCATCCATCAAATGCACTGCCTTGTACAGCCTGACCCTTGCCCTGCTCTGCTCTATTTTGCCTGTTCTGCTTTGTCTTGTTCTGCCCTGCACTGATCTGTACTGTTTTGTTCTGTTCTGCTCTGCTCTTGCATTGTTCTGTTCTACTCTGCTTTTGTCCGAATTATGAAGAAGAAGAAATGATCGAGGATGTATCATACTGACTCAAAGTCAGTCTCAGAGTATGTACCACTGGTCCCAGACCAGTCTCAACCAACCCAAAGTCAGCGTCATAGTGAGTACAACTCCAATGGTCCCAGACCAATATCATCCTCCACTGACTCAAAGTCAGTCTCAGAGTATGTACCACTGATCCCAAACCAGTCTCAACCGACCCGAAGTCAGCGTCATAGTATGGTACAACTCCTACCACTGGTCCCAGACCAGTATCATTGATCCCAAATCAATGGAGGTCATCCTAGAGTAGGGAGTACGGTAGTTACAACGATGCGTCCATCGGTACTACTATGGTCCCTAACTTCATTTCCCTGCTCATTGATCAGATGAGAGGTACTTCCCATGAGTCCCAGACTGCATGGGTAGGATGCCTCGACAGGAGAACTAATCAATCCTGTCCTCACAAGAGAACACATCAATCCTGCTACAATTGCCATGGAGAACACATCAATCCAGGCCTCACAGGAGAACACATCAATCCTGCTACAATTGCCATGGAGAACACATCAATCCAGGCCGCCATGGAGAACACATCAATCCAGGCCTCACAGGAGAAGACATCAATCCTGCTACAATCGCCATGGAGAACACATCAATCCAGGCCTCACAGGAGAACTAATCATCCTGCTACACAGGAGAGCGAATCATCCTGTTCCACAAGAGAGCGAATCATCTTGTCCCACAAGAGAGCGAATCATCTTGTTGCAGTGTGCACCACCAGGGGAGGGTGAGTCACCCTGTGGTCGTATGTTGCTCCAGTAATAACCGCAAGCCCTCAGAGCTCCCAGAGCTCAATGTATGCAACATGCAGGACCCTTGTACAAGGGTTTCTTACCGACTCCAAGTCGTTTGGGAAAATCACAGATTAGATCTTTCCTCGGGGCATTGACAAGGTGTATCAACCTGTACATCATCTTAATGCGATGGAGCCTCCTTGCTCATCAACTTACCATATCCAAGATGATGTCTATCTGCTGGAGCAATCGACGAATACGGGATTCCTCAATAATCGAATCCCACCTCTGGTTGTTATAGAGAATCACAGTGGTATCCAATGTAAATCCAAACAGCTCTCTGAAGAGCTTTCGCAACCAGACTGCCTCACACGAGGTTATGCTAGCAACAATATATCCTGCTTCGGCGGTGCTCAAAGCCACCGACTTCTGCTTCCTGCTCATCCAGGATATCGAAGCAGATCCCAAGGTGAAACAGCCCCCGGAAGTGCTCTTACGGTCCACCACACTGCCTGCCCAATCAACATCAGTATATCCAAGTAGTCTCACATCTCCGGCAGTGTATCTTAATCCATGAGAGATTGTGTCCTGAAGACATCTCAGAAGATTCCTGGCATCAATCCAGTGAGGCTCAACCAAATATGAGCTCACAATGCTAACTGCAAAAAATATGTTCGGACGGAGGTTCACCAAGAACATCAATGTGAATGAGTTTATGAAACTCAGAGGCATTTCCCAAATCTGGTCCGACATCACTACCATATAACTTCTAAAAGTTAAGATCCTCGAGGTAGTCACAGGCTTGCAGTCCATCATACCGAATCTTTCCAATATATTTACCACATATTTTCCTTGAGATAGGAAAATTTCCCTTGGCTTCTGCCACACTTCAAGTCCTTGGTCCTTCATTTCAAATTCAGAAGCCATCTCCCTCTTACATTTGTGAATGAGAGGGTTTGCACCTGTTAGAAAGAGGTCATCCACATACAACACCAGTATGAGAGGCTTGTCATCTTCAACCTTAAAGTGAAGGTTACGATCAGCTTCACTCCTAGTGAATCCCAGCTTCATCAAGTAGTTATCGATCCTCTCATACCATGCTCGGGGTGCTTGCTTCAACCCATAGAGAGCCTTCTTCAACCTGCATACATGAGATTTTCAATCATAAATCTCAAATCCTTCAGGTTGCTCCACATAGACCTCTTCTTTGATAGAACCATGCAAGAACGCGGTCTTAACATCCATCTGATGTAGGTTCCATCCTTGTGAAGCCACAAGGGCTATGATCAAGCAGATGGTCGTATATCTGGCAACAAGTGCAAATATCATAGTCTATACCTCCCTTCTGGGATAAACCACGAGCAACAAAATGAACCTTATACTTTTCCATACTTCCATTTGTTGCAAGCTTTATCTTGTAAAGACATTTTGAAGTAACAATTGTCTTGTCCAGGGTCTGGGAACTACTTCCCAGACATCATTCTTTATGATAGACTCATATTCTTCGGTCATAGCATCCTTCCATACTTGATGCTTGACGGCATCTGAGAATGACGAAGGCTCATTTTGTATGATCGTGCTCATGATGGTCAGGTATCCTTAATACCTATTAAGTTTCTTACTTTGACGGAAGGTTCCTCAGGGTGCAGAATGTCCTTCAGCATCATCAAGTAACCCCTTAAGCCATGAAGGCCTCTTCCTAGAAGAGGAAGGCTCATATGGAGGAGGATCAATCGGATCCATGGGTTCTTCTACATCAGGCATTGATTCATCATCCTTTTCTTTCGGTTCCCTGGTGTCGGCTTCTTGAGAGCTCCTCAAAGTCGGAAGATTGATCACCTTGCTGAGAGCCATATCTTCGTCAAAGGTGACATCATGACTAATTATGACTTCCCTTTGACCGGCTACATAGATTCTATAGCCTTTAGTATTTTCACCATAGCCCACGAAAATTCCCTTCTTTCCAGATGCTCGCAATTTATTTCTTTTCTCTTTCGGCACATGAAAGTATACAGGGCTTCCAAAAATTTTAAAATGAGAAACATCAGGTTTCTTACCGGTGAATTTTTCTTCAGGAGTCTTGGAACCCAATGCTTGATGAGGGCATCAATTTTGTACATATACGACGGTGATTGTAGTTTCAGCCCATAGAAACATCAGAAGTCTTTGACCATGTAGCATGGCCCAGACAGCTTCCATCATCGTGTGGTTCTTCCTTCCCACCACACCATTCTGCTCAGGAGTATGTGGTGTAGTAGTCTCCCTCTTAATGCCAACCTCAGGTATGCCTGAGTGAACCAATTGTAATATATCAGAGGTCTTGCTTTGGCTTGAGGGGAATGGTCCCCTTTTGAGCTTTCCTTCAGCACATCCTGGACATACACCTTCATTCTCTATTCAGAATTCGGGCATCCCTATCACCATTTGTCTTACACCGAGTATAGCTTTATAATGAAGGTGGGCAAACCTCCGATGCCAAAGTTCAGACTGAAGAGTTGTGTCATAGGACATGACACCTAGCAGACTTCCATCGACCTGATATAATGAATCAACACTAAACCCAAGAGTAAAGGCATCTTTAACATTATTTTTCCATATACATACCTTGCCATCGCTGAAGGTTACCTTGTAGCCTTTGTCTTCCGTTCCCGAGATGGACACTAGGTTCTTTTTGAGGTCAGGTGCATTTAATACATCCTGGAATTTCTGGCCTTCTTGAATGCTTGTCCTCTTCCTTGATTCCCAGCTCTCCTCTTACCTTTGCTGTTGAATTTGTCATTCCTTTGATTGCCATCAGAGGGATTTTGATCATCGTCCTAGAGTGAGTCCTTTCTATCAGGGCACTCCCTTGCATAGTGACTTGCTTTATCGCAAATGTAACATCGTCATTTTCTTCTAGCCTTAGGTCCAACCTTTCCTTTTGATTTAGTCCGGGAATTATTTCTTTTCTTTGCATGAAAAGAAAAGGCAGCAGGAGGACCTTTAGGCATGGGCATTTCTTACACTTTTTCCCTTGTTTCTTCTTGAATGCATCTAGCCATTAATTCCTCGAAACCAGGAATTACATTATAGTTCAGAAGAGTAGTCCTGAACACATACCATTCAGATGGTAATCCAGTCTGTCGTAGATTTCCTTGGAGGTGTCTAGATCAGAGATGTAGGCCACCAAGCGCTTGTCGATAGAGTCCCGGATGATCTTCTTTGTTTTGACTTCTACATTTTTCCATTTGTTCCAGGCAGCAGCAGATGCATTTGATGAAGGCTCAATAATATTGCCTCTTACATGGTCCAGCACTCCTTGATCTTCAAGGGTTAGATCGATAGACATCTTTCATCCGTGATAGTCAGCTTTCTCACAGAGCTTGTCTTCGGCAGGAAAGAGTGTTGAGGACCCCATAGTTCTTTTAGGATAGCCTTGCCAATCTTCTCTTCAATGATTGCTCTTGCTCTTGCTCGGGCTTTGTCTTCACCTCAGCTCTGATACCATGTTAAGTTATGGTATGTTCTATGCTTATAACAGTTTACTTCTTTTTCTTATTATATTCCACTGATTAGCAATCACATGTACATAAAGTAAAGTGCAGATAGAACATTAAACGATCGACAGAAAACAAGCCAAGACAAGAGACACAAGATGTGGCGGCTAGCCAGGGACAAACCCCACAATGTGTGGGGAAACCCTTTGATCAAATCTTCTTTTATCTTCAATAATTCAGCAGAGAGAAATAGTACAATAAATCTGATTCATATCAGCAGTAGCAAACCCTAGATCAGTAGCATCAGCATTAGCGGCTTCATTATCAAACTAGGGCAGACCATATCTCACAAACCGACCGTCGGATTGACTTCATTCCACCACCAAAAGTTTCGGCTTCCAGAGGAGGTTCAGATGAACCTACAGCGCAGTTCAGATGAGGAGATCTTCTAGGCCACGCAAGTCAATCTTTACTTCTGCAGTTGCACCTTCAGTTTCAACAGTTTCCGGCTTCAAACTAGGGCAGTCGATATCTTGCAAACCGTTCGTCGGATTGACTTCATTCCACCACCAAAAGTTGCGGCTCTCAAAGGAGGTTCAGATGAACCTACAGCGCAGTTCCAAAGAGGAGATCTTCTAGGCCACGCAAGTCAATCTTTACTTCTGCAGTTGCAGCTTCAGTTTCAGCAGTTTCCGGCTTCAAACTAGGGCAGTCGATATCTTGCAAACCGTTCGTCGGATTGACTTCATTCCACCACCAAAAGTTGCGGCTTTCAAAGGAGATTCAGATGAACCTACAGCGCGGTTCCAAAGAGGAGATCTTCTAGGCCACGCAAGTCAATCTTTACTTCTGCAGTTGCAGCTTCAAATTCAACAGCTTCGGCTTCACATGTGTGAGAGAGAGAGAGACCCATTTCAGCGCAGTAGAGAAGAGACTCATATCTACGCAGTAGAGAGAGAGAGATGTGATGAGATGAGTGAGTCTAAATGAGGAAAAGTCCTCTTATATTTATACACAACGTTGGTGGGTGAATAGATGCAACTGTTGGGCTTCTGAGCCTACATGAGTTGTAGGTCGGCTTGATAATAATTCCATAATCAAAATAAATTCATATCTCCATGAATACTTATCGGAATTGGATGATCTTTATATCAATCCTACACCTCTCGACGAGAGGAATCTAATAAAAATATTATCAGCGATGAATAAGATGACCCACATGAAGTTTTGCCCTGGTTGCCAATTTTAACACATACTCTTGTTATTTACATAGTCGCCTTGTCTATTTGTGGTGTGATTTGCAAGGTGCCATTTTTTTAATATTGAATGCACATTATGAAGTATGGACACAGAGGAGTTGAAACTTCCAACACTTTCTAAAAATAATGATAGCGTTATTTTTATTTTTTTTATTTGTATTGTAAGAGGTTGAGTTCGTGGCTCTATTTAAAGAGCAGCTCTATCTCTTTTTTGCATGGTTTGATTTGGGAGACTTCTCTTCCTCGGAGCTTAATGACAAATCTCTTGGATGTGCTTGAAGGTTTTACAAATATCTTGTAGGTGAGGTTGTCCTTCACATTCTTAATGCTATTTCTATTTCGCTGAAGTAATCCATACATGTGCTTTTGGGAGAATTCTCTCCCTTGGAGCTTAATGACAGATTTCTTGGACGTGCTTGAAGGTTCTGCAAATATCTTGAATTTGAGGATGTCCCTCACATTCTTATTCCTATTTCTATTTTTCTGATGAAATCCAAACATGGACTTTTAGAAGTAGGAATTTGGTATACTTTTCTCATTTCTTATTGGGCTATCATTGGATTTTTGTCAACAATTGCGTTTCTGCTTCGACTTATAGACTAAATGTACACATACATAACTCCTACTAACTTTAATCCTATTCATTATTGGATGTTTTCTAAAGATGCAACAACCCTAGGTTTATTTCAGCAATATAGGGAAGCAAGGAAAGAGTATTATTAGCTTGTACTTCTTAGCCACACTAAATCTTTCTCATCTTTAGAAAAAACTCCCATTTGCGCCTTTGTTACGACTTCATTCACCCAATAGATTAGGCACTAATCTCCAGTTCTACTATCCACTTTATTTTTTGCAACATTTACAACCTATTTTGCCAAAATTTATTTTTTAAACCACAATGGCACTTCATCTCCCTCAAATTCCAATAATCCTACTAGAGAAACCTCCCTTAAGTCGAAGAAGAGTCAGCCTCAAATGTAGAGGAGAGTTGGCAAGGTGGTAGTAGATGACCTTCTAGTTACCCGAATTTATCAGCTAGATGTAGTGTTGCGGAGGAGTGCCCCCATCCCCTCGAATCTGGTCCCGAAGCACGCTCCCTTCGAGAGCGCATCAAGAGCGACCCCGGGGGCGCACTCCCAAAAAAAATATCACTCCCTAGCTTTTTTCGCAATTATTTTTTTGCAAACATATTCCAAATGCAACGCTTTTTTCAAAGAAACAAGAATTTTTTAATGGGGTGGTCTAATGATCAAGCCTATGGCCCTAGTATTGATATGCAATTCATGGTAATGTTAAATTCTTGAAGTAAAAGGATGAAAATGAAGGATAAATTCACTTTCATCCTTTTACTTAAATTTTTAACATTACCATGAAATGACTCGGGATGCTTGAGAGTAGTTCCAACCTCATTACATTTCATATGGAGAAAGTAGAAATGTAGATCTCACTCAAAATCCAGCAGACTTGTCAGTTTTTCACGATTTCAAGATTGGGCGAATTGCAATGTTTCCATTGGATTTTGTCATGCACTAGGGTATGGAACTTGTATTTAATCAAGAGCACCAATCCCTCTTTGTACCTTGATGTTAGTGACATTGGTTGTCGAACTTCTCTATCATGACCCTACTAAAAATGTACCCATCACTCAAACAAAATCTTGACTTGACATGCTACATTTTTTCTATTTTATGTTAATGCTTAGAGGGTGATATTAATGACAAAGATCCCAAGATAGGCAATGATTTTGATGATATGTAGGTATTTGTTGTAGCATGATTTTTTTGGATGCTAGAGGCCATCTAGAGCCTATTTGTTGATGTATTTTCAATTCAGAGATGGATTGCACTCTATGTTATTTTGGTTATGTGCACCCTTATGTGCTATATAAATCAAAACTTGTAACTTGTGGACCTGTGGTTGATGAAGATTGTAACTACTAGATGATTGATTTTATATGGTTTGATCCATGTGTTTATGTTTTTTATAACTAATTCATCATTCTAAATGCTTTCTCTAAAATTAGACATTTCTCGTGGCGGCAAAAGGCCCAAGCATTAGCAATAGATAATAGATTTATTTTTCTTTTCTAATTTCTAGTAGTTTTTATAATTGTTGACTCTTTCATATTTATTATGATATTTTTTATAAACAATATATGACAATTTAAGTTTGAAGTTGGCAATTATAACTCATTGGTAATGAATTATGAATATGATGCTTTGTGAAAGTTGAAAGTTGAAACATTTCATTTCATGTTAGATATTCTTTGTTATCGTTTGGTTACTTGGTAATGGTAATGGTTACAAGTACAAGTTACAACTTTAGTGATCAATGATGATAAATGTTATATATCGAATTTTGAAAGCTTGAAACTTTAAGATTGATGAATCATGAGACTCGATATGTTTTATGTTACTAACTTGTGGACGTGTTTGATGAAGATTATAACTTCTAGATGATTGATGTTATATGGTTCAATCCATGTTTTTATGCTTTTTATATCTAATTCATCATTCTACATGATTTTGTTGACATATATGCATCAAAATATATAAAAATATATATCATATAAAATTCGCTTCTAAACTGAGAGCTTTTGAAAATGTCGCTCCCTGCTCCCACTCCCAAGCAACCTTGTTTATGTGCTTGGGCTTTTACACATTCAGGATGACAAATTGAGTGGTAACAAGAAGCAACGATTATGGGGGGTGTATGGAAGTAATTTCACCTCAAGGCAAATGATAAGCTTGTTGATATCTTTACAAAGCATCTATTGAAAGCTAAGTTTGTGAAAATTCAAGCTAGTCTTAGGCTTCAAGAAGTTGTAATTATCATGCCATTTATAGAAGTAATTTCACCCCCTGAATCTCCAAAACATTATGTTGATGGGGGGATATTGAAATAGGAAGCCATGCAAGTTCATCATACCTCTAGATTTTTTGGAGAGAGACAATCTACAATCAACCAAGAGGTTGACTAAGTGATCAACTAAGGGATCAACTAGATAGTCGAATAGGCATACCACGATTCATGTAGTTATAACAAAGCAATTGACTGGTGTGTAAAACATGGTGAAACCGAGGAGTTTGTTACATGCCCTCACCAATCTATGTGGACCTCAACTTCCTTACTTCAACGAAGTTGGTTACAACTTAGTGCTATATAAGGTAGCCTTATGGGTTGCAACCTATGTGTATGGTCTTTAGACACTGCCTCCCTCTTGGAATACTATCTCTCTAATCTACCTAATCATTTGATTCTCCAACATCAATATGATGAGATAATACAAATGAGAGCTTGAGTTGTGTATTTATACACAAGTCAAGTGAGGTTTTCCTTCAAGAGGGGGTTATGATCCCACTTAACAAGGGTAGACACCCTAAGAGGGTGACTAGGTTGACCTAGTCAAATATATTAAAGAGATCACTTAGTTCTAAAAGACCACATGTGGAGATTACCATCATTCCAACACCTACCCCACCTCCCCTTACAATGCAAACATGAAGTATGATAAAGTACAAAAGGAATGGGCACTTTATTACCAAAACCAAACCGGTCGTCAAACCGGTCAATCCAAAAAAAGTGAACCAGTCTAGAACCAAAAAAAACAATTGAATAAAAATATATAAAATGTTCAATTTTTTAAAAAACAAGTGTTGCACTTATCATGATATTATCAAATTTATTGTGATAATATCGCTAAAACAAAAGTTGTTGATAATATATCACCATAAATTATCAACATAATTTGACCCCTTTTAATTTATTGTGATAATTCCATATTTATCATGAGACAAACTGAAATTATCACATTGTTGTTGGAAAAGTCGCAATAAAGCATTGGTTTAGGTTTTTGAGGGTCAGTTGTGATCTTTCTTGACTAGGAATTGAGCTCTAAGGGTAGTTATGACCATTTTTCATCAAGCAAACGAGGGAAAATCTATAGTTTTCATTGACATCAGCTAAGCATTTGTGGAGTGGAGATCTACTCCAATATTACCATATCCATATTCCCAAGTATATAAAAACATAATGCCTTCCTTTTCTTTGTTATTCAATATTTAGGATAGGGTATGCAATGTCCATTAGATATACCTCTTCTTGCCCTTTCTGAATGGAGGATTTAACACTTATGTAGCTAGGGTATTTTAATTGAAGCATTCATGAAGAATTTGTGGATTTGCACTCTAAGTTACCCCTTTTTTTGTCCCATAGGTTTACAAATCTAATCAATTCTCTACACATTTCAAAATATCAAAGCCATCGGATCCAATGTAGTAGTATGGTCTACCTTATGATGGTCATAATAGAATGAGGTTGAATTGCAAGTTATGTTGTATGGAAATGTTTGGTTGAATGAGCCATTCAATATACCACCTTACCAAAATCCCAAGGAATGAAGTGGAGATTTGCCCAACATCCACCCCAAAATTTGTCCACATTGCAAATCAATACATTTTTCAAATGCATAAGAGGAAAGATCAAAGGGAACAAGTGAGGCTTGAGCTTGCAAGTAGATCTACAAGCTTTTCAAGAGTAGGGGAAAGCCAATACTCAAGCTCACATTCCATAATGCCCAGCCCCTCAACGGCCTCACCTTTCTCTATGTTGGAGTTCGTGCTTAGGGGAAAACCTTCCATTCAATCAATGGTGAAATCAAAGGAGAAGGAGATTAACAAAACTGTGGCAAAATGTTTTCTACAGAGTGACATATCTTTCAACATTGTGAAGAACAACCATTCTATCATTCCATGTTTGAAGTTGCTACTGTTGTTGGTTCGAGGTACAAGGGCCCTTCTTATGATGATATGAGAGGGCCTCTCCTTCAAGGGGAAAATTTTGATTGCACAAGGAGATTGATTGAGCTGAAAGAATCATGGGAGATCGCAGAAGGCATCGTTATGTCAAACGGTTGGATAGTTGGGCCATTTGTTGTGGAAAAATGTTACAAACAAAGTTCGTATACGCAACAAAATACTCAGAATATCTGGTATATGTAAATATCCATTATAGGATAGTAATATTTATATAGAAATGTACAAAAGAGATGAGATGATGATTTGATTAGAACTAAGGGTCCTGTATATATACCTAGGTAGGTACCCTTTCACGAATGGTCATGTCCTAAGAGACATGCCTCTTCAATACTAATTATTAGTTAATTAATCATTATTGTTTATATATATTTTATTCATAACATTGTCATCCTCCTCAAAAAGCTTTGTCCTCAAAGCTTATCATTGACAAGGCGTGTCATCTATTTCTTTGTCTTTTAATCTTTTCGTATCTTTCGGAGTTCTTCGAGTTGTCATTTTTGTTGATATATGACGATAGGACCTCTGAGTGGTAAACAAAATTGTCGTACTGAGAAGGATTCTGACCATCCTAAATTAATCTACTGTGGATTTTTCTGTTGCTGGAAACTTGTGATGAATTATTATAACAGGACTGGATTATGCAAACTTCTGTATTCTTTGGAACATAAATTTGTCGTTTGTAAAATGAGTGATACAGATTTACAGGCTTATTCAAATGTCTGCTCTTGTGATTTGGATGTCGATAAGGAGTTCCTCTGGTTTGACTTTCCCTTATCATATGTGTGGCAATTTCCTGATTTACTATAGGTATAGAATCTTCACTTGGAATTTTCATCGTTTGAACTGCAACATTTGAATGTCTTTAGTTTAATTGGATTTGGATTTGTCTGAACTGTGAAATTAATGGAATCTGTGTTTGTTCCCTTTTCTTCAACTTAGACTACTACATCTGGAGATTTTGATGTTTTTTTTGCGACAAGTTCTTCGAATTTATTCTTTAATGATTTCTTATCATCCTTAAGTTTCTTAATCTGATTATGTGGATTTTGGATATGATTTTTTAAATGTAAAAGTTCTTTGTTTTCTATATTGTTGACTTTATTCTTCGTATCTTTCTCATATTTTGAATTTTTTACTTGTTCTAATAACCTATCAAGGGTTTTTAAGCGCAAATTTTCTTCTTCTTTATTTGATAGACTTTTGACGAGTTTCTTCTTAGAACTTTCATTTTCTTCCATTAAATTTTGCTTCTTAACATTGGACTTCTTGATCTATTCAAGTAATTATTTATTATGGTCCCTTAGGCGCGAAATTTCCTCGTCCTTTTCTTTTGACTTATTGTAAAACATGTCTTCGAGGTCTTTATATTTCTTTTTCGATGCATTGTTTTTTTGTTAAGGCTCTGCCAATTCTTCCTCTAATCTTTTTATTTGTGTCTATGTATTACCTTGACGTTCTTCAGTACTCAATAATCTTCCACATGTTGGACAACATAATTTGCAATTTTTTGAATATATATATACCCAATTTCCGTTAAACAAAATGTTAACTTATTCATGGAAGTCATATTTTCCCTTATGAGTTCGTACTTAAATTACTTAAAAATTCCTTTGAATTGAATTTTTTTTCTTCAGTATTCCTACTTTCACCACTAAAAAATCTTTTATTATATTTATATGCTTTTTCTTCAAATTATTTTTTTATAATACTCTTTTCAAATTTGACTCTTTACTTGTGGATTCCACCTATTTTTCTTTTTCTTCTTCTTTTTTTAAACCCCTCTTTTCATATATATATAAAATAATTGATACATATATTTATATTGTTTCTATATATTTTTTTCTAACCCAAAAAGAAATTTAATGACTCAAAGTTAATGGTCATAGATTCTAACCGTACATACAGATGTGATTGTATGATTTGGGCACCCAGCAGCGGATATGACACTACGTACAGATTGTTGGCGAGATGTTTGATTGTACAACGACTGGTATGAAGGGAAATTGCAGCAGCAAAATACGATTAATATAAGGGTTGAAGATATGGAAGCACCAGTATTTAAGGCAATGCTTCATTTCATATGTCGAGACACCCTTCCTTGTTTAACTGACCAGATTGGATTGACCTCACTAGTTGCTTCCACCCTGATGATCCAACATGTGCTTGTAGCAGCAGAATACAATGGCGGATAGTGTCTTGACGGTCGAGCGGGGGATAGCCGAGTAGTAAGTTGGAAAACAGTCGTTCGGGCAGATGACAAAGTATGGACAAGTAGCGATTGTTTGGTTGCAGTGACGGCAGTAGGGTTGGCAACAATGGTCACATGGTGGGTAGCAACGGATGTGGACAGCGACAGAAAAATAGCGATTGGTCGGAAGTGAACGGTAGTGGCTAGTCGAAAGTGGTTGTTTGCTACGGGGACGCAGTTGCGTCGGCTGCTATTGGGAGTGTCAGCCCGGCGGCAATCTTGTTGCACTCTGTCAAGGTTGCGGCTGATGGTTGGCATCCTTTTGTATTTTTTTGTTTTATATTTTGAACCTTTTCTTTTTTTAATTATTTTTTGATAATTCTTTATATATATAACTATTTTTTAACCCTTTGCCTTTTTTTCAACTTTTAGTTTTTTTATAAATAAATATATATATATATATGTTTATATATATATATATACTTTCTTTTCTTTTAATTTTATATATATTCTTTTTTTCCTATTGTTTTTTACTCGTTTTTTGAATAATTTTTTTTTCTTTTTTCTATATATATATATATAGATATATTCAAGCCAAAGCCCTGACAGCGAAATGGAGAATCTCCTAAGATTGTATAGCGAAACACTTCAATTACAACGGCAACAAAGTTGACGAAAATTTGATGGCCAAAGGCCAGATCAGACTAGCTCTATGCAGCAATTGAGCGGTCAGAGGATCGAGCTGCTTTGATACCAATGTTACAAACAAAGTTCCTATACACAAAAAAAATACTCTAAATATTTGTTATATGTAAATATCCATCATAGGATAGTAATATTTATATAGAAATGTACAAAAGAGATGAGATGATGATTTGATTACAACTTAGGGTTCCATATATATACCTAGGCAGGTACCCTTTCACGAATGGTCATGTCCTTAGAGACATGCCTCTTCAATTAATCATTATTGTTTATTAATATTATTTATATATATATTCTATTCATAACAAAAAATGATCATGTAGCAAGAGGAGTTGGTTTTTCTAGAAAGGGTTGATTGTGGGATGAAGTAGTCAAAGTGAATGCATAAAATTCATGGATTAAGAGGGAGTTGTCTTAATCGGAAAAAGATAAGTACCTTGTATCTCTTTTATTGTTTTAATTATTATTGACATTTTTGTTCATGAACCCTAGGTAGGGTTTGGAAAAGGAAATCAAAGGATTATGGACCAATATTCTGATTGATAGAATAAACCCTAACACTTTAATGATATTGATAATAAAATGATTCCTTGATGATGTGAACTCCTTGTTGCTATTAATTTAGACTCCTTAATGACATGGACTCCTCGATGATGTGGATTCTTCTGATGATATTGATATATGACTCCTTGTTGTTGATGATATAGACTTCTTAATAATATGGACTCGATGACTTGTTGATAATATGATCTCCTTGATGATAATAATATGGGCTTGATAATGATATATGGTGATAATGATGTGGACTCATGATGTGGACTCGTTGATGATATTGGCGATGATGATGTTGACTTGATGATGATGTGAACTCCTTAAGGATGTTGATGTGGACTCCTTAATGATGATGAAGTGGACTCCTTGTTGTGGACTCCTTGATGATCATATAAATTGGACTCTTTGAGTGAATTTTTCAATGATGATATGGACTCCTTGATAATATAGATAATATGTACTGCTTATATGAACTCTTTGGTGATATGAATGAGGTCAACTTCTTGAAGATGAAATCGTAATGATATGGTCAACTTCTTGATGATGATATCGACTCGGTGATGATGTAGAGTACTTGATGATGATGATGATGATATGGACTCAATGATAATGTAGACTCCTTGATGATGTGATGAGATTGACTCGATCTGAGAAGGCTATGATCGAGAGGGAGTTGACACACTCTCAAAAGATAAGTATTATCTTGATTGTTTCTATTGATTATTTCATTATGAGTCTCTTTCTTGTGTATGTCCTGCTTGGTTGTATATGTTCTTCCATGGCCTCCCAATGAGGATTGCAGGTACATAATGAAGACTGCCAAGGTGTGGCAAAATCTTTGGATGGAAGAACAATGTGACAAGAAGAATCGTGATTGGATGAGCTCTGTACTCCGAGGGGGCAAACAAGATCAACCTGATTGAAGCACGTTCCTGATCTATGAAGGTGGTTAGAAGTTTTAAAGACCGATGCTAATCTAGATATGCTAAAGATGAGCCCGTGATTTTTTCTGCTATGTAGAGGACTTTTGTGTAAGAGGGAGTTGCTTTTGTAAAGGCATGAGCCTGGTGATATCTTTGGCACAATGGATTGCAGGTCCATCGACATCTCCCTAATGAATGATTTAAAGAAGTTACAAGACTCTAATATTGACTTGGTTGATTCTCTGATTGGTTCGTTGATCTATATGATGATGTTTGTTTTCGTTGAAGTCTATTGTTATTTGTTGGATTCGATTATGGTCTATTGGATTCTACTATGGTTGTTGATACTTGCTTCTATGAGAAGCCACTTATTATTGGAGTTGTCTTTAGTGCAACTTTTTGGACTTTTTGGTGCCGGAATCTAACAAAAAAAATTGAGGTGAAATCTTGATTTGTGTTATTTAAACTTGTTTTTTAATTGTATATATGGATTCAACACCCTAAAAAACCTCTAGGGAACTTGGATTGTGCATAGGTTACCCATCAATCTTGCGATTTCAATCAATTCCTACCGGATTTTAGAGAAATTAGACTGAAAAACCCACCGGAAAAGCTTCCAAAAAATCGCACTAAAGACAACTTGCTTATTATTTGCTGAATTTGACTATGGTTTGTTGGATTCTACTATGGTTGTTGATACCCGGTTCTGTGAGAAGCCACTTATTATTTGTTGGATTCGATTATGGTCTGCTGGATTCCACTATGGTTGTTGATGTGTGCTTCTGTGAGAAGCCACTTATTATTTGTTGGATTCGATTATGGTTTATTGGTGCCTGCTTCTAAGAGAAGCCATTTATTATATGTTGGATTCGACTATGGATATTGATATTCGCTTCTGTGAGAAGCCACTTGTTGCCTGCTAGATTCAAATATGGATACTAATATTCACTTCTGTGAGAAGCAATTTCTTATCTGCTAGATTCCACTATGGATATTGATATTTGCTTCTGTGAGAAGTCACTTATTGTATGTTGGACTCTACTATGGTTGTCGATGATTGCTTCTATGAGAAGCCACTATTGAAGTCTATCATTAGCTATTGATGTTTGCTTCTGAGAGACCCCACTGAAGCTGAATGAACAAGTTCAATGTTGTTTGCTGAAATATTTGAGATCCACCATGGCTACATTTATGATGATGAATTGGTTGTTGACGTTTATGTGATGAAACTGGAATAATCCAGAATCCCCTTGAAGAGGAAGCACTAATTACATAGCATCATATTATGGACCATCTCCTATAGGTTGTGATTCGTGAGACATTGTGGTCTAGGAGATGTATTGTTGATTCCTCCTATAGGTTGTGTGTCATGAGACCTTGTGGTCCGAGAAATGTATTGGTTATTCCTCCTATAGCTTGTGTGCAGTGAGACATTATGGTCTGGGAGATGTATTGTTGATTCCTCCTATAGGTTGTGTGTCATGAGACACTGTGGTCTGGGAGATGTATTGTTGATTCCTCCTGTAGGTTGTGTGTCGTGAGACACTGTGGTCTAGGAGATGTATTGTTGATTCCTCCTATAGGTTGTGTCGTGAGACCTTGTGGTCTAGGAGATGTATTGTTGATTCCTCCTATAGGCTGTGTGTCGTGAGACTTTATGATCCAGGAGATGTATTGTTGGTTCCTCCCTTAGGCTGTGTGTTGTGAGACCTCATGGTCGGGGAGATGATTTGACATGGATGATATGTATCTTTCCTTATAATGAGACTTTTGATCTCTTCCTTAGGCCATGGGCTATGATACCTATGATTGGTCTAGAAGATTGATCTTGAGAGAGAGAATGAAAAGTACCTCCCTAGCTAAGAGGGAGTGTTGGAAAATATGGTAGCCATGGTCGATATTTTCAGCTTGAAAAAGAAAATGGAAATTTGAATTTTAAATTTGCCTCTAAATTTATTAAGTCAATCAGGCCCCTAAGAGGCACCCATTCGACCCCCTCTTGAAGGCTATATAAAGGAGATTATCTCTCCTCATTTGCACATGAACTCATCTCATCTATATCTGATCCAACGAAATTGCAGGAGGGTCGAACTTTCAGGAGGCGATTGAAATTTTAGGGAGGGCCAAAATTTCAGGAAATTGTATTTTGTCATGGTATTGTGATGAGAAATCCATTAGGGCAACATTAGGGAAACTTTTAATTTGATTTCTTTTTACTTGACAGTTATTTGTGATATTATATTCTTCTTGAATCTTGATTATTCTTATGTTCTCATCATCAAGTAAATGCCAAAAACATGAAGATCAAAAACAAAAAGATGAACACAGCATATATCTTCTTATAGATATCAATTCAAAGGAGACTTTCAACACTAAAACTGAAACCAGGGCTACCACCAAGAACCAAGCCAGCCAACCAATCTTCCTTCTTCAACGCAAGACAAAGTCTACAAGGGCAACAAAGCAAAATCTCTTCAAGATGATGGCTCTTCTAGCCTTTCGTCCTTACTAAAACAGTGTGCAACACCATCTGCAATTTTGGACCTGAGGTAACCCTAGAAACCCTAGGGTTCTCACATATGTGAACAGTAGAAGGCAGATTTCAGACCTCCGAATTGATTTGGGGTATTTTCCCTTCTGCGCTAGGATTGATCTGGTTCTCTATGACCTTCGCTCTTCTTTCCCAACCGCAAACCAAAGACAAGATGTAATGTGCTTGATGTGTGTCCTCATAGGTCGAAGTTCCACCTTTTTATAGCCTTCCAAGAGGCTCCATTAGCCCTCTCTAGGCCGACTTCACATAGGCTGGCCGACTTGGTCTTGGGAGCCTTCTAGACATTTCAAAAATACAAAATATTTTTTCTCTTTTTGATACAAGTGCCTGAAAGGGTCTTTTACAATAAGACAAGGACTCTTTGACTCATGTAAACCCTAGAAGCGTTAAATGAATGCTTGACCTAGTGACAAATGACTTGACCGTGAAGCCCACGCTCTAAAAATAATTTTATCTTGTTTTTAACATCATTTTCTTTCTTCTTTTGATAGATACATAAAAATTACATCATGACCTGAGTCAAACAACAATTATGAAGATCGACACTAGTTACATTCTCCAACAACTTGATCATGTTCTTGGTTGATGATTTGGTTATTATCTTGGTATGGTTAATTATGATATATTAATGAATCTGGAACTCTCTCTATCGCATAAGGAAAGATTTATGGATTTTCCCCTTGTGGGTTTTTCCCTTGCCTCGAACCTAACTTTTGTGTCTCTTATCTCATGATTTCTTGTTGTTTGTACTGTGATTTTTCTTAACTTTCTTTCATGCTTGTGAATAAATTTACTTATAATTGTTGATGATGTAAAATGTTAATGCTAATCATGATTGTTTGAAGTTGTTATATGTGTAAGAAAAATTGCTCTAATAATGCCCTAGCAAAATTCAACACCAGAGGGAGAATGTTTATCAAATCTATTGTTGCATCTACATATGTTAAAGATGCACAATTATTACGTGAGTTATTGGATTGCTTCATCCAGGAAATAGGTTTGCAGTATGTTCTCCAAGTCATTACAGATAATGTTGCTAATTATGTTGTTGGTAGCAAGTTGCTCATGGAGAAGTTGTTATGAATAAATAATTCATAAAAAAACAATATAATAATAATATAGTAATTAATTAATTAATTAAGTTAGTTAACATTAATAAAAGTAATTATGTAAATGAAAGGTCAAAAGGCATGACCCATCAACCATTGTGACCAGTCAATGCCTATTTAGGCACACTGTCTGAGGGGATGTAACTCACCATTAAGTTTTTAATAAAAAAATACAAATTACTTATTACACTTACACTCAGAATCTACACATAATTACTTGCAGATTGACATTTTGTCTTTCACAGTGGTATCAGAGCGGTTTCGATCCTCAAGCCAGAATTACTGAATTGTTCCTCGACCACTCCCTATCTGCTACACCTACTCTATGTTTCTTCCATTCCACTACCCTGTTTCCATAGTTACCTTCTCGCTTCCGCTATGTCATGTTTCTGCCAACATACATCCGCCTGCTCTCTAGTAGACCCCGTAGCCACAGTCAACACACTATTACGTTTTAGCCACCCTTCCACCGTCACTCGCGCACCACTAATCTTTCGCCCTGTCCACCGCACCCTGTTCCCATCTTCGTAGACCATTTGCCTGCTATATACCCCTATCTCGTCCGACCACAGTCCCAACTGCCTGTCTGTCGTGTCTATCTATTTCCCCGCTGCTGTTTATCTGCCCCTAACCATCCAACGGCGTTACCTAGCGGCCGTGACCAAGCAATGAGCCAGTTGCTGCCATCCGACATCCCCGTTGATCGTCGTCTTTCCACCCCGTCTCCTGTTGGTCGTCGAAGTATTCAAATGCTCTGTGTTCATATATAATTTCACAATTATAACTATACAACGCACATTTATTAATTCATATATAATTTTGTTATATAGTTATATTAATTTATTATATAATTCATACTTATATAATTAATTAATATCTAACAACTATATAGCTTAATTATATAATTAATTATATACATAGGTATATATATATTCAACTAACCTTGTTATTATTAATTACTTTATAAATAAAGTAATTAAAAGAAAAAATTGGTTCAAAAAACAGAGAAATAAAATGGGGAATAATAATGATGATGCAAAAAAAATTCAAGAAGAACTTGATAAAATGCGACGACGCCTCGATAATGTCGAAAGGAAGTAGACAAAGTTAGGAGAGGGTCAAGACAAGATAATTGTAACTCAAGAGAAAATGGCAAGCGATATTAGAAAAATAGATAACGTTGAGAGAATGTTGAGCCAGTTAATGGGAGGAATCAATCCAGTTTTTAATCCCTTAATCGTACAAGAACCAACACAAAGTCCTAAGACTCCAGAAGGCGAAGATTTTTTAAAACATGGAATTCCGCAAATGTCGCAAATACACTTCCAAGGAAGTCAGTACTATACGAAATATCCAGAAAAGGACTACCAACAAATTGAAAGTGAATTACCTAAGTACGATGGTAAAGATCATAGAGGAGCTATTGTGTGGGTTAATAAAATGGAGGCCATTTGTAAGTCAAACCCGCCAATAAGTAAGCGAGAGAAGATCACGACTGCATCCAACAACTTGGAAGTTGAAGCGTATGATTGGTTCCTATGGTGGTCCAACAAATGTGGAGCTCGTTCATTTACTTGGAAGAATTTTGTGGACGCCTTACTAAAAATATTTCATGATGAAGAAGAGGATGATGTCTACCGAAAAATTCGTTCATCTCAAGCAAAAAGGGTTTGTAAGCAAATACACCCACGAATGGGAAGTATTTGCAGTAAAACAAAGAGGATTCTTTTATGAGTAACAGCTAAAAATGTATAGATGTGGACTTAAGGAGTATATTAGAGCAAAATTGAAGTTGTACAAACCCAAAACTATTGAAGAAGCCAGACATGCAGCAATAATTATTGAGCAAAAACATAAGTTCAGAATGTCATCATTCAAGGAAGATGAAGACCAACAACAATATTCAGGAAAAAAAAAAAAAACAAATTTAGGCATTGTGGAGACAAATAGACTTGAGGACACATATGCCTTAACAAGAAGTTATATACTTATGAAGTCGAGAAGGAATCATACACTTCAAGTAATGAATCAAAAAAAAAAATTAAATAAATAAATAAATAAAAATAAAATAAAATAAATAATCATAATTGTCGCAAATGTGGAGAAAACTGGACGCCAAGACATAAATGTGAATATGCATCCTTGTGCTACTATAAAATAGTAGATGGGAAGCAAGTTGCAGTACAAGAACGTGATGAAGAAATCGTGGTCAAACACAGTGAAGATTCAGAATTTCAGATTCTGAGGAACCGTCATTCGCTGCAATTTCATGTGACTGGAAAAACCATGATGAAAATAGCAACTCTCCAAAAGATCAAGAACAACAAGCAACTGCAAAATATGTTCCACCACATCTTCGAAAGAAGAGAAACCAGTCTCCATGAAAGAGCATTAAGCTTACTACACCACCAACAAACATGATGAGGAGATTACGCCCTAAAACCCTAAAGCTTAAAGGACTCATAAGAGGCAGAAATGTCAATATACTTGTAGATTCTGACAGTACTCACAATTGTATAAACAATGATCTTGCTAAACAACTTGATCTTTGTATATGCCCAATCAAGGACCTAACCATTCTTGTCACTACTGGGCAAAAGTTCAAAGAAATAGGGCAATGCCATAAGGTTTCAATCCAGGTACAAGAACTAGAGCTACAAACAGATCTATTTGCCCTACCACTCAAAGAAATGGATGTAGTTCTAGGTGCAGAATGGTTAATACAACTAGGAAGCTATACTACAAACCTTGAAGAACAATTCATGGAGTTTAACTGGCAAGGACGACATTATAAATTATATGGTGTTAACTCTCCCAGCTTCAAGGAAGGTACAAATACTCATGAAGATTTCGCCAATCAATGCAAAGATGCCACTCCATAGCAACATGTTCAACTAGAGGAACCCCTTCTGGTTATGCTTTGAGGACAAAGCATCTCTAAAGGGGGTGGCAATGTTATGAATAAATAATTCATAAAAAAAACAATATAATATTAATAATATAATAATTAATTAATTAATTTAGTTAACATTAATCAAATTAATTATATAAATGAAAGGTCAAAAGGCATGACCCATCAACCCTCGTGACCATTCAATGCCTATTTAGGCAGACTGTTTGAGGGGATGTAACTCAACATTCAGTTTTTAATAAAAAATACAATTACTTATTAAACTTAGACTCATAATCTACACATAATTACTTGTAGATTGACATTTTGTCCTTCACAATCAAATTAATTATATAAATGAAAGGTCAAAAGGCATGACCCATCAACCCTCGTGACCATTCAATGCCTATTTAGGCAGACTGTTTGAGGGGATGTAACTCAACATTCAGTTTTTAATAAAAAATACAATTACTTATTAAACTTAGACTCATAATCTACACATAATTACTTGTAGATTGACATTTTGTCCTTCACAAAGGTATCGAAGTTTATATTGGACTCCTTGTGCCACCCATTGCATTGATTTGATGCTAGAGGACATGATTTCTTGGATCAAGAAAGTTGTTGAGTCAGCCAGGAGTGTGACAAAATATATATACAATCATACATATGTTCTAACGCTCCTCAAACAATTCACAGGAGGAAAGGAGTTGCTCCATCAATTCTCTTCTCCATAATTCTATGTTCGAGTTGCAAAGGATGTTTCTCTTAAATGAGTGGAATGCTTGTGTCTATAGCACTAAAGTGGATTGGCAAGCCAAAACCTAACTTGTGAGACACAATCAAAGTTTTTGGATGAGAATGGAGGAGTTGTGCGCTATCAATGAACCTTGGTAAAGGTTCTTCACTTGGTTGATAGTGAGAAGACCAAATTGGGATACTTGTATGAGGCCATGGATACGACCAAGAAAGCTATCCATCAATATTATGAACACAAAGGGGGATGGAACCATAGACGAAACGAGATATGGGATCTAATTGATGAGCGATGGAACAACACTCTCCATCATCTAATTCATGCAACAAGGATCTACCTCAACCCTGCATACTCTTATGCATGTGCATTTAGGTTTGATGCAAAGGTTATGGACGGATTTTTCCAATGTGTTCGAAGGATGGTGTTGACTTCCACTAAACACTTGGAGATTTCCAAGCAAATTGAGATCTATACGTTGAGTGTTGGGACATTTGGGTATGATAATGGATTACCAAGACAGGACCATTGGGATGTCGAGTAAGCTACAAGTAAAATTTGATTAAATTTTCAAACTTTCAAATTTCAATGTATTTCTTTTCTATATGTTTTCTACTCAATGGACATATAACTCGTTGTCTTTCCTTTGAATCATTTCCATTTATTTGTTGTAGATGTTTGGTGGGCAAACTATGGCAAAAGAGTCCCAAAGTTGCAAAAACTTGCCATTTGGGTGTTGAGTCAAACTCACAAATATTTAGGGTGTGAGCAAAATTGGAGTGTCTTTGAAAAGATACACTTCAAGAAGCACAATAGGTTAGAAATGCTCAAACTAAAATTTTATATTTTATAATTTCATTAGTTTAATTTATGGCATATGCCCACGAGACATCATTTTCTAAGTACAAAATGGCCCTCAAGCAGGTTAGATGTCCACAACCTCAATGATTTGGTCTATCTACGACAATCTCAAGTTGTGGGTGAGGCAAACACAAAATACCCAACGCAAATGCCACTTCATTTGATGCACTTGACAACATAAGTCTGTGCAAGGTGGATACTAAGTAACCTATCATGGAGGAGGCACCTAAGTGGTTGGAGCAAGATGTTAGGGAGTTGGAGGACAAGTAGGATGTTGCACTTCTAGGAGAGATATATTTGGACAAGGAGGAGGACATTGAGAGAATGTCGCAACCAATGCCACCACATCCACAAAAGTTGGCAACTAGGGTAAGATGTAGAAGACATCCCACTTCAAATTCCACTTTTTCACTAAGATTTTCACCTTCCACCTCAACCTCAACCTCAACACATCCACCTTTGCTTTTAGAGGAAGAACAACATTGGTGAACTTCTTCCCATAAAAGGGGTACAAGGAATCGTTGATATCTTAGTGCACCATAATAAGCCTTATAGTATCAAGATGCCTCATGATGATCATCTCAAGAGAGACATTTATGATAAATGTAACATTGAAAAATGCATATATACACATGTGCATACATATGAATCCAAACCATTATACACATATGCAAATTTTGTAGTGTATATAGCAAGGGTGCATATAACCAAAATAGCACCAAGTGCAATACACCTCTAAACCAAAAATACAACGACAAAGAGGCTCTAAATGGCCTCTGGGGTCCCAAAAATTCAAGCTACAACAAATAACTACATAGCATCAAAATACTACCTATATTGGGATCTTCACCATCAATATCACCCTCCAAGCATTAAAATAATATAGAAAACACTTAAGAGGTAAAATCAGTGATTTTGCTTCGGTGAAGAGTACATTTTTACTAGGCTCATGACAAAGAAGTTCAACAACCAGTAACACCAACATCAAAGTACATAAAAGGCTTCATGCTATTGATAAATTGCCAATTCCATACCCTCATATATGGCAGAATCCAATGGAAACATTGCAATCCTACCAATCCTGAAATCCTGAAAACTATTAAGTCTGTTGAATTGAATGGCATACAAAATTCTACTTTCTCTGAAATCCGGTGAGGTTGGAAACAATCTCAAACATCCTGAAACAATGAATAGTAGTGTTAAAAGTTTAATTAATAAATAGGGTGAGTGCAACAGAGGGGGAGGGTCTCTATAAATAGCATTATTAGAGCCTTGGGATTAGATATTATGCTTGCAGATTGCTTTTTTTTAATTTAGGTTTTCATGGTACCTAGCCGGATGGCATAAAACTAATACGAAATAGACTGGTTTTGTACTGAACCAACCTAAAATGCTCCAAAGCACAGATTTGGATCAGTTTTGCCTCCAAACTAGTTGGACCAGTTGGTTCCACTAGTTCCAATAACACTGAATGGGCATATGCACCACAATAATAATACAATTGTAGCGGATATCATAAGGAGAGTGGGTATGAAATGACCCAATTCAAATACAAGCATGAATGGCTATATGAAGACCCAACCATCATCAAATAATTACTCAACTCTTGAGTAAATGTTGCCATTAAATTGCTCATCATCTGGAGGTAAGCAATTCTATCTAGCCATTTGAGATGAAAGTGTCGAAAAGAGTCATAAGTACAAGACAGAAAAGTCGATGGGCATATCCAACTCACTATAAAGTAGAGAAGGTGGGTTTGTGATCACCCAATGCAATACAAAGTGGACCACATAAACTGAAAGAATATTGCCACCAAATTGCTCATCTATTGGAGAAAACTATCCCTATATGCAATTCTAATCTAGCCATTTGAGATGGAAGTGTCGAAGAGAGGCATCGGTACAAGATAGAAAAGTCAATGGGCATATGCAACACACTATAAAGTTAGCCATAGCTGGAAGAAGAGGGTGGGTTTGTGATCACCCAATGCAATACAAAAGTGGACCACATAAATTGAAAAAATATTGCCACCAAACTACTCATATGTTGGAGAAAACTAACCCTGACTTGCTCATCCAATGGAGAAGGGCAGGAAGACATACTCTTGTAATACTATTCACCTATTGAGAGAGTGGCACTACTAAACCGCTCATTTAATAAATGATAAATAGAAGAAACAAATTATATAAAAACGAAGATTCTAGCCATCGATCTACACAACTGCTAGAAAAAGTTGTTCCTAACCTACTCATCCGATGGAGGACGGTGAGAATACATATCCCTGCCATACTACTCCTCTATTACAAGTGGTAGTACTAAACTATGCATCTAAGGAGATGTCGAAAGAGACATTTTGTGTAGGAATAATGAATTCAGCAATTGATCAACTCATTTACGGGAAACAACTGTCACTAACTTGTTCATCAAATGAAGGAGGGCAAGAAGAAATATCCTACCATACTTTGCATTTAATAGGAGGGTGGTACTGCAATATAGTTGTTGGAAGAAACATCGTGTAAATGGGAGGAGATACAATAGGTGTGGGGATTTATGGATATATAGCACAAGAGAACCTGAGAGAGAGCCTAGAAGGAAGCTCAAATATAAAATCAGAGTGACTTTATAAATAACTTGATCCACACAAAGAGGGGTTGTGGCCAAAATATAGCTTATATGCAGTTGAAATACAAGTGAGAATTGGTGTGTGCATAACCAACTCAAAAAATGGTTGTTTATAGCTGAAATAAAGAAGTGAGAGGGCTAATGGGTACCCATCTCAACATAGGGTCAACTCTATGTTGAGAGAGCAAAGCTTAGAAAGAAGCTCAAATATAAAATGAAAGTGAGTCTATAGATACCCAACTTCACAAAAAGAGTGATCATGGCTGAAACATAGAAATATAGATGGTTAAAATACAACTAAGAGTTGGTGTGTGCATAACCAACTCAAAAAAATGCTTGCCTAGCTGAAACAAACAAGTGAGAGGGTTAATGAATACCCATATCAACATAGGGTCAACTTTGTGCATAACAGTCTCTCAAAAGATGGACAAGAGATCAATGAGATAAAGCACTAGATAACACCTTCCCCAAATGATGTTGAACGTGCCATCTAAAGATAGAACCTCCCCAAAGCACCATAGTACCTGTTACCTCCCCAGATGTACCATGCAAGACTTACAGTGAGCCACCAAGGTTGAACAAGACACTTGTTCAAATTTCAAGATCAAAATGCCTTACAAGACAATTTTTCCCTTTCTTTTGGTTTTCTTCTCTAAGCATCTTTCATACACCAATGGGAGAATTGTAATAAATGATGTTAGCATGATGAACTTATGTAAAAGACTTAGCGCCCTAGGACTTAGTTATTAGCGAAGTTACTCGAGAGTCTTTTTTTTAACTTGGTTAATTATTCTTTCGCCTTTTAGCGATTAATAATCTCCTTACTTTTTTCACTCGTACCTCCAAAGTTGGAGTACATCCTAATGGTTAGGCCTTAGTGGGCTTGTCTAAGTCTAGAGTCAATGTATATTAACATGCTACTCATTATCAAGAGTCTTACCGAATTGCATTAGATTTTCTATAGGATTTTTATTTTTATAATTAAAAAAAATTCTGCGAACAGGAATTTTCCTTGTAAAATTTATGTAACAATTTAAAAAGTGGTACTAGGAGGTGTCATATGCCTTGGGGGTACTTGTTTTTCAAACTCAGATTACCCTCTTTACCTTAGTACCCCCTTTGTGAGAGAAAATATTAATTTTTCCTCATGAAAATTAATTATTGGCTCAAAAAGGTGAATAAATTAACTTTTTGTTTAGCTAAAAAGTTTCCTCTTTTTTAGTTAAAGAGTTTCCTCTTTTTCTAAGTTAACAAGTTTCCTCTTTTTATAGTTAAAAAGTTTCCCTTTTTTTTAAGTGGAATAGTTTCCTTTTTTTCTAAGTGAAAGAGTTTCCTCTTTTTCCAGTTAAAAAGTTTCCTTTTTTTTAAGTGGAAAAATTTCCTTTTTTTTCTAAGTGAAAGATTTTCCTCTTTTTTCTAAGTGAAAGAGTTTCCTCTTTATCTAGTTGAATAGTTTCTTTGGAAAGTCCTCCCTCTTGGTCTATAAAACAAAGCACTCTCCTCCATTTCAGAGGAGTTAGTAGTGGATTGGAAGGGAGCCTTGCTTGCATTCGTATTGTACTCATCATTGGAATAAAAAAGGGCTTTGGAGGCAAATAATGGTGGACAAACTGTCTGGATGTTTGATTTTAATGCATGAAGTAACCATGTTTTGTTTTAATTTGCTTTCAAGCTTTGTTTACAGGTCTTTGAAGGGGTATTGTTACCCAGTAGAGTAGATTTCTCAATTTGATTGTGGTCAAATCTAATTGTTTTCTTGCATTTAGAAATCGAAGATAATATGTACTTCTTGGTGATTGGCATATTTTCCAGGTTTCTTATGTAGGAAGCACCTATATTTAACAAAGTTCATCAGCAAGATTTTTTAAGTTTTACAGGCGCCTCAATTTGAAGACATGGATCACTTTGGCTAGATGCTTCACGAACTTCAAACTATAAGAAGCAATGATCCAGGTGGATATTGGTGGCCACCTGCCAGGTCCACCTGGACCCCCACCATTGTCTTTCTCAGCATTTTCAGTTTCCTTAATTGTAGCACAGTTTACTATTTTTAGCAGTTTTTCGGGTCCTGAACTTCCGGAGCCGTTTTGAGGCCCTAAATGACGTTTTTTTGGAATTCTGGGGCGACCGAGCCCTATGTTGCCTCCCAAAGTGGTAGAACTCGGATAGATCTTTCTAACGAGCTATCGTACGCGTCAAACGGAGATCGTATGCCAAAGTTACGACCCCGGGAAATTGATGTACCAATTTACCCAAACGGGGCCCACAATTTGGCGTTTCATCTTCTAGGGTTAGGTTTCGGTATGTGAAGGGTTTTCCATTGTTTCTCAACAATAAATAGGCCTTCGAGCCTCATTGTAATACAGTTCAGAACAGTTCAGAGGCATGTAGCCATCACATCTCTTCTCAGAGATAAGCTACCATCGCCCTAGCTAGTTTAGTGCCATTTCTGTTTGTAAGCATATGTCAGTATTTTCCATTAATGAAATGAAGTATTATTTCCGCTGCATCTTTGTGTATATGGTTATCTCTGTAATTTGTTGCGTTCCTGTTTAAATCTGGATCAGTGGTATCAGAGCGGTCTGCTTTTTCTCTGTTTTTCTTTGCATGTCCCCAACAAGGTCGGGATATAAGGAGTTAGGGCTTGAACTGGTTGAACCTTTGCAAGACCAGCCTCGCAAATCCCGACGGCCTCCCATGGCGGACGAGAAGAAAGACGAGGGGGCAGGAGATCCCATCAAAATCTTGCTCGAAGAAGCGCTCGAGCGACAACGGAACGCGATGATGGACAGCTTTGCGCAGATCCTTCAGCGGCTACCCAGAAGCGGCGCATCGGCTTCCAGCAGCTCCTCTGGAAACGCCACACCCTTTAAGGTACAAGTTAATTTTGAAATCCCCATATTCGAGGGTCAGATAGACGCCAATGCCGTAGATAAATGGTTAAATCTGCTAGAGGGTTATTTTTCTGTTCATGAATTTTCGAGTCGGGAAAAGATTGTTTTTGCTCTTCTCAAAGCAGCCCCCCACGTCAAGGACTGGTGGGAAACCTACTGCGAGCAGAAGGATGAAAGTACTGGCTCACTATTTTCAGCCGCACCCACCTGGGATTCGTTCCGGGATGCCATCAAGGAGCAGTACTACCCTGTCGGAAGCTATGAGGATGAATACATAAAGTGGACCACGCTGCGGCAGGGAAGGGACCAAGATGTGCCGGAGTTCACCAATCTTTTCCATACCCTTCGCACAAAGTTGGGTATCAAGGATTCGGAGCAACATTTGATACTCAAATACCGTGGCTGCCTGCACAAGTACATCCAGGAAGAAATACAGTTCCTAAACATCCCCTCGCTCGGCGCAGCATACCGGTATGCCGTCAAAGTCGAGCAGAAGTTTAAACAAAAGAAGCGAGACTTTGGATCTGCGAATCCAAAGCAGGGGAAAGGTGCCCCTAAACCACAGAACAAAGGACAAAGCCAAGGCGGGACAACCCAAGACAACCAGCTGAAGCTGCAAGCAAAGAGCAACGCCGCGAAGCCGAGAAAGGACACTGGAAAATGGTGCGAGTTCCATAAGAGCTCCACTCACAACACAAGTGAGTGTCGGGCCAAACAGTCACTGGTGGCTGAGCTAAAGGTTTCAGAATCAGATGCATGTTCTGACTCTGAGTCAGAACCCGATAAGGGGTATGAAAAAGGGAAGCAGATCATTGATGCGGATCCCAGCGCCACTGTTGCTACCGCAAAGATCCAGAAAAATGAACCCGAAGATCCAGAGGAGGAGGAGCGTCTCTTCCACTCCCAGATGTGGGTCAAGGGCTCCCCGATACAGTTCATTGTTGATAGCGGGAGTCAAAAGAACCTCATTTCGGCAGAGGTCGTGAAGCGGTTGGGCTTACCGACCACAGCACATCCACAACCATACACCATTGGGTGGCTTTACCAAGGGCGAGATCTTCGCGTGAGCCAGCAGTGTCGCCTTCCATACAACATCAAGCCCTTCACGGATGAGGTATTGTGTGACATTGCTCCCCTTGAAGTTTGTGATGTATTACTAGGACAACCATACTTGTGGAAGCGACATGCTGTGTATGAATCAAGGCCCCGTGCTGTTATTATTACATTGGGAAATAAGTTGTTCAGGATACCAGAGGTACCACCACCTGCCGCCATCTCTTTGATTACTGCAAAACAATGCAGTAAGATCATTTCCAAAACCAGGAAATTTGTTTTCCTGATGATACGCCCTCAAGGGAAGAAGAAGACAGTGGCCGCGGCCTCCAAACGAGGTCCCTCTGCACGGCAGCTACAAATGGACAAGATTGTGGAGGAGTACAAAGACATCTTCACCTCCCCGGCAGGGGTTCCTCTGCACTGTCAAGTCAAGCACTCCATGATCTGACCCCAGGTGCGCCGCTACCCAATGGACCAATTTATCGGCGCTCCGTTCTGGAGAACAATGAAATCAAGAGGCAGATTCAGGAGCTCCTACAGAAAGGTCACATCCGTCCGAGTTCTTCGCCCTGTGGGAGCCCGATAGTGTTGGTACAGAAGAAGGATGGGACGTGGAGACTCTGTATTGACTATCGGGCGCTGAACAAGATCACTGTCCGTAATAGGTACCCGATCCCGCGGATTGATGACCTCCTAGACCAACTAAAGGGGGCGAAATATTTCAGCAAGATCGATCTGAAGTCAGGATATCACCAGGTACCAATTGAACCCTCAGATGTGTGGAAGACTGCCTTCAAATCCAAGGAGGGCCTCTTCGAATGGTTGGTCATGCCTTTCGGATTGACGAATGCTCCTGCAACCTTTATGAGGCTAATGGATGACATCTTGCGGCCATTCACCAACTCCTTTGTAGTAGTATACTTGGATGACATTCTGATCTTCAGCCAGAGTTGGGAAGAGCACCTCCACCACATCCGACAGGTTCTCCAAACACTGCGGCAACACAAGCTATGTGCCAATTTGGAGAAATGCACTTTTGGCATGACCGAGGTCCAGTATCTGGGATACATCATTGATGAACAGGGGGTGCATGTCGATCCAGCCAAGGTCCAAGTCATTCGGGATTGGCCCTCTCCAACCACTCTAACAGAGCTCCGCAGCTTTCTAGGTCTTGCCAACTTCTACCGCAGGTTTGTGTTGGGATTTTCTCATATTTCTTGGCCCTTGAGTCAAGTCACCAAGGGCGGGGCGAAAGCAAAATTCTTTTGGTCTGAATCTCAACAGAAGGCATTCAGGGAGTTGAAGGATCGCCTCTGCACGGCACCAGTGCTCGCGTTACCAGATTTACAACAACCATTTGAGGTCGAGACAGATGCCTCTGACTATGCTATTGGGGCAGTCCTTACTCAACATGGACATCCAGTGGCATATCACAGTGAAACACTTTCAGACACAGTCCGGAAGTACCCCACTTATGATAAAGAGATGTATTCCATTGTACAGGCCTGCCGACAATGGAAGCATTACATTTTGGGGAAGGAAACGGTCATCCACACAGACCACCGACCTCTGCAATTCATACAGACCCAAGGGAAATTGCAGAATGATCGCCATCAGAAGTGGTCTACATACCTGCAACAGTTTCACTTGAATATCAAGTATAAAAAGGGCAGCACCAATAATGTTGCAGATTGCCTCAGTCGACCACCGATCATGGCGCTAACCACCGTGCTCAACTCTTGCGGGCACGAGACTTCTGATTGGCCACTTCTCTACAAAAGCGACCCAGAATTCGGCCACACATACCAGACACTCTTGGAGGGTCGGCAGGTTGCAGATTTTCACCTCCAGGATGCCCTATTATGCCACCTCGGTCACCTTTGTGTTCCTTCAAGCGAGCGTGCCAAGATGATTTGGGAAGCACACTACAGTCGGGCTGCTGGGCATTTCGGGGTCGAGAAAACAGTGGCAGTACTGCAAAACTATTTCTATTGGCCGAATCTTCGACAGGATGTTGGGAAGTACATCCGATCATGTACTGCCTGTGCCATTGCCAAACCGACCATTAAGAAGCAAGGCCTCTATACCCCGTTGCCTACCCCTAGTCGACCTTGGGAATCCATCTCCATGGATTACATGTCAGGCCTTCCTTCCACTAAGCATGGAAATGACTGTGTTTTTGTGGTCGTCGACAGGTTCTCAAAGATGGCCATTATGATGGCCTGCAAGAAGAATATCACAGCAGAAGCCACTGCTAAACTCTTCTTTGAACGAGTGTGGGTGCACTTTGGGATCCCACAGTCTATCATCTCAGATCGGGACAGTCGGTTTCTCAGCACATTTTGGTCCAGTCTCTGGTCAATGCTGGACACCAAACTCACGAAGTCCACAGCCTTCCATCCTCAAACTGATGGCCAGACAGAGGTTGTCAACAGGATGATTGTGCACATTCTGCGCATGTATAACTCAAAGCATCCACGCACATGGGACGAGAGCCTCCCCTATGTTCAGCACAGCTACAACCGAGCTCTTCACAGCTCCACTGGCCATAGCCCTTTTCAGGTGGGTTTAGGATTCCAGCCACTATGCCCCATTGATGTGGCCATGCCACTTGCAGCTACTCACATGAATTCAGCTCATGTCCAGTCCGAAACAGATAAGGCCACCAGCTTCATTGAGCGCATCCAACATATTCGCCAGCAGGTCCATGACATTCTTGAGAAATCAAATGCCAAGTACAAGCAGCGACATGATCAACACCGGGTGCCACACAAGTTTCAGGTGGGCGACAAAGTCTGGTTGCATTTGCAAAAGGAACGCCTTACTGGAGCCTATCGGAAATTGAGACCACTTCGATATGGTCCTTACACCATTACTAAGGCTATGGGAGACAATGCATTTGAGCTCAGCATTCCCCCATTCCTTGGCCTGCACCCAGTGTTCAATGTGGACCGCCTTCGGCCATACTTTCCACCATTGCTAGACACATCCGACATTGCAGAACAGCTCAAACCCACAGAATTAAATCCCGATTGCATGGGACAAGCTGCAACTGATCGGATCATGGACACACAGATCAAGAACACTCGCCAACAGCATATCCAACTGTATCGAGTTGTCAAAGCAGGCCAACTCTTTCAGCAGGGCAAGTGGCTCACCAGGGAACAAGTTCAGCAGAGGTTTCCTCATCTCATGGAGGAGCTCAACGCAATGGGGACCATTGCTTCCTAAGGGGGGAGGAATGATCCAGGTGGATATTGGTGGCCACCTGCCAGGTCCACCTGGACCCCCACCATTGTCTTTCTCAGCATTTTCAGTTTCCTTAATTGTAGCACAGTTTACTATTTTTAGCAGTTTTTCGGGTCCTGAACTTCCGGAGCCGTTTTGAGGCCCTAAACGACGTTTTTTTGGAATTCTGGGGCGACCGAGCCCTATGGTGCCTCCCAAAGTGGTAGAACTCGGATAGATCTTTCTAACGAGCTATCGCACGCGTCAAACGGAGATCGTATGCCAAAGTTACGACCCCGGGAAATTGATGTACCAATTTACCCAAACGGGGCCCACAATTTGGCGTTTCATCTTCTAGGGTTAGGTTTCGGTATGTGAAGGGTTTTCCATTGTTTCTCAACAATAAATAGGCCTTCGAGCCTCATTGTAATACAGTTCAGAACAGTTCAGAGGCATGTAGCCATCACATCTCTTCTCAGAGATAAGCTACCATCGCCCTAGCTAGTTTAGTGCCATTTCTGTTTGTAAGCATATGTCAGTATTTTCCATTAATGAAATGAAGTATTATTTCCGCTGCATCTTTGTGTATATGGTTATCTCTGTAATTTGTTGCGTTCCTGTTTAAATCTGGATCAAGCAAAATCACATCGTGCTCCAACAAATACTCCATTGTCCAAGGATTTCATTTACAAGCTCTCTTCTTCTCTTGCTTTAAACAAACAAACAAACAAACAAAAAAATTAAGCTATCAATTGATTTATTTGGCAGATTTTAGTGCCACTTATTTGCTGCATAAACAGCAGATAAAAGACAATCAAGAAAAACTAGCTTTGGTTAGCTCTTTCTTGCTTGTTTAGACTAGCTTTTCAATCAATTTTCACTTGGATTTCTTTTAGACAACCTTTTGGATGTTACCAAAGTCATTTGGGGAATCATTTACCATTAATAGCTTGCCGATTTTGCAGGTTTATTGAACAGACAAGGGGAATTTCCGCCCAAATTTTGGTGATTTGGACTATCCGGGACCCCAAAAAGCACCCATATTCTTTCCTTTTGTTGAAAAAGGGACAGCAAACCTTTCCCTTTATTTCAAAGGGCTGCAAACCTTCCAAAGCAAACATTGTAACCTTGAGGTAGCTAGTGGGAGTCCCCTAGGCATCCCATCCCCCCTATCCCAAGGGGAATTGTGTTCTATCTCATTTTGTGGTTTGCTTGGTTAGTTTTCCTCTAATTCAATTAAAATTAACTAAAAAAAAACCCAAGCACCGCAAAACATTCATTTTCTTAGCTTAGATTTCATTCAAGATGTAGATTAGATTTCATTTTTTAGATAGATTTCTATTCTACAAATAAAGTAACGAACTTTCCCCTCCAAGTTCCTATTATGCCCTTGGCCATCGCAAGCGAGAGCTTGACCTTTGGCATGACTTAGAAAGGAACTTGAGTTGTGTGGATAGTTTAATTACGGAAAACCTTTCAACTTTTATTGTGAGTGTGGAAACACTAGTTGTTGACTTGTGAAATCACGGGAATGCCATGAAACCAAGATGGGAATCTCCAAGCGACTCATTTGTTTTCATTCAAAAGATAAAAGCCACAAAGGAAGCAAACCATAGATTAACTTACTTTTCTTGCAATCACATGTGGATCAACATATTCTGCCTCTCCATTTTGCACTCACTTTAATAATTCCAAGTGAACTCAACCATAATAAAATTTACCAAGAGCATTTCTCCAAAACATTCGACAACATACTTCATTGGGCCACGATTACATTTGCCCTAGTTCCTTTTTCAACAACACAAGCATTTACTTTTGGCATTGGTCTATCTTGTTATTTAAATTTGTCATTTGATTATCTGCTTGTCAATCATATAAATTATATGTTGTTGGTTAATGTGCTTTTGTGTAATCAAATTAACTCCTAGAATAATTTCTTGTTTTTCTATAGCTTAATCAGCTTTAATTATTTTTTAGGGACTACCCCCCTTGGCTTTGCTAGGAGTTAGCCTAGACAAAGGAGTCGAGATAGAGTGACAGTAAACTCGACTTGAGAAACGCCCCCAAGGCCACACCCAATGGATTGAAGACTTCTTCCACCCAAGGTGTGGGTTAGGTGGCAATAACAATACCAATACCATTACAGTTACAAAACCAATCAAAGGAGGTCTACCGCAAAGATCTAAAACTAGAAACTGAAGTGTGTTGCCTATAGGATGTCCTGCAAGCACAAACATCATAATGTCAAGGATAAAGATGATAAACATCATAGTGTGAAGGCCAAAGATGCACAAAATCAAACTAATTCATTGAAATAAGTTGAGAATCATCCACAAAATCATTGGTAAAGTAGAGCCAAGAAAATCCTATGGACCGGTAAGCAAAAACTACATCAAAGGAATTGAGAGGGGTCTCCTTCCACAAATAAACAGCAGCAAGGTTGTTAGGGTCGCCATGAATCACCATAGTAAGCTAAGAAGTAGACCTTGTGTCACTAACTACAATATCCAATATAAAAATACCTATGTTGCACGGGGAACCATCCCCGCCAAAAATACTCACGTACCCTGCGTCCCCACGTTCCGGGGGCTTTTCGACCCTTAGGAAGTGTCCCCAAATTGTTGGGGACCCCAACGGGGACTTGGGGACTTGCTGGCCGTCCCCAACACGTTCCTAACAAATTTCAGGAATGTTCCGGACAGATTTCAGAGATGTCTTTGGCAGTTGGGAAGGTTTCAAGGATGTTTTGGGAAGGTTTTAGAGATAATCCAAGCATATAGCTTCAGTTTTGACAATCAAGGACATTGATGATTGATCATTGAACAATATGATCATTTTTCCCATTCATTTTTTTGGAATGCATTGAATCTAAATTTTTTGTACAAGTTGCAGCTCAAAACATGGGTTTTGCATGAAGGGTTTCATTTTGCATTTCTAGTGATTTAGATATTGTATTTCCAATGGTAAAATTACAAAAAGCAGCCTCCATGTCAAGAAAATGGAAAATACAATGTTTTAAAAGGCTAATCCTTGTGGTAATTTTTTTTTTTTTTCACTTTTTGGATCATCTTTGCTTTTATATGTTGTATGTGGGTTTTGAGGACTCATTCAAGTTCAGTGCTTCCATCAGCCCAACCCCAAGTGTTGTGAAAACAATCAGATATTAGTGAATTGGATTGGGTACTAAATGTTTAAATAAATTCCTATTCAATCCCTTAATCTGAAATATAAATTTAATATCTTTAGAAAAACAAGGTAGTTTATAGTGGTTTTCAACACCACTGTAAAAGTTTGCAAAAACCTATTGAAAAGGGAATGCCTTTTATGTTTAACATAGCCATCATTAACAAGAAATATGAGGAAAAAAACCGCTATAAAGACAGTTCCATGTGATAGATTATTCATGGACCTTGCATATAATTTAAAGTAGTTACACTTAAGTTTCCTAAAGCTAAAGCTCATGTCTAGTGGCCAATAATGGAATGTCATTCAACCATTTTTTAAATTTTTTGAGATTCTAATTGGCGAGTGTAAGCGTTGTGCATAATACTATAAAGTATAGCTTGTTATGCTTACAAGCTTGAAACAACTATATATATATATATATATATATATATATATATATATAACAACTATATATATATATATATATATATATATATATATATATATATATATAACAACTATATATATATATATATATATATATATATATATATATATATAACAACTATATATATATATATATATATATATATTGTCATCCCCAACCCACCATCCGCTGAAAATTTGGGGGTGCACTCTTGTCGTTCCGGGGAGTCGTCCCCCCCCGTCCTTGCCATTCCCCCGTCTCCAAAACTAGTGCAACTTAGGAAAATACCAATCCTTGGAAGATGAAGGTTATCTCCAAATAAAGCTGAGTTAAAACCAAAAGTATCATCCTCTGAATCCAATACGATCCAATCTGTAAATTACACCACCATGCGTGTAACAAAGAAGCAGATCATCAAGTGTAGAAAGAAAAGTCCTCATGAAGACCTTAAGGGAACCTACTAAAGGGGCTAGGAAGGGATTTGAAACCCTATAATAACAATGATCTAGAAAATCTCACTACCGGGCAATCATTGGGATGAATAGAACCAGCACTTCTCTTAAAAAAACTACAGATTTTTGCTGAAAGGGGCAAAATCGAAGTGTGCAGCCATAGAAAACGGCAAATATATGCATAAAGTCTCCTTAAATCTGCTAAAAGGACCAAGAAAATGTCGTTGAAGGAGGGTACTAGTAAAATATAAGGTAAAAACACTAGAATTTGTGCACTGTCACAAAAAATGTTGGAAACCCTAATTTTCATACCTAGAACAGCCCTAAAACACACTAAAACCCTAGTTTCAGACCAAAAACCTGCCCCTGTGCAATTTTTACCTGCCACAACTATGTATCAGCTTCAAATGAGCGGCTGATATAAGACTCCGGGTGAAAAAGCAGCATGTATAGCCACAATGAACCCTAGCATGAGTGCATTGTGAAAGGGAAAAATCAGTCCTACCATTAATGCATACAAAAGAGAATGGACAATCACAATGACAGAAAATTCAAGCATAAAATAGGTTGAATAAGGAAGAGGAAGTTTATACCCGCTCTGATAACATGTTGAGATGAAAAGAGAATGGAACCACCAACAAAAACTAAATCAGCATGAACCATAAGCATATCATAAAGAGAAGAGAGGATGAACCCATGAACAAGAGAGACACAAGATATGGTGCCAACAAGCTAAAGAATCATGCTTGTAGGCTAAAGGTTCAATCACTATGAACCTAGATAACCGGATTCGTCCTATAGGCCCCACGAATCCCGAATCCAGCGTGTCCGACGCAATTCTGCCCTGATTCGTGTCCAAAAACCATGACACGTCGTGTCCTTTCCTGACTCATCGAATCCGAGGTCGTGTCACAATTTTCGCAGCGTGTCCTGTTTTCCGGGACTCGTTAGGCGGCAAAAGTGACCTGCACGAGTATGAAAAGGCCGCATTTGGTCATTACAGCCACGCATATTTTCATTTGGCAAGCGTTTTGGCAGCTTAATGATCAAGTCTAGGCCCTAGTATTGATATGCTATTCATGGTAATGTTAAATTCTTAAAGTAAAAGTGTTGTCACTTTTACTTAAATTTTTAACATTACCATGAAATGACTCAGGATGTTTGAGAGTGGTTCCGGCCTCATTGGATTTCATATGGAGAAAGTAGAATTTTAGATTTCATTCAAAATCCAGCAGACTTATCAGTTTTTTCAGGATTTTAGGATTGGGGGATTGCAATGTTTCCATTGAATTTTGTCATGTATTAGGGTATGGAACTCATATTTAATCAAGAGCACCAATCCCTCTATGTACCTTGATGTTAGTGACATTGGTTGTTGAACACCTGTATCATGACCCTCCTAAAAATGTACGCATCACTCAAACAAAATCTTGACTTGACATGTTATGCTTGTTCTATCTTATGTTAATGCTTAAAGGGTGATATTAATGACAAAGATCCCTATACAGATACAGAGGTAATGACAAAGATACCTCTAGATATTAATGCTTAGAGGGTGATATTAATGACAAAGATCCTGATTTTCCAACAAGACTAAAAAATTAGACATTTCTCGTGGTGGCAAGAGGGCCAAGCATAAGAAATAGATAATAGATTGACATGTATTTGAATTTTGTATGTACTATGCATGCTAATAGCTATAGATGAAGATTTATATTTGAAATCAATAAATTTGTATCATTAATTAAAATTTGTGTAAGAAATATCTAATTTTTAATATTATATATATATATTAATAAAATAATATATAACGAATCCTATGTGTCCTGTTCCAGGGGGTCAACATGTCTGAATCCGACACCACGAATCTCGAATCCTACGTGTCTCGAATCCCCGTGTCAGGTGACTTAGCTATGAACCAATATGATGAGATAATACAAATGAGAACTTATGCCATGTCTTTATACACAACTCAAGTGAAATGTCCCTTGAAGAGGGAATTATGGGCCCACGTAACTAGGCCGATCAATTCAAACATATAAAATATAAAATAAAGAGGGAAGTTAACCATAAATGACCACATGTGAAGATTACAATCATTACAAGAATAAGGTTTCTTTGATAATCAAGTCGATATCTCCTTGTCTATAGAAAGAAGCACCGAGTTGTCACCAAGGAAACGTGAATCATCCATTGTTTTTGAAGAAGTAAATAGTTTGGCTTATAAACTATAGTGACCTCATCATTTCAATTAGCATCCTATTTTGCAAGGTAGTTATTTGAAAAAACTATCTAGATTTGATAAAACATTGACTTGGTATCTAATTCAACAAGAAGTAAAATAGGAATTATTTATTTCAATTAGAATTATGGATGAGAGGATTAGGACATTGAGAAATGGACATATAAAGTTTACTAACTACCATGCAGCGGAAATAAGAAACAAATGAAGACAAACACACCATAAAATTGTACACAACAATTTTATCCAGGAAACCCCAATTGGGGAAAACCTTTAAACTTGGTGGCTTCTATTAGGTTGTTTTAGCAAAATATTGTTTAGAAAAAATTTACAATGAAGGGAAAATTTCCCTTGTCTCTGCAAATTCCTCAAACACTGATGCACCCTCTCTCAACCTCTCGGCCCAGTTAAACTGCACATTGTACGAACACGTAGACCTTCGTACAGCCTGAACACGACCTCTTCTGCACATTGAATGCGACCTGGCTGAAGTATACACTGGCTAGAAAAGATCTTAAGTTGTAACAACTTCTCTTTCCACCTGTATCTGTGTTGATAAGAAGTCCTGGTTCATTGAAACCCTAGCCTAAAGTGTTCTCTTCTTGTTTCCCTCTGCCAAAAAGTTTCTCTTGTGCATAATGACCAAGTTATGTGCCTTTTTTCCCTCTTAGAAGTCAACCTGGGCCCACCACTACCACAAGTGGTTGAGATTAAATCTCCTTGGATGGTTGAGATCGATCTAATTTTTTACAATATTAATATTCAAATTTTCCTAAGTCTAAAACAATAGAAAAAGTGAAATTTGTGCCTTGGCCCCAATTGTGGGTCCCTTTACTAAATTTAGTGCACCAGTTAAATTTGGTTGAACCCTCCCTCTTCTAACTTCATTTAACACTCCCTCTTAGAGAGGAACATGTTCTGAGCAACACCTGGTTTGTCCCTAAAATATACAAAGTTCCCTCTAGGCAAAGCCTTGGTCAATATGTATGTTGTCTGCTCTACTATAGGAATGTACTGAAGTTTGACCTTGCTCCTCTGAACACAGTCTTTGATATGATGGTACCTAATCTCGATGTGCTTGGAGCGGTCATGGAACACTGGACTTTCAGAGAGCTTAATGCAACTCTAATTATCACAGTGTATAATTGTAGGCTCCACCCTCTGACTGCAAAGCTCAACAAGCAGCTTCCTCAACCAGATGACCTCACAAGCTGCTAGGCTAGCAGACATGTATTCAACCTCTGTTGAGCCCAGTACCACTGATCTCTACTTCCTGTTGAATCAAGAAAGAGTTGTTGACCCAACACTAAAGGAGCAACCTAAAGTACTCTTTCTGTTTGTGGAACCCCCTGCCCAATCTGCATCTGTGAAGCCTTCTAGCTTCACTCCATCAACTCATTAATACATCAACCCATAATCCACTATGCCTCTAAGGTATATCAGAGAATATGTTTAGTAGCAACCCAATGTACTCTAGTAGGCAAATGAACTGACTTAAATAGTTCACTGCATAGCAAATGTTTGGTCATGTGTTCACCAGATACATCAATGACCCAATAAGCTACCTGTAGGGAGTGGCATCAAATCAACTTGCTCTACTCTGCTAGCCTCTATCTTCCTCCAATTTGTCAATAGAGACGTGGCCAAGGGCCTACAATCCTACATGCGGAACCTCTTGAGAATCTCCAAAGCGTACTTGCCCTGTCCCAAGAAAATATGTCCATCTCCCTGCCAAACCTCCAACCCAAGGAAATAGTGCATGAGCCCTATATCCTTCATGTCAAACTTTGCTACAAGATCCTTCTTGCAGTCACTGATAAGCTCTCATCCCCTGTCAATATGAGGTAGTCCATGTACAACACAAGAATGAGAGATTTCCCCCCAACCATAATGTAGTATAGGTTAGGGTCAACTTCATTCTTGGTGAAGCCCAATCCCAGAAGACAGCTGTCAATGAGAGAGTACCACGCTCGTGGGGCCTGCTTGAGCCCATAAGGAGCTCTCTTCAGTCTGCACACATGTATCTCCCTGCTATGTGCATCGAACCCCTTTGACTACTCTATGTAAATCTCTTCCTCAACAACTTTGTTAAGGAAGGCAGTCTTCACATCCATTTGTTGGATCTTCCACCCCATCTACGATGCAAGTGCTATCATCGCCCTAATGGACAAATAGCAGGCCATGGGTGAAAAAGTCTCGTCATATTCAATGTCCTCCACCTGAGAGAATGGGGGCCTTTGGCTACAAATCTAGCCTTGTACTTCTCCACACCCCCGTCAGCTCCATGTTTAATCTTGTAGACCCACCTGGATCCAATCACAGATATGCCATCTGGTTTTGGCACAATCTCTCAAACGTCGTTCTACATGATGAAAGAGTACTCCTCCACCCATAGTATTCAAAACCGGACCAGTGACCGAACTGGTCCACCTATCAAACCAGGACTGGTCAGATCTCAATGAACTGGTCTCTAAAACAAAACATGAAATAATTAATTTTAAATTAAAAAAACTATTTTTAAGATTTAAAACCATGATTCCAAACCAATAGAGACAAAATATGCAAAGTTTGTTCATCTATATACCATGTAAAGGTGAATATATCAAAATGGCAATGAGTGCAATACATATCAACAACAAAATACACAATCAATGAGTTTCTAAATGGCCTCTAGAGTCCAAAAACAGTGCTACAAGCTATGGGACCACTGGCCTACTACAAGTCTACATATCAATGATCAACATGATCACTCCTCATCATGATCAAACTCATCACCGTTAGTAGACATTGGATCATCAACATGAGTTACATAAATAATTTGGCTTAGAGTTTGAGGACTCCTAAAACTCCTCTGCAACCTCAAAAATAGTGGTAGTAGTAGCAACAAAACTAGAAATCAAAACTACAAATCATTGATCAACATGATCACTCATGAAACTTATCATTGATTCAATGCTACTAGAAATGGTATCATCAATAAGAGATACATAAACATCATCTAGCTCAAATTCTTCAAACCTGGATTGCTCAACCTTATAATATGATAGAAATTGAAAATGCTTAACATGCCTAACGAGTGATTTTGGTTTGAGTGAAGGGTTAATCTCCTCAACCTTATAATCTGGTAGAAAAAGCTTAGCATGCCTAACTAGTTATTTTCCTTTGAGTGAAAGGTACATTTTGTTAAGGCTGCGGTAGAGGAGTTCAACAATCAATACCACCAACATCAACAAAGTTCAGCAATCAATGCCATGGTGCCACCAACATCACGGTTCTTAAAGGGATTCATGTTCTTGATCACATGCCAATCTAATACCCTCACACATGATAGAATCAAATGGAAATATTGCAAAACCCCAAACCATGAAATCCTTAAAACCATCAAGTCTGTTGAATTTTGAGTGAAAACTAAAATTCTAGTTTCTCATGACATCCAATGAAGTCGAAACCACTCTCAAACATCCCGAGTCATTTCATGGTAATGTTAAAAATTTAAGTAAAAGTATGAAAATGAAAGATAAAGGAAATATCACTTTTACTTTAAGAATTTAATATTACCATGAATTGTCAACGTTACTAGGGTTGCGATATGTGAGGAAAATGAGACAGGAGACATGCTTTTCTTGGAGGGGTTGTTTTTGGAGGGAAACAAGCCCAAGTTTCCCTCAAAACCGATTCAAAACTCACAAAACCACTTTTTAGCGAGTTTGTGGCTAGCCCAACAATGAATCGGCCAGTTTATGGGAAAATCAGCTAGTTTTGTCATAAACTAGTCGGTTTATACACGATTTGACCAAAAAACCAATGAGGGCGATATAACCAGGTTTTTCTACCGGTCCAGTGGAGTTTGCTAATGAACCGATTGATTTTGAATATTATGCCTCCACCATAGCATCACACCAAACCTGTCGAGAGGTCGCCTCCTTGTAACTAGAAAGCTTTGAGTCTAAAGCCTCAGTCATCGATGCCATATAATCTGTGTATCTTTGTGGTTGTTTGCTCTGCCTGAATGTAGAGTTGGGTGCCCTAACCTTGTCCCGCCTCCTGAATCAACTAATGAGCCCACCTTGGCTTTGTTCTCCCTATGCCAGGTGTCACTGTTGGAGTGGGCTCTACTCATTCTTCTCTCTCCTCATGCTCCTGCGTTGTCTCCTTAAGTAATTGTTGTACGGCCTGCCCAACATGTAATGTCCCTTAACCCATGAGACGAAGACATGATCCCTGCTTGCCTTGTTATAACTTATCTCCTAATAGGCTAGCAAGAAGAGAAATTTATTTATGAGATCTATGGAAAATTTACCCCAATTTTGTTGTTATTAAATAAAGGGGGTAAATAATAAATAATGGAGAGGCAAAAAGTATTTTATTTTAAAGAGGGGCAAAAGTCATTTAGGATGGAAAATTGACTTCATCAATAAAATAATATTAGAGGAGGACCTAGAAGCTTGGAGAAGTCTTAATAAACGACTACAAAAGGAGAAGGGGACTCAATGATTAGGCATGTTATTCGATCATCAATTTCTATTTGCAAGGAGCTCGAGTGGATTCACTTTCGAGGGTTTTCTGGTGAAGCCCTCACTCTAGCTTCAGTGGATCCCTTGCCACCCTAGTTATATCTCATCCATCTTCGATGGACATCTTGGCACGCTAGTGGAAATGCATTATTGTGTTTGCCTCTGATAATTGTGAAAATATTTTAATCTACACATCAGAAACTCCTACTGCAATTACTGGTTTAACATCTCCTACTTGTTCTTTGCATTAACAAGTTATTTAATTATATAAACATCGATGTAAACACTATTGCAGCCTACACATACATACAGATCATGAACTGAAATAAACTGAGACAATCACACAAGGGATACCGTTATTTTTGGGCAATCGTCCCTGGAAAAACCCAGTTCGGGAAAACCGGTGCAGCATAGGTTTGTATTATTAAGCAAATTCTTGAATACAACTAGGCTACCAAATATACGCAATAGAGAAAAAAATCATGGCAGAAGTACCTCTATCCGAAGACAGATATTCCAGCAAATTCAGAAACTAGATGATCAAACCCCACAGGCGACCCGGTTGTTCCCAGTGTTGGGCAGTGATGGCTGCTCCAAGCTCTGCGTTGGAACTGTGTCACCTCCTCTAGGAGCTGCATCACCCCCACAGTGAGCCTCCCTTGCTCAAAAAGTCGATTTGTTGAACTGCTCCCTCTCTGCCCCACATAATCTCCCCAGCACTGCCTCTAAGGGCCTGCATCAACCCCTACGACTTCTGTGTCACCTGCGTCAACCCCTACAGCCTCTGCATCACCCTCTCTGGGACTACGTTGTCTCTCCCGGTGCTGCTCTACCTCTCTGCTATGTATTCTTCGGCCTCGAACTGAAGTTCCCTTGTCGAACTACCCCTCACTGCAGCTCAGATCAGTTGCTCGATTTTCTCAGCAAACCTCGCCCCAGAAAAATCGAACTCTTTGATCTCTTGGTATATCTCCAACTGACCCTCAAGCCTCCTCTTATACTTTTCCTGTTGATGAATCAACGACCGTGATCTAATCTCTAATCAATGGCTAAGATTAGAATTGGCTTGATCGTCGTCACTTAGAACCTTCTCACCCATATTTTTACTAATACACATTAATATTTTTATTTTCTTAAGTTTATACTTAGGGACCCATTACAAATATTAATTATTTTAATAATTCTTCATCGCGGTGGAATTTCTCCAAATGATTTTTGGGTTCTGAAGATCTAATGTGTTCTAGCCCCTCCACCAAATTTCGGAGCTAGAGCACATCTGATGCTACCCAAAATCAACAATAACCTAACGAGAAATTGTCGTAGGAGATTATTTGGTATTGTGATTTATTGTTGTAGGATTATTCCTCCTATTCCAAGAGGTTAAGTGTGGTTATTATGGGAGCTCACCTCATTGATTATTTTCTGAAGATTTAACAAGATTTCCATTTGCAAGGGTGCTAGTATTATAGTTATTTGCAAATCTATTATTCTGTCCACAAAAGGTCGATATCTTTGCTTTTTTTTGGGAGGGTCGAATGCAAACAGTGGGACCGAGTTCGTAATTATCTGAGGAAGGTCGTATACTAAGGCCAATACCTAACATCAAACCCTCAGACTGCATTATACTTCAAAAGGAGGACGTGATACTCGTTAGAGGATTGATTTGCTCCCTTGGCAATAAAGGGAATTCACACCAGTGAAATAAGCTTGGAGATCGAGTTTAATAGTGATCTTGGTTCTAAATCGAATGTCAACATCTTTATAGTTTGTGTGTCCCTTTCTCTACACAGCTGTGTTAGTAAGGTTGCGCTCATGAGATCGAATTGGTATAAGAAGACAACTAGTATGTGACCATAATTGTTGTGATCTTTTTTTTTCATTGGTGGGCCGCATTCTAGTCCTATAGCAAGTTACTGCCATTATTCATATGCAGTGCTATTCATAGAGGCCGACTTATTGGAGGCGTTGTGATAAACATCGAGTTGTTGCTCCAGATATAGTGACAAAATTAGAAGAACATTTCTCATGCCTATAGCAGCCTCATTGTTAAAACACTTGTAGCACACTATTCAAAGGAGAAACAAGTTGATATGAATTTGTAGTAGTTTCTTAAAAGGAGACATATGTATTTTTTATGCCTGCAGCAGTCTCATTGATGAGACAACTGTAGCAGACCATTCAAAGGTAGAACTAATTGGTTTGAATCTATAGCAGTTTCTTAGAAGGAGGCGTGTTGGTTTTTCTTTCTAGCTCTTGATTCAAGTGTTTTCAAGACAAATGACGTTGTAATCCTATGATTTGCTCTCAATGAAAATTCTCTTGCCTCAATATTTGTTTGGTTCCAGTTTACACGCAATTTTTTTACAAATTTATGTGTTATGTGTGGGAATTAAATTTCCCAAGATTGCACAAAAACTATTTGCAGAAAGGTGTCAAAGAGGCTTTTAAATATTTGCTTAAAGAAATTAGAAATTGAGCATTCCAATTGCTTGTAGAATTGTCGGTACTGTTACCGCTCAAACCAGCAGGGGGCCTAAAGGAGATTCCCAAAGGGCCCAACCGCTAGGCCAAGGGCAACAATGCAGACTTAGCCCAGTGTCACCTCAGCTAAGGCTCCCTACTATTCACGAACTTTCACCAATGGGAGGAGACCTGGTATATATAGAGTCACAAATGAAGTATAAATCAACGTGGATATAAAGTGACCCAAATAATACCTTTCCAGAAGAGGGTCAAGAATGGTGCTTGCTTGCTTTCTAAGCAAGGTACAATGTCTTATAGGAAAAGGATGTGGGGATTTGAGGGTTAGGTGTATGGAATATGACCAGTGAAAGAGTCTCGCAGTCACTAAAATCCTTATTGAAATTGGCATCCCAGATGGTTCTTGAAGAATTGTCTTATCAAAGGAGTGGGACCACACAGGACCAAGTGGACCCAGCCTACGTCGAAGGACAAGGATTTAGCAACCAATGATGTTCTTAACCCAATCAAGGAAGGGGAAAGGATCAAAGTAAGAATTTTCACTTAATGGTGTTGAATTGATCCTATGAGGCACTAGCCTTGGGGATACTAGGGCAAAGCTTGATCTCGGAGCTAGGGCTTGGCTTTTCTCACAACTCCATTGTCCGAATGGCTTCAAAATTGGAGGAAACCTTGAGGAGACACATCGAACTTTTTGGAGGGTTACTTTGTCAGGAAAATGATTCCCTAGGTGACCCAACTTGGCTAGACATAGAAAAAGGTGAAAAGGAATTGAATTTTGAGTGAACACCTCTTGGTAGAACAGTGCCTTGGTCTTGGGAGAATGGAGTCTATGATAAATATGAATGAGGACCTTGTTTCTTAGTCAAGGAGGCCTTAAGACTACCTCGCGCCTTCTAGGGCAAAGGGAAACAACTTTCCAGCTTTTATAATTCAACTTGCAAAAGGTGATGGCTTATCAAGATGAATTCGTTGATAGAATTATCCCCACGAAATTTCATTCAAAATTACATGGCCCATACATTGAGAGATGCTATATAGAGACAAAATTCCACAATTTAAGCAGTAAATGCATGTAGCAATTAGCCCTAAAAATAGCAAAATTATCAATCCAATGTATATGACAGTGAAACAAGAAAAGCATTAAAAGCATGCACTTACATGTAATAGAACATATCCAACCATCCACAATTTCACAATAGAGAAGCTCCAAGATAAGATAAACCAAATCCAAACATCAAAATTCATCCATAAAGCTCTAATTCATCCTCCAAAAAAAAGTGTGAAATTCTCAAGAGAGAGAAGAGATCCAATCCAAAGTGATGATACAAATGAATTCATGTCTCTCCTATTTATACACTCATTAGGAGTTCGAATTACCTAATTTGAGCCTACATTAGCCAATCAACTAAAATAATGTGCAAATAACTATCTATTTGTGACAAGCCCACCAAACTAGCTCACAAATAAAATAATAAGCCTCCCAAGGAGTCGAATGATCAATAATGCATGTCATTGGGCTCTCTAAGAGGCTTGATGAAGTCCATAAGTAGCAAAATGATGAGTTGAACTTCCAAAAGTAATGGACAAGGGGTTGGCCCCTTGTTCTCCACATAATAAACCTGTGGTGATCCTAATGGTTGTGAGGGCACACAAGTGACCTCATGGGTCTCCAAGTAAGTCGAAGATGCTTGTAGACAATCTGTAAGGGCTCAGATGATGGTGTAGGCGATGCCACATCATCCTACAAGTCCTGGGTCAGCAGCCAGGTGCACAATACATCTGTGGGGCTGGCTGGGCAAAGGTGAACCAGGTGCATCTTCCTCGTCCAGTAGGTGAATCTTGAGCAATCTCTGAACATATCTAGGGATCCATGGAATGTTATCTACTGTTGTGGAGGCCCGTGACTCTCAACACACACCCTACATGTGCCAATGTAACCCTCTAGAGGGTTAGGACCCCGTATAGAGAGACCAAACCCAAGATGGAGACCACCTGCAGTCTTGCATAAGATCCAATGTGTCCCCTAGCCTTCCAGTACAACAAGTCATCAAGGAAATCGAATAAAAGAGCTTACAAACCATGGACCATAGGTGGGGACTTCATAATGCCCTGCCCTTCCATAATGGGCTTTGACATGTGCTAGTGTCTTCAAACTCCAAATGGGGTTAACCAAGTATCCCATTAGGCGGTTCCTACTTTTAAAGGAGGTAATTTGTCCAAGGTACATCCTTTAAAAAGTGGTGGCATGTGATAAAGAGGTGAATGGAGTAGGGAATGAGGAGAGGCAACCTTGGGCCACATGCTAGGGTACAAGGGTAGCTAGTAGAAGGGAAGCCCACACTTGGGTATATAATGTATAGGAGGGAGAAATCATGGTACATGAGGTGCGACGGCCTCGATTTTTCCACCTTTCTTTATATGCCTTTTGCCTTTTATGATTTTTCTTCAATTAACTACTTGGGACTCAAGGGGTAAGAGCATGATATGTGAGATATAGCAGTGGATACCCCCTTTTAAGGTAGGGTGGTTCATTTCCCACCAGGGGATGGGACAATCATGGGCTCCTATATGATGAAGGAGGCTCCTAGAACCTGTAGGAACCATGGTGATGGCCATGGTGATGGGGTAGAGCTCGTGTATTGGCTTTTGCCCACGTGCTAAATGTGTTTGTCCTGACCATCTTTTGCATTTTGTGGTACATTCTCCTGTTGAATGTGGCCAATTATGCTTTTACTCTTTTTTTAGTTGCATCCACCTCTGAGGCATCATTCCAGGCCTGACCCAAGTTGGGGGCAAGGGAAAAGGGAGAGTTAGCCCTATGTGGACCCAGTGGAGGAATGTGGACCCAGGGGACAGAAATAATGAATGGGGTTATAATGAGTGGAAAGGGGAAAATATATGTGGATGAAGTATTGGGACCACGCAACCAAAATCAGGGTTTCTATGAAGTAATGAAGTACAAGATTTCTATGAAGTAATGAAGTACAGGGTTTGGTGCATAACTTCGGAAACTTCAGATCAACATTAGTGGAGGTAATGTTGAGTGTTTCTATGAAGTGCTCATAAGGTTTTGGTAGACTTTTCAGAGTGATGACTACCATATCTTCTTCCTCCATAGCCTGACCAATGGCTTCGAGCTTATCTCGAATGTCTTTAATCTTGTTAAGATGTTCCTGTAAAGACATACGTTCATCCATCATGATGGGAACAACTGATTCTTTTGAAAGAAAGCTCTGCTCTTGTCGGATGTCTCGTGCAGTTCCTTCAAATGTTGCCATATTTCGGCAACTATCTTGCCGGAAGGAATCTGTGGTAACTGATCATCATTCACAGAGAGTTTGAGAAGCATAACAGCCTCTCGATTTCGATCATCAAACTTATCTTGATCGGTACCCGCTGTACCAAGACTGGGCTCTTTGCCCAAAATGAGCTGGTCAAGACGCCTATATTCAAAAATGGTCAACATTCTCTGTTTCCAAATGTTATAATTGGTGCCACTAAAGCGCTGACTGCCTTCCAACATCAGATTGGTTAGCGAAGGCATCTGCACGTTTCCCAAGACACAGAAAACAACAAAGGAGTCCGGCATGGATTTCAATGCAGATGCCGGCTGATCCGGACAAAATCTGACAGGTGTTGGTGCAAATAGAACCAGAAATCGTTCTAAGAAGCTTAGGCAGGGAGAAACTTGGAGGATATTTGTATGCCCAGAAACTAACGTGCATGCAAAAAATCTATGTTTTCTAAAGAATCAAAAACATATACTGAGAGATTGATACAGGCAGGCTACCAGCAATTCGTGCTCTCCACAATGACTTCTCTATGCAAAAGACAAGCTATATAACATACCAGAATTTACGTTGACTGTCCCCCAAAAATACCTGACCCACCAGGATAGCGAATATGGGCCCACGTGCTATCACGTGCCATCAGGATCTCCGGATGGACGAGATTCGGTCCCCTTGTCAAGAACGCTGCCACGACAGGCGACGGCTTGACGCTGAATGGTTTATGACCTTGCATTCATTATCAACAGCCATGCTGCGTTGGCCATTTCCACAGATCCTCAGAAGCAAACTCTGCGGAAAAAAACCGCCCGACACCGCCAAAGTGGATGCGCAGATCTGGAAAAAAAGAATCAATACGGCCTGGCCGAAACGCTCAGACGCTCAGCAAAGGGCGATGCAAAGCCGAAAATGATAGACGATGGAAGATTTGAAGATGTCGTCGTCTTGATGCGGTGCGAGACAGACTTTGTGAATGTTTTCTGGCTTGACGCCGAGCACGGTGCCGCCGAGACGTTTGATGGTGTCGTCGTGTTTTTCACCGACAGCCGACGCTGGGAGGAGATGACAATCGGCGCCGGGACTCTGGATAGGGATTACGTGGAACGGGATTCTTCGATTACTGCGCCAATCAGAACGAAACCCCTTGCAACGTAGAAATCCACACCCACTATAACCCGGAATCAAACCAATTAGAACGAAACCCCTTGCAACGTAGAAATCCACACCCACTATAACCCGGAATCAAACCAAATCCGACCCAACACTACACGGACTAAAGCAATCTAGACCTCGATTTGAAGATTATTCACTGCAGATCGACAACCGGAACACGCTTATCACATGACCGAACGCAACACCAATCACTCACATTCATCTGAAACCCTTGCAGCAAAAGATTGACGAATAACGAACACCTCTGGTATGAAAACCCTCAAAAAAATTGCGGCTCAGAAATTGTGACACCTAGTAAAAATTTCAAACTCCTAGAGAGAAATTTCAAAATGAAGCAAAATTTTTCAAACAATGAAAAATTATTTCGAAAAAAATACCCAAGCTTTGATACCATAATCGATGAATGAATTGAATTGATTTACAATGAGCAATGAAGCTCAATAAATAATACAACTGTATTTACATTAACAGCGAGTTTCTACTAAGAAAATAGAAATAGCAAGTTTCTAATAAGAGACTGCTAATAAGATCACAGATGAGCATTAAACACAAGTAGCATTATTCTAACAATGAGTGATGGTGAAATGAGACACAATGTCTCCTTTTATATGCAACATTGAGGTTTAGCTGGGGGTGTGCAACACAATTTAACTTGTTGGCTGACCTTGACAAACTGTCAAGAAATACAAATAAATTCATATCTCCATGAATACATGTTGGAATCGGATGATCGTTAGATCAATCCTACACCTTTCGATGAGAGGAATCCAAGAAAAATATCAGCTGCCATAAATAAGATGACCCACATGGAGTTTGGCCCTAGTTGCCAATTTTAACACCTCCAACCAAGCCACCCACTGTTCATGTGCACATCATGAAGAATGTTATCTTACTATCTAGGTCTCCAACGCTCCAAGGAAGAATGACACACAACCATCCACATAAGGCCTAGAAATGATTGAGCAAGCCACCTCCCATGTGTATTTCCATCACAAAATAACCAAGGGTCATCCATACACCACGCACCCCAAAACACATGAAGTACTCCCAAGCATGGTAAAAACACTTTCAGAGTAACCCTAAGAGCCAACAATATCTTCATCGCCCATGTATAGCAATTGGGCCCTCTTTTTGTGCAGCTATCAAAGCGGAGGATGAGCACAAACAATTTTTTTAAAGGGACGCTCACACAATTTATAGACAGAAGCCCCTGTCTGGAGTGTCACCCCCAGGTAATATGGTGTTCCATTTCAGTAAGGGGTATCTCCTATTGTCCCTTGCATACTACGAACAGAGGATAGTATACCTGATGGCACTCTCATGCTTGGGTAGCATGGGAGACATGTCACATGGAAAACTGGTTGCCAATATTTGTTGCAATATCGAGGCTGCAAATTATATTTGTTATGCTCTTTTTTATAGCATAGTGGATTTTCCAAGCTACACCTTAGATTATTCATATATATTGTGCTTAGAAGCAAGAGCAAACTACAAGAATTGATCTACAAATTACAGCATTGTTCAATTTAGGACAATAGCCTTAATGTTTCACAAGATTCAACAAAGCAACCAGCAGATCAAGTCTGGATCTACAAAATGACCAGTCGAAGTATAACCGTAACATGAACCAAAGCATTTTACTAAATTCCAACCTATTGACTCCTTATAGGCTTATTTCTGGGATTGTTATTGACATGTTTACAAAAGGACTTAATGCATATATGTTTCAGTATTTTTTAATCATTTTTATATCATTTGTGGCTATGAAATGATGGTCCTACATGGCATTTCTTTTCCAATCTATGATGTACATGTGGTTGTTACAATTAATGGATGCATGTTATTACCAACATGGGCCATAATTATCCCGGATCCGGGTGTCTGACGGCATCATAGGCACGTGGCCAATGGTTTGGATGGGCGCGTGGTTGCTCTGTACCACCACACATCCTCTCGAGGCTCTGGTCATAACTCCTCATCTGCTCCAGCTTAATGCGTCTTTAATGACGCCAGGACATCCATTTACACCGGTTAATTTCTTGATCATGGCGCTATCAACCCGCCATAATCGCGTTTATCCTCTCCGCTCTGGCTCCTCCTCCATTGCAATTGCAGCGGCTTGTCTTCGACCTCTTTCAGGAGCAAACCAGGCTTTGGCTCGCTGGAGGAGCTTCTGGCTTTGCCTTCAAGCCATCCTCTGTTCCCCCTGCTCTTATGCTCACCACCTGCTTGCTGCCCTGAGCTCTGAAGCCAAGTCAGTTTTCTCCCTTCACTGCTTCCTTCGTCCTCCAAGAAGCCAGGATCATCCCGCCCCTCCAGCTATGCCGAAACTGCGAAAGCGGATGAGTTGCAGAAGAGGCAGCTCTCGCGGGCAAATTGGGCGCCAGGCCACCTCCTCCATGACAGACTCTTCAACTTCCGGCCCGGACCTACGCTCGGATAGATACCCTGCCACTCGGAGTGGACGGGGTAGGGGCAGAGGTTTACAGATACCAGCACCGAGCTCCTTCCATTCAATGACCAATGCCACTCGGTTACGTTTCCCCTGCAGTCATGGCTCTTCTACCTTCATGGCCACGGTCACCATTGAGCTTAGCGAGCTCAATTCAAGTCATGGGGCTGGCTCCCTCAGAGCGACTTTGGACAGGCCGGTGGCAGACAATCCAGGCCCCATCCAGGCAAACCTCGATCAGAGCAAAGCTTCAGGCTCTGGTAAAGGCAAGGCTTCACAGAGCATGAAGAATCCAGCGGGCTCCTCTGATGACGACGATGATTACAAATATGGATGCCGCATCACCGAGGAGCCGCCTGATCCCTCTCCTGATGCTTAAGCAGGTTGGTTCTTTTTGGTTCTGTTGGATTTCTGCCAGCTTGAGAAGGTTCACTCATCACTGTCCTAATTATGATTACAAATGCATTAGCTCATACTGCCAGTTTTTCATACGCAAAGGGCATTCTGCCAACCTTCAGTTTCCAATTTTGGTCGCAGTCACAGTTACCTCTGTTTTCAGCTATGGGTTGTCGTGTAGCTGGTCACAGCTACCAAGTCTAGTTTCATTGTCTGGGTTGTCGTATAGATCCGGTTTAATTCCCAATTCCAAGTTTTGGTTGTCGTACAGCTCAGGTTCAACTCTCAATTCCAAGTACAACTATGGAGCTTTCTGTATTTTTGCTTTACTCAGGAACAGGCTCTCTACAGTTCTGGAGGGCAATACTCTACTGGATTTTGGCACACAGATTTGCTTTGCTTGTAATCATGCCGGAATTTTGGGCTAGCTCTACGAGGTCATGGCCTCGGTGTAAAATATTTTTGTATTAATACAGAAGTAGCCTTATTCAGAAAAAAAAAACATGGGCCATAATTATGTATTTTGCATTTGGGGAATAAATAAAGTTTGAACGCGTGCTGACCAAATAAACAACTATTGCTGTAAAACCAGTTCTTGTCAATTATTATTCGCAGGCATTCCTACTATAACAGAATAAGCATTTGACAGAAGTTTTATTCTGAAATATCGGTTACATGTTCATGCTGTACGTCAAGATAATAGAGAAGCCACATAGATAAGTTGAAGAGGAAGTCATGAATTGTCTACAAAACCCTACTTTCCTAGTTAAGGAGCTTTGATGCATTTAAGAGAATCATCATGTGTCCATAGCCATATGATGATTAGTTGGAATCAGATGTGAGCTCTCTCTTTGAGTTAATGGATAATAACCATGTAGCATTGACCTTTGGAGTGGGTTGACAAAAGACGTTCCACTAGTGATATAGGTTTTACTGAGGGTGCATGGCTTGCCCATGGCACAGATGATGTAAAACTTGGTCAATATACCTTTAATCGTTTGCTTGAGTAGGCTTATAACCATTTCCTTCTCCTTTGTGCTTGTGTTTTAGGTGCAGGAATACAAACTATAGCACATCTGTCTAATATGACTGGAACCCCAAAACTGTACAGCACATGATTTTCTGTCTAGTGCACAGCATAGTGTTCAGTTCAAATTATTATATCAGTGAATTAAACTCAATAGATTTAGCGATTGCATACTGACCACAATATAATCCTTTGCACTGTACCTTATATGACTTTGTGTAAAAACTAAAGTTATCATGGACATTTAAAATGGTAACAATTATATTAAAATTTAGGACTTATCAGAATAGATTTATGCAACTGACATAACCGAAAAGGAAATCTAACAGGAATGAGAGTTGTGTTTGCATTTCAAAACAGGAAAAGTGGATCAGCAACATCATTAAAAACACATATTATTGTACACAGTGGGAAAAGAAACAATAAAGATAACTCCAAAAGACTGAATTCATATGAAAAATGTCTACAAAAATGATTGCACTGATCCAAAAGAAAAGTAAACTTACAATTGTGTGTGATAGTATACAAGTGGTGCAGTGATTAGACACATCAACCAGCATCCAGTAAGGAGAAAGAGCAGACAAAGGAAACCTTGAATCACAAACTCTGGAATTACAAGCCTATTTATTCTGGCTGTCGAATCATAAGGATTGATGTAGTCAAACTCCAAGTCTGATAAGCATATCAGCTGCAATCACAAGAAAAATAAAGAGAAACAAGTTACAATCATTCTATAGTCCATTATTAATCTACAGAACTTTTAAGTACCCAGAGCAGCAATGAGCTTTGGAAATATTATAATTTTAATCATAAATATGTTTTAAATATAAGTAATGATAAGCAAAGTGGCCACTTCAAAACAGCTTATACTTGTAAATTTTAATTGAGAGTTGCATGGGTGTGAATGCAGGTATTGGAGCGAGTCTGACAAAATGAAAACTTTTTCAACTGCAGGTGCAGGGATGCAGTAACTTTCCTTTGTAGAAGAGGTTTCCAGGATTTGTGTGCTGCAGGAACAGGTGGAGTTGAAGAGAGAATAGATGAACTTATGCAACTGCCTTCTCTCTTTCACATAGAAACAAAAATATCAAAAAGGCTAATCCTCCCTAATTTACCTGGTGTAAAGAAATGGACTTACATCAAACTTCTAAGCTTATCCTGTATTTATCGTAGTTCTACTACTATTCAACTCTAAACACTATCAGGAAAACACACATTTCTATGTGAGAAATAAAGCTAAAATTTTGTTGATTCTAAAATTTTTAGTTTATGATATGTACCTAAGCAAAATAAAACTAAAGCTTATCTGATTCTCATTCACTGTTCAGGATTTAGGTATACTTGCTCTTTATCTAATGAGAGGCACTTCAGCTTATTAGATTTATAATCGAAGCTCAAAGATGGGATTCATAAGAAAAGTCATTGCTGCTTCAGCAGAAGGATACTAACAAGAAACTTTTCCTCCGCAGACCGTACTCAAAGGGAAGCATCCTTAAATTCACAATATTTTGGTTGAATAAAATAAGAGCTGTCTAAAAGCATTTTTGATAATTAAATGACTAGAACAAAATAGCGAAAGTGAAACTATCAATATGAGACGAATGACAGATGCTTTCTAAACATAAATTTAGAACGAAGGCATCTTGAGTGGATAAACAACAAGGACCTTATAGAGCTTTAAAAAGAATGCTCCAGGACCTTTGAAACAACAATGATAATTAGAATGCTATAAAAGTGCATAACTACAACTTGCAAGCGAGCACAAGGGGACCCTGGAGGTTAGGAAACAATCCACAAATCTAGTGACACAGCATGGACTCAAAGCAACATTGAAATGATAGAAAGACAAGTATAACAAAATTTAAATCTGGATGATAACAAGGTCAAGACAAAGCGAGGATCTACAAGAAATCCTTCACAAACCATTGCCTAATGAGTGACAAAATTCTTAACAATCTTGGTCACCTAATTTGTGGACAGAATTTCTTATTTGGATTAAAATCCCAAGTGTAACCAAAAAAAGGCATTGAGTTTTAAAAAAAGTGGGAAAAGATATTAATGTCCCATAGGGTGAGTTATTGATGAAAAATGACAACCCCAATAAAAGGAATTAATGAAGAGTCATATACTTTGGAAACTGATAAAGATCAACAAATTTTATAGGACCATATTGAAGCTTTGGAGGCAGAGGAAGAAGAACCTTCCACATTTGTAGCAGCACAGGAACCATTTGCATTTACAACAGTGGAAGAAGACCCTTTTACAACAGAAGGAAAAGAATCATCACCACTTGTGGCGGATTTTGACACCATTCCAAAAGACACTTCTAAGGATATCAAAGGAAAATCTCTGATGAATTTTTCAGAATTAGATGTGAAAAAAAAAAAGAGAGAAAAATTAGAAGGTTGAAGAGGCAAGTGGAGGAAATGGAAATGTTGGAAAGATACATTAAAACTCAGAATGAGATGCTAACCAGCCAAAGCATGCATATTATTGAAGAAAATGAGTGATTAAAAGAGGAGAATGAGGGGAAAACACTCTCGTATCAAAACAAGCTTACCAATAGTACAAGCAAATAAAAGCGCTGAAGGCTAAAAATCAGAGTTTGATGGTGAAACTTGAAAGTACTCATGCAAAAACCAAGGAAACCAATACAAAGAGGGTCTACATCTAACCTATATGTCCCCTTGAGAGCAGCAGGGGCATTGTACAATTTTGATTGATGCAATACCTCCTCCCTGGTGAAGATGTTGGTCCTCAGTTGTGTCATCAAAAAGGCACCTTAATAAACATCATTTTGGCCATAATAATCCTACTTCCCTTCATTTTTGTTACCTTTTGCTTTCATTTGATCAATAAAGCAAAATAAATAGGACCACAAAAAGGTATTTTTATTATTTTATTTTAATTTTCCTTATTTGGCAATTTTTAAGCATTTCAAAAGTCATTTTTATCAGTTTTTACCAGAAGTAATTTGATCTAGTAATTCTTCATTAGTTAAGATATCTACAGGGATTTTGGCATAAATCAAATACACGGGTTGTGTTCCCAGCCTTCATGAGATGGGCATCTTCATCCTGGATCTGCGAAAAACACTCACAGGTGCCTAGTCAACACGATCACTCATAGGGAAAATCACTTTGTTTCAGCAAGCGAATTTGCCCAGATCTAAAGAGCTGCAATTTAGCACCATTTGGCCTCCACAGGGGTCAAAATTGATGAAGATAAGTGCTAAATTAAGTGTCCAGGTAGCTTGTGCGGGATTATTAACAAACAAGTTTCATTTTTGCCTTGTATCAATACACAAACAAGTGAAGGCATGGGGATTAAGTTTCTTCGTATAGCAAACTTTTGATTAACTTCTGTACCTGGTTTCTATTATTAATATACAGTAGCTCTGAGGTTCTAAAATCCATAATTTTCTTAGTGTGTGCAAGACAAAGCTTGGAGGGCCCCCAATCTCTTGACATGTGCACCATTTCTCTCATGTGTTCATAATTTGATTTCCTCTGCATAGTTCGCTAGTAAATACCTCTTTATTTTCCTTTTAATTCATATGACATATGTATATATTAGCACTTGTTTATGTTTCAATAGTCATTCCTTTGATTAGTAATAGTATTTGCTTTTAAAAACAAATCTAAGTCTTGCTTGTTGGGTAATGATGGAATGTTCAGCAGAGTATTGTTGCAACCAGTGTTGCAGGAAACACCCCCCCCCACAGATCAAAAGCCAGATTCGCGTCCCATATGGATGGATTTGTGGGTGATCTGGCCCCAGAACCACGGATCGGGCCAGAAAAAATGATTCCTAGTCTGTGGGAACCATCCGACCTGATATGCAGTTCTGTACGTCCGAACCGCGGCTCTGGGCCGAATCACCCATGGATCCGCCATGGATCGGGGCTGACTCCGGGCGAATCCCGAGTGGTTCTGAAGGCCGTCGGCCGGTTTTGCGGGCTGGACCCACTAAATTCATTTTTTTTTTGCTTAACTGTGGTTGGGGGTGGGATTAGCTTGGGTTAGGGAAAAGAATGAGGGGAATAAAACTCTTTTTCTCCTCTCATTTGCTCACTCTTGTGTTTTTGGAGAGCTTGGAGAAGAGAGCAGAAGAGAGACTTGAGGAGAGCTTGGAGGAGTGAAGGAAGAGGAGCTAAGAGCAGTGAAGGAGGAAGAGCTTGGAGGAGTAAAGAAGGGCTTTCATCTACAAGAGCTAAAGAGGTAAATGAAAACCCCACACTCCCTCATTTTTCTGTAATTGTTTTTTGTATTTTTTCTCCTCCCTCTCCTACTCTTTCTCATTATTTCTTCTTGCTCATTTATTTGCAAGTTGTCCACCACCTATATTTATATTTCAAGATGGTGTTCTTTTGGCTTCTATGTATCATTCCACTTTTGGTTTTCATGATGGCAAGGGGGAATAGGAATAGAAGGGAAGAAGAACAAGAGGATAGTGGTCCCCATATGAGTGACCCAATGTATGATGAGGAGGAAGGGGATGAACCTGAAGAGAACATTGAAACACTAGAGGGGAAAGCTGCATTGACACCCTTCTGGAACTATGTGACCAAACTTGAAGGGGGAAAAGGTGGTGGAAGCTACAAGTTTTTGTGCCCTCATGGTTTTCATAGAGGAAAACCATATAGTGGCTCATATGCCTGTGTAAGGGGGCATCTTTGTGGGGTTTTGGATAGTGATGACAAAAAGGGTGCCGTGGGGATACAAATTTGCCCAAACACTTCAACTAAACAAAGAAGAAAATGCATCGAAATAGAGGAGGTTGCACAACAAAAAAACAAGAAACAAAAAACTCAGTCTGAATCAAATGCAACCTCTAGATTTGGTAGCTCATCTCCTCATGGTACTTCTGCAACCTCTGGAAGTAGAAGAACAATAGGGGATTTCCTTAATGTTGTTGGGAGGGATGATGCGGATGGAAAGATAGTCTGATTTCTTTGTGCTTGCGGTTACCACTCAATGTGCTTCGCTCTCCCTATTGGCATGATATGGTTAAGGCCATCAATGAAGCCCCAAAAAGATACAAGAGCCCCAACTATGAGAAAGCTAGAACATTGTTGTTAGAAACAGAAAAAGCGAAGGTTCAAAGGGCTTTGACACGTTTTACAATTGAGTGGGTGGATTGTGGGGTATCCATTATATCAGATGGGTGGACAAATATTAGAAACCAACATTTGATAAATGTTCTTGGTGTTTCTGCTAGTGGTGCAATATTTATTACATGTCATGACTCCTCCACCATCAATGCAACTTCCCAAAACATTGCAAATCTCCTATTGCAATCAATCAAAGATGTTGGTCCTAATAATGTGGTTCAAGTGATCACTGATAATGCAACAAATTGTAAGGCAGCAGGAAAAATTATTGAGCGTACTCATCCACACATCTTTTGGTCTGGGTGCTTGGTGCACACATTGAACCTTTTGATGCATGATATTGTGAAGCATAAAGAATGTGGATGGATTAATGAGCTTTACAAGAGAGGGAAGCAACTCATTAAATTTATCACAAGGCATACAAGGGTAAACTACTTTTATGGCACTTACTCCAAGTTGCAGTTGCTTAAACTTGCAAAAACAAGATTTGCAAGTTATTACCTCACCTTTAGGCGGCTAGTGAAGGTGAGACAAGCTTTAACTAATATGGTGACCTTTGAATCATGGGAGGAAATTAACACTGATAGAGATGGTGCTAATGTAGCCAAGGACACTATTCTTGACATGTTCTTTTGGTCACAGATTAAATATGTTTTGCAATTCACCAAACCAATTTATTACATGATCAAGTTTGCAGATTCAGATCGGCCAATAATTGGGGAGGTGTATGAGCAAATGGATAGCATGTTGGGGCAGATTAAAGACATTGTTGAGCCTAGAGATATCACCTTGTACAATTATATTCGTGCAGAGGTGGAAAAACGATGGGATATGCTAAACGTTCCATTGCATGCCTTAGCATATGTTCTAACACCTAAATACTATCATCCATCATGGCTTTCAACACCAGCACCTGGGGGAGGAGCAGGAGAAAACCACACCTAGATCCAAAGGTTCTATCTAGTTATATGAGAGCATTGGATAAATTAGTCCCTGATGAGGAGGAGGTTGCCCTAGTACAGAAACAATTGAGCAACTATACGCTTAGCACTAGTCCATTTGGGAGCATGCATGCAATTAGAGATTGAGAGATTTTTTCTTCTCTTGAGTGGTGGAACATGCATGGAGGTGCTACTCCACTTCTACAAACTTTGGCATTGCGGGTGCTATCACAGGTGGTAAACACTTCTTCTGCAAAGAGGTGTTGGAGCTCTTATTCTTTCATCCATATTGTTAAAAGGAACAGGTTAAGTTTAGACCAGGCAGAGAGCTTGGTTTATGTTCACTACAACTTGCGATTGTTGTCCCATTACTGTGATGATGCAAAGACTAATAAAGACCTTAAGGTTTGGGACAAAAATCCAGAGGAGCCGAATTTGGAGGATGGAGTGTTACGATTAGAGCAATTATAGGATGCTCTTATCTAGGATGATGATGATCAAGTTGAGATGCCACCCCCATCCGATCCCTTGGTTTCCAGGTTCCATGCTTCAACACCAACAGCAAGGGCTTCATCTGCATGAGTTCCATAGTCACTGCCATAACTTCTAGAGCCACCATCTTCTTCATTGCCACCATGTGGAGGCTCGCACCCTGTTCATGGTGGAAGGAGGAGAGATTAGTATATATATTCATAGTTTACTACTTTTTGTCATAGATTAGACATGTAGACTCCTGTTGTGAATTTGAACTTTTTTGTCTTACTCTTCTTAGTTCAGTGTGTACTTGAGTCTTGGTGGTGGCCAAGTGGCCTATTTTGTAAACATTATTATTTGAATTTTGGACATGACTCATGTTGACAGTTTCTCACTTGCTAGATAAGTTACTTGAATGTTTGATGATTTTATCTTCTAAATGTTTTATGTTTTATGATATGCTTAAAAATTTACGTATGTTTGTAATTGTTAGAATCTAGATGGTTTATGCTCGAATAATTAATCATTGATGTACAATGGAATCATAGATGCCATATCTATCTCGATTTATGTAAAAATATGCATGTTTTCACATCTTCTACAACTAATTTGGTATTTGGGATGTTTTTTTTAATATAAATGCAAAAAAAAATATAAATATATATACATAGTAGATGCTTTGCTTCCTAGATTTTTGGGAAATGACGCTTTTGCGTCCCCGCTTCCAAAAAACGTCCCCGCTTCGTGCAACGTTGGTTGCAACCCCTTTCAACCATTAAGATTTGAATAAGAGATACCACAACATGGTTTTCCACCCATTCAGGCCTCAATGAATGTTTTCCAAGCTATAGATAAACTTGATTAAAGGTCCCTCCATTTCACGTGCTTTGATTCAGAGTAGCTTTCCATTTAATGCAAGGGTGATTAGATTTATTTCCCAATCATTAATCTCCACAAGTGAAGAGAGTATCATTGTGTGAGCCATTCAAGTTATGATATCTCACAACTAGAGTTTCTACTTATGCAAGCTTTGGAAGCCTAGACCATAAGTGATTAGTACCATTTTGTCTTGAAATTTACATTGGTAGCTTAGAACCTTGTTTTGCTTTGAAATAGTTCAAGTAGAGTTAGTCATGATATCAAGAACTTTTATTGTTTCCATTGAAGTGATTTAATGTACTTATACCTTCTTTAATTGTAGATACTAAGTTTGAATTCCATTCTTAATCAAAGACTTGAATTTTATTCTTAGATGTTTAACTTGAGGTTCATTTTTACATGCTATTCTTAATCACACAAAACCAGTGGTGATTTCATTCAATCCCCTCTTTGGTTTGATATCAATAGTGACAAAAGTGATTTCCTAACTTTGAGACACATCTATGTAGTGAACAATATTGAACCTCTCTCTGCACATATTCAAATCAGTTTCAAAGGAAACTCACTTCAAATAACTATGAATGAAAGTAGTCGTATTCTTGCTCAAAAAGAAATCAAAAGAAACATAAATCAGCTTCAAAGGCAACCACTCGAGATAACTCAAAACGACAAGCACCTAGGATTGGAATTCAATGAAAATCTGAATTAGAATATGTGCACAAGGAAGAAGCTCCAAGAAGTTGGAGAATAATATCCCCCCTTCAAAATAGATGCAGAATAGCAGAGATTTGGGAATAGTATAATTGCATCTACAAAGGTTTGGGTGGATCCCTATCCATCTTCTTCGTATATTTTGACCAATTATTAGCTTTTGACTTTACGTTTGTTGGACACCTAATCCTCTAAGGGTTGGTGTGGAAGATAAATAGCCTAAGGAAGTCCAAGAGACCTTGGAATACGAAACCAAAGGTCATGTGAATGTACTATAAATGTATATCATTTGTTAATAATAGACATACTCTCATACTTATCACTCATCTGTTGTTTCTACCATGAATGTGTCTAACATGGTATCAAAGCTAATATTCTAATGCTACTCTGCTGCACCTGGGCACTTCTGCTCTTCGACGCTTGGCACTGACTCGTTCCTGGAACTGTCATTGTACCTTCTCATTCTTCAAATGCATCTGAGTAGCAATCAGCTACCAATTTACAGGTAACATGTTGCATGTTACAACTCAAAAATCTCATTTTAGCGAATATAGAGCTAGAAACTGCCGAGTTCTGGAGTAATAATCAGCCACTCAATTGCCTCTCTAAGCCTCAATGAACGTCTGACTGTTCCGGGAGTAGCACACGAATTCTGAGAATCGCTTTTACTTCCCTCGTTGGATTTGTTCTTTTGCCCTTTCACCTCTTTACCAGGAGTGTCCTTGCTTTCACTTTCCGTTAAAGGCACCTGGAAAGACCCATTAAGTGTATTCTCTTTCTTCAGAATGGCAAGAATTTCACGTGGAATGTACTTCTCAGAGCTTCCTTTTCCAGTTACTGATTTACTCCCATGAGATCCACAACTAAATTTTCACCTATTTCTTCTGCATATCCTTTCTTCGAATAGGGAATATCATCCAAAATGTCACGTATCTCTTGGTCACCATCTCTAGCAGCCATGTTGGTTTTTTGAATGATAATAAAACCAGTGGTATTAACATGGGCATCGGAAAAATCCCTGCTTGCGGTTCTAATATCTGAGCTATGCAGTACTTCAGCAATACCCTCGACGATACAATTAGCATCAATATTTTGATATTCTGAAGATTTAACGGATACCAGATCTGCAGAGTCAGTGCAATCATCCATACTTGATACTATACATGAAACTACTTCATCCATCAATGTGTCTGCACTCATGTTTTGAATATCAAAGTGACCATCTGGTAAAGTTGCAATCTTTGGCATAGCTTCCAGATTTTCAACAAGTTCCTTGGGCAAGTCCTTGGAGTCTTTGCATTTGCATAGTTGGTGCCCAGTTTATCCTCGTCCTCTTCTTTAGCATTGTCACTAGAGGAAGGTTGATCTGAACGAAGCAGTTGCTGCCATTGCAATAAGCGTTGTGTCTGCTTTGGCAGTGCAAAGCCGAGTGAAGACAGCCCATTTTCCATTTCACTGCTCCTGTCGTTGATTCCATGCATTATCATCTCCATGGGATGTGAAACAACCGTTAAATGTGCTGCAAGGAACAAATGAAGCATGGTGGGTTCGGCACAGATACATGGGATCGAAGCGAATTTGACACTGTCCATGGGATTTTTCTTATATAGAATGACTGCTTCGCTGAAGTTGTATCATTGGTACGTGGACTAAGGGGTATAAGCATCCTTGAATCAGGGCTTGTCGAAGGACTCTCTGTACTGCTTCCACAATTTCCTCTCCACCTGTAGCAGATGAAATCGCTTGACGGAGACTACCCCCTTTGTCCTTAGTAAGAGCTATGGACAAATGTACAGGAGTGTATTGGGCGTGACCAGATTATGCAGCGATCTCTAGACCCGCAGCTAGAGCCTCATTTGTTTTGTATGTAAATTTCTCCGCATTCATTTTATATTGCGCGCTGTGAAATCAGTTTTGTGCGGTATACCAGCTGATATGCTTATCAGACTTGGAGTTTGACTACATCAATCCTTATGATTCGACAGCCAAAATAAAGATGTCACCTGCAATGTATTGCGGCCTGAAGTATTTGTAGAATAACAGGCATAATTTCTATTTAATAAGTATTCGTTGAATAAAGTGAAGCTAGTTGTAGATGTGGGGGAAGTAACTCTTGTTGTAGCTTGAATTTTCGAGTAATTGTTATTACTTGACACTTGCTGGACATAAATACATGTTTTCCTTTTCATTACAACTTCTTTGACAAAGCCTCTAGATCAACGCGCTGATTCTTACAAGAAACCGATCATAAAATTTAGTGCTAGTTTGTGAGAATTAAAGGCTTAAATCTGAGTGACTTAATAGCTATCAGATCAAAGAAATCTGTTGGACGTATGCCCAAACCAAAGCCAGATTCTCTAATTATGACTATGTTCTACATGGACAGACTTGAGATGGCATTTCAACATCTTCCAAGACCCTGATCTGTACTCTGTATGGATCAAACCCGCTCTTGAGAGGATAATGACATTACAGTTTTGAAGCAAAGAGGTATTGACTTGTTGATTCCAGAGTTGTTGATTCCTTGCTATATTGACTGCTGCATAAGTATGTATGGTTCATGAAAGTAGTGTTTTTTAGCATCACAGTGATTGCTGCTGGTTGATTGGAACATTGATTGTTAAAGCGTAGAAAATGGCTCTAATTTATGATGGATTATTTTTTTAATTACTTTGATACAGTCCAATGACGATGGGATGGTAAACATCAACAAGGACAATCTTTCCGATATCATAAACTGTTTGCAAAATGCACAAGAAAAGATTGATTTTCTGCAACTAGAATCTCAGTTCTAGCGAGATGAGCTTCGGCAGAAGCGTAGTAATTCTGAACCTATTCAGAATATTGAGACAGACTCCCATCAACATCAACAATATAAAGTTGAGGTTGAATCACATCCAGTGCCCCGTTCAAAAGCAGATTTGCATGCAGAAGTAGAAGTTCAGTCTGCACTTCCCAAGCCCATCATCAGACCTTGGGAAGAGCTTGTCCACAACAAGCATAGAACTGGTCTTGGATATGAGAAAGACGTGTCCTTTCATATTCCAAACTACTCCAAGCCAATCCAAATTTCAAAGTGTTGGATTTCTTCAGGACGATTCATCTTCACCTACTCCTCGTCACAGTTCATCTTCATCTGTTTCAGATTCTGGTCCTCTTCCACAACAGCCACAACAGATTGTGAAATGCCAACACTGTGACCAAGTTGGCCATATGAAAGATCATTGTTTTGATCTTGATCCATGTGAGCATTGTCATAAAACCACCCATGCTTCACACAGATGCTTTAGAAACAAGCCTACTGCAAGAACAAAGATTCATCTTGGATGGATCGCTTCTTGGCAATGGGCATCGACAGCCAAAACATATTTCAGTCCTATGTCCGAACTTGTTCTAGAGTATTGAACAATCTTGCAATTGAGTTTTCTCCATCATCTCACCTTGTATCTGACAGGGGGGGAAGTGATGGTCATCTACAAGCTTCAAAGCCACATCAAATGAGCCTGAGCTACAACCTGCCATACCAGGGTCAGAGTTGTAGCCAAAGATAAAGATGCCCCTAAGCATGCCTTCAGTTGATGATGCCTCTTCAAAGAATTGGGGACATTTCTTCTAGCAAAAGACTTCAACTTCGTGCCAGTTTTGGAAGAATTCCAAGAATTGCATTAAGAATTCCAGAGTTGGTGGTAATCCTTAAACCATCACAGGTTGAGACCTCCCTTTTCAGGTTGAGGTTCTCCCTTTTATGCAGGGTGAGACCTTCCTTTCACGATTGAAGGTTTCCCTCTTCAAAACATCAGGAGCACTTCCTCTAGCAGAAGACCTAAGCTTCATGCCAGACTTGGAAGAGTTCTGGGAACTACACTAAGCGTTCCAGTGTTGGTGGTCATCCTTAAACCACCGCCCTTTATACCAACATTTCAGAGAGCACATTCAGCCTAGTGCTGCCATGCATTTTTGCACATTTTGTATTACAGCTCTCTTCCTGGACTCATACATGCCCCTTCGGATTAAGGGGGGGAATGTTGGACACCTAATCCTCTAAGGGTTGGTGTGGAAGTTGAATAGTCTAAGGAAGTCCAAGAAACCTTGGAATACGAAACCAAAGGTCATGCGAATGTACTATAAATGTATATCATTTGTTAATAATAGACAAATTCTCATGCTTATCATTCATCTGTTGTTTCTACCATGAATGTGTCTAACAACTTTGAAAGTGTTTACACCATTCTCGGAGGTGCTTCATGCAATGTGGAGTGCATGGTGCGATGCTACTCATGGTTGTACATACACATTGGAGATAGCTTACTCACGGATTGCTAGCAGCTATACCTTGACTTGATGCTTATGTGGTGCACTTCCTTAGGAGGTTGAAGACCCATGTAGCATTGTGAAATTCTTAATGAGGTGCACATGGGAGGCATGGTTGCTTGCTTGGGAAAAGGAGCTACTTGGAGGAGGAGTGTTGAGCGCTTATAAAGAGGACCCTAAGCCTTCAACAACATGAGAACACTTGGGTGGCTACATGGAGGGTTGTGCTTGACTTGAGGTTGCTTGGTTGAGGAGCATTCATGGAGGTGTTGTGGACTTAGGAGGCTTAGAATGTAGAATTGAAGCATTGGATACCTTTAGAAGGGAGCATTGGACCTTTCTCATGGAGTGCTTACCTTGGGACACTTTCTTGATGGACATGCTTACCTTGAAGCTTGACATGCTCCAACTTGAACTATCTAGTGATTAGTTAGATTCCCTACTTATGGACATTGTCTACTTTATTATTGTTGGCTTCCCTCACCTATCATATATAGAGAGAGAGGATGGAGACTTTTGTTTCATTCATTACATTGATCACAACAATTGCATACGTGTATTAGAGATGTCAAAGCTAGAGCAAACTTGTCTTTCCATATGTATTTCTTCTTCATTGTACTTTGCACTCTTGTCTAGAGTGATAGGGTTCTTGTATTGATGAAAGCCTCAAGGAACACATTAGGGTTAGAGCTTGACCTGAGAAGACAATAGAAGCTAGGGTTTGGGAGAATCCCTAGAGAAGCAAAGGGAGCACTTGTTCTTGCAAGAGAAGACTAGGATTTTGTGGCATTGGAAACCCTACCGCTTGGAGTGCTTGATGTAGAGAAGATAGTGGAAGACTATCTTGTTTTCTCTTGTACATTTATGTGATGCAAGTGTAGGTGCCAAAGAGGACTTGCCAATGTGTCTACTTGCTCATTGTGGATCTTTGGGGGATGATCTGTAATTGATCTAAGACAAACAATAAGGTATTACAGACTCGTGCATGGATGTGCCTATGTTATTTTATGCAACAGATTGATAAGATTGCGAAATACACAGGCCATGAAGCAGTTAAGGAAAACATAATAGGCAACACATATCAACACAACAAGTTTAATAAGGAGTTCACCCAATACTCCTGAGCTACGTCTCCTGGTCCAGCCTTCAGTGGTGGCCTCTCTATTATGTTTTCAAAGCAGAGCTTTTACAATGGTGAGCTCAATTTGAGTCTCACTCAACAGGTATAAATCAGTACGACTGTACTTGGATCCCCCAAGTCTCTGGAGTACACAAACTCTCCTTACTGACTCTTGACCTCTATCAGTCACAGTAGTATGAGCCCAATCTGAGACTCATACAAGACAGGAATTTCAGAGGAGTGCGCTTGAACCTCTCAAACCTTCTCTGGCTCTCTCCTAAGTCTGACACGACGCTGCCTCTGCTTCTGTAGGTTAGCTCGGCTTCTTCTCTCTGCTTTCGGCTTACTGCCTAATGCTTACTGCTCTTTTTTGCTTCCTCTACTTTCTGTCAGTTTGTGGCTTTAAAGCCAATCTGCTTCCTGACTGTTCATTTCCACTTCCTGGCTTTCCAGTTTCCCTACCTCTGTCCATTTGAATCCCTCTGTCCTACGTAATTAGTCACTGTGTAACGCCTCACAGGGAGGTGGCCACCTATTTCCTAACGGATGAGTGTCAGTTCTCTTGGACATATTTGAAACGACCGTTTTTTTCCGTTAACTCCAAGAATGCCCGTGAAACACGACCTTCTGCCAACGCATCGTCCATATCAGACTTCAAATCCTATGTGATCTTGCTTTATAATCTTGTCAAATCCGGTCATCCATCGGAATGCGTCTCCGTCGTTGATCAGGGGGCCCCAGATCCTACGCTTGTCGTTCATATCGGGCAGCTGAGTAGCATGATGTTTACCCGTCCGACGTGAGCGGTTCTCTCTCTCTTCCCCGGGATGCTTGGCAATCGCTATATGGCATCGAGCAAAACTCGGTTGAAACTGCTTACCACTCGAAGCCCCTCCAATATCCTGCCGGTTTTGTGGAATCCCGCTCCGACAAAACCGAAATAATATTTCCCACGTTTTATAATTATTTCAGGTTTGGGTGCTCGGGGCTTTCCTTCATTGAGAGGTTTGCCCTACGACTTGTCACTAATCGCATATCAGAAACTACCTCCGTTGCTCAAATTTGTCCCTACATTTGTTGGTTGGTGTCAGCACACATTACCATGGTCCGCCGCTCTGCACGCTAGATCGACAGCCCTCGTTGATCCGTACTGACCGTAATTCGCAATTGTCATGAGGATTCCTCCCGATAGCTTGTTCTTTATAAGATTTTGAATCTTTGGCATGATTTTTAAAAAGTTCATGAAAACCTAGAGAGAGTTCTAGGATCCATTCGGATCACGCCTTCCCACTGAAAAAGCTTTTGGAGCACCAAAAGTTGGTTTTTAAGCATCAATCAAGTGAGGGTATAGATTCCTCGCTTGCCCAATTTCTATCCATCTTGCATTGCTTGGTTTTGAACCTTTGAGTCCAATCCTGAGACACTCAACATCCCCTCTGCGCGTAGTTCTTACCTTCTTGTCCAGAACTGTATCTTCCTGCAATTCATTGAGATATTCAAGCAACAGATCATCAATAGAAGACCTTGACTCTGCTCTTCGGGATCTTCAACCAATGAAGGTTCAAACAGTCTCAAGCTTTCTGCATTAACTATGGAATAGATGTGCATGTAAGCTGGCAGATCAAGGCGAAAAGCATTCTCACTGATTTTCTCAAGTATCTTGAAAGGTCCATACCTTATTGGCTTCAGCTTCTTACCTTCACCTTACATTCTGTCTTTGCTGATATATAGCCAGACTTGATCACCAATTTGGAAACTATGCTTATCATGCCTTGCCTTGTACTTGGCTTGGCTCTCTTCCAGTTGTTCCTGTACTGCCTGGTGAATCTCTTGGATTTGTTCAATGAACTTGGTTGCCTTGTCCACATCATTGTGTCCATCAATCGCTATGTCTTTACCAAAGACAAAATCCAAGGGAGACCTCGGTGTGAAACCAAAACAGGTCTCAAAAGGAGATCTCTGTGTAGAAGAATGTTTAGCACGGTTGTAAGCATGTTGCACATAACATAAATGTTCATCCCAAAGCTTGGGATGCTTGCTGCAATAGCCTCTGAGCAACTGGATCACTGTCCTGTTGACCACTTCTGTTTGGCCATTTGTTTGTGGATGAAAGGTTGTGCTCTTCTTCAGTCTGGTGTCCATCAATTCCCACAGACTTGACCAAAACTTCCCAATAAAACGGGAATCTCGATCAGATACAATGGAAGTGGGTAATCCAAAATGAACCCATACATGCTGAAAGAACAACTTTGCTGTTTGTTTAGCTATAATCTGTTTGTTACAGGGTATTAAAATACACATTTTGCTGAACCTATCCACAATAACATATAAATAGTCATGACCTTTTCTAGATTTAGGCAATCCCCCAACAAAGTCCATGGAAACACTTTCCCAAGGATGAAAAGGAACTGGTAGTGGAGTGTACAAGCCTAGTTTCCTATTGTTGGGCTTGCTCTTAGCACACATGGTACACCCTCTTACATATCTAGAAACGGTTTCATTCATTTTTGGCCAATAACAAAATCTTTGCAGCTGTGCAACTGTTTTACTTACCCCAAAGTGACCTGATATTAGAGAAGTGTGTGCTTCTCGAATTATCCTTACTCTTTCGGTTTGAGGAATGCATAACTTTCCAAAATGATACAAGAGTTGGTCCTTAACATGATAATCCAATTCTTCTACCTGTTTTCCATGACTTAAAGTTGCATATACATCTTTAAAATCTATATCTTGAGCATACTGTTCAATATAGCTTTCATGCAATACTAAGTTATGCTTAAGTATAGTAGATGCATTTATGATTGGTCTGGACAACGTATCTGCAACTTTATTGTGTATGCCCTTTTTATATCTGATGACAAGATGAAATTGTTGTAGAAAACCCATCCACCTATAGTGTCTTGATTGCTGCAACTTAGTTTGTGAGTGTAAATATTGAAGTGGTTGATGATCAGTATGTATAACTGTCTCTTTGCCCATTAGATAATGTTTCCACTTTTTCACACTCTGTACTAATGCATACAATTCTTTATCATATGTGGGATAATTAACTACTGCAGAATTAAATATCTCAGAATGATAACATATGGGTTTACCATGCTGCATCAACACTACTCCCATGGCATAGTCACTGGCATTCGTTTAAATCTCAAAGGGTCTTTGAAGATCGGGCAGTGATAGTGCTGGTGTTGTACTAATCTTTTCTTTTAAGGTGTCGAAGGCTTTTTGCTGTTTGCCTCCCCACTGAAACACCTTGTTCAATCCTATTAAAGCATGTACGGGAGCTGCAATCAAGGAAAAGTTAGCAATAAACTTTCTCCAATACTGTGCTGCTCCTAGGAAGCTTCTAACTTCTATAACAGATTTGGGTTTAGGCCAATTTACAATGACTGCAACCTTAGAGGGATCTATCTTCAATTCACCACCCCCTACAATATGACCCAAATAATTCAAAGATGTTTTGCCAAATTCACATTTTGATAGCTTAATATAAAGATTTTCTCTTTTCAAAACATCTAGAGTCTGCTTGACATGCTTCAAATGTTCTTCCCATGTTTTACTAAATATAACAATGTCATTTAGATATACAATGACAAAATCATCAATAAAAGGTCTGAGTACATCATTCATTACTCTCATGAAAGTAGCAAGAGCATTAGTTAAGCCAAAAGGCATAACTAACCACTCATACAATCCCTGCTTTGTTTTGAAAGCAGTCTTCCATGCATTTTGCTCTGCAACTCTGACCTAATGGTAGCCACTATGCAAGTCCAACTTGGAAAAGTAAACAGCTTCTTTCAACTGATCTAATAGATCATCTATGCGAAGAAGGGGATAATGATTTTTTATCGTTATCTTATTTAGTGCTCGGTAATCATTGCACATTCTCCATGAGCCATCTTTCTTTCTCACCAAGACAATTGGAGACCCACATGATGATGTGCTAGGTCTTATGAACCCTTTCTCGAGCAGCTCTTGTACCTGCTTCTTGATTTCTGCATTGTCTCAAGCGGGCAACCTGTACATTCCGATGTTAGGCAATGGAGCATCTTGCTACAAATTAATATCATGTACTATTTCCTTTTTGGGTGGCAGACCTTTAGGTTCGTGACATAGCATATCATATTCTGAAACAACTTTTTCTAATTCAGCTCGTTGTTTAGCATTAAAGCGTTCAAATACATTGGTTTTATCAGGTTTCTTTTCCTTTACAACCATCAGTAAAAATTGTTTGCATGAATTTACAATTATTTTCATCTGCCCTGAGTTTATGAGATATAATTATTCTTGAGTTTATGAGCTCTTACAATATATTCGATTCTATCTTTAATGAGTTGATACTTGTTTTCAGCTCTATAGAAAATGGCTTTTCTATCATACAAGTAAAGACTTCCTAAAACAATTCCACATATATCCAAGGGAACTATATCTAACTCAATCTCATCTACAAATGTTGACCCAAAGGAAAACCTAAGTTTACATTGTCTAGTCACTTGTAGCTTTGCTTTATCACATACCCAACCCAATGGATATGGTTTCTTGTGAGGTGTGGTTAGTAATCCCAGCTTCTTTACAATTGCTTCAGAAATTAAGTTTACTTGTGAGCCACTATCAAACAAAGTATCAATCTTTTGATGCTTGGAAATAACTCTAATATGAAAAAGCTCATGTCTTTTCCTCTCATTTTCTTCATTATCAGTAGATTGTGCAGAATTACTAGTAGATGCTTCAGAATTTTTACCTTTTATACCTATGGTTGTGATTGTTGTTTCATCCCCTGAGTCTAACCCCAAATCCTTCTGAATAGTTGCAGCAGTCTTCTTCTTTTTGCCATCGAACTTCTTGGGTCTCAGCTCCGGATGCAGAATCCAGCAGTGTTCATCATCATGCCCATCCTTCTTGCAGTGAGTGCATGAAGGTTTGGTCTTTTGTACAGCATTTGTCTTCCTCTCTTTCCATTTCTATTTTCTCTTTTCCTTGTTCTTGCTTGCAGTGGGTTTTGATGATCCCCCAACTTCTGGGTTCACATTCTTGCCTCTAGCCTCTAGATGTGTACCCTGAACAAATACCTCATTTATGCTAGTAAGATTAAACATGAGAATGGTGTGCTTTAAATAGCTATGTAGACCACCTATATACTTCAGCAGAGTTTCAGGTGAGTCTAAAGAAATGCCTAGAATCAAAGCTCTTTTTCTAAATTCTTGGGTGTAGCTTTGTACACTTTGCCCTTTTAATCGGCAAAGAGTTTGACAACTCATCATAGCTTGTTGCATATAAGCTAGTGGATAGAATTGTTTTTTAATTGCATAAACAAATTCACTCCAGACAGAAAGGATTTTACCATGCTTCTTCATGTCAGCTTGTGTCCTGCCTTCCCACCATACCAAGGCAGTGCCACCAAGGCGTAGGCTGGCTAGCTGAATCTTACTTCTGTCTGAATCAATGCTCTGCACCCTGCAATACACATCAATCTGTCTAATCCAATTATCCAGCTTCTCTGCATTCAACTCTCCATCATATATCGGCAAATCAAATTTAACATCTAATTTGATCAAAGATGTTTTCTTTTTATTTTCAGGGCTATTAGGAGGTGTGGGAAGCTTTTCTTCTTTCCCTTTGCCTTTAGAATGGTCATTGAGGAGAGATTCTTCTGCTCCTTTATCTTGTTTGGAGGTTGATGAATCTTCATCTCTACCTTTCTTAAATTCTCTATACATTTCTTCTACCATGGCTCTCATGGTCATGAAACTATCCATGAACTGGGAGTCTGACTCCAAGGGAATTTCTTCTGTCATTTTCCTCTTAGGATAGACTCTTCCAATTTCTGGGTTAGCTTCAACCAACTCTCCTTCTCCTAATTTGAGCTTTGTCCTAGTTAGCATTCAACAACAAAAATTCCAGCACAAGCTTGTCTAACCTTAGCAACCTAAAGCTCTGATACCACTTGATCTGTAATTGATCTAAGACAAACAATAAGGTATTACAGACTCATGTGCATGGATGTGCCTATGTTATTTTATGCAACGGATCAATAAGATTGCGAAATACACAGGCAATGAAGCAGTTAAGGAAAACATAATAGGCAACACATATCAACACAACAAGTTTAATAAGGAGTTCACCCAATACTCCTGGGCTACGTCTCCTGGTCCAGCCTTCAGTGGTGGCCTCTCTATTATGTTTTCAAAGCAGAGTTTTTACAATGGTGAGCTCAATTTGAGTCTCACTCAACAGGTATAAATCAGTACGACTGTACTTGGATCCCCCACGTCTCTGGAGTACACAAACTCTCCTTACTGACTCTTGACCTCTATCAGTCACAGTACTATGAGCCCAATCTGAGACTCATACAAGACAGGGATTTCAGAGGAGTGGGCTTGAACCTCTCAAGCCTTCTCTGGCTCTCTCCTAATTCTGACTCGACGCTGCCTTTGCTTCTGTAGGTTAGCTCGACTTCTTCTCTCTGCTTTCGGCTTACTGCCTAATGCTTACTGCTCTTTTTTGCTTCCTCTGCTTTCTGTCAGTTTGTGGCATTAAAGCCAATCTGCTTCCTGACTGTTCGTTTCCACTTCCCGGCTTTCCAGTTCCCCTGCGTCTGTCCGTTTGAATCCCTCTGTCTTGCGTAATTAGTCACTGTGTAACGCCTCACAGGGAGGTGGCCACCTATTTCCTAACGGATGAGTGTCAGTTCTCTTGGACATATTTGAAACGGCCGTTTTTTCCGTTAACTCCAAGAATGCCCGCGAAACACGACCTTCTGCCAACGCATCGTCCATATCGGACTTCAAATCCTATGTGATCTTGCTTTATAATCTTGTCAAATCCGGTCATCCATCGGAACGCGTCTCCGTCGTTGATCTGGGGGCCCCAGATCCTATGGTTGTCGTTCATATCGGGCAGCTGAGTAGCATGATGTTTACCCGTCCGATGTGAGCGGTTCTCTCTCTCTCTTCCCCGGGATGCGTGGCAATCGTTGTATGGCATCGGGCAGAACTCAATTGAAACCGCTTACCGCTCGAAGCCCCTCCAATATTCTGCCGGTTTTGTGGAATCCCGCTTCGACGGAACCGAAACAATATTTCTCGCGTTTTATAATTATTTCGGGTTTGGGTGCTCGGGGCTTTCCTTCACTGAGAGGTTTGCCCTGCGACTTGTCACTAATCGCATATCGGAAACTAGCTCCGTTGCTCAAATTTGTCCCTGCATTTGCTGGTTGGTGTCAGCACGCGTTACCATGGTCCGCCGCTCTGCGCGCTAGATCGATGGCCCTCGTTGATCCGTACTGACCGCAATTCGCAATTGTCATGAGGATTCCTCCCAATAGCTTGTTCTTTATAAGATTTTGAATCTTTGGCATGATTTTTAAAGAGTTCATGAAAACTTAGAGAGCGTTCTACGATCCATTCGGATCAGGGGAGCAACCAGCTTTGGATGGAAGTGAATCCAGGCTAGGAGTTGATGGCTAGGGTTTGATAGTCAGTTGCCCTAGCTAGGGTTTAGAAAGCATTGGAGAAGTTCTAGCTTGTGATAAGCTTGAAAGACTTTCTAATACCAGCTTTTGATAAGCTCAAAAGAATTTCTTCTACCAGCTTTTGATAAGCTGTCAATATGTACTTGTAACTTCATCTTATGTCTATATGAAGATTTTTTACTGTCCAAACTTTCTGTACTCTCAGTTCCGATTTTCAACTTATGTTCTTATTATGATTGAGTAGTTTCTAAATCTGGTAAGTTTCAAAAGTTAGTTATGCATGCTGATTTAACATAACAGTGAATAGATTTTGTTAAGTGATTTAACAGATTTTGCTATGTGATGTAACAAAGTAAGTGGTTTAACAAACATATACAAGCTAAGTGGGCTGAATTATGTCTGTAGCTGCAAATAAGTAATTTTCAGATCTGTTATATGTTAGAAATTGTCCCCTATGGCTAGAAAATATTTCCTTTGAAGTACATTTGTTCAATGTTAATTTTCTTGGGCTGACTTGTGTATTTGGTTTGACGAAAGTGAAATATATACACTTTATATTTCACAATCAGCTGTAAGGCTGAAAGTTCACAGGAAATAGATCTCAGGAACCTCAAGGATGAGGTGAAACTTCTGAATTTGCATTGAACTGCAATTTCCTAAAATTTCATCACCAACTATGGTACCTTCAAATGTCACATCATGCATGCTTCAAAGCCCTCCTACAGCAGCTCTACAAGATTACTTATTTTTTCCATTTTGTGGCAAGCACTAGTATGACCAAATGCCTTGCAGCTACGGCCTACTCTGATAACATTGCTCCTCAACCCATGCCACACAGATATCAAAGCATATTGTAACAAAAACTCATAAAACAATCAGACACACTCAACACCAACACCACCACGAAGTATTATCCTGAATGTGTGTAATTGCCTTCTGTAATACTACCAAGTCTTCCTCAGCCTTGGATGTCATGAGTGTATTTGCTTTTTCTTTGACATCTTCCTCTAGCACCAGTTGGTGGGTTTTGAGGCCCCATGAGCCCAAGCCACTCACCCATAGTTTTAAAAACCGGAACCGGTGATCGGATGGTCCACCTAATTAATGAACCGGTTTCAAACCAGGACTGGTCAGGTCTTAATGAACCGGTTTTTTTAAAAAATACATTAAATAATTAATTTTTAATGAAAAAAAAAACTATTTTTAAAATTTAAAACCATGACTCCAAGCCAATAGAGACAAAATATGCAAAGTTTGTTCATTTATATACCATATAAAGGTGAATACATCAAAACAGCACCGAGTGCAATACATATCAGCAACAAAATACATAATCAATGAGGCTCTAAATGGCCTCTAGAGTCTGAAAACATTGCTCTAAGCTATAGGGCCACTGACCTACTCAGTGATCAACAACATGATCACTCCTCATCATGATCAAACTCATCACCACTACTAGACAAGAGATCATCAACATGAGCTACATAAATAATATGGCTCAGAGTTTGAGGACTCCTAAAACTCTACAACTTTAGTAGTAGTAGTAACAAAAATAGACATCAAAACTACAAATCACTGATCAACATGGTCACTCATGAAACTCATCATTGATTCAGCGCTACTAGAAATGGGATCATCAACAAGAGATACATAAACATCATCTAGCTCAAAGTCTTCAGACTTGGATTGCTCAACCTTATAACATGATAGAAATTGAAAAGGTTTAACATGCCTAACCAATGATTTTGGTTTGAGTGAAGGGTTCATCTCCTCAACCTTATAATGTGGTAGAAAAAGATTAGCATGCCTAACCAGTTGTTTTCCTTTGAGTGAAGGGTACATTCTTGTTAAGGCCATGGTAGAGGAGTTCAACAATCAATACCACCAACATCAACCAAATTCAATAATCAATGCCACCAACATCAAGGTTCTTAAAGGGCTTCATGCTCTTGATCAAATGTCAATCTCATACCCTCACGCATGATAGAATCAAATGGAAACATTGCAAACCCCCAAACCATGAAATCCTAAAAACCATTAAGTCTGTTGAATTTTGAGTGAAATCTAAAATTCTAGTTTCTCCATATGAAATCCAATGAGGTCAAAACCACTCTCAAGCATCGTGAGTCATTTCTTGGTAATGTTAAAAATTTAACTAAAAGGATGAAAATGAGAAATAAAGGAAATGTCACTTTTACTTTATGAATTTAACATTACCACTAATTGCCAACATTGCTAGAGTTGAGATGTGTCAGGCAACTGAGAGGGTAGGCATGATTTGCTTAGAAGGACTATTTTTGGAGGAAAACAACCCCGAATTTCCCTCAAAACAGCTTAAAAACTTAGAAAACTGCATTTTGTAGGGTCTATCGTTGCCCTGACAATAAACCAGTCAGCTAAGTCACCTAACACGTGAATTTGGAATTTGACGGATACGGGGATTCGACTGTCGGATACGGACATGTTGACCCCCCGAAACAGGATACGTTCAAATACGTTATATATTATTTTATTAAAAATATATATATATATATATATTAATTATATATATACGTATATATACATATATATTAAAAATATATATATATATATATATATATATATTAATTATATATATATATATATACATATATATTAAATATATATATATATATTAATTATATATATATATATTAAAAAAAAAATATATATATATATATATATATTAAAAATTAGATATTTCTTACACAAATTCTCATTCATGATACAAATTCATTGATTTCAAACATAGATCTTCATCTAGATGTAAGTTTTACTATTTACAAAGTAAGTTAGTAACATTATGCATAGTGATAGTACATACAAAATTCAAATAATACATATTCAATTCATCAATGATCCAATAGGAGAAAGACAAGATAGTAAGATAAAAATATTGACAATTGTAGTTTTCTCATTAAGTCATCAAAATCAAAATGTGTTACATAGGTAGTGCAATGCCAATGGCAAATAGAAATAGAAAATACAAAACAACAACAAGTATACAAGCCTCAAGGCAGTAGGTAGTTCATGACTCATGAGTCATCAATCCTCATAGTCATCATCAAAATCAGCATCACTGTCCTCATCCTCATGGTCACCACTGCTCTCCTCTGTTGCATCCTCCTCCCCTATATCCAAAGTCATCTCTGCATCGGCTGGCATGGAGGATGACCCCTCTACAGTATCACCACCATCAAATTTGACAGGCTCTAACACTGGATCATTTAGATCCATGTTGGCCAATGCCAACTCAACACTGTTGTCCAAGCCCATATCATCAGAAAAGACATCCCACGTCTTTGTCTTTCCCTTCAACCACTCTTCCCTCTACCTGTAAATAAGACAAAGGTTGGTGTGCACATACACCATTGTCTCTGCCTTGGACTGCTCAAGCCTGCTCTTCTTAACACTATACAAATTCCCATATGTGCTCCAATTCCTCTCGCAACAAGAGGATGAATTCACCTGAGAGAGGAGCCTCATGGCTAACTGTTGTAGAGGAGGGCTTGTTGCCCCATGATTTGCCCACCAGGAATAGGGCTTCTTAGCCCCCTGACTCTAATTAGATCATATCCCGCAAATCAACCAGTGCCAATGGAAAACTCTGCAAAGGCATCCTCCACCTCATCAAGCAATGCTCTATCCTAAAAAACCCACCTAAATGCATCTTCCTCCCCTGTGAGATTTCCCCATCCATTTGAGGAGGGAATCTGTGGGAAGGTCCACCATTCAACCACTCATGGTTGTAGTATTTTGAGTTCAATGAGTGAGCCAAACAATATAAAGGTGTGCAATTCTTGTCCCATCTGCTGACAAGAATATCCTGTATAGTGGTGAAGAAGGCCTCTAGTGATGTCTCATACTCGGGGCACTCACTCTGTAAAATAATGCTCCTCACAGACTCAATCATGAAATCCCATCCCTCATAAACCTCTCCTAGGATGGGTTGGTATGTATCTGCAAATCGAAGCAAAGAAATGATAGGGTCCATGATCTGAATAAGTAGATCTACCCTCTCCCACCAAGCATCATCTAGCACTGTGTCCTTCACTCTTTTAGAAGTTGATCTGTCTTTCTCCAAAAAGACCAAAACTCTGAAATAACCATGGCCCCAAGAGCAGTCTTGACCTCCCTCAACCTCTTCAACATGATGAATGAAGAGGCAAACCATGTATCTGCAATCTTCAACAGTGATAGATTGCTATACTCCTTGTAGATAGTGAGGGCATTTGTATGATTTTGTACAAAGTTACGGATATGTCGTGCATCCTCAATAATGTTACCAATCCAAAGCACATCAGAAGCAATGAATTTCAGTGCTAAGTTCAATGAATGGACAATGCAAGGTGTCCAAAACACTTATGGATATTTAGCTTCCACAATCATGCCAACAGCCTTGCAGAAAAGTGCATTATCTGTAATGATTTGCAGACAAGAATCAACACCTACATCTTCAATAACTTTAATAAACAACTCACCCATATATTGTGCATCCTTGTATTCTCCAAGTGTATCCACTACTTTCAAGAAAACTAGACCATTCAAGGAAGACACCATGAAGTTGATGAGTGGGTGTCATGCTGGATCTGTCCATCCATCAAAAACAATGCTAACCCCAGATGTTGGCCATGATGCTTTAATAGGCTCAAGCATTTTTTGCACCTCTTTTTTTGCCTTCATCAACAATGTGGTTCTAAGCTTCTCTGAACCAGGAGGCACATACCCTGATGGAGCCCCTTGAGTTAGAACTCGACACATCTCAATAAATAGAGGTGAGCGTGCAACATTAAAGGATGTGAATTTTTGAGAGAGAAAAAAGGCAATAGTGAGATCAAGTTCTTCCCGTTTCTCCTTTTGAAAAATCTTGTCCATTGGACCAAGTGAAATTGCCTTTCTTTTTGTTGTTTGTCCCCCATTAGAACTCTCAAATGGGAATTTGTTGTTGCCTTTCCTCAAAATTGGAAGGGGTTCATCATTCTTAGTTTTTTTATTTTGCAACCACATTTGCCATACCAACATTGGACTCTCTTTCCATTTCTTTCCTCTTTGGGAAACCCACTTTTGTACAAGCTCTAACTCCACAACCTAGTAAAGCCAACAAATGGCCTTTCACACGGAAATATATGCTCGTGAAAGTATTCTGGCAAAAGTTGCATCTTTAATTCACATTGCTTCCTCCCTTCACCTTGTTGCTTGGCCCTTGCTCTCTTGTGACATATTTCCACAAGGGATATTTCTCAATGTTACATTGAGAAAGAAGTCTTCCCTCAACATTACTTGCAATGGAGGGAATACTTGCAGCAGACTCTGATGAAATTGGGGGAGGAGGGGCATCTCCAATGGGGACATTCTTCCCCTTCTGTTGCCCCGTCCTTGCTGCCCTTGATTGAGCCATGAATACTGTAAAAAAAAATAAACAAAAAATGCACAAATTTGTAAAAGAAAGGCATATGCAAACTGTTGTAATAAAATGCAAAAAAATAGAAAAGAAATGCACTTACCTGTTGCTTGAATCTCCTTGAAAACGCTCCCACACCTTTTGCTCCTTGCTCCAAACCCCTCACAGCAAACCCACAGCAAAAGAGAGAAGTGAAAGTGAATTAAAACAACAGCAACTCGCCTTTTTTATGTCGCGCGGGTGACTTTTTCCGGATTCATGTCCGGAAATCGTGACACGTTGTGTTCGATTGGGACACGATCCGGATTCGATCGTGTCCCAATCGAACACGATGTGTCACGATTTCCGGACACAATTTGGCACGAATCGTGTCAGATTCGACGAATTCGCAACATGTTAGCCCTTTTTAGCAAATCTGGTTTCATAGTCGGCTGGTTTATGATGGAATCGGCCAGTTTGACCATAAACCAACTAGTTCCTTCATAAACTAACCGGTTTGGTCTGGTTTTTGTGAAATTTTGGCGAAATGAACCCTTCAACCGGGTTTTTTTGGCCGATTTGACCAGTTTTCGGTTCAAGACAGCCGGTTTTTAAGACTATGCACTCACCTAAGGACATCATTTGATAGCCTCTTGGTGTTGACATCTCCATTATGAATGTAGATGATGAGAATCATTACCTCTCCTTTACTTTGTTGAAGGGCCTATCTGCTTTAGATTACGAGGTCAAATACACTCAACATCAACACCACCAAGATTACTAGGCCTTCTTTCGATTTCTATGGCTTCCCTAAACTTGCGGTGATGGAAATGACTAATCCTAGCAATGACCTAGGCCTCTTCAATGAAGATGTGATGTTTAGTCTTTTCCGCATGTTCTGCGAAAGTTGAGGATTGGGTTCTCCCATGTTTGATGTCAGTTGCGTGCTCATGAATCCTTTGATTTATTGAGCAACCAATCTCACCAATGTAGGGAGTCCCACAAGAACATGGGATGACATAAACACCTTTCATATTATTCATTTATTTATTTATTTTTATTTTTATTTTTATTTTTATTTTTTATATATATATATATATATATATATATATATATATATTTATTTATTTATTTATTTACTAATCAATTCTATGATCTATAGTATCTCAATCTTATTTCTATTTAATAGTATTACTAACCATTTTAATATTCAGTATCCCCCTAAACAATTTTATTATCACTTTTTAATATTATTAATCCTCCTTTTATTTATTTAATGACTCTATTAAATTATTTTTATTAGTTAATATTGGGGATTTGAATAGGATTAAACCATTAATATTAATACTATATATAATAATATTCATTAATAGGGTTAAAAGTTTTAATAAAATTAATTACTTTATTATAACTTCTTATTTTATAATATTATTTTATCATAATTTTAATTTATTTTCCTTACCCTTTTTGGTCAAAACCTTCCTAATTTCTGCCCTTAGTCAAACTAGTTGTTACTCGCTAACAGCTAGTTAGCAGCTCTCTACACCTATTTATTACAATGCCTGGATCTGGTTCCTCGTCTTATCCTGAAGATGAACCACACTGGCTGGTTCGAAACGCGTCGATGAGAATATCTCTTATGCGATCTTTCCGAAAGATGTTGTTAAAATTATTATGGATCACAGAAGTCTTAACTCAAAAAACTTTTCATATCCTTTGGGTCCACCAGGTCTTTTACTGATCTTAGGGAGCTCCAAATGGTGTTTCGGGGCCTAAAGGTTGAGGGGACCTTATGCTTCCTAAGGATCCTTGCAATCTTGTTAGTGGTCCCTTGGATAAATGGAAGATGCATACCAGAAAACCGGTCTTTGGGTTCTTTTATAATCTTTGGACCATTGTCATCCTTAAGGAAAGCTTTCAGACATTGGTGCCTACTATACCCATTATTATTAAAAACATTGAGGAGGTGGTTTTTCTCATCTTTTAGGTGGTTTTCATCAGAAAATCTCAATGCTCGAGTAGCTAATGTGTTGAGAACACCCAACTTTTGAGCAGGGAAATGATGGGAACACCCGAAACAACCATTGTTTCACATCCATGCCATTTAAGGTTAATTCTCTTGCTCTCATGGTCCTCTAGCCTAGACTCCATCCGAACCACCATCGACAATTTGTCTCCATGACGCTAAGGACTTTGTATGGCTTCTGCTACAGCCATGCTTCTACACCATTGCTAGGGATTGGAATCCTTTCTCCCACCAAATACTTGCTTGTGAAGACTCTTTTCTTTGGCATCACTCCCATACGCAAAACACAACAACATGGCTAACCAAATGTGCAATGGGAGACTTCACAAATGCATTTGGGCAATGCACTGAGGACATTAACAACAGAGCTACAGAGGCCCCTTTTTACTGGTGTTTTCTTTCATTCACATTTGCCTTGTAGAAGAAATATTCTCTTGTTGCTATACATATATTTGCTTGAAGATTTTAAGCTTGTTTTGCTTCATCTGTTATAGTTATTCCTTTTCCTGTTTCTTTCTTAGTTTAACACGTTTAATTAAGGGAGAAATCATGAACATAGGCCTTTGGAAATAGATAGACATTCTCAAGGTCCTGTTACTCATTTTTGTTTAGCCCTAAAATGGCACCCGATAAGAGTATTATTTGTAGTTTCCAAGGTCATGCCAGGATTATCCATACGGGATAAGCCAAAAGTTTTCATGGTGTAGTTCTCAAGTAGGATTCTTATAACGTATCTTTTATTCTTGCATGCATGCCTCTAGTAAATAGTAGATATTCGATGATTGTGGAATTTTTATTGCACTTAAGTGGCTGGATAAGGATCTGAACTCATAAATAACTGAATGCTGTTAAAACCCTGAATTTGTATGATCTATTCATCTACGAATAGCTAATAGGTTATCAATAATAAATGGTATGTAATGGGACAGTGACTAAAAGTGGATCTAAGGCAAACCAGCAAGGAGATCAAGAGTAGACAGCAGAGAGTGTGGCGAGCAACATTTGAGTGAAACCGCTGCCAAAGTGGTTTTGAGGCACTCCCTTGCAAACAGATGTTCGAGAACTCAATTCCCATGGAGCAGTCCAACAGACATATCCAATGAGCACAGACATTTTATTCCATTCCATTACAGGATACAGGATTTGTTGCATCAAAACCTGAGCTTGTTGATCTTTGCCATCGCATGGCAGATCCAGTGAGTTATAGGGTCAATCTCCCAAATAGTAGTCAAAAGATAGGTTGCCGTAGTGTCAAATAATATTCACAGAGAAAACTATATCCGTGCCATAACGCCATTGTTCTCTTTCAGTCTGACAAACAGAAATGAGACATGGAGACATTACATTACATGTGCGCCTGATGACTTACCTGGTATACCACGAATCCGAGCAGCGCAATGACGATTAAGAAGGAAAGTAGCCATAATAACACCTCCCAGGCCATGAATAACCCAATCCAGCAAACTTCAAATACTTTCCTGTAACATCAATTAGAGGCTTCCAGACATTGTGTTTACTGATAATGATGCCTCTCGATACAGACACATTTAATAAAATGTCCTTTAAACTCCAATTCCGTTTAGGGCAGGAGTTTCACATTTACAGAACATAGTCTCCTCCTGCGAGTTCAATTAAAGCTTCACTGTATTAGTGAATCAAGCAGGCGCGGCTGTTCGCTCACCGGTGGCACAACGCGGCACGGCGGAACAGGTTTGAACAGATGGAAAGGCCAGCCTGGTGGATTTATTTTGCACCGTCTCACTCTTTTCTTTTATTTTTTTAAGTATTTGGTTTTGTTAAAATTATTTTATTTTATGAAAGAGTAGGTTCGGACCATGGGCCACTAATGCCTTTTGCCCTTTTTCTTTGAAAAAGTAAACCATGGTATTGTTTGGTGTGAATTTGTGCTACCTTTAATCAAAGGAGTTGTGTAACGAGGTGGAGGAATTGCTTGGACGGCTAAAAGTGGCCGGAATCAGGGTAAAAAAATTTCAAAAAATCTTGTAGAGGCAGTGTTTGAATTGTGTTTTTGATGGTGGGAATGGATTCAGCACCATCAAAAATGTCTAGAATATCTAAAATTTTGAAGTTTAACAACTGTAACTTGGATTTACAAAAATCTGTGCGAGATTTTCTTTAAATATAACGGGAATTTCCATAATTTTCCGAGCAACTCCTCCGCCTTGTTAGACTACGCTTTAATCAAATAGTAAATAGAAAAGTTGTTTGTAACTAACCGTCAACAAAAAAAAGCAAACCAAATTTTCACCAACAACATAACATGCCTATATAGTTTTAATAAATATAAGAAAGTTACATCTATATAATTATGTTTACCCGATATAGACACATTGGTTTATTATATTTTATAGTGAAAAGTTGAGGATGGAAATTATTTTTATGAAAATTAAATTATAAATTATTTATTTAATTGATAGTCAAATTTGATTGATTTTTTTTATCAATAAATAAATAGATTTTCACTTAATATTAAAATTAATCTCAATCTAATTACAAAAAATGACATATACTAAAATATTCATATTTTCTCTTTCAAATATATAATTGTGTTTATTCTTTCACTTTTAATTTGGCTAATATAGTTAAATATAGCTACTCAAAAGGCTAATGCAATTATTAGTCTTTACCAAGACAAGGCTCTATCAATCTATTTGCTTTTGACTATCTATTAATTGAGTTTTGACTAATATATTCTATAATGTTTAACTTCAAAACTCCAGCGTTGGAGTTTTGGTGTTTGGAATCGATTTGCCATTGTCCCACCCGTGTTAATAAATTTATATATATATATATTATTGAAAAATTAACTTGTAATCTTCTCATTGGTTCATATTTTAAAGGTCTTATTTCCACCTTCATGACATGTGCATTGGAGCATAACCAGCCTAGATCCATCTTAACTCCATATCTATCAAGCCCTGAGAGGTATCAAATCTCAAGGTGCAAACTTCTTTTTAAGTTGAATCTTTTAATATTAATATTAGGGTTGATAATATTTTTTTGCATGGTATTAATAATAATTTGGCCCATAGGCTTCACCTAAATAAAACACTTTTTTGAGTGTTAGTAAGTATAAAGAGGTTTATGAAGTAAATATAAAAAGAGCTTTTGTTTATTTACTATACCTTTGGTTTATTTATATTTTTATTTATTTATCATATCACTTTTATTTATCATAGTATTTGGCCTATAGGTTTGGTATATAATTAAATGTTGATTTCTAATCCTATTTGATATATTTTTATTTATTTGTCATACCTCTTTATACCTCTTTTATATTTATTTATTTATTTATTTACCATACCTCTTTTATAAACATGGTATTTGGCTCATGGTATTAATAATTATTTGTCCCATGGTATTTGGCTCATAGGCTGCACCTAAATAGAACCTCTTTTTTGAGTTTTCGTAGATATAAGGAGGTTTATGGAGTAAGTATAAAAAGAGGTTTTATTTATTTAACATACCTCTAGTTTATTTATCATATCTCTGAAGTTAAAATAAAAAGTAAAAAAAAAAAAAAAAAAGTTTTATTTATTTACCATTTCTCTGGTTTATTTATATATTTTTTATTATTTACCATACCTTTGGTTTATTGATAAAAAATTTTATTTACCATACCTCTAGTTTATTTATAAATTTTTTTATTTACCATACATCTTTTTGAGTGTTAGTAAACCTCTTTATATTTTAAATTTATATTGTGTTTATACATAATAATAATTAGATTGATTTTTAAATAGGGCCGACATTAGATTAAAAATGTTAAATGTTAAACATTACGTTTACACTTAAATGTTTACGTTTTTACGTGAGATCTACTCCCATACTGGGTTGTAGAGTGCCTCTTGGCGCAATGAAATAATCGTTCTTTCAACCACATTCTATGTTGCCCTCGAGGTTTGTGCAACTTCCATCACTATCATTATTGTTAAAGTTAATGGAGAAATGTATTCTTGGAGTGAGTCACTTCATTAGTTACATGTGAGACTTAGATTATGAATTTGTTCATATTTTCTAGGAGGTTGTTCTAACCTCCCTATTTGCTTGTAAACTATTTATTCATGGAGATTAATGATGAATGTGTAGATCGTTTTGCGTGAAGCCCTCACCTAAGAGCTACTTAGTTTGATGAATAAAGTCTTTGTCTTCCATTTTTAACATGGTATCAAAGCTTTAGGGGTTGAGTGAGGTAAAGTCGAAGTGCTTTGGTGATTGGGTGAGTGCCTAGAGCAAGATTGTGGCCCTAAGTGGTGCAAAGAAGGCCTAGTGAGGAGGCGGAGCACAGAGAAAGTTTGGAAAAAAAAATTTGCTTGATCAGCACTCTTTTTGGCTCAAGAAACGCGCTTTTCTCTGTTGACTAGCACCCTTCATTGAGAGACAATTGCATTGTTCGACCTCCTCTTAATGAAATTCGTTGCAGTGCAGGCCATCAGTGCGCATTTGGAGGCTAAAAACGTGCTGCTCCATTGACCAACCCGTTGAACGCTGAGAACGTGGCGACTTGGCACAGTGATCTGCTAATGTGATGAGCGTAGAGGTTGAGATCCCCCTGGTGGATCGTGGAGGTTGAGATCGTCCGATGTGAAGGCTGCAGAGAATCTGGTGTAGAGAGAGGCGATCGAGAGTTGTTGTTCGAGTGGATTTGCTGGTCAATTCCACCAAGGTTGGCAGGTCGAGTTGCTCGGATCATGGTGGCAACTACGTGCGAGGTGTTGTGCATGTTCGATGGTGCGTGCAAGGTGTTGTGCTTGTTCGGTGGTGGCAGCTGTGTGCTGGTGAGGATTCCAATGCTGAGAGATTCAGAGCTTTAGTTTACTGGAGCTTCCATACGAATACAGCGCATTGGAACTAGTTATTAGTGGTGAGATTATGAGCCTAGCGTATGTCACTTATTATAACAAGGCTTTGGAGCAGTTGGAGGAGGCTTGTGCTAAGAGAAACCTTGGAGTTGTTGTATCTCTTCAGAGTGTCATCAAATCCATGATCGAGGGCCTTTTTACGCTAATTCGACTGCAGAGGTAGCTTGTGGCATAGATCTGGTGCAGTGGAGGCGTGGTGAGGCTGGTGTTGTGGTGTGATCCTTCATTGTGGTGTGGTGTGGTGAGTTGCCTTCTGTCGGGAAGCTCTCTACCCCCCTTGGAGCCTCAGGACACCATCAAATCCACGAAGAGGGCATCCATTGTAATGTGAATTCGATTTCAAGTTCGGTATAGATTTGATCCTGAATTTGTGGTATGGTACACGTTCGAATTCACATTTTTGAATGTAACGAATTCAATTGCGACTGTCTGTGTAGAGTTTCTATCGTTGGTGGTCTCATTGAACAGACCCAGCCACATGCCCAAACAGTTCGCGGGAGGCTCAGACCCAAATGACACCATGAAAAAAAAACAAGTCCGTCTGCGTAACTTGAAAGATTGTTGGAATTTTGTAATCTGTTGTTTATAATGAATTGAAACTGAGTTTGGAAGTCGCCAAGTTATTGAGAACGTTTCCACAGCATGATTGGTTTTTTGTATAGAGCCCAACCAAAGCTCCAATCAAAATTGTCATTAATAGTGCTTTTTTGAAAGGTATTGTTGTTTGTGATCGTTGTTTTTTTTTTCGATCAAAAGAACTGTTTGTGAGAGGTCATTTTTTTTGGCGCATTCAAAAAGGGGTACAATTTTTTAAAAGAATGTTCTAAGATTGTATTTTTTTTAAATGAGGGAGAGGGTTTTTTTTTTAAGAGAAAATGTGCACATATATATATATATATATAGAGAGAGAGAGAGAGAGAGAGATCCCTTCTCTGGATCTGGAGATAAATCCATCCTTTTAATCAATTGTTGGAGGACAAAGTTTCCTTTGAGGGAGACCTTTCAAGATGAATAACCATATGGCAAAGGCATATTTGAATGAGAGCAATAAGCTCGACGGATCCAATTACTCTAATTGGAAATTTAAGTTGCAGATCCTGTTGGAGGGCAAAACACATAGGTGATTGCAAGCGGTGATGAGTTGAAGCCGACCCTAGCTACAGGTGGAACAACAATGACAATCCACGACTAGGAAAAGAGGGAGAACAAAGCAAAAGTATTGTTAAAATTGTCAGTGAAAGACAGTATTATCCCTCACATTCATGAATGTAAATCAACAAACGACATCTGGAAAACCCTCAAGAACCTGTATGAGATCAAAAACACAAATCACCTGTTGTTTTTGAAAAGCAAGATTCTCTCCATTAAAATGGAGGAGAATGAATCAGTGGCTGCGTTCATCTCTTGAATCAAGGAGCTCAGAAATAAGTTGGGTGACATAGGAGAGACAGTGTCAAACATTGATCTGGTCATAATCACCATGAATGATATGACTGATGACTATCAGATGTTTATCACATGCTTGAATGTGAGAGAGAAAGCCCCCTATTTCAAAGAACTGACAGGGATCTCGATGCAAGAGGAAGAGAGGCGGATGACTTTGAAACCCCAGAGTTTAGATCTTGCTCTAATAGTGAAGAAGAAGCCCTTCAAAGGGAAGGAAAATGCATGACAGAAAGGCAGAAGTACACCACAGAGAAAACCATCTCAAGGTATGTCCTCAAACATAAGTGATTCATGACCCAAATGTTTTTATTGTGGTAGAGTTGGTCACATAGCTAAAAACTGCTAGAAGAAGAAGTTTGATGAAGGTCGCCATAAACATAAGAAGCATGCAAGACACTTTGTTGATGAAGATCAAAATCAGAATCTCAAATTGTTTGTATCTGATTTTGCATTCTCTGCTGAGGATGATGAAGCAAAAACTTGGTTTGTGGACTCAGGAGCTTCCACTCACATGACAGGTAACAGACATTGGTTTGAGAATTTTAAAGAAACCAGTAGTGGTGCAAATATCTACCTTGGTGATGATAGAGGGTACTAGATCAAAGGGTATGGTAATGTTCCTGTCGCCTTTTCCTGATGGAAATATTAGACATATTCAAAATGTAATGTATGTACCCAGAATAAAAAAAGAATTTGATCTATGTTTCTATGATAACATATCAGAACCTTAAGGTAGAATTTTTTAAGTCTTATTGTGTTATTAAAGATCTGTTGGATCGTATGAAGCCAATTGCATCAGGTATTTGAGTGGGAGGATTGTATAAGATGAACATGAGAAGCGCACTACACCAAGCCTTTACCTCATCAGTTATGACTGCAAAAGACTTATGGCATCAAAGATTCAATCATATCAACTTCAATGACCTACTGCTACTTCAGAAATGAGGTATGGTCAATGGTCTTCCTGTTTTAAAGAATGTTCATGTTGATTGTGAAGCATGTGCTCTTGGGAAGATGCATAGAGATGAGTTTCCTGCAAATGTAGATAGAAAGAAGAGAGATATACTAGAGCTTGTGCACACTGATTTGTGTGGGTCGATGCAAACAAGGTCATTAGGAGGTGCCTATTATTTCCTATTATTTGTTGATGATTGCATGAGATTTACTTGGGTATATTTTCTCAGAAATAAGATTCATACTTTTGAGTATTTTAAAGAGTTCAAAAGCATGATTGAAAAACAAACAGGAAAATTCATCAAAATTCTCTGCTCGGATCAAGGGGGAGAATACAAGAAGGGTGGTTTCATCAAATATTGCAAGGACCATGGGATAGTTCAGCAGTTCACAGTACCCCACACTCCTCAATAGAACGAGGTTGCAGAGAGGAAGAACAGAACCCTTGTGGAGTGTGCTCGAAGCATGTTAAAAGGTAAGAACATGTCTAATGGCTTTTGGGCAGAAGCAATAAATACTGTAGTATATTTGAAGAATAGGAGTCCAACAAAAAACCTTGATTTTAAAACTCCATTCGAAGCTTTATTAGGTTTTAAGCATGCAGTTAATCATTTAAGAGTTTTTGGCTCCAAATATTTTGCTCATGTTCCAAAAGAGGATAGGAAGAAACTGGATTCAAAGGCCATTAAATGCATTTTTTTTGGGTACTGCACAGAGTTTAAAGCTTATAAATTGTTTAATCCCTCTACTCATAAAGTGTTTGCAAGTAGAGATGTAGTATTCCATGAGCAGGTTGATGATGGAAACCATGATAGAAGCAATGAAGAATGGCACATGCCTTTGCTGGTGGAAGATGGAAGTGATGAGCAACAACAACAGCAAGAAAAGGGCGATGTGGATGGTACAGATGCAGGTGGCAGGCCAAGCCCACCAAGGGATGATCAGAACAAATTTGAATCCAGTCCACCACTCAGGAGATCAGGTAGGAAAATTCAGTTGCCAGCCAGATATAGGGATCATGCTCTTATAGCTAGAATGTTAAATGTTGTTAAACCCTTTAATTATAAAGAAGTGAGTCAATATAGGGAATGGAGGGCATCCATCGAAGAGGAATTTGAGTCAATACTGAAAAACAAAACCTAGGATCTAGTTGAACTACCTGAAGGCAAACAACCCATAGGTTGCAAATGGTTATACAAGCCTAAATTTAAAGCAGATGGGAGCATAGACAAATATAAAGCTAGGTTGGTTGCAAAGGGGTACTCACAGAAAGAAGGCATAGAATATGAGGAAACCTTCGCCCCTGTAGCTAAATTAAACACAATCAGAATGTTAATTGCCTTAGCTACCAAACATCATTGGATGATACACCAACTAGATGTGAAATCTGCATTCTTAAATGGGGAATTAAAAGAAGAAGTGTATTTAATGCAACCTGAAGGGTTTGTTAAATAGGGGGAGGAACATTTAGTCTGTAGATTGAAGAAAGCATTGTATGGACTAAAACAGGTACCCAGGTCGTGGTATGATAAAATTGATTCATTTTTCCTACATCATAGTTATAAAAGAAGCAAGAATAACCCTAATCTGTATATTGTGTTTGATGAAAAGGGGCAAATTGTTTTGATTTCTTTATATGTATATGATCTTATCATTACAAGAAATGCTGATGAACTCATTAAAAAAATCAAAGAGCAAATGTCACAGGTTTTTTAGATGAAAGACCTCAAAGAGTTACACTATTGTTTTGGTTTGGAAGTCTGGAGAGATTCTAGCCAGACATTTCTGTCTCAGGAAAGTATGTCAGGAGTCTATTGAAAAAGTTCAAAATGGATCAGTGCAAAGCAGCATCAGTGCCTTTACAACAGAATACCAAACTTCAGAATAATGATGGTTCAAAGGAGGTTGATGCAACACTGTATAGACAACTGGTTGGGAGTCTAATTTACTTGACTACAACTAGGTCAGATTTGGATTTTGCAGTCAGTGTATTGAGCCAATTCATGTCAAAGCCTCTTGAGAATCATTGGGCTGCAACGAAAGGCGTCTTAAGGTATCTTCAAGGAACCTTAGACTTTGGTATTAAATATACTGATTCGTTTGATGTTAGATTGACAGGTTTCTCAGACTCAGATTGGGCCGGAAATCTAGATGACCAACGATCCATAACAGGTTATGCTTTTAGCATTGAGTTCAAGGTCATTGCATGGAGCAGCAAGAAGCAGAACATTGTATCCTCGTCTTCAGTAGAAGCAGAGTATCAAGCAATGTGTGCAGAAACATGTGAGGTAGTTTGGTTGAAGGAACTTCTCCATGATGCCAGGGAAGAACAAAAAGATGCAACTGTTATCAGATGTGATAACCAGAGCTCAATCAAACTTGCAAATAATCTAGTGTTTCATAAAAACATAAAGCATGTTGATACAAAATTTCACTTTGTTAGCGAGAAGTTTCAATCAAAGGAAATCCATATTGAATATTGTAATACTTGTGACAATGTTGCAGATATTTTTACTAAGCCTCTTGGAAGAATTAAATTTGAGTTATTTAGGGAGATGTTAGGAGTGCTAGTGAACCCTTTCTCCATTAAGGGGGAGTGTTAAAGTTAATGGAGAAATGTATTCTTGGAGTGAGTCAATTCATTAGTTACATGTGAGACTTAGATTAGGAATTTGTTCCTATTTTCTAGGTGGTTGTTCTAACCTCCCTATTTGCTTGTAAACTATTTATTCATGGAGATTAATGATGAATGTGTAGAGCGTTCTGCCAGAGGCAGTCTCCAGGTGAAGCCCTCACCTGAGAGTTGCTCAGTTTGATGAATAAAGTCTTTGTGTTCCATTTTTAACAATTACTCAAGTCATTATTTCATGCCAATTTTTTGCAAGCATATGACAATTATTCTGGAGGAATATGATATGTTATTATCAATTCTCTCCCGAGCTCTTGTCTCTGCAATAATAAATTTGGGTTCTTGCTTCTTTCCTTCATCGTTCTTTGGTTAGTATGTATGTGAGGTTGCATGATCAAATGCAAAATTTTGCTTTCAAAATTATTTCAAGAGTATGAAGAGTAGCATTTGTCAAAGCCATGTACCTTTGTGTGCACTTTTTTCCTTTTGAATTTATTGGGTTGGTGTATTGGTAGATAGGAACCATATGAAATTATGTTTGGTGTATGAATGAATTGAACAGTTACTCCGCGAGATCGGGAGAATGTGTGGAGAAGCATGTCCAATCTAGGGAGTAACATCAATACCAAGTCGATTGGTTCAGAAAAAATCGACAAAGCAGAACCACAGAGCCCTATTGTTTATGATTGGTATTATTTCTAATTACTAGATTGTGGTTTCCAAAATATTTTAGAAATTCGACGAACAGAGTTAAATAGTTAACTTCAACTTTGTTTCACTCTCTTTTTGTTCATCAAATTTCCGAAATATTCTTATTATTTAACTTCAACTTTGTTTCACTCTCCTTATGCTCATCAAATTTCTGAAATTTGTAATCTACATAAGGATGACCATCTAATTCTCTCATGCTTCAGAATTAATGTGTTGCTTATTTCATATGATACTGAAATATTTCATAATTTCCATGGTTAAATTTAGTCCTTAATTTTTCCTTTACTTTTGTGATGGCATACAGGCTCTACAGTGAAGATACTAGATCCATTTGGCACTAAGGACCTGCTCATGTCATTACTATCTCCAACTTCTTGAATCAATACATGATGTATACAGTGTCTATATGTGTACAGTATGTTTGTGTAGTTGGGAATAATATATTCAAGTGTGGTATTGTATTGTAACTACAATACAAAACTAGGTATTTGCAAAGTGAAGTTTAGTGGTAGGGAGTTCGTGGCAACCATGATGTTGGTATGATATGTGCATATAATATTTTCTTAATGGTTTTTATATACATATTTTGTTTTGTTTCTTTGATATATATCACTTGAAATTTGTGTGGAACGATGGAGATGGAGACGAAGAGTGTGAATGAAAGTGAATAAAATAGACAAAACTAAAACATATATGTGTGTTTACAATGATAAAAAATTACATTATCTTTTGTTTAAGTAACGTGTTCACTGTAACCTGTAAACATGATAATCATAATTTGTATGCTAGCATACAAATAATTTTTTTGAACACATCTTGCTAAGCATGCGAATTGAACTTTCAACATAATAATTATAAATTAAATACATCCTCTGAGCGTGTGAATTTAACTAAGGTTAGGTTAAGTTGATTAGCATAATTTGTTTTGTGAATTATATGTTGTTTTATAATTTGTCACTAGTTCCTTGTAAGTAGTTTTTTTTCTCAATTTATTGGATACAAGTTTAGAATACAATTTTATTAGTGTGAATTTTGACCATTATATGGTAGAATTATTTTTTATGTTTACATTTAGCGAAAGCAACTAGAAACAATTGAGTATTTTCTTAAATGCAAAACATCAATTTGCATCATTATTAGTAATTATAAAAAGTAAGACTATAGCAATCAATTTGTTCTTAACATTGGAATTATAATATCAAAGTGAATAGTGAAAGGAAAACTCAATATCGAATCTATATGATCGTTGTTGATGGCGGAGCTCTGGTTCTAGGATTTCACTAAGCGAGGGATGGAGGGCAACAGACACCCATGGAGACACAGGGAGGAGGGAGCTCCGCTCCCTCCTACAATAATATGGTAGTAAACAGAGGAAGAGGAGGGAAAAAGAACAAACCTCCACAACCCTTGGAGATCAAGATAAACAATACCGAAACTTAGAAGGCGAAAGGCAGCAAAACCCATGCAGATCAACGGGCCCACGAAGAAGACTGTCAGGAGGAAAAAGAGGAAGACAGAGGTCAGGGCTCAGAGAACAGAGCCAATATGGGGCCCTGTAAACCCAAAACCATAATTAAACCTCGGGTTATTCTGAATGATCCAGCTCTGCAAGCGCATAGGGATCACATGGCAAACTATGCCATCATACGCAAATTTATGGGAATCTGGCCATTAGAGAAAGCGTTGTACACTTGGATAAAGTACAACTGGAAACCAAAGGGGGAGTTAAATATACATCTTGGATCCAAAGGTTTTTTAACTGTGGTGTTTACGAACATGGAAGACAGAGACAGTATTTTCGAAGGAGGGCCATACTTCTTTACAGCTGTTGGTCTCTATATGATGCCATGGACACTGAACTTCGTGCGAGAACGAGAAACCTTCACTTCAGTACCGATATGGATTAGACTATACTCCTTACCTTTAGATTATTGGATGCTAGAGCCTTTAAAAGCTATAGGCAATAAATTAGGTCTTTTCTTAGAAATCTCAGAGGCAACTCTACGGGGAAAATATACAACCTATGCTCGTATATGTGTGGAGATGGACCTATCAAGAGCCCTTCCATATGAGGTCATTCTAGAAGTCTATGATGAGGAATGGGTTCAAACAATTGACTATGAACATATCTCGTTCAGATGTCACAAGTGTCATGAGCATGGGCACCTATCCAGAGATTGTCCTCTTAATAGAAGGGAGGAAAACCTAAATACTAGCAAAGGGAAAGACCAGACAGGTTTCACCAAAGTAGAAGGAAGAGGAAAAGGAGGGGGAAGGAAGACACAAAAGAACCCTATTGGGAATGATAAAACAAAAAGTTACAACAGGTTTGAGATCTTAGGAGAAAAAGAGGCAAATGGAGGGGAGCAAGAGAGTACAAAGAAGAAGACAGCAAGGGGGAAAGGAAGAGGGACCAACATGGAGTTCACTCAGGAACATAATGAACACACAATGGATCCTTTGAGTACCATGGAAATAGAAAAATACCAGGAAATGTCTCAAAGTGAAAGTGGCACAGAGGATCAAGACTTATAGGAGATCCTAGAAAGGGAAAACCTAGAGCTGGAAAAGTTTCTAGAACAGGGAGGGAACCTAGGAATAAACTCCATCCCTCAGGAGGATGTGGACAAGGTCCAGCAGATATTCCTTAACAAGTCACACCAAATAGCTGCAGGAGTCAAAAGAGGACATGACAACTAGGAAAACAAAGGGACTTCCTCAATAGGATTAATAACAGGAAAACTAACAAAGAATCCAGGCAAGAGGAGGGGAAGAAAAAGACAGAAAGAACTACTACTAGAGTGTGGAAAACTCATTATTGGCTTAGGAAGGATGAAAGACCTTTCCAGTTACTCCTTTAAAACCCCACCTCAATGAAAATCACTACCTGGAACATTAGAGGACTAGGGAGCAGAAGAAAACAGAGGAATCTAGGTAAAAAGATCAAAGAGGAAAAACCTGACATAGTATTCATACAGGAAACAAAATGCTCTGTGGAGAGGATCCGCGAAAAACATAGCAAATGGTTAAATAGATATGAATACCTTGAAGTTAAGGCAAATAAATCTGCTGGTGGCATTCTCACTATATGGGATACACAAAAATTTGGTGTGATTGATGCGGAGGCATCCAGACATCACCTTTCACTGATTTTCCAACCGGTGGGTGACAGAAAATGTTACATGATCACCAATGTCTATGGTTCGCAGCCAATGGAGGACAAACTTCGACTGCTCACAACACTGGAGGATATGAAGAAGAGATACCCAACTTTACCCTAGATTCTTGGAGGTGATTTTAACATAATAAAATCACTCATGGAGAAGAAAGGAGGAACTATATCACTTGGTAGAGACTCATTTGCCTTCCAAAACTTCATCACCAATATGAAATTGGTTGATATGGAAACAAGAAATGGAATATTCACTTGGAATAACAAAAGAAGGGGACTTACCCAAGTAGCCTCAAAATTGGACAGATTTATTTTTTCAGAGGAACTTCTTCTCAGGGGAGGCAACATTACTGCACTCACTCTACCTTTTGGAGGTTCAGATCACTAGCCTATCCAGTTGGAAGCTTCCCTCTTTGGCAAACCAAGGAACACCCCCTTTAGGTTTGAGAACGCTTGGCTCACACATTCAGATTTCCTCTCAAACATCGAAAAATGGTGGCAGGAAGAGCTTCACCTTCAAGGTACAAAAATGTTCCTTCTACACAGCAGGCTCAAACACATTAAAGGCAAACTCAACAGTGGAATAAAAAATAATTTGGTAACATATTCAAAGCTAAGGAAGATGTGGAAAAGAAACTAAAGGAAATAAACCAGATCCTTATCACTGAAGGCTATACATAAGAAAGGAAAGAGATGGCAGAGTCACTCTAGCATGATTGGGACAACAGATGTCTTCAAGAGGAAATATTCTGGAGACAGAAATCCAGAGTACAATGGATTAAAGAAGGGGAGAGAAACACCAAAGTCTTTCATAGATCCACCATAGCTCAAAGAAACAACAACAGAATTGTGAAACTTACAGACCAGCATGGAATAGAGAGAAACACTCATGAAGAGATGGAGAAGGCTTTACTCCAGCATTTTCAGAAAATTGCTGAGGAAAACTCAGAAGATAGATACTAGTCCGCGAAAATATTTACTCAATACATCCCCAAATTGGTTACTAGAGAAGATAATTTCAACCTCAAAAGACCAGTCACAGAGGAAGAAATAGAGGAAGCCGTGAAAGAAATGCAAAATGGGAAAGCACCAGGCTCGGATGGCTTTAATGTATACTTTTTTAGAGCTTGTTGGAGGATAGTGAAACAGGACATCTTGGAGGTAGTGGAAGACTCTTGAAGATTTAAGACAGTCTTAAAGGCGCTCAATGAATCTTTCATGGCCTTAATCCCCAAACAAGAAAAGGCCACCTCCCCAGACAGATTTAGACCTATAGCATTATGTAATGTGATATACAAAATTATATCCAAAGTCATCGCCAACCATCTCAAACCTCTCCTCCCAACCCTAGTGTCAGAGGAGCAAACGGGCTATGTAGAAGGAAGACAAATTTTAGATAATAAAATTCAAGCACATGAAATGGTTCATTCACTCATTACCAACAAACAAGCAGGAATGATTATGCAGCTGGACATAGCAAAGGCCTATGACAAGCTTAGCTGGTCATACATAAGAGCAATATTAAAAGCCTATGGCTTTGATCACAATTGGATTAAATGGGTTATGGTGCTAGTTACCACTGCCAGCTATTCAATTCTTCTCAATGGCTCTCCTTCAAGAACCTTCAAGCCTTCTAGAGGTCTCAGGCAAGGAGATCCTCTTTCTCCTTTCCTTTTCATTCTAATGATGGAAGGGTTAGGGAGAGCTATCAGAGCTGCTAAGGAGGAAGGGAGAATTCAGGGTCTGAGACTCACTCAAGGTGGGGACACGGTGACACATCAACAATTTGTGGATGATACCATGCTTCAAGGCACACCCACTGTCAAGGAAGCCAAAGCATTCAAACAGATTCTGAGTGAGTTTGCTAGGGTAGCAGGCTCAGAGGTAAGTCTTACTAAATCAAAGATTTTCTTTTTCAATACGGATATTTCAATACAAAGAAATATTTCCAGAATTTTGGGCTTTCAAAGGGAGTCACTGCCTACGAAGTACCTAGGAGTTCCTCTCACTGACAAACCGCTTCACAAAGATATCTGGGAGACTATTCTTAATAAGCTAAAAGACAATATTAGCAAATGGATAAATAGAGCACTAAATCTAGAAGGGAGACTGATTCTCACTAAGGCTATCCTCCAAAGTATCCCTATCTATATGCTATCTGCCATTCCAGCACCAACCGGTGTAGTTACTAATATAAGAAACATTCAGAGAGACTTTCTCTGGGGGAAAGGTGAAGAAAAGAAGAAATGGGCCCTTGTGGCATGGGACAGAGTGTGCAAACCTAAGTCCCATGGTGGCTTGGGTCTTCATGACCCAAGAATTCTTAATAGAGTTCTTGGTGCCAAAATCTGGTGGAGATGGCTAAAATAAATACAAGCCCCCTGGGCAAAACTTTGGAAGCAAAAATATGCTAGTGAATGGCAAGAGAAGAATCTAATCAGAATGATAGGACAAGTAAAAGGTTCTGCAATTTGGAATAGGGCATGGGAGAACAGGGCCCTAGTCCAAAATCACAGTTTCTGGGAGATCAGAAATGGAAACCTGGCTTGGTTCTGGGAGGATAATTGGCAGCAGGAGGACAATCTCCGAAGTGAAGAATTAGCAAACATTCACACTGATACCACCAACAAAGGATTAAGGTGGGTAAGTGACTACTGGGACCAATCAAGGAACAATGGGAAATGGAGAACATGGAAACTTCCAGATTACAGAGGAATGGGCATGCTGCATACTCAAGCTATAGCCCTTAAAGGTCTTTTAGACAAGAGACAAATCTTAAACTCAAACTTGAATGATCAACTAAGATGGGGAAAGAACAAGGTAGGTCTCTTCAACCTCAGGGAAGACAAAAGGATAGATGCAAGGTTTAACCTTTCAAACACAGATAAGACATGGAAAGAAATCTGGGAAAATTCTCATTGGATGAAAATCAAACTGTTCAAGTGGTTGGTTCACCAAGGCAAGATTCTGACATGGGATAATCTTAAAAAAAAGAGGCTTTGTTGACCCCTCAAGATGTCACTTATGTAGACAACAGGAAGAAACTACAAATCATCTCTTGAATAGATGCACTTTCACCACAACACTTTGAATTGGGTTGGAGAAGTCTTCAAATAGACAAACAAAGATGTTAATGACATCATCACTACTTTGAAGAATTGGAGGAAAAATTTCTCGGATAATGAAGTCATAAACTCCGCCTGGATGTTGACCCCAGGATTATTAATCTAGAATGTTTGGAAGGAGCGCAACAATAGGATTTTCAAGGAGAAAGCGAGTCCGATGAGCAACATCCTCAAGCTAGTCCTTAAACAACTCAATGAAACTGTTCATATCCTCGGAGGTGCAACTACAGGTAAACCCATTGGACAAAGAGAGGCCAGAATATTATAGAAGTTAGAGCTCAAGGTTAATCCCATTCATGGTTCTACGTATATTATCAAGAAAACCTCAGCAGAAAAGTCTTCTTGGCAACCCCCTTCTCATGGCTTTTTAAAATTCAACATAGACAGGGCTTCAAAAGGGAATCCGAGAGAAGCTGGTTATGGAGGGGTCTTGAGGGATGAGGAAGGAAACATACAAGTCATCTTCCATAGTTACCTAGGCAAAGCAACCAACAATATGGCTGAGCTCATGGCGATGGAATTATGCCTGGAAATACTGCTCAAGTACAACGTTCAAAATGTCATCATTGAGGCTGATTAAAAATTAGTCAGTAACTCAGTCAAGAGGATAAATGCTGGCGCTGCTCCTGAGAAAATCTCAGAACACTGAAGGCTTCTGCAAGTCTACCAAAGAATCCAAGCGCACCTAAGAATGCTGAGAATCCTCAGGTTGGTCCATGTTCGTAGGGAAGCAAACAAAGTTGCGGATTGGCTTGCCAATGAGGGGGTACGAAACAAGCATATCGATTTATGCTGCTAGTGGGAGGAGATAATAGATGACATGTTGAAGGAGGGATGCTCATCCAGGGCCCTTAGCGACCGACAACAGTATTAGAAAAATCAAGAGACAGTATTTGCTGACACAAAGCCACAGAGACGGGGTCTAGTTGATCTAGTTTCATTATGAAGTGTTATGATATAAGTGAGATCCTTTTTAGGATGCAGGTCTATGTCGGCCTCAGTAACTCAGGTAATGGCAAACCAGATGTCTCAGGGGGACGGCTGGAAGGAGGGATCTTCATCTCCCTTTGGCCCATGCATCGGAGCCCAGATTTTCTCGGTAAACGCAAAACCCCAGCTTTTATTCCTGTGAATAGCTTTACTGCCCTCAGGGTGGTTTCTGGTATATCACATGCTCATCAAGCTAGAAGCAGTTTTTCACAATCGGGAGTGATTCCACTCACCACACGACACGTGTCTAAGGGTGGGAAGGAATTACCGCCTTCATCGCGCGGTAACTATTGGTGCTTTTAGTCCGCATGATATGATCCTTAACCGTTGGATCTAGCAAGGCTAATCCACGGCCAGGATTTTGCGTGCATGTTGGTGGGTCTAAAAGAGTGGTTATGTTTCGAGCTGTTCGCACGACCTCTCCGGGATCGCGTGCAAATGGTGGATTTCGGGTGGTTAAAGTGATCGAAGGATAAGTCAAAAATGGACCCAATAGGATTATAGATTATGGTCTATTGGGTTCATCAGGTCCGATTTATTTGTTAAAAGGTGTGCTTGTTGGCCACCCGATATGTTTTTCATCTGCTAGATCTTTAGCTCAAGATCCAGCGGTCAGTTTCGGACTGCTTGTTTGATTTGGTGGGCTCACATCCTTGGGTTTGCTTTGTCGTCTTGAGACCATGAATTGGGGTAGGCCTGTCATTTTGGTGGGCCTCACTGCCATGGTTGCCTTTTGTACACTATTTCTCTTTTTTTTAATTGAATAGAAGGTTCCGCTCTTGCCTTGGCAAAAAAAGAATTTGTTTTTAGCCTTTATTAGTTTCCATTCCCATCCTTTTCAATGGCGGGGACTACATTGCCATGCAATACTTGTTCTATATGTAATCAAAATGTTACATGCAACCATTCAAAATACTTAAACTATAATTGAATGATTTTTTTAACTATTTATCAATACATACTCATGAAGTGTAGACCAATTAGTTTGTGTGGGGTTTAGTCCCTGCCAAGTCACAAGTTTAAATCTCAGGGGAGGGATTGAGGATGGAAGCCACTTTGGGGGAATTAAACTTCCCAAGGGGCATCTAAGCTCGATCAAGCCTCACACAATCCTAGTGTTAAACATCCCACTATGGGTAATTGATACTTCTTCCATCTAATACAAAAAATAGTCCTATCCTAGGCTCAACTTAAACAAAACAAAAACAAACAAACTATTTATCAATATAATGATAACATATATTTCTATATTTAATATGTTTTACAATACTCCTTACAAAGTAGTGATAAACACATAATAAATTATTTTTGAAATCATTCTGTGATTAGCTCAACTTTGCAAACCATGGATCAAAACATTTTATAAACCTAATTTAATATATAAGTGTTTTAGAACACATGTATTTCAATTTATTTAACTCAAACTAAATAAATACTATGAAATTAAACATTCTTTGTTTTTAATGTTGTATGTGCAATTTTTCATAGAGTAGGATGTATTTGGGTTCTTTGTATTTGAACACATGCATTTTAATTTATTTAATTCAAACTAAATTAATATTATGAAATTAAACATTCTTAGTTTTTAATGTTGTATGTGGAATTTTTCACAGAGTAGGATGTATTTGGGTTCTTTATATTTCAAAATATTTTTAAGATATTTTGGTATATAATTAAACATTTTTTTCAAATTAATGAAGAGTAGTATAATAATAATAAATAATAAAATAAATATGTTTTTCTTGTTCTAATTAATAATATCATGTTTATAATCAATATTTTTCAACAGGTTGATACACACGTACAAGTATTTCATACACGTCACTTGTGTGTGGTGTATGTTTATTGTTTTTATGCCACAATAACAAATTTTGACTCCCAAGATTTTTTATGAATTTTTGTTTGGTTACCAATAGCTATCTAGCAAGCCTTAAGAAGGATATGATGCCATGCATCTTGCTTGAATCACACAAGAGATAGTCTACATGTACATGGACATAGTGTTGATTTTAATACCACTTATTTGCAAAGATACATATCAAGAAACATATATCCAAAAATAGTAATAAATTGTTGGAGAAGACAAAGTTACAACAAAGAATGAAGAGAGGGAGTAAGATCGACAACCCTTGCAACATGTCCTCTCTCTTATAGGTTATCAAAGTGCCAACACTTTTATGAAGGACACTTCTCGTTCAACTCCATCTAATATCATATTTTGGTATTTTGTTAGCAATTTGATTTTCATTTAGATCACCCAGGAGGTGTAGACCAATTCGTTTGTGTGGGGTTTAGTCCCCACCAAGTCATTGGTTCAAATATCATGGGGAGGGGTTGAGGATGGGAGCTACCTTTGGGGTAATTAAATTATCCAAAAGGGTGTCCAAACTCAACTAAGCTTTGTAGAATCATGGTGATAGCATCCCACTAGTGGGTAGATCATTCTTCCATCCAACATTAAAGTTGGCTCAGCCTACTTCAAAAAAAAATCAAAATCGATTGATTTAGATCACTCTAAACCTTCATAATTCATTCTCACTCTTTTTTTTTCCTATCCATGTGGATGCATTTGGGTGTTATATTTTTTTTTTGTATGCAAAGGCTTACAATGGCTTTAATGTGTTTCCTTCATGGTAAGCATGATCCTTTATAGTTAGTATATATATGTTCTCGTGGCATGATATTGCAAATAAAGGAAATATCAATGTGTATGTGTACAAAGGGAACATGGTTCTACATGTTACAAAGAAAGAGAACCTATGTGGGTTTATCCACTTTAAAATGTGAGGTTTGAAGTATAAAGCTCTAAATTTTACATCACAATTTGGATAACAACATTAAAATGCTTTTGATACCTATCCCCCAAATCTATTGAATCAAATTATGTATAAATTGTACTCTTGGTTATAATGACAAGGGTTAAGTTATATGAGATTAAATAATGAGGTCAAATATAAATAATTTGAACATGATTGTATGGGTGCTTAATGTGAAGCTCAATGCCAAGGCATAACTAGAGAATAACTAAGCATGTAAATCTAGTAAATATACTTATATGGGTCATGTGTGTAACACCCTAGTTTTGATCCCCGTATTGGTAATGTGTGTGTGAGAGAGAGAGAGACAGAGAGAGAGAGATGAAAGGCCAATAACCTAGCAATATGATATGTCAATATTGTATAACGATAATAGCAATACCTCACTAGTTGTAGATGGAGAAGGACAAAAAACATGCGGGGCTATTATTCCACAAGGGAGGAATTTAAGGGGGCTTAGGGGCTCAAGGGGTGCTAAACCAAATATCAATATTTTATTCCCAAATCACTTATCTCATTCTATCTCAATTCCTTGTCTTCTGCGTGCTTAAGTTCAATGACCTTGGGATCGAATGCCAAGTGGTGAGTTGGGGACATGAAAATATAATCCTTAACTTTAGTTGACATGGGGATCTTTTACCATTCATTCTTCCTAGAGTTTGTTGGATTCCTAGGTTTCAAAACTATGACTTGCAATACAATAAGGATGGTTATTATGAATTCATTTGTCGATTATGTGCATAATGAATTTATTGCCATTGAGACAACTCGATTACAACTTAAAATTCATAAAGTCCATAATAGAGAGATTTCTCAGTCAACTATTGGAGCCCTGAAGGGAAGTGGGATAATCTAAGGGAATGTACGTCAAATAAGGGGATCTTATTCTTTGGGTTGTGCAAATTGAAGGGGAAAGAGAGTTGGTAGACTATAATTACGATATGAATTACAAAAAATCATTAGATAGGACATTAGGTTATTTGAGAGGACTAGATCCAACGATAGGATTAATTCATCCACATTGACTCATAGCCTCAACTCGGGGGTGGACCTATGGCAAAAAAAATTACACATAACAAAGAGTATATGTTTGGATGGAACATCCTTTACTTATAGCTAGTTGATATTCAATTTCCAAAGATAATTGTTTATGGCTTATTTTTGTTTATATTGAATTAAATTATGTATATGTTACTCATTGGTTGTTGTATGTTTATATGTATCTAATATGTTAGTTCCTGTTAGTCATGTCAGTCACCAATGATCAAATATGCTCTTTCAAAGTTTTTTGGCTAGGGTCTTAGGTCAAATTTTTATAGTTTCAGTAGGTCTTCAAATAAAAATTTGATCATTGGTTGGTGTGTCTAGCTCATTGCTACTCCCTTCAGTATTCATGGGTATCATCATTCATCATGGTCATGTCTTTTTTCAGGTGGTTTTGATGATGGATCAGTTAAAATGTCTTCATATGAGTTTTGGTCTAGGTCTTCACCTGTTTTGTCATCACTATGTCAAATTTAAGCAAAAAGAGCCATGTTAATTGTATTGAGTCCTCATATAAAGGGAGTTAGCATCTTAGGAAGCTAATGAAATAAAGGTAAAGGTAAATTTTCAATTCATAAAGATATTGCTGCAATCACATCGTATTTGGTCTTAAGATGAAGTATGATGTCATGCCATGACATATGGCAAAAAAGTGATTTTGAGTTTATAAAGGATCATTCAAACATTCCTATCACTCATTTCAGTTGTATTGAGCTCCAAATTATCGTTGTATTCCATCCAAGTCATTTCAGCATCGAAATGCTCCCTCCAAGGTGATTTTTCTCCTTCACGCTGCGTTTTTGGCAGCCACGCTACGTTTTGTCCAATTCGCTGCATTTTTCAGTTTTAGGAGCAAAGGGGCGCCTGCCAGGGGTTTCTTTTGCAAAAAAGGTTCCAGAATCATTCATACAAGTAATTAAAAGCCTCTTAGTGCCTCCTTTCATAAGTTGTTTCACATTTCAGTGGGGAACCCCCTCCTAGGGTTCAAATACGTTTTTGTGGTTTAGCACTCTTGTTTAGTTTGCAAACAGAAAAACCTAGTTACCTACTCATTTTACCCTTTCCCCACACTCAAAAACATTTCCCCTAGCCTTCCTTACCCCTACTCACCTCATTACCTAAGTCCTAGAGCTAACCCTAGTCCTCACGCTACGTTTTTGGCAGAAATTAGGGTTAGGACTGTGTTTAAATTCCTACCACCTATCCCTACACTCCATATGTGATTTTTCATTTCCCTAAGCCTCCAAACACATACAACTACCTCCTAAATCCTCCCCTAATCTTTTCCCATGCCCATTCCCCTCATTTCCTTTACTTTCCCATAAACTCTACCTTATTGCTACACTTTTGACACTTTCATATGCTAGGACTGTTTTTTCCACTTTTGCACCCTTTCCCCTCATCCATTCCCTAAAATTTCACTTCCCTACACTCCCTAAAATGTATCCCTACCCCCCTAAATTTTTCCAAGAATTTAGGAGCCCCCTAACCTTTTCATCTCCCTTCATTTCTAAAACTGCCCTAAATCCCCTGTTTTCTAGCACTAAACCCTAATTCCCTTTCCTAGTGAGATAGAGTTACATATGGATGCAGAGACCACACCCACTGATCAGAGGAATTATAAAGGAGGTAAAATTTCCAGGTATGATCCCATTTCAGCACATAGCATCATGTCTCCACCATTTCTCAAGAAATCATTCCAAGAGACAAATCATTTGTCGCACATAGGGACATTTTTGCTTGAAAGTATGTTTCTGACCAAATGGAGATGAATTTTACAAAGGTGAAATACGTTTTATTCAATAATAGACCAAGGAAAAAAAACCTCCTTCAATTTATACACAGGTTATGATTTTGGAGAAATTCCGAAAATACACTTGTTACAAGAGAGTTGTTGCACTTCTGGAGTGACCTTGGGATAATGCATTTTTCTCAGTCTTGGAGAGGCCATTTTGCATGCTTAAGTACTCTATTGACAACTAGACATCCTAATATTTCCAATGGTACCTTCAGATATTAATTTAAAAGTTCCCTTCAAGATAGCGCTACGTTTTTACTGCACTTCTCAGACTAGTCTTGGGAAAATGCATTTTTCTCTGTCATGGAGTGTCCAAATGACTTGCTTGATGAGTCAATTGATAACCATAAATCCACGTATTTCCAATGAACCATCAATATCCTAATTTTGAGCATGGGAACCCCTCCAAAAGTCACTTGCAAGCTACACGATACGTTTTTGCGTGGAAGTCACTTTTCTCAGTTTGCTTCACTAGTTTCGAGTTTTCTTCATGTAATTACTTATGTTTGATGTAATTATGATGTATTGAAGTGTAATTATGCTTGCTATGGTAATAAAAGACTAGATTCATGCTTTTAAAGGTGTTCATGGTCAAATGAATCAGTTTAAAGCCAATTTGGAAGTTTGTTTTAACCTTCATGGTCATTAGGATTTGCTGGAGAAATTTGTGTAAACTGATTCTATACTGAGGATTTCGAACCCTGAGTGAGGGGAATATGGTTTTGTAGTCTATATGTATCTATTTTCAGTCAAACTCAAGGTTGGACATCAGTGAGTAGAGCTCTTGGAGCTTGCACTTCATCACTTTTTACAGCAAATCAAAGGATAATTGCAACTATTATTCAAGAATTCTTGTGTTTTGAGTTTATGATAATGTTTTCTCTCCGTTATAGTTTTATATGAATGATAATTTCATCTTCTTTCCATATCTATGCTTTCAAATTTTCCTAAGAGGTTTTAAACAAAATTCTTAAGTTTAAGCTTTGTTTTATTAGGAACTTCATGTTTATGTCACCTATGTTCTGATAAATGAATTCATGCTTGACATGCTCATTTTGATCTTTGCTTTTCCACCCTACATTACATAGACAAAACCCCAAAGTATCACAAAGGCATACCTACCCTGCTCCTTTATATCTCTTGCAATTGAAACCTTTGATATTTTAACCTAGTTCCCTGATTTTCACTCCTGATCTAGCAAAACCATAAATTTCAAAACCCTGGAGCTAAACATATCTAGCCTAATATATTTTTCCCACTCCATTCATATTTGACTATGAGCTTTATAGAGAGAACCCTCTCTAGTTTTACAGGGCTAGTTGTTAAACCCTAAGTGGGATGAGGTTACCTCCTTTGATCTCCTTTCTCAGCCTTGGGATATTGTGGAGGATAACATAATCCATATGTAACATGAAATGAATGATTATATTTTATGTTTTCTTGTCATGTTACAGGCTATCATTCATTAATGGTAGGGCATAACGAATTATGGTGTTAGACTAAGTATATAAATGGTAATTTGTGATCTTTAGAAGTACCATGTATCCTCAATAGTTGGGAGAGGGTACTAAGTATGTTACAAAGTGGTATCAGAGCTAATAGTTATAGCACTAAGGTTGTATGGGCCAAAAACTAGCTTGCATATGAATAAATTATATATTTATTATGAAGTGTTTGATAAAATCTTTTAATGGATATTGGAAAAGATCGTATTTTGCAGACAATATGTTTAACAAAAATGTGTTTTTGGAAAATTATGCAAAGTTTATAATTGGGTAAAAAAAACACGAGTTGAGTTGTCCACATGGTACGAGACAAGATTTATATGACAATATGGAGGCATAAATTTCATAAATTCACAATTGTAAAGTTTGGCATGTGCAAATTTGGGAGAAAGATCCCCAAATTTGGATGAAATCCATAAATTAATTGTTGAAATAACATTGAATTTTGTGACTACACCTTCCAATCTAGTCAAGGAAGTCAAATTTGGAAAATTAATGATGACTTTGTGGAGAAAATTGAAAAAAATATATGAAATTAGTTAAAATTCCAATTATGGCCACGCACCCTTTTGTTATATCAGAAATGACATTGATAACCTTATGACCTGTTGTTGACGGTGCTGGAAACTGCCAACATGCAGGGGATCTCCCCCGATATAAGGTCCCAATTAGACCTTACACCCTTTGGTGTAGGAGTCCCATCCGAAATACAACCTGACTATTGTTTACTTAAAGATATGCCTTGGATTTATCTGTTGGCATGAGAGAGAAGTGAAAATGTCCTTTTAATGAGCAAGCTAGTGTGCCTTGTGGATGTTAAATTGCAGATGTATCAAATTTCTCTTAATGCGGAGGATAAAATGAAGTGAGCTTCTAAGAGAGAAGTAATAGTACTACCCTAATGGAGACACGCGCTAAAGAGAAAGGTTTGTCTAACATCCAACGAAATTGTTCACAAGGATGTGACGATCATTACAAACATAACAACACATTTCCAACAAGAAGCACTAAAGTCACCAAAATAGTTCAATTACTCCATTACTAATGAAAGTAAAAGTCAACCATAAACATTTAAAGATTAGTCTTAGAAACATTCACAATCCATGTGTGAAAACGTGTTGGCCTAGAAGGCTTCAATATTAAGAAAAAGTCCCAAGATACATAAATACAATGAACACCACTAACTCCAATAGTGGAGCGTTAGAGCCACTGCTTACTCCCCAAAAGTACCAACTTTATCTCTCTAATGCCTTATGGGAGAAGCCAAGGTTAAAATTACTTTACATGAGAAATGAGGATCTATTTATAACTTGAGGAATGGCCTTTCACATCCTCATGACTCTTGACTTTCCAACTTCTAATAACCTTTGGAATTCCAAATGACTTTTGGAATTACATATGACTTTTGGTATTACATGTCTTTTGGAGTTGCATGACTCTTTAGTTCATGCATGACTCTTGGTCTTCCACTTATTTGTCTTTTACAATGATTACAACAATACATCATGACTTCCACATTATCATATGATGAGACTTGATATGTCACTATGTTAGATGACTGAGACTGATAGTGACTGATGACATGGAATTTCTATAGTGGTGACATGGATGCTAACTGTATCTCCATTCTTCATTCAACTTCAATCGTTGATTTCCTTTACCTTCTAAAGGGTCTCTGATAAAATGGAGTATTCAGGGAGATTTGATCATCAAGATTCAAGCATGTTCTTCGTTCTTTTTGAGCTTCCTTTGTTTGTTCTCCTTGCCCGATCTTCCTCGAGTGTGCTTGCCATGTTGTTTATGGAATACTTGTATCTGAAAATCACTCATGATGAGTAACCATCATCCTGAAATCTCTTATTATACAATGTTTCATGCGTCTTTTATGTTCATGCCTTTTCGATGCGCTAAATAGGGACAAAAGGTGCTTCAGGGCACATGGGTACACTTTGAAAGGCTAAAGGGTTGAAGAGGCGAGGCTTCAGGGCTTCAACATGCACTCAAATGAAGAATATAGTCAAAGCAGGGTGCATGGTGCAAGTCTGAAGGACGAAGGGGAAAGCTTCGAGCTTCCCAAGTGCATTATACACTCAAGGGAGTGATGGAGGGCGCTGGGTGCACTCTTGAAGGTTGATGCTTCGTGCTATCAGAGTGCACTAAAAGATTCCAAGAGGGAGCATGGCACACTGGGGAAGGTTGAAGGGAGGATCTTAATTCATTCAACATGCACCTATACGCTTAAGGAGGGTGCACTTCTTCAAGTCGAAGGAGTGCGCTCAAGGAAGATAGTTTGTAGGAGGGCACAATTTGAAGTAAGGAAAGGGGAAGATGATTAAGGAGTGTGCCATGTGCCCTTGGAGGGAACATGGCACACTTTTGAACAACATAGGATTCCCCATCAAGGATTTAGAGTGTGCTTGTGCACTCTTGGCCTTAATGAGTTCGCTTTGAAACCAAAGATTTGTCTGTGTTTGGGATATGAGGCAAGGGGTGAACAAGATGAGTTTAGACATTGAACCATATGCAAGACATACCAAATCATTAGGAAAACTTAGACAAACTTGAACAATGATGAATATATGTCAAAATTTCGCTTTATACACATTCCCCAAGTGCAACGAGTGTAGTGTGTGCGATTGCGACCGAAAGTGTCGTTTATGACAACAAAGATGTTATGACCACAAAATGCACTAAAAGATGTTCTAATCAATGTGACGACACTTGAGACCATCCAAATACACTTGAAACAAATAAAATAACATGAAACAACATTTGGTGATCAAAGCGACTCTAGATTTGACAGTGATAGTAGGCTCTAAAATTCAAATGTAGCAAATTTTTGGAGGGAGTTGTAGCAGTGACAACACATGTAAATATATATCAAAACATATATGGGATGGACAGAAAAATGGGAAAAAGAGTGTCAAAATTGAGGATAATTTGAGGATTCAACAACCACTATGATCTTCATCGTTGATCTTCTATTTCCCGCAAGCATACCATGTTAGATAAACCAAATAAAAGACATAATCAAATTCATATCTCAATATATCTCACAGGAGGCTATCACATCTGCACAACTGTGACAATAATTGCACACATCATAACCATAACCATGTTCATGTACCCCAAGGTCCAGTGCTGCAACCTCACTTTGATACCACCCCATCCCACATTTACTCGCTTTTACAAACTCTCCAGAGAAAACAAAAGCTGAGAGTTACTATGACATGACCCGACCTCCAAGTTCCAATTATTTAAGTGGGGCCTACTAATTGGAACTCTTACTAGCACCCATCAGGGACACTAGTTCACTCACGAGTCTGAAAACCACCCATGGTGATCAATCCCTAAACTTGAACTTCTTTTCACAAGATTTACCTACCAACCACACCCTTTACACATTGTGCATGTGGTTAGAAGGCTCTAAATGCACCCACAAGTCTTCCTACATGCGGTTATGAACAAAATATTCTAGTTTTGTGCATGCGGTGGTGAGATCTATGCCACTTTTTTAGGGCTGGCCTACCGGCCACTATCCATAATTGTCCAGAACTTTCTAGAGTCAAATATCAGGTGATAGCAAGTCTAAACAATCAATAGCCAAGCAAGATCTTAACCAATACATGCCTAATACATGATACACATTTCGTCAAACAAATAGTAAACATAGAAGCTACTTATCATGAACACATATCTGATCCTAAACTTCTGAACTTCATCAAAGAATTATCAAGAAGGTTCAATGCCCTCTCAAGGTAGCTTCAACAACACTTGTTAGCCTATGCCTCCATCAACCATTCAATCACTTATCAAATCATGAACAATATCCATAACAAGGGTACATCATATAACCAACATGTAACCAACATAGAATCCATGAAAAACCAACCATAATATCAACATAATAACTAGTATAAGTGCTCATCAATCACAATAAGAAAATAACTTATATTAACATATGCAAAAGCCAACCAAGTTAGGGACTTCCACGTACCACTCGATCATAGATTGGGCTGAACCAAATCTCTCTTTTAGCCAATCACCCTTATGCCATATTCCAAGCATGAATATGGGATCATATGGGTTAAAGCAAAATAGAACCAACCATGGCTTCCAGAGGCCAAACCACCTCAACCCTCAACCATAGTTATTTCACCAAAACTGGTCCAGAAATAACTAACATCAAAACAAGCTTGGATGCCTTTGACTTCCTTCACCAGTTCCAGAGGAATTTTCTCATCTCCACCCATCCTTCATTAGTTCTAAGAGAAATCCCATCTCATCCTTGAGCCTTGGGAATTTTCTTGAGACCACGTCAACCAAGAGCCAAGTCTACCAGCCATTCGAAGTTTATTCAAAGAGAGAACCCACTACATTATGTTTATCCAGGAAACGACAAGGCAATGCTGAAACCACTATCAAGCTAGGAAAATACCATACCAATTACAACCAAGTAACCAAATAACCACATGCATATACCATGCATCCAAATCTCAACAAGGAAATAACGCATGCAACCTGTTACCTGCAATGAACTCCAGTTGTGGCTGCTGATCCAACCTTCTCTTCGCTACTCTCAATTCCTTTGCTTGTCCTTTTCTTTCCTCTCTCAAAGTCCAAGTGAATGCTAGGATGCTCCAAGAATGCTCAAAGTGTGCAAGAGTGTAAGAGTATGGAAGAAGAGAGCCAAAAGCTAAACTGACAAAAGCTGTGAATTGTTTCTCTGATGCCTTTTTATCATTGATGTTTAGTCTCTTCCTTTCCTTTTTACTTTTTCTTCATTTTCCTCTATTTCTCTCTAATTTCCTTTTCATGCATATTTGTGTCTCTTCATCTCCCTTTTCTCCTAGTTTCCTTTATTTCCTTAATTGAATGCCATTTATTGCCCTATGCCTTTGCCAATTTCCATAGCCCTTAATAAACCACAAGTGATGCCCATTATAATGTTTACCCATCATTCAACTTGGAATACGTGTCTTGTGACCTTGGTATTATTTTTTTACATAGAAAATCAACCCAGGGTTGTTACAAAGTTACACCACGATCTCGACAAAATAGTCTTAGGTTGAAAATTCAAATTTTGATTTCTCAAAGATGTTTGCATGGAGGCATCTATGGAATTAGAAGAAATGTATTTTCTTTCAAAAGTAATAATTTGATTACTCATGTCTTGAACAAACTACAATATGGTAGACATATGAGTTTGTTTATTGGCATAGGCAATAGGTAAACTTGTTATGTTTAACTACTATTCTAATTCCAAGCAAGTTTGTAAAGTTGAACCATGACTATTAACATTTTGTTATAGCCTATGACGATAGGAAGAAGGTAAATTATTATAACAATGCATTAAGGAAACTTGATTCTGTGGTCTAATTAATTCAGTAATTTGAGTTTATAACCTAGTGAAATGTAAATTGAAGGATTTAATGGTTTCACCTTTATTATAGACAATATCATTGTAATCACGTAACAAGTTGGTTGTGCTTTGAGCTTGCCCATAGGTTGATTTAAACCAATAACACAATTTAACCCAAGTCAAAAATACCTTCAAGTGGTAATGAAAAGAAATCACCAACATATTTCCCCTCTAAAGAATTGAGAAAAAGACACATATGTATCATTGTCATTTGCCCCAATGTTGTGACAAGCATTTGAAAAAGCTATCAAATATTCATTTATTGAGATAGTTCCATTTCCATAAAGTTTTGGTAAATGATCCTTGAATTTAGGGAGAGTATTCATTATTGGAGTTAAATTAAGAGGAGAAGGCACATGTCATGGAGTGGCATTTGTGTCTCTTCAAATCTAAAGAGGCCATATTGTTTGATTACTTTGGCCAGATTTGTTGTTGACTGAACATGATTAAAACTACTATACATACTTTTAATTGAAATGGAAGAAGAGGCTTGGGAAGTGGGAGTTGTACAATAACTCTCGAGGGAAGTCATTGTGATTTTACGTGGAGAATCAAATCTAAATATACTTGACATTGTGGTTTCTGAATTAGATATATATTACCTATGGTTTATTTTAGTTCTTTCCAAATTACTTTTATGTCTCTTGATTTCCGCGAAAGGGTCAAATTCAAGTGACTTACCTCTTATCCTTTGTGAAGTTCAAAATTGTTTGGACATAATATAATCTAACGATACTCTTGAAGATTACAAACCTATCTCTCTAAGGCTTTTCTTCATTCTTGGATTTCAATTTCACATGTTATAACATCCTAAGATCTCTCAAGTTATTCATGGGAAATAATAGTTTCAATAATATGATTAAACAAACCAAAAGTAATACTTCACTAATCAAGATAATGGAACCCTATATACTATTGTTAAGAATTTAGATAAGTCATAAAATCCGAAAAATTTCAAAAGAAAAGAACTAGAGAGTAAAATTACTCCCCAATATGGTCGCTAAAAGCAACGATGATGATGAGAAGATTCAATACTTCTTGTGCAACACTTTTGAATCTTGCAAGTCTAGATGAGATAGGCGGGAATGTAACGTTAGGCTTATAGCCTTGGTAATCTACAACTAGATCGAGACTTTGATCTCTTTATCTAGAAACCGTTTTTCTATTTTACAAAATACATATTTTTCACATATTAAAGAAAAATAACTCAAGATGCTAAGAATAAGAAAAATGAAACTGTATATGTATCAATGAACGAAAAAACCAATAATATATTTAAGGAAGAAACAAGCCAAGTTTGAAAGAAATCAATAGATTTTATTCTTAAAATCCAATCTAAATCTCATACGAAATCTATCCTTACAAAGCATTTCAAGGGTTAGGATTAGAAGAATACTACATATGCCAAGATGTCAAAGAATCACAATGGAAACCAGGTATTAAAAGAAAGAAAATAACAAAGTATTTGTTGGACCACTTCAAGTAAGCGTTAATTCTCCTTAATTTCTGCAAGAAATCAGTGTAATCAATACTTAAATAATTCATAACTTCTAAATAGAATGAAAATAAATTTAAATCAAAATAATCAACCTTGAAGGATAAAAATATGACAGACCAAACTATTTTTCTTCGCTACCCTTCAAGTTGTCCCATGATATCAACAAGACCAACTTAGTCTTAGTAAACTTAAAAGGGATGAATAGAAGGATAAAGTAACATTTCAAGTTGTAGCATACTTCTACAAAAAATTCTCTCTTCCTTATTCTTAATTCCTTTTGCCTTTATTCCAATAGAAATGAATTTATCCGTTGAAATTCCATTAACTGATTTTATTTATTAATTTATTAAAATAAGAAAGTATTTTAGGAAAAGGGTGGATTATTAATTAGATATAACTATAAGCAGGTGGGGTCCTACTAGACTCTTTTTTCATCTATTAAATATTTACTTTTCACCTGGTAACTCCCATTTAAAAAAGAAATAAATAAGTAAATATGTGACTACATCATATCATATAAAATCATAATATCATCATCGCATAACATTGTGCCTCCCAAAAGATATATATAATAATATCAAAGTTACCAAAGAATATGTCGATAAGTATCATCATGTCCAAAATACAATGTATCGAATGTCTAAAAATAACAATAAATAAAAGTCACCATCTCTCTCAATGCAAATCCTAAAATGAAATATCTCTATTTTCTTCTACCTTATCCTTGGTTGTACAAGGTTTTGAGGTAGAGGTAGAGTTTGTGGAACCTAAGTCAGGCTCGACCATGAGTTTCTTTCATTTATCTGATGGGATCGGGGGGATGGGTTGTTTTGGGAGAGACTTGGAAAATGAGGCAGTTGATGGGATTACTTGATCTGGAGTAAGCGTAGATGAGACATAAATATGCATGGTAGTCCAACATATAACACCGAAAGTAGGTTAAGATGGCTCAAAGTTACAAGCATTATTCTTGTTGAAAATGCTCATCCAAAAACAATTCAAATCATAACATCAATCATAAGAAGTATCATACACAAAATAATAAACTAATTGAAAATTTTGTTTATTGTATTAAATATGGCTTAGGTGAATTCATATTATTCAAGCATAAACAAGGATACGACACATAAAAACACGAAGAAAGACAATCACTTGAATCCCTTCACCCTTCAAGACCCTTGTTTGTTCGCTAAATTGTTTCACATAATTCCCTTTTTGACTGCTATATACAGTTTTCAATAATTTTAAGAGTATATTTGCATTCATTTTGATTTCCAACCTTCATTATGTAAAGTGAATTCATGGAAGGGATGAGTAGGGAAATATGTATTTACATGAAAAGTGAAATGATGTAAATGAGAGCAAAGTACAAATATTGATAGCAATAAGTATTTCATACTTGTCAAATGAAAGAGAAGGAGAAATAATTGTATAATAAAGAACTTGTAACAACATGCTTTTAATCTTTATGACATGTTACTTAAATTTCAAGCTACGAGATAGCCTTCTAATATCATTTTTCAATATTGGTGAATAGTCAAAACATGCATCTCAACAATATCCTCTTATGTATTTAGGGTTTTCTCTTTGAACCAAATTTATATGTTTTCCTTTTTTAACCCTTCTTTTCTCTTCAAATAGTCTAGTTGTATTTCGTCTAATTACCATGAATGACTTCAAGTCTATTCAAATTTTTATTAGAGTAAATTTCAACATTTTACTGTAACAAACCAATGGCGAGTGTAATGGAGTAATCATTCTTAGTATTACAATGCAACAATATCTTTGTTTTATCAATTTTATTTCTAAACAAGACGATTGTTTTCTTTGAAACAAAAGCCCTTAACAAATTCCAATGTGAAGTCTTCATTGATGCCAATAATAAAACTTAATAACATAATAACTTTTACAACTCAAAACATCTCATAACAATTCAGCCTTACTTGATTTCGAATAAGGGTCACAACTCAACCATACGCCAACCCAAAACCACCATGAAAGGCAGCTACAAGACTCAACAATTCAAGGGTTCCAAACTGAGTCTTTGATCATAAATACTCTTAAGTGGTCTCAACCCGAAACGACTTCATGTTAAAGTAAGAGGTTTATATTTATAAACTGAAAGCTTTTTTCTAGTCACAAATGGCTTATACTCTAAATAGAGCGATAAACTATACTTATAATTTTCCACAAATGTCAACCAAATGAACTTGTAATACAACCATGATATGTAGACAGACACAATTTAGAGGTCAAGAGAATTACACCCAAGTTCCTTTTATGAGAAAAACCTTTTTTCATTGTGCAACTATAATCAATTTGCTTATGATAAAGTTATTCACAGTTATAAAATGCAAACCTTCAATGATAAATGTTGTGACAATAAGAGACAAAAGATTTGCTTCAACCAAATTGATATGCAATATAACCCTTACTATTCCATACAACTTCTCAAGTAAACAAGTAAAAAAATAATAGTTTGATACAAAACTTGTAATCATCACGTCTTTGGTTTTAACCCCTTGCAAACTATACAACTGTGGGGGGTGGGGGGGGGGGACCTTGTGAAAAGTGTGAGTATGGGGGAGAAATAAGTGAAAGTCATCTATCACAGTCATTTAAAGTTCATTTCAATCAACTAGACCAAAGAAAGAGGGATAGAGAAGCTCAAAAACATGTAATCACTAATCCAAATTCAATTTTAACCACTGAATGTGCAACCATATTGCATTGAGATGAGTACTAACCTCATCTTTACATGCAGATCAAAGCCAACAATTACCATGTAGAATTACCAAATGACCAAATCCTCTGCCAAGCAAGGAGGTAACTTCCCAAGACTAGCAAGCTGCAAATTCGATGCCTTCCATTGATGCATGACAGTGTAGTGGCCATGTCGATGCTGATATGAAATCCCAACTATCAATCAAGTCCTCAAATGTCACTTTTAAACATGTAGTGTCATATCAAGTTAAAGGATGGTAAATGTACACAGGGTGACAACAATATCCTATATTTTTGTTTCTCAATGTATTCAAATGCGATATCAATGGCAAGCCCATCATATCAACCCTATGATTAACCATAACATCAACCATAAATGTATGTGTTGTGTACCATGGTGCTTGTCATGTTGTATGTTAATGTTTGTTTTCAAGTATTGAATTGTGGCTATATTTGTGGTGTGAAATATTTAATTCCCATCCCTTTTAAATATAACACACACACACACACACATATTCTTTTCATGACATAATCACAACTATTGATTCCACATGCCATTAGTTCTTTGATGCCATAGTTACATGCATAAACAAAGATGATAATATAATGTCAACACAACTCCATATAAAATTGACATGTGAATATAGTGCTCCTTGTCCCTACATCAATTTTTATGCCACCAATTGAGTAAAAAAAATGAAATTCCAACATCCGTAATGACATATGAGTATAATGCAATGAATAAGTGTAGCAACAATTCAAACCTAAATTGATTTTCTTTCGAGGGGACTTCACCTATTTATGTTATTTATCTATTTTGCACAACAAATGAAGGGGTTTGCAATGCTTTGCAAATATTTTAATAATCATAGGGGCAAAAGTGTCAATAAGGTATTCTTTGAAATCCCATGAACACAAGTATGATGTCACTAGTTCACGAAGTGAAAACCTCTTGTGTAGTGGTGTGGAGGCACATTAGGAGTTGCAACAACATGACAATGAAACAAGGTTTGAGTTTTTAATAACTAGGTAATGTTATTGATGATCAAGGACACTTGAAGAGTGATATTTAAGTCAAGTTCTATTAATAAGGCGATCAAACAACATGAATGACAAATATGAAATTTTGTTGTAAAATTCCAAGTTCAACCATAAATTATAAAGGAACCAAACAAATGGTGTCTTGAAAAAGAAGCAAATAAGGCAGATATACTATTTATTGTAATTGGCAAGTGGAATTCTTATTATAGAGGAAGAGCTACAAAAGAACTTGGTCATTGTAGTTGAATATTTTATGAAGACAAGAAATCGTGATAGATATAAGGATCCATATGAGTTCCTTCTTATTGGATTTGAATATTCTATACTATAAAAGAATATTTGGGTGAGATATGGAAGATACCTACGTGAAGAGAACATTTGTGAGGATAATGTCTATTACAATTGGTTATTGAGTACAATCAAGCAACAATGATAGAAACAATCGGCATGGAACAAACCAATAAGTGAAGATTAGCATTGGTACACATAGAAGGCTAGGTAATTTCCTTAATCCCCAAGTATAGATAAAAGGAAACCATGTAGCGATGTTTGCGAAGCATGATTGTAAAGAAGGAAAGGGATGGAGGTTTGTATAATAGAACAAGGACCTCACGAGGTAATGAGTGGTTAGTGAGATGAAGGCGATCAAACAACATGAATGACAAATATGAAATTTTGTTGTAAAATTCCAAGTTCAACCATAAATTATAAAGGAACCAAACAAATGGTGTCTTGAAAAAGAAGCAAATAAGGCAGATATACTATTTATTGTAATTGGCAAGTGGAATTCTTATTATAGAGGAAGAGCTACAAAAGAACTTGGTCATTGTAGTTGAATATTTTATGAAGACAAGAAATCGTGATAGATATAAGGATCCATATGAGTTCCTTCTTATTGGATTTGAATATTCTATACTATAAAAGAATATTTGGGTGAGATATGGAAGATACCTACGTGAAGAGAATATTTGTGAGGATAATGTCTATTACAATTGGTTATTGAGTACAATCAAGCAACAATGATAGAAACAATCGGCATGGAACAAACCAATAAGTGAAGATTAGCATTGGTACACATAGAAGGCTAGGTAATTTCCTTAATCCCCAAGTATAGATAAAAGGAAACCATGTAGCGATGTTTGCGAAGCATGATTGTAAAGAAGGAAAGGGATGGAGGTTTGTATAATAGAACAAGGACCTCACGAGGTAATGAGTGGTTAGTGAGATGGGTGAATAATATGTATGGGAAAGTGTATGAATGTTTGCAAACATTACAAGCTATGAATTAAAAACTTATATTTCAATAGTTTATAGTAGTAAATCTACTTATGATATTGAAGTGCATAATGGAAGCATGGTATAAAGTGTGGATAATTTGGTGGAAGAAATGATGAACTTTCAATCGTTGTAAAATGTGCCAATGGAGGAACAAGGCATTCTATTATGTGTAGTTTGGTTTGAGTGGATAAAGTTAGGCTTCACAGAGAATTACTTAATGAAGTGAAGAGGAATTTGAGAATTGTACAAAGTCCATGCACCATTAAAAAATATTTTAGAAGATGCCATAATGTGGATGGTTAAATTGGTTATAATAAATTATGGCATTAAAGGATTAATTCTACCACTAAATGAACATAGTTAATGAGAAATGAAGGAAACAAATGTTGAGTGCATTTTAAGTGTATAAATGCATAACTAGCATTTGCACTAACAGGTGCAAAGGAACGTCGAAGACCCATAAAATCTCGAATCAGAAGCGTAGTTGATAGTGTGGAGGGATTGAAGAAACGGAGCGAGAGAAATGGCATGTCATTCAGCTTGGACAAAGGCCAAATCACGCAACTGCGAGAGATATTCATGACGTTTGACAGAAACCATGGCGGGAGCTTCTAGGCATTTTGAAAGGAAGAACGAACGATCGATTTTGAATGTTTATTTTTTGGGAGATCTATGTAATATTTTTCATGTGTCCCTATGTTTATGCAGAACTAAGTACACATGCGAGAATTGATGAGGTATGTGTCAGAAGATTATAGCAATACAAAAGAAAGGGTGCAAGGTGATATATGCAACCGTCGTGAGCATGATTGATGTGTGAGCCTTAGATGACCAATTTCAGGTTTCAAGGTGTTCAAAATTTTGATTTAGCTTCGGGTCTCTTACATTTCACTTTTTTTTGTGATAATCAAGCTCAACCAATTTAAAGAAAAGAATAATATAGCTCTAACCCATTTTGCAAATATTGGGTATGTCTATCCGAGACTGTAGTAGTATAGAAAGAAGGATATAGTTCTAAACCATTTTGGAAATATTTGGGTTGTTTATCCGGGATTTTAGTAGTATAGGAAGAACACTGTAAGGATGTATATCTTTCTGCAACAAATTTGAGAAATTGGGTTTCATTGAGAGCACATTGTCTTTCTACAATGATTTCAATTACTGGGTTTCACTGAGAGCACATTGCTTCTTTCCCGACTGTAGAGTTCTTTGCTTTCTCTACTTGATAACATGAACTTTAGGAGATAGTGTGCAAGATGTGACTTTTATGCATTGAGATAGAATAAATTAATGCTCTTCTTTTGTTATCGATGGTGAATTTTCGATTGTGGGTAAAAATTCATTATTCAGGAGTTATATGGTGAATTTCCTATTTGCCGGAATTTATGTTGTCGGTGATCACATCAAGCATTTTCACAGTCACACACAACCGATCTATAGGTCGCTTCATCCAAACCGCCAAGGAAGAGAAGGGATTGCTAAAGCAGATGTCATGGTTTCAATTCAGTGATTCTATATACACCAAAGGTATAGAAGATTTGGGAAGATCAGGAAAATCGTGAAGACAAAATGGATCGGTTTTCCACACTGTTACTTTTACCAGTTGGGTTAATACAACTTATAGAACAATTTCAAAAGGCTAGAATATATATATACATACATAAACACACACACACACACACACATATATATATATATATATATATTTTTTTTTTTTTTTTTTTAATTTTTTTTATTATTTATTTATTTATTTAACTAGAATGGTTAATATATTATAGATCAACGGTTGGGCCGTGGCCTAATCAACTGACATTACAAGGAATTTTTAAGATCATTGTGCCTTTCTACTCCTAACATTTTTCCTTTAAAGTTTTGAGACTTAAAGGTGCATCGCATCGGCGATTGAAGGTTACAAAGAGGCGCCTTATGACACAAAAAGGAGCGATTAGCGAGCCCCGAGCAATCACATCGGAGGAAAGCTGTCGGCGGTATTGGGACAAAGACCCAGACTTTTGGCGATGCGATCGGCCCCCGAAAGTTAAGGCCCCTAGATACTTGTCGGGCCTTTTAAAATTGAATGTATATGAATAACCCATAAAGCCTTCCGTCAATGTTGAATTCTTATAAACCATTATGAAGAGAATTTCCGCAAAGCAATCCTTTCCGCCTTAGTACGATCTTGGCACACAATTCGAGGTTCCACCTTTATCGGTATCGGGAATCGGCACATCCTCGGCTCTCTTTGCAATACTTCTCCTCCGCGACCGATATGCGATTTAAGCTGTCAAACTTCAAACTTTTTGGGCTCCTGCATATAACCACTTCGGGTCCACGCCCATCGGCCCTTCGCAACGCTCTTGGCTCTACCAAACCCCGATCCCGATCGGCCAACTTGTAAAATGAACTTCCGTCGTTGATCTACTTTGGTTAGATCCGACGGTTCTCTCCCGTTTCGGACTTCAGACATTTTTTAGGCTCGGGCACATTACCACATCGGGTCCACACCCATCGGCCCATCGTAGAAGCTCGTGTCTCTACCAAACCCCGATCCCCGATCTGCCAACCTGCATGTTGAATCTCCGCCATTGATCTATTTTGATTAGATCTGACGGTTCCCATATGTTTCGGGTTGATAACGCACCCGTGGGTTAACCGCCCGATAAAGCAGTTTCCCCACCCTCTGCTGCTGCTATGTGTCCTCCTCTCAGTGGAATCGGAGCTATTCTCACGATACCACCTACCACTGCTAATGCCACCCGAAAAAACACTTGTGACTACGTTTAACTTTTGCGCTCTTTCACGAGCGATGACCCTTGATCTGCTCCAATGATCAGTTCTAGTAGTTCTAATTGGTTCATCTGATGCTGGATCTGGATCGTTGATTACTGAGATCTAGCGGTTGCTCGGGGCATGTTTTGCTTGGTGCATCACTGTTAAGCTATGGAATGGCGGTCCATACGGGTTCATCTGAGTTTTTTTTTAGAAACCCCTGAGTCAAACAACATCCCTCGTTGGCTTTGATATCTGCCTCCTTATTTGAGGTGCGGAGAATGTGAAAGAAGGAGGAAGAGGTAAAGAAACTCAGCAAGCCCCGCAACCTCTGGAGAGTGTTGTTGAGAGCCGGATTGCTTAGGTGCTCATCTGAGTTTATTGTCTTTATCAAGAGCTCTGAGTCTCCGAAGACCTGGAGAGTTGTGTGACCATGCTCCTGGGCAATCTGGCAGCCTTTAAGAAGCCCTAGAATTTCGGCCTGGTTGTTGGTACTCTATCCTAGACCCCAGCTGTAGCTATCTATACGGGAGCCATCTTGAGAGTAGACCACTCCACCAACACCAGAGATCCCTGGGTTGCCTTTGGAGGCGCCATCGAAGAAAACGGTTACCTTTCCCTGCTTCCTCCACCAGGTTTGGAACTCTGCATCTGGTGTTCTGATGCGCCAAGTAGGATTAAATGTGGGGCGAGCAGGTACTTCTTTGCTGACCTGAACAAGAAGGGTACCCAACCAGCTTCGTTCTTCAGTTATGAGAGTGTCATCTAACTTATTGGGGTAGTTCCCTAGAGCCTCCATCAGGGCTGCCTTAGCTTTGGCTACCACAGACAAGGGAGAGGATGGTACATTGTTGAATATCCAATTATTTCGGGCGAGCCAGAGTTTCCAGCAAATGAACTTGGGAATGGAGTGCCAGATCCGATTCCACAGAGAATTTGCTCTAAGGGCCCTAGGGTACCTTTCAGTCCAAGTGGAGAAAAGTTCCACTATTGTGCACTGGATAGGGGTGGGTGCATTGAGACCATGAAGGACGAGGGCCCATACCGATTGTGCAAAGGCACAACTTACAAAGAGGTGATCTACGTTTTCGGATGTCGATCTACACAAAATGCACCAGTGCGACCCTATAATGCCTCTATGGGCAAGATTTTCGCCTGTCAGCACTTTCCTGTGGATAAGTAACCAAGTGAAGAAATTCACCTTGGGAATACCATAAGTGTCCCATGTGCGTTGCCAGATGGAAGGGTTGAGGACTTGATTTTGCGTGGGTTGCAAGGCTGCAAAGCCAAGCGCAGGGGTGTAGACCCCTATCTTCCCCCATCTCTAGAGATCCAGTGTATGTAGGTTAACTGGTGCTGAGCCCTTCAGCTTATCCAAGAGAAGGTGCTTTTGATGTAATAAATGTGCTGGCAGGTTGTGGAAGACCCAATCTTCCTAGTTCCCTTGGCTGTCCCAGACAGAAATGTCAGCTAGACTGTGCAATCCGTGTTGAGAGAGCCAGTCACGGAGATCAGCTAACTCCACTGTGTGTTCAAGGGGGGAATTGCCCATGATTTTATCTTGCCACATCATGATATTTGCTCCGTTTCCAGGCACCCTATAGAGCTGGTTTTGGAAGGTGGCAAGCCCTTTTCTGCAGAGATTCCAGAGCGATGTGCCTTTGGGAACTCTATCTGCTTGGAGATTTCTCAATGAGACTCCTTTGAGGTATTTATTCCGGAGGAGTTGGCTGACTGGGTGGTGTTTATTGGAGTAGAGCTGCCAAAGGATTTTGCCACCTAAGGCGATGTTTGCCAGTCCAGGGTCTCTAATTTGGAGACCACCTTCCAACTTTGGCCTTTTCACTTTGTCCCAACTTACTAAGTGAAATTTCTTTTCGTTTCCTTTGCCTCCGTGCCATAGGAAGTTTTGAGCAGCTGTGAAATCTGATGCTTGATTGTCTTTGGTGCTAGGAGGAAGGAGGCCTGATAGATAGGGAGAGAGGAAAGGACAAACTTTATGAGGATTAGCTTGCCAACGTAGTTAAGCCACTGCCCACCCCAAGCAGCTATCTTAGTTTTAATCTTGTTGATGGCTTCATTCCAGAGTGAGGCTCAGTTTTCCCCTAGAGTTAAAGGCAGTCCCAGGTATTGAATTTTGTCCCAGGAGGCATAGCCCGGAAAGTCTAGGATTCTAGCAATTCAAAGTGTGGTTTGCTCCTCTGTGTTCTAGCTGTACACTGCACTTTTTCTTTTATTAATGAGCGCTCCTGAAATGGTACAGAAGCTCTGCAGGGTCCCATTGAATTCCTTTTCTATTCTAGTGGAAGCTCCTCCCAACAGAAGAGAATCATCTGCAAACAAGGCATGGTTGATTGGTTCTAATCCAGTCGTCGGTCGGATGCCCGGGAGAGTACCTTTATTTCTTTCCGCTTTCAGTTTCCTACTCAGGGTGTCTGCCATTATTATGTACAAAAAGGGAGATAGCGGGCATCCTTGCCTTATCCCCCTTGAAGCTTGGAAATAAGAGGTAGGTCGGCCATTAACCAACGGGGCTATCCATGGTTTGTCAGTGCAAGCCTTGATCAGATTCACAAAAGCTAGGTTGAATCCAAAGGTAAGTAGAACTTTGTAAAGGAATGAAAGTTTTACCCGATCAAAGGCGTTGGTCATATCCAACTTGATCAACATCCCTTGCTCCTTCCTTTGATGACTGGAATGCATGGATTCTTGAACAAGTATCACATTATCTAAAATATGTCTTCCTACTACAAACCCTCCTTGACTGGGAGAAATGAGCTTAGATAGCAGAGGTTTTATTCTATTTGCAAGCAATTTAGCAAGAATTTTGTAAGAGACATTACATAGAGAAATGGGTCTAAATCTGTCAAAGGTAGCTGGATTCACTTCTTTGGGTATTAGGGCAAGAAAGGTGGATTTGGTACTACCTCCCACTTTAGCCTTTTTCTGGAAAGCCTTTGCCATTCTTAGTAGGTCATATTTGATGATTGTCCAACAAGCTCTATAGAAGTGTGCCGAGAAACCATCTGGGCCTAGGGCTTTGTCAGGCTCCATGTCCCAGATTACATTGCTAATTTCTTCCTCAATGAAGGGCTTCATAAGATTTGAATTATTCTCCTCGTTGACCAAGGAAGGGATCTAGGAGAGGAAGTCATTGGAAATCACCTCATCTCCTGTTCCATCCTCTGAGTATAACCGTTGAAAGTGAGTTTCAACAGCTTCTTTAACTTGGGCAAAACCTTTGGCAATTGTCCCATCAGTTGTGGTGATTTTTGAGATGTGATTCCAAGAGAGGCGTGCTTTGAACTGCCTGTGGAAGAAGGCTATGTTTGGGTCACCTGCTTTCAACCGTAGGCTTATGGACTTAAGCCTCCAAAATTCTTCTTCTTTTCTAAAAGAGCTGAAAGAGGCAAGTTGGTCTACTTGTTGTTTCTCCAATTCATGTGTGGTTACGTCTTTATCCTCCATCTCCAACTGTAAATCTGCTAACTGTTGGACAGTTTCTTTTCTATGTGTGGTGAAGGTGTTGGGAGGCGTTTTGACCCACTCTTTCAGAGCTGCTTTGGTTGCTTTTATTTTTTGCTCCCAAACATAACTGGGTGACCTGGTGACCATGGTAGACCAAGCCTTGTCAACGACTTCCATGAACCCTTCCTGCTCTATCCACAAGGGGTTGAAGTGAAACAGTATGGGCCCTAGGTTTTCTTCCTCGTCCAGTTGTAAGAGGATGGGTTTATGGTCCGAGGTGAGCTTTGGTAGGATTCTCGTTGATATTATTCTCTTATCCATCAAAAGAGTGCTCTGCACTAGGAATCTGTCAAGCCTGGTTGAGATGTGAGCTGCCCCTGTTCTATTGTTGGTCCAAGTGTATCTCCCCTTTTTGGGTTTAAGATCAAGAAGATCCCATTGCTAAATTATGTCCTCCACAAGGGGTAGCAATGGATCTCTGCTATTGTTACCCCCTCTTTTTTCTTTTGGGTCGAGAATGATGTTTAGATCTCCTGCTATTACAATGTTCATGGGAGAATAACATTCTACAAAATTGATAAGTGTTTGCCAACACTCTTTTTTCTCAAGGTAAAGCACAGGAACATAAAGATTAAACAAGGCAAGAGTGAGCTTACTGTTAGAAAATTATATATTACGGAGCAATGGAACACATAAAATATTGCAGAAATATAAACACAGAGAACGCATAAAACAAGAGAGACACAGATATACGTGGTTCACCCAGTTTGGGCTACGTCCACCCTAAACAACCAGTCCTTCCTTTCTATTATCCAGCAAAATGAAGAGACACAACCTACAACAAATCCACTGTAATATCCTCTATTTTCTCTCACAGTCTCACCTCTCTATTTCTCGCTCACAGAATACACATCTATATCTTAGCCTCCAATACAATGCCCTCATACAAAGAGAGGGGTTGCCTTCTAGGGCAAAAAACCCTAAACTAAACATAAGTTCTACCGTCAGATCATCTGCCTAATGACGGCCCAGATTGACTAGAAATTACTATACTTTTACAAGGCAATTTTACATTTGTTTTTAGCTTCGGGGGCGCTGCCCCTGAGCCCCCACTTGGGGACCGCTGGCCCCCGGACCCCCCAGCCAGGGGGGATCGGCCCCCCCGGACCCCCGTGGGGGGGACAAGTCCCCCCCGCACCCCCCCGCGTGGAGGGGTGTACAAACTTCCTGGGGTATACATCCAGCTGAAACAAAGACCTCTGAACAATCACGCTCCACACACAACACTTACTTGCTTTATGTTTGAGTTCGGTGTAAATCCAATGTTGAGTCTCGAAGGAATTCTCCAGCTGGAACAGATCCTCCATCCAGACTGTGGCTAGTCCTCCTGAGGTTCCCCTTGCGCTTACTGCCATCCCAACTTTGGTCTTCCAGGTCATTCTGCTTAACTCAAGAAGGGCTTCCCCTTCTATTTTTGTCTCTTGGAGCATGAGGATCTCTGGGGTTTCTATTTTCATGAGATCTTTAACAGCTGCAGCCTTCATGTGGTTCCCCAAGCCTCTACAGTTCCAAGAGACTATACGCATTATTTATTTGGGGTGATGGAGGAGAGGCCTCCCTTTGGTGGTCGTGCTCTGGTGTTTCGACTTATGGACATTTCTAGAGTGGACTGACTTCCTTGCATTTTTTGCCTCTCTGCTTCTTCTTCTCTTGCTTCCTTGAGGGATTTTCTCCCTGCCCGCTTTGAGGGTCTTTCAATTGTCTCCTCTTCCGATGAGCCTGTTAGTTCTAGAGGCTTCTTTCTTATCATGTCTGCATAAGAGGATGGCGGGGATCCTCTTTCTAGGGAGTCATTTTGGGCCGGGGAGGCCCCTGCGTTTCCTTCCTTGACTAATGAGGGGTTTTCTTACTGTTCTGTATCATTTTCTGTAACAGGGGTTTCTTCCTATGTGCTAAGATCTGTGAAGGAATTTGAGGGAAGGTCTATTCTTGGGGGTGTTGCCCCTTTCGGCCATAGTTCTGTGGATGGCACACTGGTTCCCGCTTGTGCCCTTTCCCTCTCTGTTTGTTTTGCTGCTTTGATGAGGCTGTTTTCCGTACTGTTGTCCATTGGTCTCCTTTCATTTTCTTTGCTTCTTCTTCAGTTTTCTTTTTATAGTTTCTTGCAAAGTGCCCGTATCCATGGGAGTGCCTGCACTTGAAGGGTAGTTGTTCGTAATCCAGTTCTTGCACATGTGACCATTCTTCCACTGTTAGTTTTATAGCTTCTGGAAGCCCAACTTCCAGATCTACCTCGACACAGATTCTGGCACAGGAGTATTGTCCCTTCCTGTCTGCTCTGTCAATGTATTTTCCAAGGGTGTTTCCAATGGTTTCTAAAGTCTTTGGGCTCCAACAGTGCAAGGGAAAATGGGGGAGGCGCACCCAGACAGGAACAACCGAGGGCACATCTTGGGCTAGATCAAAGTTCAGAGTCCATTTGTTCAGGTACAAGCCCTGGGGTCCCATGAAGTATGGCCCGTTTCTAAAAATGAGGTTCCTATCTTCAATGCAATCAAAAATGAAAATGAAGTAACCCTTACCGACGAAATGACATTTTATTCCTTCTGAGACCAACGGTCTCCAGTTGCATTGCACCCACGATTCGATGGCTCTTGGTGATGGCCATAACCCAGTGAACTGGCTGATGAGTCCTCTTTCTGCAATATTTAGGGCAGCACGATAGGGCTCTTCAGCTGGGAGAGCGATGGTCGGGATTGTTTCCATCTTCTTAACAAAATTTTGTTGGGAGGCTGAAATTGGGCTCTTGCTACATTCGCCCACCAGTTGCTTGAAGGCCAGGAGGGAGGGAGGGAGGGAGGAAGGAGGCTCAGAGCCTCCCTCTAGAGCCATGTCTGAGAGGAGGGTTTGCAGGGGGATGCTCGCAGAGGAAGCAGCGACGCACTCGAAAAAAAATTATTAAAATTTTTTGACTAGGTAGAGATTTCCCAAAAAGTACTGGAGCTTCTCTTAAAAATCCAAGAAGTGATATATTTTTGTATATATGAAAAAAAGGAAATAAAATTGAAGATTGGATTTGAATAAAGAAATACAAAAGACGAAACAAATTTATACATTTATGGTGGAAAGAAGATTCATATGTTCACATTTCTACAACAAATTAGTTAATAAGTGTGAATAATGCATCGCATGTGATTCTTTCAGTAGAATACAAGGTCATTTTGTAATCTTATGCCATAGTCTTAGTCACCTCATTCGTTGCATTCTATATTATTTAAATATAGAATTTGATGAATTTGATCGATGGTGGAATATTTATGTTCTAGTTTGGCATATAAATCAATTAAATTTGCTTAAATTTGACTAAATTGCATGTGATTTTTTTACTAGAGTACAAGGCCATATTGTAATCTTATGCAATAGTCTCAGTCACCTCTTTTGTTGCATTTGATTAGTTAAATATAGAATTTGATGAATTCAATCGATGGTGGAATATTTTGTTTGAGTTTCTTATATAAATTTAAGTTGTTTTGAATTCAATCAAATTTGTTTAAATTTATTTAATTTTGATTAAATTTGAATTTAAGGCTATATGATTTTTTAAAGTTAATGTTAAATTTTATCATTTTGTTTCTCATTGTCTTGCACTTCATGGTGGTTGAACATGGACAAGAACATAAACCATGTGACTTAGGCCATAGTTACCATTTTGTGTTGGAATTAAAATATGGTTATGGTTTGATTAAAAAATACTGCATGGGAAAATTTTTAAAATATAGCATGGAAAAATGGATGGAGTATACATCCTCATTATTTTGAAAAAGATCCAGGGAACAAGATATAACTTTCAGATATATAAATGTATACTCAAGATTAAACATGCAACCATGAATATTTATAAATTGGTACAAGTTAATGACACAGTAAGTTAGGGTCGATTATGTCGTCGACGCCATAAATGGGAGTTGCCAACTTGCGCTGGTGCAGACTGGACCGTGTAGTTAACAATGATTCTTTGAACCAAGTTGTCTGTTTCGAGTGGTAGTAAAATCTAGACTGATATAAATTTAAAGAATTATATACATTGCTTATGGTGAGTAACCCACACCTTCGTTCAGGCAATGTGCTGCGCTGCATGAGGCCACGTGCCCTCCTGCCTCATCCCCGGTGGAGGTAGCTCTCATAAGCGTAACAAATTAGCGTCGCCACTTGCAATGGTCTATGAGATAGATAAAAAAAATAGTAGGTTACAATTTCTTTGGCTACCAAAGAGCTTGTTTGGTTTATGGCATCTGCCTAATTAGCGTTGCAAGCGTTTGGAAAAATGGAAGCCATAATTGGCAACAATCATGGAAATGAAGGCCTATGTCAAGCACATGAGTCTTGTCTCGATATGTTTTACATGCAATCAAATATATTCTAGACATTCAGATCAAGAAGAGTACAACATGAAGAGTTGCTCTTCGATTTGATTCAACGATTAGTGCTACCTGATTGTGGTCATATGTTCACTTGACAATAATCATCAGACCAGATCTGATTTAGCCTGATTTCTCTAGTTTAAGCACTTGGACAGATTGTAAGCATTTCTTCTGAAGATAAATTCTCTCTTTGGCGGTTTTGTGAGTGTTTCTTCTCAAGATAAACACACACTCTCTCTTGATAGTCATTTTCAAAGAAAAATGCTAAAGTTTGCTTTGCTTGTTGTGCAAACATCTTTACATAACAACTTGAGTGGTAATTTTCCAGACTTGGTATCTAATCTGAAATGCTAAAAAGTTGCATGTTTATATCCTATTTATTTTTCCCACTTCTCTAAAAGGAATTTTAAATACTAAGTATCATATAAAAATCCTTTTTACCATTATCGACCATTATTGCAGGTTTATATAGAACGATGGTTTCCCAGATGTAATTCCTGCTTAACTTGTCGACAAACTTTCATTGAATTTGAGTAATATAACATTTCCCTGTATTCACAAAAATTCTTGTTGTCAAATGCTGAAGTTGTAATTTTTCTTTGATATTTTCTTTACCAGTAAAGCAAGGAATGTCGCAGACAATCGTAATACCTAAACGGTTGAATGTTTATAAAATCTTGCTGCAGGAGGTTCACGAGTACAATGAAAGCCCTTCATTTGGTGTGTTGCAAATACTATGGGAATCCAATGTTGCAGATATTTTATAGCGATGGAGGGCAAATATGAATGTGATATTCTTACTCACTGGCACACAGTCAAAAAATAGTCCACGCACTTAAACTCCACATAGGAAGGACCTTCCTGCGAGAGAAGAAGATGAATAGAAAAGGAGCAATGAAACCGACCATGTGTCAAACTTGGATAGGTGGGAGGAGGACGAAATTTAAGCTCTCTCATTAGTTGGAATGAAGAGTGTTTGCAAATCCAAATCAAGCAAAGAAAACGACGTAATTAAAAAAATTATATTAAAAATAAATTATTTGAATTTTATAATAAAATAATATAGTGTATATTATATGAATTATTTCTCTAGACATATAGAAAAAGTATGGATAACCTGCGTTCTCAACTTGATATAATAAAAAAATATGGAGTTGTCTTTAGTGCGACTTTTTGGAAGATTTTCCGGTGGATTTTTCGAATTTAATTTCTCTAAAATCGGCAGAAATTCATTGGAATCAAAAGTTTAATGGGTAAACCTTGCACAATAGAAGTGCCCTAGCGTTTTTCAGGGTGTTGAATCCATATATACAGTAAAAAAAACTAGTTTAAATAACACAAATCAAGATTTCACCACGAATTTTTCCATCGGGTTCCTGCGAAGGAAACTCCAAAAATTCACACTAAAGACAACTCCAATAAATATAATGTATATCATATAATTATTTTTCGACATATAGAAAAAGTAGTAGAATGAGTGTGTGGATAAATTTCATTGACTGATATTCAAATAATAATAAATAATAAATGAAATCTTCAATTTTTTTTTTTTTTTGAATTTTCACTTTATAACACAAGAGTGATTTTGCCATCTACGTTATGGTATTCTTGAAATTCAACTATCTAGGCGTACTCAATACATTCAACGGCTACTTGAGCCGCACACTCTCAAAAAAGAATCCTATGTAAACACATACATATAGATGCATCAAAGTACGAAGTTCATAGGCATCCTTGCAATCGCACGACTGGAACTGCAAAGAGCTGGAAGTGTCGTGGCATCGTCACACCATATGATTCAGTCATATTCAACTCCTCCTCCCCCAGGACGTCATCTCTATGTTCCAAAATCCAATAGAAGCATTGCAACAGTTGGGAGAGTGCAAGGCTTACTACTTAAAGAGTAAACATCGTCCCCGGGCAGCCTCTCCTTCTTGATCCAAAGGGGATGAGTTCAAAGTCCTAACCTCTCACATCTATATTTCTATGTCTGCTGCCATGCATAAACCTCTCTCGCTTCAACGCCAAATCATGGTCTCCCCACACAGCTGGATCTCTCCCTATTGCCCACGCGTTCACGATGAGCCTCATTTTAGCAGGAATGCGGTATCCCATTATGGTACACGCCTCCATTGACTCGTGGGGAAGCAGTAGTGGTACCGTTGAATGTAGTCTCAGCGTTTCCTTCACAACACATTGCTAGTATCAACAATGGAATTTGTTGAAGCGAAGGCATGGCAGTTGTGTGCCTATCAACAATATTTCCGTAAAAGACGCTGCCATAAACCAGAGGCCTTTTAGTGAAATATACGTCTCTTCTGACTGTAATATTGTCGCTGTTGAGGAAAATTAATTACCTATCATTTAATTGTCAACCCAAGGGTTTCGTAAAACTTGCGAAGCATGCGTGCACTATATATGCTAGAAATTAACTTCCAATTTAGATCAATCTAACTACGAAACCAAATTTACCTATTATAATTCAACAATAAATTCAAAAGAAATTATAGTACAGTGCATGGAATTGAAATCTTAATTTATCACATTTGCAAGAATTGAAATCTTGATCTACCACACTTGCAGGAATTGAAAAGCACACCACTCTTTCAGAAATGAAATTGCATGAAATGAAATCTACTCTAAGGGATCATGTGTGCATTATCAAATCAGGATCCTATGAAATGAATAATCAAAACCACATGATATGAAATGAAAGAAAAAACAATCATTCTTAACCTCTAGATATGAAAGCAAATAAAAACAATCATTCTTAACTCCTAGATATGAAAGTAAATAAAAACAATCAGTCTTAACCTCTCACACAGGAAAATATATGAAAGAAAAAAATCTTAATCTATGAAAGCAATAAATCTTAATCTATGAAAAACAATAAATCTCACTCATTATAGATGGCCAATCCAAAATCATGAGGGATGGAAAGTTGAGAGGCTCCAAATACAAGCATAACCAAATCAATGTGAACATCACCCATGAGCATGGTGCCAAATCCAAATTCTATATTCAAAACAAGAGCATTTCCCCAACTTTTCACATACCAAATGATAGGAGAAAACTTCCTCTATTTATACAAAAATATGAGAAGCTATCTCATTAATGAGAGTCCATGAATCTCTCCCTATATCTATAGAGTTACAATCAAAATAGGAAATGATAAGACACATGTCTTCTTAGAGTTTCAATACAAATAGGAAATGATAAGACATATCCTCATGATCCCATGATCTTCTCCACTCAAATTCGAATTTGGTTTTGAGAGGCCACATAAGGGTCTTTTAGAAGCTTCGTTTTGACCTACACATGTCAACATTCTCATCCCACTTGTTAGGTATAAGCATATGCACATTATTTTCTATTTTTTAACCATAAATTCACTTAAAAATGCTAAGAATTAATAAAGTTTGGAAAAACATAAATGTGACCCAATAATGATAATGATAAGGTAAATGTAATGAAATGGAGGTAAATGTAATGAAATAGAGGTGGAGTGAAGGTGACAATATGGAAATATAAGTGAAAATGTAATGGAAGTGAATGACAATTTCAAGGCCCAATAGTGGCCACCGAATGTTTTATAAGTTAAAAGTTGGAGCTTTTTCACCCATATTTTCCGTAAGGTGAAATCAATGAAGATGCACGGTAGGAAACGCAAAAAAATCTTATTTACAACATCATGAGAAATATATATGATTTTATAAAAAATAGGTTAATAATATAATTTTATAAGTAAATATTAATTAAATTTATTTATTATGTTTATAGATTTGATAAGATGTGATAGGATGTATGTTTAGAAGAACGAATAAACCCAGAAGGGTTTCATCTACATTGAAGGAGAACGACCTTCAGGGTTTGAAACCCATATAAATTTATATTTTAGAAAATAAAGATAATCCATGAAAAACTGTCTACAACTCATGGACTTTCCAGAATATTGAGAAAAAATGGTGTTAAAAGTCCATAAATCGTGTTATGGCTATCGTTCATAAAAAGTTCCACCATTTTTGAAAAGGGAACCGATGTCAAGAAAAAACAAAATCTCCATCACTTAAATCACCTCTGAGGGAATATGAGTGGGATTATAAACAAACTTACCCATTTGAGTAAAAACTCTCAATTTATCTGCAAATGCAAATTTATTACAAATGTAAGTTATAGGTTGTAAAAGAAAAATCCCAGGAAACAAACAATTCACTGCCAGAGAGGAATTATAACATGATTTCTTACCTCTACAATTCACTGCCAAAAAGGAATTATAGCATGATTTATTACCTCTACAGCACGTTGTAATTAGTGCGACTTGGTAGGAAGCACTTAAAATTAACTAGTGCGAACTGGTAGGAAGCACTTCAGTAAACAAATATAAATCATCATAATTAAAAAACTATATCTTTACTCTTGCAGAATGGAAATTTCAACAGAAGACTGACATTTTCATTAACGTGATGCTGGCAGGGATGGAATTTGACGGGCAAATTGCTCGTCATGGAGTGATTTGGTTGTCAAATATAGTTTAAAAATTTTCAAAAACGTTAAGATCCTTCCTTGAAATTCTGAAGACCGGTTAGGGAGGTGTGAAAACCGTCAAATTTGACGGGTGGGTCTATTTTGAAATTCCAACCCTGGATGGAGGTTATCTTACTAAGGAAACCATGTGTCGCTAGACGGTTTAAACGAGACTCGAAGGTGGAGTAAACGAAACTCGAAAAACTCTGTATATGATGAATCATGTGCTGAATTGTGATGAGAGGGAACGACGAAAATGGTGTGAGGAGATTGGATGGGTTGAACAATGTTTGCCTAGCCAATTTCATAAATAAAACACTTTTCGGTTAATTAATAAAGGAAGAAGATAAGAATGGAATTTGATGGAGACAATATGAATATCGAAGGGAATTAATTGTAATGCTATGAAACATGGGAAGTTCCTATTGAAGTTAAAGGGGGTGTAAAACAAATTATACTCTCGAGGAGTCTACATGAAGTTGGAAAATAATACATAAATGTAACATTACATGGGGGGATATGATTCCACAAGAGAGGAATGAAAGGGGACTTAGGGGCTCAAGAGGGTAAAATAAATAATAATATTTTATCTCATTTTATCATTGTATAAATTTTTAACACTTATTCGCAGAGATTATCCTGATTATACACTATTTGCGGAATGCATGAATAATACATAACCTCCTCTACGTTGATCATCAATTTGCAGAATTAAAGAAACAACCGCATGCGCACATTGAAACATCAATCACACATATCAACACAGTATGTACCGGGGAAAGCATACAGCTGAAAATCCCCAACTATCTGTATATTATAATGATAGAGAACATGTAACAAGACATAGTACAATACTCCTCACAAGTACTCAGTACTATCTCCACCTGCTACACACAAACTAGCTCAGATCTGAATCAAGTCACAGGTTCAAATCTCCTCCACTATTTGCCTGCCTCTACTGTGCAATCCAATGTGAGAATAGGAATGATCCAATCTCGTTTTCCTTGGATTGTATTGTGCAATCCTCATTGGCAATCTCCATAATTGATTGTGCAAATCTCATGCACAGCTATAGTCACAACTGATAGTAGTCTGCACCTCTAACACCTGTCTCCACTGAACTGTCCATGCACTGAGTTAACTGATGTATTCTTTAGTTGCTTTATGAGTTAATAATTAGTGAATTAATCAATAATTAATTCACATCACTCATCACTAGTGTGTTTTGCAGTTAGACTAAATACAACTAGTTCAACTAAGTCAAACTGAACACAACTCCATCAACTCCTCAATCAACTCCACCAAACTCAATCACTTGAGTTCTAACTGAAGTCCATCATGCAATAGCTCAACTAACCCATAAGAAAAGCGTATTTCTTCTGGAAGTTGCATGTGCCACATCCGTAGCTCGAACTGAAGTGCTGCAAGAGGATAAGATAATGTTTATAGTCCAAATATTATTAAGAGCTAATAATATTCGATTGTTCTATTTTTAGCGTGGCAGTCTAAAAAATAGACTCCGCCCATATGTTTAAAAATATAAGTCCATCTATTTTTACCAACATGACCAATCATCCACAAATAGCATCCTGCAACTCACAGACCATGATCCATATGTCTAAAAATAGACTTTGCGCCAAAAATAGCCTGCGGCCCACTTAGTGAAGGCGACTTCTTTTCACTAAGCTCCCTCATCTTGTTGCATTTTCAACAATCATGTCCTTATCAGATGCTTTCCTAAGTTTTATGACCATGAGATTAATTGCGAAGTGGTGAATTGAGAACATGTAGATGTAATCCTTGATTTCGGTTGATGTGGGAATCTTTGCCATTCATTATTCCTAGAGGCTTCCTAAAATCCTAGGTTACAAGCAGAGTTCAAAGGTGGGAGCTAATCACATTAATAGAGAGCCTAAACCATCATATATTGATTTGGTATGCTTTATCTCATGCTTGAATTGATTTCTAATTTGTTCTTCTAATTGCATGTGTTAGCTTGCATTTACGATTATCAATCTTGAACGATTGAATGGTTACATTTGTGATACCTAAATATGTAATATCATGATAATAGCTAATAATATAACAATGTGTTTGGTTCCTTGGTAAATTGGTGTGAATTTGGGTGGTTAAAAGAGGCACCTCATATCCTCAAAATGCACACAAGGTATTAGAGATGTTATAGAATGGTATCAAAGCTATTAGTTATGGTGTTGGGGTTGCATGGACTAGAATTCAATTGTACATGAAGAATTGTAGTTTGTGTGACAAGTTCTTGATGAAATTCCTCCATGGAATAATTAAGGGAAAGAGAATTTGAAGGTTGCAAAAATTGAATCAAGTGTTGCAATTACCAAATTGGAAGGCCTTTAGAGTACTTGAGTATATTATGAAAGCATAAACAAAGGAAATTCCTAAATTTTAGAGTTAGCTATGTGTTGGGAACGGGATCCCCAAGGACGGTTTCGGGGCTAAAAGCCCATGTTTTGGGTCAAGTTTTGTAATAAAGTGTAAGTCTTCGCATTTTGTGGTCGCGGAGTGCAAAGGTGTCATGAGTCATAAAGGGTTGTCCGCCCTTATTTTGTAAATTGTAAAGTCAGTTGTAAAGATCTTTCCATGGTTTGCAGACCATGGGATTGTATAAAAAAGAGTTAAGTAAGTAAGCTCTAAGTCATAGATAGTGAGGAAGAAGAAGTCTTGAACGATAAGGAGAGAAGTCTAAGTTTCAGGTCTTAGTGTAGGTAGAGGCTCTGCAGTTGAGTGCGCAGAGGCTTAGGGTGGAAGTCCGCAGCTAAGTCCGCTGATCCTTGGAGTTGTGTGCGTAGGGCAGATAGAGTCTATAATCATCTGAAGGTATCAATAAAGAGAAGTATTCTACAAATTCCGTGTCTTTTTTTCCTGTTAATGCATCTTGCCCTATTGTGTATGAATTTAATTTATAATGCTTATGTAGTGCGCGAATGTATGTAATTACATTGGTTAATTGAATGCAAGTAAGGATATCTATTTACGCGGCGCTAACTGTGATTGTTTAATAAGATAAGTAAGACACTTAAGCTAGTTTGGGAATCTGCACGATACGTTGCCCTAGCAGCGCGAAAGTACCTGAACCACAAGTTAGGGTTGTGCAAAGGCCAATCTTACCCCTTCGCTGAGGTACTGAAGGGCAGAATAAAGGGTTAGATTGACAAAGCCCTAGAACATAATGACCTACGCAAGAGCAGGAATAGAAGGAATAAATCGACACCACGACCATCTTAGGGTGCAGAAACTTGGTTCCAGCATCCCCCCATATTGCTTCGGGTAAGACTTTGGTCTACACTCAGCTGGCTGATGTTGAATGGGCCAGTGGTGTAGGGATTTGTTTGGCTAACTAATGTTGAACCTGGGTTAGGCCCCACGCAGCCAACAAATGGTTTCGTTGCCAGGACTAGAATTTGTATAAGGAATGTGTGATGCTGTACCACTAGAATCCAACTACGAAAGAGATTGGATACTGGTTGGATAGGAAGATCCACGAATTCACGGCACATGAGAACAAAAATCCACGACTGACAAAGGAACAATGGCTGGGAAGGTACCCATATACAAAAATCCACAAGATCTTTTTTTGTTCCTTTCTAGTTGAGCTATACGAGTGGATCGTGAAGCTAGCGGATAGCCATGAAGGTGGAGTCTTGATGGTCCTATTGTTTGGACCCCGGAGTTAGTACAAAGATTGGAAGCATCTGAGGATAAGATCACCCACGCTGTCGATCATTGGCTCAATCTCATCATAGGAGGATTCGTGACTGAATTCACGGTCGATACCTCAATTAGCTACAGCGAGGTAGAGCGACGCTTTTTCAAAGGTCAGTGAGGTAAGTACTTAAAGTCTTTGAATACTTGGATTAAGATGTTATTGTGCAAAAAATGGGTTATGCAACTACCTTGATGTTCAAAGCTACGTGAAGTGGAAAATCTTACAGGAACGAAGGAAGAAAGGGTCCTAAAAATAGTCTATTGATTTCAGCTCCATTGGGTGATGAAGAGGGAGTAGCGCAGGCTTCTCCATGAAGTGCTATTCAATTAATAAGACAAGGACCTCCACCCACACCACCTCCAACTTCACCACCATCACCTACGACTTCACCCATACCACCACCACCTCCACTGCAGTTTAGCATGGCAAATTCAGTGAAGCTGCCTTTGTTTAAAGGCTTGGGAAATGAGGACCCGGACTAGTTCTGGTTCGTCGTGAAAGATGTATGGGAAGATCAAGGCATTATATATGACCACATGAAGAAGGAAACACTAGTTAGTGCTCTACAGGATCGCGCGTTAACCTGGTACATTAAATACTCTAATGATAACCCAAACGCAGGAGTGGAGGACATCCAGACCACGCTGAATAAAGAATTCAGTAGGCCTAAATCTGAGGCACAGTCAGTTGTGGGGTTCAAGGAAATCGTGATGAAACCATGTGAGATACCTTGGGAATTAGATCGGAGATTGAAGTGTAAAATCCATGAAGCTAATATGAACTTAATAGATGGACAACACTGCAAATGGTTCGTGGCTTTGCTCCTGCCACACCTAAGGGTTGTGCTGTCACAACAGAAGATAACGACTCAGGTAGAGGCCTTGGAGGTTGCAATGAGACTGCATGAAACACCGATGTAGGATCCGAATCTGGGGGTTCATTAGATCCATGCACAATTGCAAAATCTTTGCCTTGAAATGCAAAGTTTGAAGTAGGACAGAACAATTCGACCGAAGGTGCGCGAAGAGGTATGGTGTTTGAAATGCAAGGGTCAGCAGCATGACAAAGACCATTGCCCGGTCTTTGCGAACTACATTACAGGAGGGGGACCGATGCCTTTGAGGCCAAAAGTTCAAGAAGGACCAAGTGCGGGGCCTGCGTTGTGGTGCGCTATATGTCAAGTTGCAGGAAAACATACGACGAATAAATGTCATTTGCTGCAGAAGTTTGTACAAACACCACAACAACTATTTTGCAACTTCTGTAGGTCGGTAGGGCATGATGAGCACAACTACAAAAGTTATGAATTAATGACGGATAGAACACCCGCTTATAAGGTTTAGGCATAAACACGGCCCCCTGACCAGAACATGGGGATGGCACGAATAGGCTTTCAGGGGCGCGGACGAGGTGAGGCAGAGGAGGACCTGGTAGAGGTCGGGGATAGCTAATCTGCTACAATTGCGGAGGACCACGACACTTTGCCCGTGATTGCACTAACCCAACGCGTCCATCATGTAAATATTGCACCTTGTTTGATCATGAAACGAAGGACTATGCTACGCTGATAGCAAGGATATGTGAAAAAGGGGCACTACCACCTCAGGTGACTTAGAACCTACAGATGATGAGGTCTGAGCCTCGCGAAGAGGATCCGAATGTGAATATAGTGCCCCGAAGTGGAGTTGCAACATGGGATGATAAGAGGAAACAACTCGAAGAGAATGAATGGGTTTGCAAAGCTATAGCGAAGGAGGCTGAATTTGATTTGGAGCGTGCATGCAAAATGTTCATGGAACAAAAGAAGAGCTTTGCTGAGGCCTCCACCTCAGGGAGCAAGGATAAGCCTGATCAGGAGATGGACCCTTTTATGCTTACAACCTTCCTAGAGACCTGCATGAAGTTGTTGCGCGATAGCAAGTCCGTGAAGGGATTACAGGAGCTTATAAATAGATGCGCTGGAAACACTCTGGGTGAACCGCGTGTGGTACGAAAGATTGGTAAGCATAAAAAAAGGACGGGATGAGAGATGAGGCTGACCACGTAGATAGGAGAATATGAAATGGATAAGGTTATTTTGGATCTGGGGTCAGACGCGAACGTCCTACCGAAGCAGACTTAGGAACGGATGGGAAGACCCGTGCTGCAGTGGTCTCCGATTCAGTTAAGGATGGCAAACCAATAGAAGATCATCCCCATGGGGCGGCTCCAAGGGGTGACTGTAGATATTGATGGTGCGAGCGCGTTGGTCGACTTTGAAGTAATAGAAATTGTGGATGACAACAACCCCTACCCAGCGCTCCTTGGCATTGATTGGGCGACTGATATGAACGGGGTGATCAACCTAAAAAAGAGAAAGATGATATTTGAGAAGAAATCGCTCGACGTAATAGTACCCCTAGATCCTGCTAAAGGATCGCGCTATACTGAACTAGTCTGTGATGATGAGAGTGATGATGATTTGGACTGTATCTATAAGATAACAACGCAAGACCAAGACTAGGTAAATCCAACAGCGGATGGACGAATTACATGGGATCGCGAGAGTTCCTGCACCTCAGACTCTGATGAAGAATTAGAGCACTGGCAGAATCGGTTACATGAAGTAACCACGCTAAGCTGTAACATGATGACCCAGTCACTACGCTGTGTGTCATCAGAGGTAAGAGATCTGCCCACTTATGATGGCTTGAATGATGTAGATATATTTTTGGATGCATTCGAATGAGAGGTACCAGAGAAGGAACGATTCTAGGCTTTGGATTGGGCACTGCATGCTACGCCCGCAAGGTGGTGGGGTATGCACAAGGGTAGCTTTGATGATTGGCACGAGTGTAGAAAGATGATGAGAACATGCTTTGGGAAGTCGAAGGTATGAATGACAGAAAAATATGATGGGAAGGATGATCTGCGCACGCACTTAGCCAAATGGGTCGAGGCTTATGAGCGAAGCCCCAACTTGAATGGGTGCACTTGTTCTGTCACACCCTGGATGTCATCCCGATGAACTGGTACTTAGAAACAAAGCTTCTCCATGGTAAAAGTGAATGGTAAAAGTGAATGGTATATTCTAGCGCGAAGGATTCATAATGACATTAAACTTTGAAGACGGGTTTGACTGTATTGACGAGGCGCTACAAGAAGTGAAAGCATTAATCTTTAGGACACCACCGAATCCTTTAGACCTGATTCAACCCGATTGGACTACTCAACTGAGTCACGCGTTGGAATGCTCTAATGTAATCGCTGAAGAAGAAGATGAGGATTCGCGAAGGATTAACATCCCTGAAAGAAAAGGTCACTGCAAGGTTGAAGGACCGCAGATTGAGAATCCCGATATAACCGCGCCACTGAAAACGGAGGCGGAGACCCAAATTCGCGAAGATTGGAGATCACTGGGATGACGCGACGGTGGATAAGGTCACTGAATTTCTCCGTGAATACCAAGATTTGTTCCCTACCAAGTTTACGGATCTAAAAGGGATAATCGGGGACCTGGGTATTATGAAGATCACGTTGAAACCCAATGCGAAACCGGTTAAGCAAAGACCTTACTGTCTCAATCCAAAGTATAAGGAGAAGGTCCGCTTAGAGCTAGACAAGATGCTCGCGGCAGGCATCATTGAGCCCGTAGAAGAATCTGATTGGGTAAGCCCAATGGTGGTACAGGAAAAGAAGTAGAAGGATGAAATAAGGATATGCGTAGATCTCAGGAAGTTGAATGACGCTTGTGTACATGATCCTTTCCCGACTCCATTCACTGATGAAGTGTTGGAAAATGTAGGTGGCCAAGAAGCATATTCCTTCACTGATGGGTTCTCTGGGTACCATCAGATCAAAATCGTGCAGAGGATAGGAGCAAGACGACCTTCGCGACTGAGTGGGGATGTTTTCAGTACACTGTAATGCCTTTCAGATTAAAGAATGCGCCTGTAATTTTCTCGCATGTAGTCATTGTTGCGTTCAAGGAATTTATTCACAAGTTCCTGGAAGTATACTTTTGATGACTGGACTGTGTTTTCGCTGGTGAAACACCATGTGGCAAGCTTGCGCTTGGTGCTGGATACCTGTTAAAGATACCAGATCACACTCAATCTGAAGAAGTGCCTGTTTTGTGTTCCTTTTGGGACTCTTCTAGGTCATGTGGTTTGTAGACAGGGATTGATGGTAGATCCCATGAAGATCATAGTGATACTTAACTTAGAAGTGCCGAGGAGTGTGAAACAGTTGCGCGCTGCCCTAGGACATACCAGATATTACAGAAAGTTTATCAAAGGCTATGCCCAGATCACCGCACCTATGGAGAAGTTGTTGAAAAAGGATGTCACATTGTGCTAAAACGAGGAGCGTAAGAAAAGCTTGGATGTATTGAAGGAAAAGATGGTCACAGTGCTGATTTTAGTCTTCCCGGATTGGAAGAAGGAGTTTCATGTACATGTTGACGTGTCATGTATAGCGTTGAGCAGTACTAACATAAGGTGGCAAAGGGGACTTGGACCATCATATAGCATTTGCAAGCAGGAGGTTATCCAAGGCGGAGAAGAACTATTCTACCACCAAGCGCGAAGGGTTAGCCATGGTATGCGTGCTCCAGATGTTCAGACACTATTTGTTGGGTGGCCATTTTAAGATGTATACAGATCATTCTGTGCTAAAATACCTGGTCAATAAGCCTGTGTTGGGGGGGAGAATTTGCAAGTGGTTTTTATTGTTCCAGGAGTATGATTTTGAAGTTATTGTGAAGCCTAGACAACTGATTGAGGGACCAGACCATCTGTCGCACATTGAAATAAGGGAAGAGCCCACTAATTTGGAGAAAGGATTGCCTGATGCGCATCTATTTGCAGTGCGCGTCACAGATGGTCATTTTGAAGATATCATACACTTCCTAACAACAGGAATTGCCCCGGAAGGATACACCGTCCATCAGAAGAAGGAGTTAGTGGTGCGCACGACAAACTTTTCTGTCATTGCCGGGCATCTATACAAAATGGGGTCTAATGAGATATTGCGTCAATATGTCCTGGAGTCTGAAAGGAGCAGTATCCTCATGAGCGTTCATGGGGGCGCTGCGGGAGGACATTATGCAGGGAGAGCGACCGCGCAGAAGATTCTACGCGCAGGGTTATGGTGGCCAACCCTCCATCAGGATTCAAAAGCGTACTGCAAAGTGTATGATGTGTGTCAAAGGACTAGCAGACCATCATAGAGGGATGAGCTACCTCTGAATCCACAGATGACATTACAACCCTTTGAAAAATGGGAGATATATTTTGTGGGACCCATTCAACCCTAAGTGAAGAAGACGAGAGCGAGGTACATTATCACTGCGATAGAGTATTTGACTTGATAGGTAGAGGCACAGCATGTGAAGGATTGCACAGGCGTGACTACTGCAAATTTCGTCTTTGAGTATGTACTGACGCGATTTGGGTGTCCAGATATTTTGATGAGTGATCGCAGTACACACTTTCTGAATGAGACGATCAATGCATTAATAGAGGAATTTCACGTATATCACCAAAAGAGAACGCCTTATCACCCGCAGGCTAATAGGATGGTGGATGCATTCAATAAAGTGCTGGAGAATGCCCTAACCAAGGTTTGCAATGCTCAGCGAAGTGATTGGGACCTACGCATACCTGTAGTACTATGGGCCTATCGAACGACATGCAAGAAGTTGACTGGACAAACACCCTTTAGGCTTGTATATGGTGTTGAAGCAGTGATGCCCATGGAATACATTGTGCCTAGTCTACGTATAGCGACACTCATGGGTATGACAGATCGTGAAGCCCTAGAAGAGAGGCTCGCGTAGTTGGCTAAGGTTGAGGAAGAAAGATTTCTAGCTGGATTTCACCAACAGGTCCAAAAGCAGCGCGAAAAAGCATGGCATGATCGACACATTAAGCTGTGCACCTTTAAGGTAAATGACCTAGTTTTTTTATATGAAACAAGTTTGATAAATTTCTAGGGAAATTCAAAATGCATTGGTTAGGGCCCTATGTCATTAAGGAGATTATCGACGGAGGAGCGGTACAACTGGTCAAATTTAATGGAGATCCCTTCCCAGGAAAGGTGAATGGAAGTCGATTGAAGCCATACACTGGTGGTCCGACCATGTGAATATATGAAGGTAGCACAGTCTTAGCACTCCATGCAACTGAAAGTAGGCGCGGGACTATAAACTACACTGCTCGGGTTGGGGAGCTGCGCAATTGGAGGATTGTGCAAAGTAAGGAAGTGTCACAGGGTTCGCGGCAACGCGAAGGGAGCTGCGCTACCCAAGGAGAAATCGCGCAGGTCGGCCAGAAAGTGACCATTAAAGTCATTGTTCATGATTTGACGGTAGAAATGCAGCCAAATGGAGCGGGCGATTGGCATTTAAGACAAAATTTATGGGTAAGATCCTTGAAAATCTACCGCCAATCCGGCATTAATGAACTGAATTTGGGGGGAACGGTCGGATTTGAATTCAAAATGCCCTATAAATTACAGGTGGCTTCCCAGTGAAAAACACTTGGCATTTTGAGCATTGAGTTGTTGAGCTCTTAGGTGCACATGAACTGAGAATTCTTCGAGGCTTTGAAAGTGAGTCCAGCGTTTGCGAACTTACCAGAGACTTCGCGAGCACTGTTGGAAAGCATTATGTCGGCACCCACAGAAGCTATATATACTAAATAAATAGCAGAGGAGTTGGTGCCGAAAATTGTTATGGAGGCAGAAGAAGCTGCTCTAGAGGTTGCCGAAGTATTAGCGGAAGTCCCTAAATCACCAAGGACGCTGAGACCAAAGCCCACCCCAACCAAGGAGAGCACGAAGGATAAGAAGGGAAATCAACCTGCAATACCGATGTGCGCATTGCCAAGAAGAAACCCACCGAAGGACAGGCCCACTGCACAGGAGAAGGGAAAAACCATCACTCTAGGGCCGGAGGATGTAGGAATAGACATGGAGGAATTTGAAGCCCAGGGTGCTGACCCTATCACTCGGTTGCCTGAGTATGTCCCTTTGCTTAAGGGCAAGGCCAAGGTACCGAAAGATATTGATGAGAGCAAGGTCCCCTTGCAAACCCATTTGCTATCGGAGGAGATTGATTTTGAAGGATCGCGCTTGGCACGGGTTCCTCCGTTAAAACTCGAAGACTGGGACTTGGTTGACCATGAGAAGTTTCCACACTTGGAAACTGAGAAACTAATGTGCCACATTATTGATACAACCACCAGAATGACCGCATTAGAGCCATGAAGGCAGCTCAGAGGAGTAGACAAGGCTGGTCTGCTTAACCTGCTATGGGTGCCGCACTACAACCGCACCCCGATTACAATCTTGGTCATCAAGAAGTTGCTATGCTTGGTGCATGATGGGTGTCTGTGGATGGAGGAGTCAATACTCATCACTGACAGACTGATCCACAAGATCACGCGGTTTCCCTACACATGAGAAAATCCGGCCATGATATTTGGCGAAAAAGGTGGTGAGCAGACACTCGCAGAGGCCATGAAAGAGAAGTTTAAGCTAGTAAAGAAGCCACGTGGATATGTCATATCCAACATTTTTGACCCTACTGCAAAGGTGGCTATGCCGATTTTAGCAGGGAAGGTGATGAGGAAGTGTAGCACTGATGAGGTGCCGACGCCTATCGTCGTGCTAGCAGCCCAGTGTGCTGAAGGAGTTCAGTTCAATTGGGCAGACTATCTCCGCGGTGAGTTCCTTGCAAATTGTCGTGATGCATAGGAGCTCAGCAAGACATTCCACTATGCGTGGCTCTTGCTGGCGATTGTGCTGGTAGCTTGGGAGTTTCCAGAGGACATTCAATTCCTTTCCGTCACACTAGACCTACCAGAAGCACCGAAGTACGCTTCGCTGTGGGTGACCAAGGATGCGTAGCACATTAAGGACAACAAGATCTTCTGGATCTTGATGGATATGAACATCCGCATGTCCATCAATTGCAAACCATGGTTTTCACCTACGGTGTTTGCCAATCTGCAGGGCTACGCAGAGTGTAAAGCAGATTTTCACCATGTGTCCATCAGGACGCGGAAGGACCCTGCGTAGACATGGTATGACTTGCCTTACCTGGAAACAGATGATGCCATTGATGCAGTACTTGATCATTGGCCGGCAGAATGGCGCACTACAACAGACTTGGCAGTGGGAGGAAGCAAGTCCGCCGCATAGCGCAAGAAGGAGGAGGACAAGCTCAAGATGATGCAACTAGCCAAAAAGAGAAAGGAGGCCATTGACAAGTCCCAGGCGGAGTGCGATGCCACTCAACAGACGGAGAAGCAAACAGGCGGAACAGATCGAGGCTCTGAAAAAGGCGCAAGGTCGCCTTCACCCGAGATAGAAGAAGAGACAAACGAGCAGACAGAGCAGCACGACGCAGACCCACAGGCGACGTTCGCCTACATCAAGCGTCCAAGGGAGCAAGAGAAAGGAGGGTCTAGGAAGAAATCCAAGGCCACTAAGACATCGCTGGACCCAATCACGCTCACAGAGGGCGACTTGCACGACATTGGAGACACGGTGTGAGATGTCACTGCGGAGGCCCTATAACAGTTTGAGCAGCAGCAACAACTAATATTGGGGGCTATCCAGACAGGTCTGTAGGAGCTGTAGACCCGCGCGTCACAGGCTGGCACGGTGTCCACCAGCCTTGCTATCGGCACTTTAGAAGCTATTGAGATGCTGCACGCAAAGGCCTCCAACGTGATAGTGCTGCCTGATGGAGCACTGACCACGGAGAATGAAGCTGATAGGCCCACTGTCACCGCCCTCAAGGGAGTAGGGTTGAATATGGTAGCGCTCCATGGCGAGGCGCTCCACCTATTGCAAGATGGAGTAATAGTGGAATTGAGGGTCCGTGAGCACCGCGCCCTACAGGTGATCAGTGAGCAGCGCATTAACAATGAGCAGATGGAACTACAACGAGACTCTTCCATCACCGCCTTGACTAAGGTGACCAACCAGAACAAGCGTATACTTCAGGTCATGGAGGAGGCATGTCGAATGGTCCCAGAGTTGGCCATTCCTGAGAATGAACCAGTCGAGGTGCGCGACGCTCGGACAGAAGTGGCAAGGGTTCAATTGGAGTTGAACCTGCAGATCACCGAATTGAAATTAAAGGCCCAGCCTTCAACCCCACCAAAAGTCAAGGAGTAGTGTGCAACCACTGTCACAGAGGCAATAATGGCGGTTGACAGTGTAGTAGCAGACTGCACACAACTTTTTGAGCAGTCGTTCGAGGTCCTGACGAGCTTGCAAGAGGACCCTAATGTATAGCGACTGGAGACAGAAGCACATGAGCTACAACAACGCTATGATGAGGTCAAAGGCACAGCGTGAATTGTCACGCTCACACAAAGATTGATAAAGCTGTAGGAGGCCAAGCAGCTGAAAGAACAGGTGGATCCAGCGCTGCACAAGGAAGCAGTGTTGAAGGCACGATTGAAGCCCTGGCTGGATGAGGCTTACATGGTCACAACCTCTATCGAAGGAAAGCTTGTGAATTTGCAAGTAACTCAACAAAAGCTTCAAGCCGATAGTTCAGGAGTAGTGACCAAGAAAATGGTTGAAGACACAAAGTAGGTGGGCGCACAGTGCACTGCTGAGGTTGTGGTCATACAAGTCGAGATGGGAGGTCTTCACGCTAAGATCTCCGTGCCTGTAGAGTGACTCGAGGGTGAGTCATGATGTTGGTGTTGGGGGCCTGTTGGGAACGAGATTCCCCAAGGAAAGTTTGGGGCTAAAAGCCCATGTTTTAGGTCAAGTTTTGTAGTAAAGTGTAAGTCTCCGCATTTTGTGGTCGTGGAGCACGAAGGTGTCATGAGTCATAAAGGGTTGTCCGCCCTTATTTTGTAAAGTGTAAAGTCAGTTGTAAAGATCTACCCATGGTCCGCGGACCATGGGATTGTATAAAAAAGAGCTAAGTAAGTAAGCTCTAAGTCATAGATAGTGAGGAAGAAGAAGTCTTGAGAGATAAGGAGAGAAGTCTAAGTTTCGGGTCTTAGTATAGGTAGAGGCTCTGCATCTAAGTACGCAGAGGCCTAGGGTGGAAGTCTGCGGCTGAGTGCGTGGACCCCTGCAGCTGTGTGCGCAGGGCAGATAGAGTCTGTAATCATCTGAAGATATCAATAAAGAGAAGTATTCTACAAATTCTATGTCTTTGTTTCCTGTTAATGCATCTTGTCCTATTGTGTATGAATTTCATTTATAATGCTTATGTGGTGCGCGAATGTATGTAATTATGTTGGTTAATTGAACACAAGTAAGGATATCTATTTACACGGCGCTAACTGTGATTGTTTAATAAGTAAGACACTTAAGCTAGTTTGGGAATCTTCACGATACACTGCCCTAGCAGCGCGAAAGTATCTGAACCATAGGTTAGGGCTGCGTGAAGGCCAATTGTACCCCTTCGCAAAGGTACTGAAGGGCGGAATAAAGGGCTAGACTGAAAAAGCCCTAGAACTTAACGACCTGCTCTTAAGAAGGAATAAACCGACATCACGACCATCTTAGGGTGCGAAAACTTGGTTCCAGCATCCCCCCATATTGCTTCGGGTGAGACTTTGGTCCACGCTCTGTGGACGGATGCCGAAAGGGCCAGTGGTGTAGGGATTTGTTTGGCTAACTAACGCTGAACCTGGGTTAGGCCCCACTCAGCCAACACTATGTGAAAATTTGGGGAAAATGTAGTTTAAAGACTAAAGTATTTGACAAAGTGTCCATGAGGAGAAAGTATTGGATAGAGCCATAACTTCTAGCTTAGAAGCCCAATTTGAGCATCTGTGTAGTCATTTGAAGGTCAATTCATAGGCAAATAATTTTAATGGCTTAGACCTTGGAAAAGTTCTTATCGCAAATTCTAGTTTAGAAGCCCAAATTGAGCATGGGTGTAGTCATTTGAAAGCTAATTCATAGGTGAATAATTTTAATGGCTTAGATCTTGGAAAAGTGCTTCATAGTTCTTCTGAAATTAAGAAGAATATCCTTGTAACATTATTACGAAAAACTAATTAAGTGCATATGTTTTGCCCCCCAAAAGAAAATGAAATGTTACAAACTTGGAATTGAGTTGTAAATAACATTTTTTTATATCAACACTTTCTGAAGAACTAGTGCTGAGATAAGGATAAGTTAAGATGAACATTAAAATGATAACATGGAGGATGGAAAATACCCCCAGAATCATGAAGAAGAAGATAAAAGCCTAAATATCAATGTAGGAAATGAGGACACATAATAGAATGGGCACACAAAGAGAATTGAGTGACTAGAGTTGATAGAAACTACCAGGAGTTTGAAGATGGAGGTGCAAAGTTGTAGAGCTAATAATGAGAGAATTCTAAGGGCTCAAAAGAAGAAAAATCAACTAAATGCTTATCTAGTGTAGAGCTTGAATCAATTTTGGGGGTAGATGAACAATGATTCCAGCTCGAGGCATGGGGGAGCAGGTAACATTAATTCAAGAAGAGAAAATCATGGAAGATATAGCCATTGGAGAACTGCTACCAAAACCTACCAAAACTCAAAGGAATAATTACTCACAAACACATTTAGCTAGGAAGCTAAATGCATCCAAAGCATCATATAGTAGCCCAAAAAATGTCCCCAATTAGACATCAAGGAGAAGGTATGAACAAGAAAGTTGCAAGTACAAATTAGGATGATTAAGCCACCTATCTTTAATGGTAAAAACGTATGGGAGAGGATGTTTAATCCTAGTTGCTAGAAATAACGAAGTTAATGAGAGAAGGATCTCATGGAAGCAGTTCAAGAAGTACTTTTAGTAGAAGTAACTATCTAAGCACCACTATAACAAGAAGATATAAGACTTCTTTGAACTCAAATTAGGGAGTTTGAGCATGGAAGAATATGATAAATTGTTTTTGGATTTGTTGATATATGTTGGCCATTTTGAATAAGAGAAGGTAAAGATACAAATATTAAGTGGGTTTTGTGCATTCTAAAAAAATAAAATTTAGTTTTATAAGCCTAAGATTATTGAAGAGACAATTAAGAAGACTTGGTACTCGTATGTCCCTAGCAAAGGTAGAACATGATTGCAAAGGAGGAGGGCATGGAGAACCTGGATGATAAGGGAGAATTGCCAAGAAAAAGGAACTTGTATGAAGTGATGCTTGAACCATCTATGTAGTAATTTGTACACATGTTGGAAAGAGTTTCATGTTACAAACCAACAACTCGTGTAAAAAATATGAAGGAATAATGATTTTTCACTCACCTGGAAGTTGCTAATGGGGCAATAAAACAATTTAAAACATGAAATTGTCATATATAACTAAGATGAACTTGGTTGAGAATAATCCAAGGGAATGGAAAATAATTCTAGAGTTAGATTAATCTTATGACAACTAGAGATAAGGGCATGGGATACCATAGGATAGTTTCTTAAGCTACTAGAAGATAATGCATATTATGGTAAATGATTCCAAAAATGAATGTGAAGTGTTTGATGCAAATTATGGTAGGTAATGTTGAGTGCATTTTGAGTTAACAAGGGCAATAGATCAAAGTAGGACATAACAATTGTAGTTATTCCCACAATATAAGTATAATGAATGCACATGAAATGAAAAGTATATTTGTGCCTGGTATTGGTTGTAAAGTAAAATATAATTGAAATGAGTCCATTCATAGTTGGAATGGTATAAATGTAGTATCATGTGGTGTTGGATATTTTGAAAAATAAATTTAAAGTTGGGACAATATTGGCCAATAATGAAGTTTATATTGTTATTATAGTTACAAATGAGGAAAGCTCAAGTTGTGATTGGTTAGAGTTGTCATAAGAAAGAAATCAATGAGGTACTATAAATCAATTTAATTAAGTTAATTCATGGGCATTAAATTATCTATCCTCGAGCATATGCTGGTAAGATACTAACATTGTATGTGTAGGGTTTAGTACATATCTGTATTAATAATCTAAGAGAAAAACTCTTAGATTCTAATCTAATGCTTCATAATAGAATCACACCTTTAAAACCTAAATTAATAATAAAAAAGGAATACTACAAAGATATTATGTTCATTGGATGGTCGATTACATAAGTGCTTTACTAGTCATAGATTACAATCTTTTATCTATGCAACACTCTTAGATTTTTATGCAATTAGGTATAAATCAAGTCTCGTTTCCAATATTTAACGAAAACTATTTCCTTGTAGGTTATTATGTTTAATCCCAACTAAAAACATACAAGAAAATGTTGAAAAGAAGGTCAAACAATCTCTTGTGTCAACTGAGATTTCATAGAAATGCCTTTTATCATTGGATTGATAACTACAATCACTTTAGCGACACATATTACAATCTTTGCTTATATCAATTTCAAGTGTTCTTGCAACAAATTGTGAAGTATGAGTTGTATTTCAACCTTTAATGGAAGACTTATTCTTTGCAAGGGATAGTACACAAAGTAAATATTACCACAATACTCAATCAAGAAAATTAAACATAAGCATTGGATCTAACAGTTAATTAACACATATACTACTTATGGAATTTAGAGAAATGAATTGCAAACTAATTATACTTAACAATCTAATTCTAAAGAATTGAATTGCAACGCTGGCCAAATTAAGGGGCCCTCCCAACCGGTTTCACACTAAAAGAGAACTACAATGCTACTAACTAATCAAACATGGGTTTGTCTCTAAACATCATCTCGATAACTCTTGTATTAATAACTCAAGTGTCCAATGATACAAATTCAAAGTCTATAAAAATGGTTTGTTAATATCCACCATTTAGATTGTGTTATCTCTAGTTTATTTAGACATACATCTTCAAAAGAGCTTGTAGACAGAATGTAAAATGAATTATGTATTTCAAGCCTCGAACACAACAATTACGCCATGAAAATGGGAAAAAGGGTACAATTGGTAATTCTGGTAAATCCTTGGAAAATATAGAAAAAGACTAGATTGGATGATATTATTTTGACATCGCAATGCATAAGAATATCCTTAATTGTTTCCACAACCACATTCTCCTTTGAGTGTTTTGTTCCTGACATTGCTCGAGGGCTAGGTTGACTAGAGAATAGTTCTCACCTAGTTTTCTCTATAACTTATACAATGACATAAAACCATTTTAAGGCACCTAGGAGAAAAACCCATGTATTAGATTTCTTTCCAGAAGCGTGCTAGTATTTAAAATGATGAGGTTGGTTACCAAATCCATAAATGAGTCACAAGATTTGAACTAGTTAAGACCATCATTATTATTAAACAACCTTTAATCCTCCTAACTTACCAAAAACAATTGAAAACATTAATTTAACAACATAATTACCTTATGAGCTCTGGATGACCTCTATATAGGAAAATATTAGATATGATTATGGTGAAAGGAATGATGGCATGGTGAAAAGAGAGGATTAAGTGGTCAAAAGGAGGTAACTAATAGTAAAAATAACATCACATTAGAGGCATAACATCTCCCCCAACCCGATATCTTGCATATCCTCATGCAAATAAGATGTATAGCTAATGCCTTGGTGCAAAATTGTTCAAATTTTGGAAAAATTTGATCAATACTTAAATTAAGTTAATAACAAGGGATGGTACTGATTAATATATTCACTTTAGATCCTTTCCTCTGCCTTGATTTTCTTTCCCAAGGTCTTGTTATGCAAATGCCATCAACTAAGTTTATTTAAGCCACTTGCTAGCAAACTTGAGTAACATTTTGTTCTTTCATGTAAATATTCCAAATTACCGCTATGATTGGGTGCTCGTTGCCTTTAAGATTATGTTTTCACTTTTTACATAACTATGCAAGACCTTACATTCTTCAATATGTGCCTTTAGTCTTTCAATTTTCTTGATTTTCTTATTTAGTTTCAAAGAGACTAGCCTACTTGGGGTATTAGAGTACATGGTTTAATTGAAGGACACATAATACTCTTGATTGTCCTAAAAAACATTGGGCATTGCTGTTGACAGTCCAATAGAGTCAAGTTGTTGAGACATAGGGGTCTCAAGTTTAGAGAATTTGGTTCCAGGCTTCTTGAGTGAGAGGGTTACAAAGTCCTTATATTGAATATGCCTACGCCCAATTTGTATTGGCTCAGTATGCAAGGAAGTAACACTCTTGGTTGGATACGGGGTGACAAATGATGTAGCTTCTACACTATTTTTCAGGCTTCTTTTTGGGCATACTTCTAAAGGTTCTCCTAGCGGTGATTGTTAATGGAGCTTTTGCACTATTTTTTAGGCTTCTTTTTGGTCATAATCCTAGTGATTCTCCTAGGGGTGACTGGTGTGGTTGGAGTATGTTTCCCATGTCTCGTCTTTAAAGGTGTTTCTTTGGAATGTTCTCCATGAGTGGTAAAGCTTTCAACTTCATGGGAGTTGAGGCCCTCATTATTATTTTTATCAATATGAACAAGGATAACATTTGCCTCTTGGGGTATCTCTTCATGCACAACAACCATCAATGAACCCATTACAAACTAAAAATGCATCCTAACTATCATTCCTCTTATGCAATTCCTTTACGATTGATATTTTAATCAGGTCATGGTGATATAGGCTGTGATAAACATTCTTAGGGTTTTGCTGGATATGCTTTGACATTTTACGCATAGTCTTGCACAAATTGAATGGAAAATTTATTATAATTATTTTCTTTAAAATGTAGGAGGAGACAAATATGGTAAAGAAAGTTAACTCGATACATCCCATTGCAAGTAATTTATTTTTGTAGCAAGAATAATAAATTCCTTCATTTTTTTTAATCCACACTCTAGACACACCCTTTTCCCAATTCGACCTTTGTTCACTCGAGCATAAGAACAAAGTCCAAACTCCCTATTCAACTTGCTAATTTTTTAACAACCTTTCCCTTTCTTAAGGCAATCCAGTAACTAGGGATACTAATTCCTTTAATATTTCAATTATTAAGTTGCCAATGTGTGCAATTTGGTCATCAAACCCTTATGTGGATTCTTATAATTTTCTAAGGAATGGATACCATCATGCATAGTTGAGGATGGATTTTCTAGAATCATACAATGGGTATCCCTCCAAAATTGGACCAAGATTCTTGTCTAATGATGCCAAGTCTCACCATGACACCGCTAACATTTATGTATGAGGTTTTGTAAGGTCACTTCTGAGAGATTACCACTGCTAGCAGATGGGTAAGGAGCTTGAGAATGCTAGGAAATGTTTGAACGATATGTAGGGTCAAGGCTTAGTTCGAATATGATAAGTGATTATGATGATGGAAGGTTAATTAAAACGAACATCATACATGCACACAATAATCATCACAGTGATAGGTAATGATTTGCCATTCTGTTTGATTATAAGTTCATAAGGGGGCGAAAGGGGAAGGATAATAATGGTTATGAGTGGAGAATATGATGAGGGTGGAGTATAGGGATTGTAGGAAATGTTACATATGAAAATTAATATAGGAAATGAGCTTAAGTTTTTGTTGTTTTATGACTTTCCATGCTTTTAAATAACTAGAAAAACTCAAAAATTGTTTTCTTACCTCGAGTTCACCTTATTGAAACTCTTATGAAATGATATATGTTGGGTTGATGAATATGATTATGAGAAGGAATCGAACATGAAGTTTTCATGCATTATTCTAAACCGAATTTGAGTGTTGATGGTGAGAGTGACCAATTTTAGACTGTCTGTTGAGCCAAATCTAATACAAAAATGATTGATGTTGCTGATGAAGACCAATTGAATGATGGATATAAGAGAGTTACTTGGGAAAAGATAAACTTTAATATTGAAGCTAATCATCATCATACATATTTGGATTGCAAAACAAATTCAAACAAACTCAGTACAAGACATTTGGTCACTATTATAGGGATCTTGTAACTACTGAAAAAACAGTGGTTATTGGATTACATGATGGTTATAGGAATGCTTGTAACTTATGGATTTGATAGGAACACAAACGCCAAAGCTAATGTTGGAGAAATACGAGGCTCATCATAGACATAATCATCATCTCAAAATGCTAAAGTATTGTCAAGAGAAGAGGGAACTGAAAAGTTGAGATTTGAATATGACCATGCAAAAGTCCACATGCAAAAAAATGGAAACAAAGCTCTAAAAAATATGGTCTTGATTTATTAGCAGAACTAAATCAATTATAAATGATGATCACTAAAATAAATGCAGAAGATGATAAAAAACAAAATTTATTTCTTTATTTCCTGATGGAAAAAAAGGAGTTAATCTTTTCTCGAATGTTGTCACTTATGCAGCATGGGATCATGGAAGTTTTGAACAAGTGACTAGTGGAAGGGTTGATACAAGTGACCATTGGAAGTGCTAACATAAGATAATTAATTGCAGTAAAGATCAATTCCAACTATGATAAAAGGAATAATAAGGATGGTTGTCCTAAGCTATGTAATGAGAAAGTTTTTGAGGGACCTAATTCACATTTTGTTGATACTATTGCTAGAAAAAGAAATCAATTACAAAAAAATTTATCTTTTTGAAATAATCCAACTTGTTTATCTTATAGTTAACAATCTAACTTTTATTTGAAAAGAACCGAGGGAATATTTTCCACAAATTTCCTAGTTTTCAAGCAAAATTCTTTTTCAACTTCTCTAGAGAATTGGTTTTCACAATTGAATATAAGGGATTTTTTTTACCAGTAGGGTTTCATGGATCTACATAGATGCAAGGAAATTTAAGTGCCTTTGGAGCACACCGAGCTACTCCTCCCTCTTAGCTAGCTGGAATATTTTTGCGGGCATGTCATATGATAGACATGCATTTTTTGTGATTCTCGCCATCCTATCATGTCGTCAGACAATCTTGGGAAATCTTGGTCCTTTCCCTATGTTTCATGCAGACTGTCCTTCTGACAGTTGAACTCTAGTGTAGACAAATTAGTGGATTACAATCCCAACCTAACTTGTAGGATGATTTTCTGATCGCAAGTGGAGAACTCGCTACACTCTCTTAGTTTGTTGATTATCCATATGAGCGATCCTATGGAACCTTCGAAGGCTCATTCCAATGTGAATAGTGGGTGCCTACATGTCCCCCATCCATTCTCTACTTCCCAAAATTCTAAGACCCCTACTACTTCTGACAATCCCATCCCTTTCATAGTAGTTCACGTCCTGAAGTTTCTTCCCCTACTCACAATCCCGAGGCCCCTTTTGCACCTGCTCCTATTGTTTTGTCATGGAGAAGGGGCCGATGCATTAGTAATTGGTGAGCTTTTGTCAGCTTCCCCGTGGGAAAATACATTGACATCGATCACAATATAGACTACACTTACAAGAATTTGGTAGGTCGTTTTGATACTAAGGCCATCTCAACACACTCATTGAGATCTTGGGTGTCTAAAAATTGGCAACCCCTCCTTGGATACACCAATGTCTTCTACATCATGGTTAGGGGACAATTGCATTTCGTTTTTTCAGTTAGAAGACAATTGTAAGCATATTCTTAATACAAATTGTATCTGGGGGATGGAGGGTTTACTTCTTAAACCCTGATTTATTGATTTTGACCAAGGACATGAATCAATGGACATTATCAAGATAAGAATGTGGATTCAATACACAAATATGAATTTTTAACCAAATGGGCAAATATTTTTTTGAGAAAATGTCCAAAAACATACCATTGGATAATGATATATTTAACAACCAATCAACGAAACATGAAAATAATCTATAGCATAAGTGAACATTCTCACAATGATACCAAGATAAGAATGTGGATTCAATACACAAATATTATTCATGAAAAATGTTGATGACCACGTATTTTTGCTCGGTCAAGCTTGGATGCCCCTTGGGATGGTTTAATCCCCCAAAAGTGGCTTTCATCCTCAACCCTTCCCCTGAGCTTTGAACCTTTGACCTGCCCATTGGGATAGTTTAATTTCCTCAAAGGTGGCTCTTATCCTCAACCCCTCCCCTGAGATTTGAACCTTTGCCCTGCCCCTTGGGATAATTTAATTTCCCCAAAGGTGGCTCTCATCCTCAACCCCTCCCCTGAGATTTGAACCTTTGATCAGATGAGGACTAAACCCCACATAAGCCAATTGATATACCCCTCTTAGTCATTCTTAAAAACACTTTATTATACTTGCCTATACAAAAATCTTGTAATTACTTCCTAATATAATGTTTTTTAACCTTTTGTAGAAAATCCTGTAGATTCACAAGCCCGTGCAATTTACTAAAGCACGTGACAAGAATCTACTTCTACTTTCAACCAGCGGAAGCCAAACATTGATGAAAACAATATGAACAAGAAGAAGATAAATCAATGGCACATAACACAAGATGTATCTTGGGAAAGCCACTGCTCAAAACCCCGCTATTTGTATTACATATATCAGAAATATGAGTGAAGATACAAAGCTTGTTCTCACTAGAACAATTCCGCACAAGCATGCTCTACTCTTTGATCTCACAAGCTAGCTCTCGGTAAACACTTAGCCAATTATGCAGTTCTCCAAGCTCCTAATCTCTTGTGTAATTCCTAGGATGAATAACCAGTATTTAAAGGGAATTCATGCTTCCAAAACTGCACAATCCAAACATAGGATCAATCTTTGATGGATGCATGATATTTACACTCCAGTAAATAATACCACTGATAGTACATTGTCCCTGCACTCTAGTCTCATCTGGGTCTTTCTAAGAATCGAAATGCATGAGTTTCTGATGAGGGAATCTTCAGTTAACTAGAGTGACACTTGTGGATGCACTAGTGCACCAATTGACTGTTAACTCTCTATTAGTTTCACAAACAGTTTGGAACTAATTTAATTGAACTTAACTCAGTAAACTGAGTGATCTAATTTCCAACTCAATTTAAACTCCCACTGGACTCCTAAAACTTAGGGAGAACATATACATGACTACAGAAAGACTTCCAACTTGAAATTCCTAAGCCAATTAAGTTAATTAAACTTAATTAACTATTTACAAGTTGCTACGAGAATACAATTCGATTTTAATTCAAGGACAAATTAAACTGGAATTTCTTGTTGTCATTTCTTAATACTTTTTAATAAGTTGTTTGTAATTGTACAAAGAATTTTAATTTTTTTTATTAATTTTATTTGTTTTAGAATATATATATATAATTTATGAACTTGAAAAACATTATTTTTCTATTGATTCATATCATTATGATAATTTTACCTCATTTTAATTGGAATTATTAAATTCAAATATTAATTAAAAAATATTAAAAACATCAAAATTTTAGAAGATTACACCCAACCCTATAGTTCAATATATATATATTTTGGTCTCTTGAAACAAAAGATTGCAGTGGAGAAGGTGGATGTGAAATGTCATTCTTTTATATGCGTTAATTATTATTGGAAATATTATCACTTTGTATAAAAGTAGTTTAAGGAGATTGCAATTTTGTAAATAGAAATTTTGTTGAATGAAAATGTTTGAAATATAATTATCAAGGTTCAAGATTTTGAATATTTCAAAAGTTCTTGATAAGGTTGAATCTATTTCACTATAAAAAAAAATGATTCAAACACTCCAACAATAAATTTTTTGAAAATTTCATCAATTCCGATAAAACCATAATTATGATTTTATTATATACACTAATTATAATTATGATTTTATTATATACACTAATTAATACACATTAATGAGGTTGACTAAGACTACTATGTTTATCGCATGTAAAGAATGGGTTTCGGTGCTTTGGTCCTATTGAAATAATTGTTTTCTTTCAACTTCCTCAACTTCCTACACAATACAACCGATTCTCTTGCTTCCCAAATTTTCCAGTTCACTCGCGCTAACTTTTAAAAATTCCCACTTCAGTGGCACCATCATCACCCGGAAAAAAATTATTCCTTTCATGACCGTGAAATATTATTACCTTTTCATTTTTCATTTTATCCTTTCAATAAGGACAAAGAAATATTTAATGAATAGCATGTAAAAGAACAAGGCAATCATTATTCTTTTTATCCTAAATGCCCAGTGTTATTTTTCTTTACCCTTGCTCTATTTTTTCCTTAAGGGCTATATTTTAATTATACACATAAATCTATGTGGGATTGGATTGAGGAGTTTTTTTGGTGAAGTCTAAAAGGAAAACCTTAGTTTGGATGTATATATGGTTTTAATAAATTTATGTATATTTTTTTGTTAGGATATTTATTCAAGAAAAACATAGACTTTATTTTGTTATTTATTTGAAATCAAAGATATTTTACAAAAATGTTTTGAAATTGATTATGTAATGAAAATTTATAGGATAAATAATTAGTTTTCTATGCTTGGACTGAGTAGACCAATTTCAATTGCTATTAAGTTCTTAAACTAAGAAACTAACAATGTTTTTAGAAGGGATGAAAAGCTAGATATATTTTTATCAACAATGCATCTATATAGAGAATCGAAAGGAAATAATGAGACAAAAAATATGAATCTTTTGTTGGTTCACTTACTTATTAGTCAATTTGAAAGATTTCACATAAGTATATTGTTATAGAAGTTAACTGAAAAAAATTCATATGTTACCTCATACGGAATTAAACACTATTATATTTTATTAATTTGATTATATTAATATCTTTTCACAAATCCCAATATACTTAAAAGAATCGAGACCAAATCAAAAGGAGGTGAAACGTCTATTTTTTATGTTATTGCTTTGTAGCGACATACATAATAAGTGCAATAATATTAGTTTGCATCATACAACAAAGTTTACTAAAAAAAAATCGTGGTTTGCAATGTGAACTTTAGGTTTTGAGTTTTTCTAAGTGATGGTGTATGCAGCTAAGCAACATTAGGGCTCCAAAGCATGAAGCAATGACACATGCATTTTGGTTATTAAATGACCCATATGTAGGAGGATACTAATTGTGATCTCCTGAAATCCAAGTTGTCCAGGTTAGCATAAGCTTCCAGATACATAGGTTGTACCTTTGAACATGTTGCAAGATGCAGTAACATATGTAGAGGTGCCAGTAGGGGTGGCAGTAGTAGGGAAATGCTATAAATACATTAAATACTCTATATTACATTAAATACTATATAGTGGTGGAGGTGCAGCAACACTTATTTCCCATGCCATAGGCTCATTAATGCAATTGGGATGTATATGCCCACCATTAGATTTATACTTTTTTAAATCTAACGGTTGGGCATATACAACTTGACCACATTAATGGGCCTATGGCTCGGGAAATATTGGTTGTCATGGAGGTGCTGTTTTTTATTTTGTTTTGTTTTTTGTTTTTTGTTTTTTTGTTTTGTTTTGTTTTGTTTTTTTTTTAACAGTTCTTAAAAAAAACCCATTAAATACTCTATCTTATATCCACGCCCTTTTCCATTTTTGAGCTTGGAGGGATTGAGCATGGAGTTTTGGCCCTTCAGGAGGCTGCAAGGCCTATCTTGTGGGTTTTTTTGAAGATACAAACTTGTGCACTATTCATTTGAAAAGGGTGACCATGATGCCTAAAGACATTCATATTACAAGGTGTAATCATGGGGAAATGACTTAGGTATGATTTTATGATGATGATTTGTAACATATGGATTTTTTGGGTTAGATTTCTATGGTTTGTATATATATTGATAAGGGAGGCTTTTTGCAGAAACACATTGTAGACTATTGGAATTTTTAATTTTGTATAATTCAAGTTTAATTAGACTTCCACGGGGATTGTGTATCTGGATTGATGTGACTTCTGGTTAAATTGACCAGCTCGATCTAATTGTGGTTGCTTATTTATATTTTATTTTTTTCTATGTTTTGATGTAGTCAATATTATTCTTTTATTTTATCGAAAAAAGTTATTCGTTTTTGGGTTTTTGAATGAGACTGCATGTTGATGCTTGTTAATTCATTCTTTAATTTAATGTTTAATTATTTGTTAGTAGCATTCAATGTATTGCATTGTTTAGGACACTGGCATTTTATACGTCATCTATGTGATTTCCAATGTCTTTTATTTGAGTCGAGTTAAGATGCTCATATTGGTGGCCAATAACCCTAATATATTACACTTTGGCTTTGAGATGATATAATTGGAGTTTGGTTTTGTGAGCACCAACCCTTTTCTTGTGTGTTTTACATTTTCTCATTTTCTCCCACTCATAAAATCAAGTGCAATATCATTGTATACATGTCTTCCCAAAGTTTCAGTTGTAATATGTAATGCAATGTCTTTCTTTACTCCCTCTCCACCATTATTCTTTGTGAGCACCAATCCTTATATTGTGTGTTTTACATTTTCCCATTTTCTTCCACTCAGAAAATCAAGTGCAATATCATTGTATTCATGTCTTCCCAAAGATTCAGTTGCAATATGTAATGCAATGTCTTTCTTTACTCCCTCTCCACCATTATTTACTTTACGTTACTATCAAAATGTGGTGCATTGTGTCTAGTTTAAATTGTCAAGATAGTTGGTTCTAGTTTAAATTATGATGTTCCCATATTGGGTCGACTCTTTCTTTTATTTTTTTATTTATTATATTCATGATGAATGATAACATTGAGTGTGTAGATGATTTTCTTGGGTTGGGCTCAAATCTTAGTGAGACTTCTAATTCATCTAAACAAACTAAAACTATATAATTATATGCACAAAATTCATCTATACAAATAAGCAGTGACATGCCACAACGTGGCTCTTGTTTTAATAACAAGTAGTTCAAAGTAATAAATGGAGGCGACGCATGTACTTTCCTTCACAGTGTTAAATGGAATAAAATGGAGGTGAAGCATCTACTTTTTTTTTTTTTTATATAGGAAGTGTAATATAGTGTTGCTTCTTAGTACTACTTATGCAAAAAGTAAATGATAACAAAAATTATTGTAACTAAGATAAAAATAATATTACTACTATGTAAAAACATGTATATATTTATAGCCATTTTTTAACATATTTTTCTAGGTAGATGAAGTTATTTTGTAAATAAAATGTTAAAATCTATAAATTATAAATAAGTTAAATTGAAATAACACTTTTAAATTAATTTTGTAATGATATTTAAAGTATATCATAACTAATATTTTATTTTAATATAGTTTTTATACTTAAAAAAATATCACATGAAAATTCACAATAATTATTTTATTATGAAATAAAAAAAATATTTTATTATGAAACTTAATATATAATTTAATTATTTTTTAGAAGATATAAAAATAAGTGTAATATAATTTTATAGTGAATTTGTCAAGTTTCATTGTAAAATTTAATAAATTTCATGAATTTATAATTTCAATGGAATTTTATTAATAAAATTGATTTAAATTTGGTTTTTTTTGGGTTAAATTTTTTTTTTTTTCTAGAAAGAAAATCATGATATATATATATATATATATATATATATATATATATATATATATATGGGTTAAATTATATATATATATGATTTAAATCATATATCAAATTTGGATTAATTTTTAGTTTCAATTAAAATTTATTAATATAAATTAATTTACAAATATAAATTGGTTTAAAATGGTTTTTGTTAAATTTAAAATAAACTAATAAAACATTTGAAATTTTAATCATATATGAAATTTCTATTTAAATTTTTATTTTAAAAACTTTATATTTAAAAAAAAGTTTAACATTTTGAAAATATATAATTTGTTGTTAAAACAAGTACAATTGTTTATGAATACCACATGGTTGTTCATAGTACTCAATAGATACTATTTAAAGAAGATTAAGATGTCAAACAAATTAAATCTATAATACTCTTAAATGGATTTAAACTCTTAAATGGGTTTAAAGCTCGTAAGCAATAAAAGTGACCTACAAATTCTACAAAGCATTAAAAGTAAACTAATCTCAAATTCTCTCACATCATAAAACCTGCAAGTTTTCATTAAAATAAATTAATGCCCAAACTCCATTAACATACAAATTCTACAAAGTAATAAAAGTAAAGTATTAGTATTTTTGGAGGCCTCAACAAATGAAACCTTTATAGTTTTTGTATTAGTATTTTTTGATACCCTCTGGCATTAAGCATCAGGTTAGATAATTGTCTTGGAACTTGATGAGGCCCGACTAAGGCAAATACAGGAGCCCAATACGAATCGAACCATTGAGATAATTCTTTCCCAAGCGAAGGCATGTCAAAGATTTGCTTCAGAGCCCAACAGGAATCATATAGTTGAGATAATTTTTTTCCCATGCAAAGGCGTGTGAGAGATTTTCAAGACCCCAAGGTTATCATAATGAGGCCTAAGAATAAATTGCTAAGTAAAATGAAGCTTTGGAGCTTACCACCCATGCACAGATCCGGTATAGTTAATAAAAAACTGAACTTACAGATTTAGTAAAAATATTTGTCAGAATGAGTGGAATTTATGTGTGTCAGTATAACAACAATGACTTTAAGCGGTGTGTAGTTATGGGTTTTTAATAAATTTTATAAATAATAAAAAAATTATCTGACAAATCTATTTTAAATTGAATAAAAATTGTCAACTCAGTATTCACCATTAATCAAAAAAAAAAATCTCTCTAACTTGATATGGATCACAGAAGCCTGAACTCTATTAAGAAATTTTGTTTTTAAAAATAAAAAAATATTATTGTTACAAAAAATATTTTAATACAAATTTATGAGAAACATTATGCAAATTTTATAATTTTTGTTTTGTTTTAATATAATTCAAAGTAAGTTGACTTTCAAACGATTACAATATAAGCGTAGTCTAATTTATAGACGGAATATATTTCTTCACCGAAATCTGGCAATAGAATTTCAAGCAAGATTGTGATTTTTGTTGTTTAAAATACATTTTTGAAGACATAAATAGATTCAACACCCTGAAAAATGCCATGGGCACTCAAATTCTATAGATTAAACAACTCAAACTCAAGTTTTTAAAAATCTCTAAACTGCAGTTTGGTTAAAATTAAATAGAAAAAAATGCCCTGAAAAATGTCATTTCATCTATAAGTTAAACTATGCCTTACAATATATCTTGCCTTAAAGAGGTATAACAAGTACTTCACAATAATAAATGGAGGTCACGCATGTACTTTCCTTCACAGCGTTAAAGGGAGATAGCGCATGTACTTTCTTTTTTTTTGGGAGCAAATAAACTATTTTATATTAGCATAAATATTGTACATAGGTTACAAACAAAAATGCATTGTGAATCATGGCAATAAGGCCCCATTGATAAGAAATAGGGGAGGATCATCTAACCCCAAGGGAGGAAACCAGATGGTCCATTAAGAAGGGGAAAATCTGACACAAGTTCATTGTCCAAGCAAAAAACAAGAATACAAAGAGGCTACAAAATTCTTCTGCCATGGTGACTGCTGTTCTGACTAACCATACATGTTCCATTGAGAAAGTAGAGGAAAACAGAGGAAAGTAAAATGATAAAGAAAACCTACGCATACTGGGAGCTTTTCTTTCGAGCTTGATGGATCTATATTCTCCTGACTGGGGCCAACTTCAACATTTCTACTAGTGCTAGAGGGGCCTGCATCTAGAGCTTCATCTTCAATGTAGCAACCGAATGGATTGGGTCATTGAGGAGAGGGAATTTTGTCAACGAACTGAGCAACATTGGAATAGTGCGGAAACTGATTACTTCCTAAGATTTATAGATGGAGAGGGAGATTTGTGCTGATAGGAGGAATGCTGGCTTGTGTACCTTTCAAAGGAGCTGGAAGATGTGGATGAAGCAGGCACTGGAGGAAAGTCGATGCTTATGGTTCTGTAAAGTTGACAGAGCAAATTGTGGATATGGATGATGTAGGCATTGGACTTGGCAACTCTTCTCGCAACTTTAGCTCTTGAGCATTCAAGTTCCAGAGACGGCAGACCAATAGGTTTTTGACAGCCCAGTGCCCGTCTCCTATTCTATGGCATTCCTCCACCTCCATGGCAACAACGTTGCATCTAACATGCTTTGGGATATCAGGATCTAATAATTCCATTTGATCTCCCAACCATGGATCACTGCATGGGCGCCCTTTCCCTCGCCCTCTGCCACCGCGACAAACATGACCTTTTTCTCTAACCATGGTGCGGATCTGAAGGTCTATGAAACCTGTAGAAGGAGTTGGGATAATAGTGGCCATGGGGGTTGGGAAAAGTTAGTTTCAGTTCTTGGCAAAATACAAAATGAAAGGAATGAAGGGAGGGACGCAACAAAAAGGAGACATGGCAATTTTCCTTAATTAAGGCAGGTAGGCTGACGGGCGGGAGATCGTTAGATATGGGCAAATGAGTTGAAGGACAGGGACAATAAAGACTTGAGAACATAATGCCTAGAGAGAAGCATTTATGTGAAGTTGCCATATGGAGGAGGGCATCATGATAGGCTTCATTGGTGTCCGACCTAAGTTAAATGAGGATCATTTAACGTTTTGACAGGTAAGATCTCAAAGTTTTGTGATCCATATTGATAGTGAGATTGTCTTTTGGATTAATCACATCATTAAAATTTGGTTGATATTTCGAACCATCTACTATAATAAAACAATTTTTTGTGGAAGTAATTCACAATAATAAGATAATCTATCATAAATTCATTTGAATGTTTTATATTTTAGACCAAAAATATGTTTATATATATAAAGGTTCGTTCACAATAAATGATTTATTATATGGTATAAATTTTTTATGGTACCTTAAAATTTAACAATATTTTTTTTAATTGGTTGAGAGTAATGATATGACCATTTTTACCCCATTTTAATCGAAATTTATTTAATTATAATTCTTATGTTTTTTTATTATTTTTTTAATAATTTTTTTAATGAAATTTTAAAATATTATTTTTTATTGGTTGAGAGTAATAATGTAATAATTTTCACTCCATTTTAATCCAAATTTATGATAGAGATGTTGTAATGTAATGTTTAATATTTTGACTAAATTAAATTAGATAAAAATAAAAATAAAATAAAAAGATTAATGTAATGTGTAAATTTTAATTGGGTCAAAATAAAAATAAAATAAAATAAAAATGAAAATAACCCTATAAAAATAAAAATAAAAATGACCTATGGTATTGAGAACTTATGGTATTGACCAATGGTATTCACGTGGAATATAGCCTAATTAAAGAGGAAATTAAACCCGATTAGATTCATCTTAACTCCAAATCTACCAAGCCCCTAGAGGGATCAAATCTCTTTTCACTCTAAAAGAGGTTTGCATATCAAGAAATTTGATCTCTCTCGTGCTTGATAGATGTGAACTTAAGATGGATCTAGGCTAGTTTAGTTATAATCCCTGGAGTCCAAATTACAAACATAAAATCGCTTGATAGATGCTGAGTTAAGATGGATGTAGGCTAATTTAGTTATAATCCTTAAATATATTGAGTCCAAAAGCACTCTCTACATTTTGACTTGATCAAATTACATAAAAATAAAAATAAAAACCATAACATTAAACGAGCATATCTTCAAGTGTGGTCAAATCTTGTAATGTAATGTATGGTAGAGATATTGTAATATAATATATGGTAGAGATGTTGTAATGTAATGTAATGTCCTGTAAACATTTTGATTAGATCAAAATAGAATAAATAATAATTATAATAACTAATAAAACATTTTGACTAGTTCAAATTAAAATAAAATAAAATATAAAATTAATAATTTTAGTTTTAATTAATTATTAAATAATCTTAGATCCATTTAACTCTAGATCTACCAAAGGACGACAAAGATAAAATCTCTTGAGATACAAATCTCTTTTAAAATGAAAAGAGATTTGATCCCTCTAACTCTGAGTAAATCTAGAATTAAATTTAATTATATATTAATTTTTAAATAAACAAATATAAACTGCTTTACTACTAATTTCACTTATTTTCATATTATATTATCTTTACCTATAAGATTCCTTCTCACTATCCATCTTTTTCCTATTAACATTTTCAAACAAAATCAAACATTTAAGCACTTGATAAATTGATCTTCAATTTTTTATTTTTATTTTTTTAAATTGAAAACTCTAGAGTGGATATTTTCCTTTGCAACTGCAAAAACTCTGTTGTTATAAACTTCAAACCCAATTGGGTAACTCTGTTATTTATTTCAATTACTAGTTATTCCGTCCATGCTTCAGCTCTGTGTCCACTTCCTAGTTATCCCTTTACTTATCTTTACATAGTATTTTCGTCAAATTTCACTTCAATTTCTTATCCCCAACTTCAATTAAAATTATAAATATGGACAAGTCTACCAATGCAGAGGAATCGCCCAGATGGTCAAAAGTGGCTTGAATCTGGGCAAATTTTTTTTTAACAAAGCTTGCATAAGCAGTGTTTAAATCATGTTTATGATGGTGGAAATGGCTTCAGTGTCATCAAAAACCTTTGGAACACCCAAAATCCTGAAATTTGACAATTGTAACCTGGATTTACAAAAATCCCTACCTAAATTTATCAAAATATCGCTGGAATTTCCATGATTTTCAGGGCAAAAATGCAATCTGGTTAGACTATTGCAATAAATATATTAATTAATTGATAATGGATAAAATCAATGTAAGGAGACTTTGAAACTTTTCCAGGTTACATGCAGAGCTTGAAAATAAAAAGTCAATAACTGCCAGGCTATCAAAACAATGCAGAACTACATTAATAAATTTTCATAGAACTGAACTTGATTTTTGATGGTCCTAACTAAATCTAGTTTTCATATCTTAATTTACTTTCATTGGGCTTTACCAAAACCATTCGGTCTATGCCACATGATTCACATATGTGCATGCTCAGAATCAAGCCCTAATCCAATCCTCTTCATTTTGGCCTGGATCAAACCACAAGCCAAGCCAAGAAATTCAGGCCAAGCCAATGAGTATCTCAGTAAACATCGATATTTTATTTCAGTTGTGCAGATAATAGTACTCCAGGTGCTCCATCAATTTCTAAATCGTTGTGTTAGATTGATAGCTATACTCTCTTGGATAAGGTAAACATTGTTTTCTAGAAATATTATTTATGCTTACGCTGCATGATTTCATTGTTGTTTGAGCTTGAGAGGACAACTCTCATGGGTTACAATTAACAGCAAAAATATTACATGCTTAAGCTGCATGATTTCATTGTTGCAAAAATATTATATGCTTAAGCTGCATGATTTCATTGTTGTTTGAGCTTGAGAGGACAACTCTCATGGCTTGCAATTAACAGCAAGGTCCATGTTTGAGCTGGAGAGGACAACTCTCATTCTTGCAATTAACAGCAAGGTCCATGTTTGAGTTTGAGGACAACTCTCGTTGCTTGGAATTCACAACAGTACCCCATCTATGATAGCTGCACCATTGAGCAGAATAGGTACAGGAAAGGATGAAAAGTCATAATAGCTCATGAGATGCTGACCATCATTGTGATTTACAACAGCTTACAATATTATGAGGTGATCTTTCTTTTAAATTCAGATTCTGATCAACACATTCTAGCATCTTCGAAAAAGCACATGTCAAGCCATCAAATATCATCTAAATTTGAGCCATTGAATATACACCATGGGAGCATTATCATGAATGGCACTTTTAGATGGCAGTCATGATTTATATATTTGCCAATGGCATTATCAAAAGTGCCATTGACAAATATGTAAATCACGACTGCCATCCAGTGTAATGTTATCCATCTAGTGTAAATCATGAATGATCTTTTACTGTAATTTAATAACCTGAGCAGTGAAATCATGATTTATATATTTACCAAGGGTGCCATTGACAAATATATAAATCATGACTGCCATCTCAGATATGTAAATCATGACTACCATCTAGTGTAATGTTATCCAACCTGAATAGTGAAACCATTTGTGTAATGTTATCCACCTGAATAGTGAAACCATTTATGATCTACTGTAATTTAATAAGCTGAGCAGTGAAATCATGACTGATCTTCATTTTAGGTGGCCCAGACAAACTCGTCACCATGATGTTAGAAATAAGGCACATTGTACAATCATGATATCCAAGTAATATTCAACATTTTCAATGAAAATGCTATGGAAGATTGACCATGTTATGAAAATGTTATAGAGAAAAGGCGACTGGAATTCAGTTGCAAACAACATTTATTATTACCCACCCATAAAAATTACATCAAAAGATATCAAACGATTTCAATAATATTCTTAAATTATTAGCCATATTTTATTTACAAAACAATCACATTTTTCATTGGATTAATCTCTTAAAAAAATCTACTATTTCACTTGTCTATTATTTTTTATGCAGTAGAATGGTGAATTTCTAAAACTTTTGTTATTCTTGAAACACGCAAAAACGCAGGATTGGTATATTTCTACCAATGTGAACAATGGAATAGATATTTCTCAAGTAAAGGGATATCTATCTTCCATAATGCAATTATTTTAATTATTATTAATTATACATCTTTTCAATCTGGTCCAAGTTATTTATTTTTCCAGCGTTATAATAAAGAAAAATTGAAGTTATTGTTTTTTTTACAAATAACCAAAGCTATATATAGTTTTTTTCCTAAAGGAAAAAAGTGTAATTTTATTTAATATATAAAATTACATTTTGTATATACATGAGAAGTATGTAGTGAAGTATGAAAGTTTATTAAGATTAGTTAATTATACAAAATATTGTTACATATATTGTACTCCAAATTAAATATAAACATCAAAAAGTATTTTTGTATATTTAACCTGTCATATGAGATAAGTATGAAAATATATAAAAGTCTCACAAAAAGTAAAGTTGATAAAGCATGTGAGCTGAAAGAAAATTGTCAATACTGATCAAGTTTGGAATGAATAGTCTATGATAAAATTCATAGAATTGATCATTTTACTGTTTTTTGATCAACCATGTTCCAAAGCCCAATTCGCAAGCGTTCTTTAGAAAGACCATCTGCTTGACTATTGAGTTTCTTGTAAATCTGAAACATCGAAAATGTATATTTGAAAAAGATATGTACAACTTACCATTAAAACTTTACCATTTCAAAAATAAATTATTGTTAAGATAAATTTTCAAAATTATTAGGCATACATTTATGTATCTATTATAAGTAATTCAAACCATAATACCAAGCATATGTTTAGATCTATCATAAAAAAGGTAATTATACATTTATATTATCAAAGCACATGCATATATGTTCACATTTTTGTGGCATAAATAAAATGACTTATTGAGATACTATTCAAGCTACCTCTATTTATGTATTAAGCTTTTCTCTTCATCATTTCAAGGGTAGTGCTCTTAAGGGTATATCTATTGGTTTATGAAATTTATTAAAGCTTTAATGAGAAGGTTTTGTCAATAAGGCATAGATTTTAGATATAATTAGATCTATTAAAGTATTATTTAGAAGGTTTTGTCAATAAGGTATAGGGTTTTGATATAATTAGATTTATTATTCATAAAGAGTGGGTCATTCAATTCAAATTTCAAGAGTTGAGAGTTTTATTAGTTCTCTCTTTGCATAGGTACACAATTCCCTACTACCACTCTTTTCCTTTTTTCCTTCGAAGTCTCTTCTTCTCTTTTCATTTTCATTTTCATTTTCAAGTTTTTATTAAGATGCATAAAACTTATGTTGTGTACTCGACCACCCCTGTGCCTATTGAGATGGTGAGCTATTGGAAATTTCTCCACCTTAGTGTGCTCCATCTTATTATTCAATGAATTCATGCATCCTAAATGACAAGCAATATCATGCAAAACTTACATACACAAACATAATTATAATAGCATATTATTCACTAACAATCATAACCAATTAAATAATAAAATATATAGAAATAAAACTCCACAAGGAAAGGAACCATAACACTTGTACTTATAAAAAAGTACACCTACTTATGAGGGACATGCCTCCCAACCATAAGCACAATTACACTAGTTATTTCTACAACTAGCCACCCCTGAGGTAGGTATATGAGTCCACAAGGACAAACGAGATCCAATGGCTAGCTGTCATTCCCTCACAGATCCCAATATCCAAATTGTTATGCTTCGCTCATTCACATAACCATACCAAATCACCATCCCTCTTTCCACTTTAGCTTGCAAAACCCAGAGAAATGGATCCCCTTCTTTGCATAATCCCTCAAGTTATCTCACCTGTTGCCTAGGCTCTAGCACAAACCAACTAGGAAATCTCTTTGCTAGGAGTTATAGATAGGCATCAATACCCTACTTTTCATCAAGAATTTATTGCCACCACATCAAATCTCTTCTACAACTTAAATAACGAGCCACTCCCTCTAGATTGTAATTCAAATAATGCAAAATGCATTTCCAATTCCACTAAACCCAACGACTAGATTTGCATGTTCTCATCTAGCCACTTGGCACTCAAAGAACTCCACTTATCTATATTCACACCCATCCCAAGGTTGATTTGTCCTTTTGCATAAGCTAAAACAAAGTTACCAATCAAATGGGAATCACGACCTCAAAATGAGAACTCTAGCCAAAAAAACATGAAAAAACAACATGAAATGAAAAGTGTATATGTTGGAACGATGTTTTTTTAAGGGTAAAATTTCAACATTTTTTAAAAATGCAGTGAAAATAAAAAAATGGGCAGTGAAAATCATTTTTTTTTGTACAAAAAACACCCTGAATTTGAAAAACCTTAAAATTCCAGCAATTTTCAGGTATGGCATTAAAAATAAAATATCATGTCTGTGAAAAGCTTTAAAATTCCAACAATTTTCAGTCATGGCGTTAAAGATAAAATATTAATAATTGTTTTCAACCATAGTAATAAAATTAAAATATCATGACTTAGAAAAACCTTAAAATTTTGACAGTTTTTCAACGATGGAATTAAAACCAAATATCATGACTACAAAAAACCTTAAGTTTTCAACATATTTCAACTATGACATTATAGAAAAATTAAATAACTAAATTTTTTAAAAAATGAACACCTAAATGAAAGAGTCATCGTACCAAGAGTAATTTATTTTTTAAATGCTAAAGTATGGTTATTTTAAAATCTTAGCTTAAGACAACTTGACACATTGCAACAAAATTTTAAAAAACAACCATCAAATTGACATGCAATGTAGGTGAACTCAACCCATTGCTATGAAAACTTAAAAATCAATCATGAAATTGACACATTGCAAAACCATGAAATAAAAACATTGAAAAAAGAAAATAAAAAATGACATAAAAAACTAAAAAAAAATCAAATATAAAAAAATTGGAAAAAAATAAAGAAAAAAAACTTAAAATTAAAAAAAAAAATTAACAAAAAATAACCAATAAAAGATGAAAATTCAAACATAATTTTTTTTTTTTTTTTTTTTTTTTATTATAAAAGACCAAAAACAATAAAAAAAATAAACAAAATTAAAAAAAAATTTATATGAATTGGCATGCCACCCTTGTCCAGGCACCTTGGCTTCTGCCCTGGCCTGCAACTCCTTGATGCTTAGGTGGGGGTGGTAGGTCGATCTTGCCACCCTCACCCAGTCGCCAAGGGGTTGCGGGCCAAGGTGCCTGCCCTGGCCCACAACCCCTTTGTGACTAGGCGAGGGTGGCAGATTGATTCTGGGAATCGGCCTGCCACCCCGCCCAGCCGCAAACGCAAGGTACTTTGATTATAATAAAATATTATATTTATATCTCTGGCCCTTCTGAGCTCCCTTAAACCCATCTCACATTTCTATCTTGTGGAATCATGACCCCCATGTTCATGTCCCTTTTGTATTATAGCTAGCAATGCATTTTATTAATAATTTTGATGTACATATTTACATAGTTTGGCCCTCAGCTGTATTGTTTGAATTTTAACACACACACACACACACACAATTACATTAGAAAATAGGGGATCAAAATTGGGGTGTTACACACCCCTTCCCCTTATTTTCTCACTATCGTCAATGCATACCACAATATAGATGTACATATATATACATATTTTTACATCAAAGTTTCAAAATAGTTGTAAGTATGCTTCCTGCGTTTCATCTTTTAGCTCCCATGTCACATCTTCAGGGTTGTAGTAGCTCTACTAGACCTTTACCTACCCAGTGGCTTTGTTTTGTGGCACCTTGACTTTCTAATCCAAGATAAGCATTGAATATATTTGAATGTTCTCTTTGGGCCCCATTTGAATCAAAGACAAATCAATGACCTGGTTATGATCATGTACATACATTTTCAATAAAGATACATAATATACATTATGCATGTGCATGGATGCCTGAAATTTAACCATATATGCAACTATCCTTATCTTGTATAGTATCTCAAATGGTCCACAATATTGGGCTACCAGTGTGGTGGAACTTCCCAACTTTTAATGAATGCTTCTTTGGTTGTACTTTCAAAAATACATATTCTCCCACTTGAAATTCTCTAGTTAATCTAACCTTGTCTATATAGCTTCTCTTCCTGTCCTAAATTGCCTTCAAATTTTGTTTGATTCTGGTCATTTGTTCTTCCATCTCCTAAAGCATCTCAAGCTCAAGTGCCAATCTATTTGTTGGATTGTCTTGACTCACCAGTGTATTACATTTTCTATTATAAAATGCTTCAAATGGACTCATTTTCAAGGATTATTGTTTAATAAAAATGTAATCAAATATAATTACTATTCCCATTTGGATGGTTTGTCAATCATGTACACTTTTAGCATGTCTTTAATTACTTGGTTGAACTTCTCTATTTTTAAAGCTAAATTTAAGTGAAATGTTGTACTAAAATTAAAATTTGTGGAAAATCTTCAAAAGTATGAGGTAAATTTGGAATCTCTATTGAATATTATTGCCTTATGAACACCATGTAGCAGGGAAATTTTCTTCATGTAAATCTATGCAATGTTGGATACCTGATGTGCCAACTTCTCTAGAATAAAATGTGCAACCTTTGTGAGCTTATTCACCATTACCATGATCGAATCATTTTTCTTCTTTGTTATGGGAATCTTGGTAATGAAATCTATTGAAACAAATTCCAATTTTCTCTTATCACTGGGCAATGGTTATATAGAGCCATGGAGATGTCTATGCTCAACCTTTATCTTTTATCATTCCATGTGTCTAGCTATACACTCAATCACATCCTTTTCCATTCATTGCCAAATGTATTAATCTCTTATTGCTACAATTTTCTTCTGATACCCTAAATGTTCTTTTTTTTGCTAAAGCAAGAGTAGTACCTTCTATTTCATTAAATCGGAAAACAAATTACATAAAATACAACAGTCCCAAAGGAACTGTGGGCCAAAGAAAAAACAAACCGCTTGAAGCCTATGTCACCGAGCTAAAGGCTTAAAAGCCGAGCCAAGTGCCACAAACAAAACTACAATACCCTCGAAATGCAAACAAAAGCCGAGACCGTTCGGTCCCCCCGCAGAGATCTGACGAACAAGGCTCAAATCGGGGCGAGAACATGCAACCACTTTAAAATAAGAATCGGACCCGATGAGGAAATAGGGACCACTCTAAAAGGATTTCGGGTTCGAATGGGGGGATAACCCACGAGCATGTGGTTCGCCCGAAATCCAACGATTCCCACCATGAAGCAGAACAAGCACGAAAGATAACCCTTACCTGTACCTGCATTCTTAGCCTTAATCGTCGATTCTCCTCGCCAGATCCAATGGCGGAGAATAATATCGCAAGATGTAAACGCACAGAGAATTACCACACGATAAATGACTTGGACCCACCAACATGCTCGCTTAATCTTGACCGTAGAATCGTTGTGCTTGATCCAACGGCTGTGGAGCATATCGCACGAGCCAAAAGCACTAAGAAATACCTTGCGATGAGGGCGGTATTCCCTCCCGTCCCTTGGCCACGTGTTGCTTGGTGAGTGGAATCACTCCCAACTCCAAAATACCGCTTCTAGCTTGAAGGGCCTGCGATAAACCAGAAACCACCCCGTGAGCGGTATTGCCACCACAGAAAGAAAAACGGAGGTATTGAGTCTGCTGAGAAAGCCTGGACTCCGGCCCCTCGCACCAACCCATCTCCTTGGGTGAATGAACCAAAGGAAGATGAAAATCCATCCGTCTAGCCGTCCATCGGAGAAACAACGTCTGTCGAGCAGCATCCACCTGAGACATTTGTGTTTGTACTTACTAGGGCTGAGGAGGCCGACAGTGACCTACATCCCAAAAATGACCTCACTTTGGAAATAACACTTCATAAAGAAACCAAATCAAATAGACCCCGTCTCTGTGGCTCTGTTTCGAAACACCATTCTATCCTCATCCACCTGATCTTGACAAAGCGCCTTTAATCTATTCTGAGGCATCTCTTGCCAACTCAGCGTGACCCTGCTTTTGGTGCATAGCACCCCTTGATTGGCCAGGATGTCTGCCAGTTTATTTGCTGTCCTTTGCACATGGGTAAAACTCACGGTACGTAAGCACAGGAGGTGAAGCTGAATCCGTTGAAAGACCTGAAGTAGCCTCCAGTGTTTTGAGACTTTTTCCGGCTCTGTGCCATAGCTGATTCTCTTGACCAAGTTAATGATTAACTCAGAATCAGCTTCAACTATTATATTCTGGAGATTATCCTGCTTTAGGAATTCTAAACATTGCTCAAGAGCCATTAATTCCGCCATATTGTTAGTGGCTCTTCCCAAATGGCAATGGAAAATAAAAAGGATGCAACCATTTTCATCCCTTAACACCCCTCCAAAGCCAGCAATACCCGAGTTGCCTTTTGAGGCCTCGTCAATGTTGTATTTAAAAAAACCCTGGTGGGGGGGGGGGATGCCAGTAATCCTGCTTAGTGTCTGGTTTCATTACCTTCCTATCCAAGCCCTGTGGGATAAGCCCCTGCATACCCAACTAAGGAAGTATTTGCATTTCAGCTTCTGATTGTGGATTCTTTGGGGAAGTTCTCACTATAGTACCTACCGTTTCCTTAAGCTGTCTTAAGATCTGCTCAAAAATGCGTTGTGAGGAACTTTTTTTCATTTTTGAAGATTCTGTTGTTCCTTTCTTTCCAGACATTCCATATTATGAAGCTTGGCGTTAAAGCCCAAGCTAAGAAAAGAAATTCATAATCAGAGAAGTTTCGTCTCCAATTATTTAGGGTGTTGATAATGCTTCCTTTGTCCCTGTTTATCTGTTGGAAAATAGTGGCAAAAGTATCCCACAAATTGGAGGTGAAAATGCAATTATTGAGAAGGTGCTCCATTGTTTCCTCCTGGGCTTCACAGAGCTGGCATCTGGAAGGACCTAGAACACCCCTCTTCCGAATGTTTTACCAAGTTAGAATTTTCTTATGATGAACCAACCACATGAAGAGTTTGATCTTCATCCATCCTTGATGCCTCCATAGGTTCTCCCAAACCTTGTCTGGTACATAGGATTCCAGCTCAAGGAGTATGCGTTTTGCCTCCTTAAGATTGAAGGTACTTTCATTATTGTTGCGCCATCTAAGTTGGTCATGCCCGCTTGTCACTAATATTTTCCTTTGGTCCAACATATTCAAAAGTGCCTCAACTTTTGCTTTCAAGGGATTCTCATCCCTGTAATCTATATTCTTCTGGGTTCTCCATTTTCCTTCACTATTGGTTTGATCCCAAAAATATTTTACCCTAAGTAACCCTTTGGTATCAGTTACTTTCTTGAGGTCCAGAAAGTCCTCTCTTAACAGTGTAGGTTCTTGTTGCCATTTATCCTCCCAAAACAAAACAAGATCTCCCTCTCTGATTTCCCAGAAGCTATTTTTTTGTACTAAGCCTCTATTCTCCCAGGCCTTATTCTAGATGTGTGAGCCTTTTATGATGCCAGTCATCCTTATGTGATCATTATCTTGCCAAGTGCTGGCATATTTTTCTTTCCAGATACTAGCCCACTGAGCCTTTGGATCTTTTACCCAACACCACCATAATTTTTCCCCTAAAGCTTTGCTTAGTACTTCCAGATCATCCAATCCAAGACCCCCATGGTTTTTAGGTTTGCAAATCTTATCCCAGGCTACCAAGGCCCATTTCTTTCTCTCCTCCCCCTTACCCCAAAGAAAGTCTCTTTGAATGGTTCTAAATTGTTGCAAAACTCCTTTTGGAGCTGGAAGGGCTAATAACATAAAGACGGGGATTGATTGAAGAACAACCTTTGTAAGCACTAACCGACCTGCCAAGTTTAAAGATCTAATAGTCCATTTCCTGATTTTATCATGCATCTTATTAATCATCGGCTCCCAAATGCTCTTGTGCAAAGGTTTATCGGTTATAGGAACTCCCATGTATTTGGAAGGAAGGACATCCCTTTGAAAGCCCAAAATTCTAGAGATATTTATCTGAATAGCAATATTGGTATTAAAGAAAAAAATCTTAGATTTGGAGAGATTAACTTCCATACCTGTCGCCATGGCAAAGTGACACAGGATTTGTTTATAATCTAGTGTTTCTTTGACCGTGGGTATTCCCTACAGCATAGTATCATCAACAAATTGTTGATGGGTCAAGGCCTGTCCAGTCTCAGAAAGTTGGAGACCCTTGATGTTACCAACTTCTTTCGCATGCTTGATTGACCGACCAAGTCCTTCCATCATGAGGATGAAGAGAAAGGGAGAGAGCAGATCTCCCTACCTGAGGCCTCTTTTAGGAGTAAAAGTCTTGGAAGGAGAACCATTAACCAGAATTGAAAAGCTAGAAGAAGTTACCAGGGCCATGACCCATCTTACCCAGTTATGATCAAACCTAAAGGCTATAAGGACCTTCTTGATATAGATCCAATTCAACTTATCGTAAGCTTTGGCTAGGTCCAATTGCATAATCATGCCAGCCTTCCTATTTCTTAACAATGAGTTCACCACCTCATGTGCTTGAATGATGTTATTAAGAATTTATCTGCCCTCCACATAACCAGATTGCTCCACAGAAACTAGAGTAGGAAGAAGTGATTTGAGTCTATTGGCAACAACCTTGGATATCATCTTGTACACCACATTGCACAAAGCTATGGGTCTAAATCTATCTGGGGTCTGAGCATTATCCTATTTGGGGATCAAGAAGATGAAGGAAGTATTGAGCACCTTCAAAATGGTTCTATTCATCCTAGAATCCTCCACCACATTCATAATATCTTGTTTAACAATGTTCCATCAAGCTTTAAAGAAATCCACATTGAAACCATCAGGGCCTGGCGCTTTACCATTCTACATTTCTTTGATAAAATCACTAACCTCCGCTTTAGTCACTGGCCTATTAAGATTGAAATTATCCTCTCTTGTTACAAGCCTAGGTATATGCCTTGTTAAGTCCTTGATAAAATGATCTCTGTCTAAGATGGTTTCCTTTGCTATACCTCGAAAGTGCTGAACTAACACAGTTTCTATATCTTCATGGGAATTAAGTAGATGACCTCCCTCGTCCTTGATCGAAGAGATCCTATTATGAGATCTGTTCGCCATGGTGGATCTGTGGAAAAATCTAGTGTTTCGCTCCCCTTATTTTAGCCATTGAACTCTAGATTTTTGTCTCCAAAATATTTCCTCTTGTTTACATAAATTCTCCCAGTCTTGATGATGTTTGGTGACTTGATCATTTCTAACTTTATCAAAGCCATCCGTGATAAGGGCTTGATTGAGTTCCTACATTTTGTCTTCAACAGCTTTTTTCGCTTCAAAAATATTGCCAAATTCATTCTTGTTCCAATCTTTAAGTCTGAGCTTGATGTGCTTTAGTCTTTTGTGTAGTAGGAACATTCTTGTACCCTGAATATGCAGATCTTCTGTCCACCATTTTGCAATGTTGCTGATGAAATCTAGGTGGGTGAGCCAGATATTCTCAAATCTAAAAGGTCTATTCTTGGGGGTACCAATGCCCTGAACCTCAAGTTGTACAGGCCAATGGTTCGAGCCTCCAAAGGGGAGAATTCTCGTTGTCATTTCCTTGTTGGTGAGCTTAAGGTCCTCTAAGATTAAGAATCTGTCAAACTTTGAGGCTACTTGAGACTCTCCTCCTCTTTTATTGTTCCAAGTAAAGAGGCAATTACTCATATCCGTGTCAACTAACTTCATATTATCTATAAAAGTTTGAAATGTTGTAGAGTCTTTGCTTAAAGTTCCGGTTCCCCCTTTTTTCTCCGAAAGTGATTTAATCATGTTGAAGTCCCCACCCATGATCCATGGTACTCCTACATGTATATCTCTTAGATCCACAAGAGAATCTAGAAACCTGAGTTTATCGTCCATTCTTTGAGGGCCATAAACATTTGTGACCAGATAAGTCTCCCTATCTCCCACAGGCTAAATAACCACTGATAAATAATTCCTATATGCCTCAGCATCTATTATGCCAATCTTTTGGGGGTTCCAAAGAGTGAGTATGCCTCCTGCTGTATTATCTGCTTTAACTTCTGGAAATTCAAATCTATTAAGCCATTTGTTGTGAATTTCCTTTATTTTTTGAATGGAACATTTAGTTTCCTGGATAAAGATCATATCCAGAGCTTCTTGTTTCATTCTATTGCTAAGTATTCTTTGTTTTCTTTTACTACGTAGACCTCTGATATTCTAAGATGTGAACTTCATTATTAAAGATTTGTAAAGGAGTAGCTGGTTAGGTCTTTCATCTTACCTGAATCTATCATTAGCTTTTCACATTCCATCAATAACTCGTTCTACTTTTTGCTGCTTCTTTTCTTTCCTGGGTTTCTAGGAGCTAACCCTGGTGTGGTTTTCATAGTTTTCACACCTTCGTTGCCTTGCCTTTCATTGTTTCTTTGCCTCTCCAGCCCTTTAGCCTGAGTTTTCCATAGGAACAACTGTTGTACTCTGTTGAACTCTTCTTGAGGTAATGATTCTACCCCTCCCATTGTCCCCTGTTTCAAGAACCCTTCCAGATCTAGGTGTTCTCTATCAAGAATCTCCTGCAATTCATGATCCTCCATTTCCATCTCACTCTGGGTCATTTCTTGGTCCATCTCCAGTTCTCCATTGCTCAGCATAGTCTCTTTCTGTTTATTAATATCCTGTGTTTGTTCACTATCTTCTTCTTTCTCCTTCTCCCCTGGGCTTCCTTCCATTACCTGATCTACTTTTGTTATCTCTTCCTCTTCTTCGAGTAATTGGAACCTATTCAGATTGGCCTGTTGCCCTTCTGTTTGATGTTGTTTTGGCCCCCTTTTCCCCCTTTTTCATCTATATCCCACTTTGTGAAAGCCTTCAATATCTTTCATTGTGGTAGCTTTACTTCTGTTCTCTATTTTACTGAGAGGGCAGTCTCTAAATAGGTGCCCATGCTTATGGCACCTGCGACATCTGAAGGGAATATGTTCATAATCTACTGTTTGCACCCATTCTTCATCAAAAACTTCGAAGATGACTTCATCTGGTAGAGCTCCAAAGAGATCCATCTCCACACATATTCGTGCGAAGGAAGTGTATTTTCCCCTTCTGGTGGCCTCATAAGCTTTGACAAAACACCCTATTTTATTTCCTATGGCAGATAACGCTTCCGTTTGCCAGTAATCAAGAGGTAGGGAGTAGAGTCTTACCCAGTCGGGGACCGAAGTGAAAGTCTCTCACTCCGGGACAAAATTCATCATCCACGGCCGCATGTAGAGGCCTGCTACTGCATAGAAGTAGGGCCCTCCTTCAAGCACCTTGTCTTTGTCCTCAATATTTGTAAAGACCACAGTGAAGAAACCCTTTGACCCAAGATGTAGGTCTATGCTTCCTTTTGGTTTCCAGTGGTATTTATTCCACGCTTGTAATGCCTTTTCAGTGGGCCATAATCCCATGAATTTACAAATGATAGCATAGGTTCGCATGTGATCCCAGTGTGCCTGCAGAGCAGGATCATTTAAAACTACTTTGGGTGTGACCTCAGCCTTGGGTTCACATGGCCCCTTGTGCACTTTGTTTTCTTCTCCCTATTTCTTGTCTTCTTCCTCATTTTCTTTTGTGCTGTTGTCCTCCCTTGATTTGGTTAACTCTTGATCCTCTTCCATGTTCCTTTTCCCTTCTCCTATAGGACCTCTAACAGATTCTATTGGTTTCTTACCTTGGTTAGCCATGGCCTGCCTGTAGGAGGGAGTGGAGCTCCCCCCTTTGCGCCCCTCCATAGATTTCAACACTTGCAGAAACTTAAAACCCTAGCTCTTCGTCTGCCTGGTATCATCCGCTCTTCTCCCGATACCTTAAATGTTCAACATAAGGTACATTATGAATTTATTTTAACACCAAATCCTCAACTTTTAATAAAGTGGAACATAAAATTTGTTCCTATACAAAAGAATTCCATTCTCTTTCAACTTGTGATCTTTATATCCCAGTTGTATATTACCTTGATGTAAGATTTATTTAACTTGTAAATAATGTTAGTTTGTAATAGAAATCTCTAAAATTATTCTCTTTAAATATGAACTATACATTCTAATGACCATAACATGCATCTCATGCACCCTTATGCTAAATGCATCAGACACTTTATTAAGTTTTACCTTGATATGCTTGATGTCAAATTCATATTCACAAAGAATTCTAGCCATCTAATTTATCTAGAATTTAGTGTTGGCTAACCAAACAAGTGTTTTAGAAGACCATGGTATGTTCTCAACTCAATTTCCTTTTCCAACAAATAATGCCTCTGCGTCTTTAAGTCATGCACATGGAAAATTTCAGGGGCTAATATTTGCAAGTGGGCTAATTTCCATGCTTTTTCCAAAAAAAAGATTCGCTAATTTAGATTTTTTCTAAAAATTATTTGCCCAAATTTAAAAGCATAAAATTATTTTACCTTAAAAATAGCCAAAATTTTATATAGAGACTAGATAAAATTATTAGAATTTTGAATATTTTTAAAAATATTGCCAAACATTTTATAGATTGCATATTATGGACTAGTTAGATTCGCCAAGGTTTCTAAACTTTAAAATAAATTTTCATCCTTAAAATTTTCCCTCGTCATGCACTATGGTTGCCAACTCTAAGTCATGTGTAGCATAGTTCCTCTTGTGTTTTTTCAATTCTTGTAGTAGCTAGAAACTTTTTTCACACTTGGAAGTCCATTCAAATTTCATTTTCTTCTTTTCCAAAGAGGTGAGGTGATGTGTAATCTTTGAAAATATTATTTCAACAAACCTCTTGTAATATCTAATTTATCCCATAAATGATTTGATCTCTATGACATTCTTGGTTATTGAACATCCTCCAATGGCTTCAATATACTCTAGATCCACTATAATGCCTTCCTAACTAATGATATACCCTAATTACTGGATATGCTTTTGGTGAAATTATGATTTTATCAACTTGGCATATAGTCGATTCTCTCTTTCACACCTATAATGCAATTCTTAAGCAATGTTCATTTTTATATTCTAACTTAGAATAAATAATTAAAGTATTTTATGAAAATGTCATACATCAAACACATCAAGACAATGGGTTCATTTGTTAATCCAAGTGGAAAAAACACAAATTCATAACATCCATATATGGTTCTAGAAGTTATGTTAATCATGTCTTCATATATAAATATCACTTGAGGGTATTTTGATCTCTGATCTATCTTGGAAAATACCTTTGTGTATAAATTAATGTGCAGATTCTAAATTGCTCATGAATTTTTCTAAACCACAATACTAGAAGCTACTCTACTGATCTGCGGAAGTAAATTCACGATCAAGAACATAAACAGCTAACATGCATCAATATTTCATATACATACATAGATATTTATCTAGGGGAAAGCAATTGCTGAAAACCCCTTACTATTTGTATTGCATTAATCAAAGAATATGGATGAATACAATATGTTATGCTCAAGCTTGAGCTCAATTTTCACCTGTATCTTCTATCCTTTGCCTGACAGACTGACCTTCGCCAATTGTTGGGACAGGGTCCCCTAAGGTAAATTTTGGGACAAAAGCCCAAGTTTTGGGGCTGAAAGCCCAAGTTTTTGTATGTAAAGTGTAAAGTCTCCGCAATTTGTGGTCGCGGAGCTCGTAGATGTAAAGTGTCATAAAGAATTTTTACCCTTAGTTTATGAAAATTGTGTTGGCTTTAGAAGATCTAAAAGTACCCATGGTTCGCGGACCATGGGATTGTATAAAAAGGAGAGTCTTAGAGAGTCTAAGGTAGTTCATGGAAGTTTTGAAGATGAATGTAATGGGTAAATAGGAGTTAAAAGCGAAGAGTCTTAGAGTAGAATAGAGGCTTTGCAGCTGTGTGCACAGAGGCCTAGAGTAGAGTCTGCAGCTGTGTGCGCGGACCCTTGCAGCTGAGTGCGTAGGATAGTTTGAGTTTGTAAGAAAATATAAAAGTATCAATAAAGAAACTGTTATGGAAACATCTATGTTTTACCCATTTACTTATGTTATGAATGAATGCGTTTATGTTATGATGAATAATGGGTTTATGATTTAAGGCTGTATCGATGCGCGAATCTATATGTTATACATTGTTATATGAATGCAAGTAATAATATCTATTTACGCGAAGAATATCTTAATACATGCTAAAGATATCATACCCTTAAGGCGATTCGGGTAATAACAGACTTAGGAGTGATTACAGAGGCGTGTAAGCGGTTGACCCACCTGTTTAGGGTCTGCGAAAGATAGTCGTAGACCTTCGCGAAGGTTTAGAGGTTGGTAAGAGGAATTTATATCAATAAGCCTCGAGGGCTTGTCGATCTGCATGAAGGCAGATAAAGGGGTACAAAACCAACATCACAACCATCTCTAGGTGCAGAAACTTGGTTCCAGCATCCCCCCATACTGCTTCAGGTGAGACTTCAGTCCGCGCTTTGTGGACTGATGCTGAAAGGGCGAGTAGTGTAGGGATTTGTTTGGAAAACTTAACTCTTAACCTGGGTCAGGACCCAGCAATCCAACAAATGGTTCCGTTGCCGGGATTGGGATATGCATAATGTGATGTCACATCATTGGAATCCGATAAAGAAAGAAATTGAAGATTGGTTGGATAGGAATATCCGCGAATTCGCGACGCAAGAAAATAGGAACCTGCGATAGATGAAAGAACAATGGTTGGACAGGTATCTGTACACAGAGATACATGAAATTTTCTTCTGTTCCTTCTCGGTCGAATTATACGAGTGGATCGCTAAATTGGCAGACAACCAAGGAAGGTGGAGGCTTGATGGTCCGATAGTGTGGACCCCAGAGTTAGTGCGGAGATTGGAAGCCTTTGAAGATAAGATTGCACGTGCTGTTGATCACTGGCTTGATCGTATCATAGGAGGATTTGTGACAGAGTTCGCGGTCGATACCTCAGTTAGCTACAGTGAAGCAGAGTGACGCTTCTTCAAAGGATCGCGAGGTAAGTATTTAAGGTCTTTGAATACTTGGATTAAAATGCTCTTGTGTGAAAAGTGGGTTATGCAATTACCTTGATGTTTGGAGCTACGCAAAGTGGAAATTTATTCAGGGATAGAAAAGGGAACAAGACCTGAATATAGCCCATTGATTGAGCCCCCTCTGAGTGATGACGAAGAAGCAACACAGGCTTCTCCACAGAGCGTTTTCCAATTAATAAGGTGAGGGTTCTCGCGAATACCCCATCCACCCACACCACCTCCATCTTCACCTCCACCACATACACCTTCGCCCACGCCGCTACCACCTCCGCCATCGTTCACTATGGTGAATTCAATAAAATTTCCTGTTTTCAAGGGCTTGGAGAATGAGGACCCGAACCAGTTTTGGTTTGTTGCGAAGGGTGTGTTGAAATCCCAGGGCATTACAGATGATCATATGAAGAAATATACGTTGGTCACTACTTTACAGGAACACACGCTAACATGGTACATTAAATACTGCACTGATAACCCGATTGCTGCATTTGCGGAAATTTAGACTGCGCTGAATAAGGAATTCAGTAGGCCCAATTCTGACGTGCAATCAATCGTTGGATTCAAGGAGATCATGATGAAGCAAGGTGAGACACCCTAGGAGCTGGATCAGAGATTGAAATGCAAGATCCGCAAAGCTAACATGAATCTTACGGATGGGAAACACCATGAATGGTTTGTGGCTTCACTCTTTCCTCATTTGAGGGTTTCTTTATCACAACAAAAGATTGGGACCTAGGCGGAGGCCCTGGAAATTGCAATGAGACTGCACAAGACACCAATTCAAGATGCTTCTTTGGGAGTTCAGCAGATTCACGCGGAGTTGCAAAACCTTTGCCTAGAATTCCAAAGTCTGAAGAAGGATAGAGCGGCTCGGCCAGAGGTGTGTGAAGAGGTTTGGTGTTTGAAATGTAAGAGTCAAGGGCACGATAAAGATCATTTCCCTGTCTTTGCAAATTATGTTGTAGGAGGAGGGTCGATGCCTCTGAGATCGGAAGCTCAAGCAGGGCCAAGTGCAGGACTCACGCTGTGGTGTGCTATCTGTTAGGTAGCTGGAAAACATGCGACAGATAATTGCCACTTGCTGTTGAAATTTGTACAGACACCATAATAGCTCTTCTGCAACTTCTTCCAATCAGTAGGCAACAATGAGTGCAATTGCCGTAGTTATGAGTTAATGATCCAGAGAACGCCCGTGTATGGAATGCAGACAGAAACTTGGCCTCTGGATCAAGGCGCTCAGGGGCTGCAAGGAGGATATCAGGGGCATGGACGAGGCTGAGGCAGAGGAGGACCTACGAGAGGTCGGGGGCAAGCTATTTGCTACAATTTTGGAGGTCTAGGACATTATGCACGAGAATGCACGAACCCAATGCGCTTGTCGTGCCGATACTGCACTTAGTTTGACCACGTGACATAAGACTTCCCTGTACTAATAGCTAAGATGCATGAAAAGGGGATGCAACCTCAACAACCTACACAGAACCTGCAGATGATGAGGGTTGAACCCCGCGAAGAGGACCCCAATGTGAATATTGTGCTGCAAAGTGGAATGAAAATTGGAGAAGGTAAGGGAAAGTGGCCTGAAGAAGGTGAATGGGTATGGAAGCTCCAGAAAAGGAGGTTGGCTTTGATTTGGAGAGCGCAAAGGAAACCTTCATGGAAGAAAAGAAAAGCTTCATTGAGGTTTCTACCTCGGGAAGTCAGGATAAGCAGTTTGAATAAATGGACCCATCCATGCTTACTACATTTTTGGAGACCTGTATGAAGCTGTTACGCGATAACAAGGCCATAAAGGGATTACAGGAGTTGATCAATAAATGTGTTGGTAATACTCCCGTGGGACCGCATGTGGTCAGGAAAATTGGTAAGCATAAGGCAAGAATAGGGCGTGAGATGAGGCTCACCGCACAAATAGGAGAATATGAAATGGACCAAGTTATTCTAGATTTTGGGTCAGATACGAATGTTTTGCTGAAACAAACATGGGAGAGAATGGGGAGACCTATGCTGAAGTGGTCTCCTATTCAATTGAGGATGGCGAATCAAAAAAAGATCATCCCCGTGGGAATATTGCAGGGAGTAACAGTCGATATCAAAGGTGCGAGCGAATTGGAGGATTTCGAAGTAATAGAGATTGTCGATGACAACAATCCCTACCTCACGCTCATGGGGATCGACTAGGCTATCGACATGAATGGGGTGATCAATTTGAAGAAGCAGACAATTTCATTTGAAATAAAATCTCTTCGCATAGTAGTACCGTTGGACCCTACAGAAGGACTGCGCTATACTGAACCAGTCTGCAATTACGAAAGTGATGACGATTTGGACCAGATTTATAAGATAATGGCGCGAGATCAAGATTGGGTGAATCCAACAACATATGGACGTATTGCATGGGACCGCAAAAGCTCCTACACATCAGATTCAGATGAGGAATTGGAACACTGGCATAATAGATTGCACGAAGTGTCTACGCTACGATGTAACATGATGACCAAATCATTGCGTTGCATATCGTCGAAGGTAAGAAGTCTACCTTACTATGATGTTTTAACTGATGTTGATAAATTTCTGGATGCGTTTGAAAGGGAAGTGCTAGAGAAGCATCGCTTCCAAGCCTTGGACTTGGCACTGTGCACTATGCTTGCAAGATGGTGGGGTACGCATAAAGACAATTTCGATGGATGGCACAAATACAAAAGACTAATGAGGGTGTGGTTTGGTTGCCCAAAGGTGTGAGTGACAGATAAATATGATGGGAGGAGTGATCCACGCGATCACTTAGCCAAATGGATCGATTCTTATGGAGTAGAACCGCAATCGGAGTGGGTGCATCTGTTCTGTCACACCTTGGATGTAATACCTATGAATTGGTACTTGGAGACAGAGCTCCGCCATGGCACAGATGAATGGGATATTTTGAGACAAGGATTCCTGATGACATTCAGCTTTGAAGGCAACTTCGAGTGCATTAATGAAGCGTTGCAGGAGGTCAAAGCATCGATCTTTAGAATCCCGTAGGATCCATTGGACTTGATTCAACCAAATTGGACCGCCCAGTTGTGCCATGCGCTGGAATGATACAATGTGACTACTGAAGGAGAAGAGGAGGATCAGAGGAACATTACTATCCCAGAAATAGAAGGTCACCATGAAGTGGAGGGGCCACAGATAGAGAATCCTGATATCATCGCACCGCTGAAAATGAGACAAGTGAACATTGGGACAGAGGCGGAGCTGAAGTTTGCAAAGATAGGGGACTACTGGGATGATGCTACAATAGGTAAGGTTGGTGAATTACTCCACGAGTACCAGGATTTGTTCCCTACAAAGTTTTCAGACCTGAAAGGGATTATAGGTGATTTAGGGGTGATGAGGATAATGTTGAAACCAGATGCAAAGCCTGTGAAGCAGAGGCCATATCGCCTTAATCCTAAATATAAGGAAAGGGTCCATTTGGAGTTGGATAAAATGTTAGCGGCAGGAATCATTGAACCAATGGAGGAGTCCGACTGGGTAAGTCCTGTGGTAGTTCATGAAAATAAGCAAAAAGATGAAATAAGGATATGCGTAGATCTCAGGAAGCTGAATGACGCTTGCGTGCATGATCCTTTTTCGACTCCGTTCATTGATGAAGTGTTGGATAATGTAGGAGGATAGGAAGCATATTCATTCATTGATGGGTTCTCAGGGTACCATCAGATCAAGATTGCGTCGGAAGATAGGAGTAAGATGACCTTTACGACTGAATGGGGATGCTTTCAGTATACTGTAATGCCTTTTGGACTGAAGAATGCATCGATGATCTTTTCACACGTAGTCATCGCAACGTTCAAGGACTTCATTCACAAGTTCTTGGAGGTATACTTTGACGATTGGATAGTGTTTGGGCTAGTGAAACGCCATGTAGCTAGTCTACGCTTGATGCTAGATACATGCCGAAGGTATCAGATCACGCTAAATTTGAAGAAATGTTTGTTCTGTGTTCCCTTCGGAATCTTGCTAGGTCATGTAGTATGAAGACAAGGATTAATGGTGGATCCAGCTAAGATCGCAGTTATAATCAATTTGGAGGTGCCAAGAAGTGTTAAACAGTTGCATGCAATGCTGAGGCATATTGGTTATTACCGAAAGTTCATCAAGAGTTATGCCCAGATTACCACGCCGATGGAAAAAATGTTGAAGAAGGATGCTACATTCTATTGGAATGAAGAATGTTAGCAGAGCTTGGATGTGTTAAAAGAGAAGATGGTCACCGCGCCAATCCTAGTCTTCCCGGATTGGAAGAAGGAATTTCATGTGCATGTGGATGCCTCATGTATTACGTTGGGAGCAGTACTAACACAGGCTGGTGAGGGAGAGTTGGATCACCCTATTGCATTTGCAAGCAGGAAGTTATCTAAGGCTGAGAAGAATTATTCAATGACAAAGCGCAAAGGTTTGGATATGGTGTACGCGCTCCAGAAGTTCAGACACTACTTGCTAGGTGAACACTTTAAGATGTATACAGACCATTTTGCATTAAAGTACCTGGTCAACAAGCTTGTGTTGGGGGGGGAATATGTAGATGGCTGCTGTTGTTTCAGGAATACGATTTCAAAGTCATTGTAAAGCCAGGGCGATTGAATGTAGGACCAGATCATCTATCGCGCATTGAAACAAGGGAGGAGCCTACCAATTTGGAGGAAGGATTGCCTGACGTGTAGCTCTTTGTGGTGCGCATAGCAGATAATCATTTTGCAGACATCATACACTTTCTGACTACAAGAACGGCTCTAGAAGGGTACACTAGCCAACAAAAGAAGGAATTGGTGTTGCGCGTAACAGATTTTTCTGTTATTGCAGGCCACTTATATAAGATGGGAGCGGCCAAGGTATTGCGACGTTATGTGCCTGAGTTCGAAAAAAGTAGCATCCTAACTGAAGCTCATGGAGGGGCTGCTGGAGGCCATTATGCAGGAAAAGAAACAACGCGGAATATTGTACGCGCTGGGTTGTGGTGGCTGACATTGCATAAGGATTCCAAAGCTTATTGTAGGGCATGCGATGCATGTCAAAGGACGAGCAGACCATCGTGGAGGGATGAGCTGCCTCTGAATTCACAAGTATCGTTGTAACCATTTGAAAAGTGGGCAATTGATTTTGTAGGACTGATTCAACCTCCAGGAAAGAAGACGGGTGCGTGGTATATCATCACTGTGACGAAGTATTTCACTAGATGGGTGGAGGCGCAACTTGTAAAGGATTGTACAGGGGAAACAACAACGAAGTTCCTATTTGAATATGTGCTGACTAGGTTTGGTTGCCCGAAGATTTTGATGAGCGATCGCGGTACACATTTCCTTAATGAAACGATCAATGCGCTGACAGAGGAATTCCAAGTTTATCATCAAAAGAGCACGCCATATCACCCTTAGGCTAATGGGACGGTGGAAGTGTTTAATAAGATATTGGAGAACACACTAACAAAGGTTTGCAATGCACAGAGGAATGATTGGGACGTGCGTGTACCAGTGGTGTTATGGGCTTATAGAACTACTTGTAAGAAGCTGACTGGACAGACACCTTTTCGACTGGTCTATGGCGTAGAAGTTGTGATGTCGATGGAGTACATTGTGCCTAATCTATGAATAACAGCGTTCACAGAAATGGCGGACCGCGGAGCCTTAGAAGAAGAAAGGCTCATGCAGCTGACAGAGCTGGAGGAAGACAGATTTTTGGTTGGATTCCATCAACAAGTTTAGAAGGAGCGCGAAAAGGCATGGCACGATCGACACATCAAACTGCGCACCTTCAATATAAATGATTTAGTTTTATTATATGCTAGCAATTTTGACAAATTTCCACAAAAATTTCAGATGCATTGGCTGGGGCCATATGTGATCAAGGAGATTACCGATGGTGGAGTAGTTCAGCTGGTGAAATTGAATGGAGATCCATTTCCTGGAAAGGTAAATGGCAGTCGATTGAAGCCATACACTGGGGATCTGGCCAGATGACTATATGATGGTAGCACAGTCTTAGTGCTCCAGGCAGCTGCAAGGAGGCGTGGGACTATAAACTACACTGCCCGGGTTGTAGAGATGTGCGACTGGGGGACTGTGTAGAATGAAAGAGTGTCACAGCATCAACAAAAACGCGAGGGGAGCTGCGCTATAGAAGTAGAAACTGCACAGCGTAGCCAGAAGTGACCGTTACTATCACTGTTCATGATTTGACAGTGAGAAAACGGCTAAGAGGAGCGTGGGGGTGGCATTTAAGGCTGAATTTAAGAGCGAGATCTTTGAAAATCTGCTGCCAATCTAGCATTTATGAGCATATTTTGGGGGGAATGGTCGGATTTGAATTTGAAATTGCCTATAAATTATAGATGGCCACCCAACGAGAGACACTTTGCATTCTGAGAGCTTATGTGTCATTTTATTGGTTGGACATGAACCCTGCTTTTTTTTAGGATTTGGTGACCAGTTCAGTGTTTGACAGGTTGCCTAAGGAAATCCAGGAGCTCCTTAATAGCCTCATGTCTGCACCCGTAGAAACCGCAAGCACGAAAGGCGCTATGGCCTCTGAAGGGGTGCCCCTGAGGTTGTGGCTATGGAGGTGCCCGCAATAGTGCCAAAATCACCTAGTCCGAAGCCTTCACCGCCAAGAAAGGTTCCCAAGACAAAGAAAAATAAATAGAAGAAGACATTGTCAGTGCATGAGTCGCTAAGGAAGAATTAGAGAAAAGAAAAGCAAACTGTGCAGGAAAAAGGCAAAGTGGTCAATCTAGAGGCCAACGAGGGCGTAGAGGACACTAATATGGGCACAAAGGACATTGATATTGAGGGGGTAGTCCCTATCTCGAAGCTGCCAGAATACATCCCTTTGTGCCAGGGCAAGGTGAAGGTCCCAAATAACCTAGATGAGGGAAGGTTTCTCCTTCATACACCCCTACTACTAGAGAATATCATGTTTGAAGGATCGTGCTTGACGCGCGTGGTGGGCTCCAGTATTGTAGCAATAATGCTACAACTCCTGGAGCTTCCTATCTCTAATTTTATCAACCCGGTAGTTCGTAACAAACTTGGAAGCGATGGTGTTGTATGCACAAGTACTAGCTCTTGTCGCAGCTGTCACTTGGTCAGCTGGCACAAGTCCGCTAGGGCTCAAGCCAACTTCTATATGTTCTCAGAAGAAGCTTTCTAAATGATGGACGAAGGCTATCTTAAAGGAAATTAACCTACTTTGCAAGAATGAACTGAAAGCCAACCAAACATGGAAACCCTAGTAAACCCTAATCTGACTAGCTTAATCCTTACAATGCAACGATGGGAATGTAACTCCTAAAAATGATGCCATTACTTCTAGTGATATGAGATGCATGAATTGAAACTACTTCTATTGAAGAGAACATTGTTTTTATGTTTCTGGTTAGGTGGTTGGAGTTATTATGATTTTGTTTCTTATTGGGTTTTGACTGTGCAGGGGTAGTTCGAAGGGAAGGAAGGCTTGGAAAAGGTCAGGAGGGCTAGGAGAGGTTCCAGGGGATTCCTAACATCATTCCACAGAAGTCCACAATGTTCAGGTGCTTGGCAACCGAGTTTGCAGGCTTCTACAGGATGTCTGCAGGGGATCCTACAGGAAGCTCGGGATTTCTACAGGAAGTCTGCTAACTTCCACAGGATGTTCTACAGTTGGAGTTTTGGGTGATGGAGGAGTCGAGGAGCTGTATGGGTGGATAGGTAGGATGAAAAGGGAGCTTGTGATGGCTCAGGGACAGAGAGATAAGATGGAGAAAGAGTGGGTAAAGTTGGTTGGTGGATAGAAGGGTGGAAGCAATGAAAAGTCAAAAAGATGGAGCTACGTGAGAAGTAGAAGGGTTGGAAGGCAAACGAGCTGAACAGAGGATGAGTAGGTGACTTTAGGCGCGGTTGAGAAGAAGAAGAAGATAATAGAACAATGCTGCGCAGTGTAAATGGAACAAATCCTCTATGTCTTGCACAAAACCGAGAATTCCATCAACCTATTCTAACTGTGTTATTTAACCAACGAACAGCAATGTAAATTGTGGAGAGAAATCGTGCATGGTATTGGAACGAAGAAGTATTGCTCAAGATCAGAATGCATGGACGGTTCTATGACGGAAATGACTGTGTTGCAGCTTGCATGAACATATAAGACTGCGTTTTTTTGGTGGTTGGTACTGTCTACACCCCTAATCTCTAAACAGAGATGGCAGTGAGTGCACTATCAACCTTTTCTTGGAGCTCTAATGAATTCTAATCCTCCTACTCTAATCTAAACTACCGATAGCACTTTAACCATAAACTAATCCTACTCAATCACATTAAAGAAATTAAATCAGCAGACTGTGTTTTCCAAATGCATGTCAAAACAAAGAAACAAAGTGCTGAAAGGAAAGACAAGTAACAATACAAAGAAAAGGAGGTCTATTGCTCTCAGGTTGGGCCCTAACCTGAGAGCTATAGCTCCTCTTAAGAACTCAGGATTGAATCCAAATCTGCCTGCCTTTATTAAAAGATCATAATCATGAGTCTAACATCATGCCAAAACTGGCTTACAAAAAGCAAAAACCGAGCTGTAGCTCGTGCTTAGAAATTGCAACAGTAGTTCAAAAGTTCAAAAAGCTCCTATCAAAGGTTACGGCCTCAATATTTATACATGATGAGGATCAAGCTGGCTTCCTCAATTAGTGGAGCTCGGCTGTCCAACTAAAAGTAAACTGTTGTTCCTGTAGAATCCGTTGGCTGCCTTTTAGCTCGGTGGGGATAGCTGTTGGAGCTCGGAGTTGGGGTGGAGATCACGAAGGAGGTCGTTCAAGACTGTGGACAACCTCCCTATAAACCCGCAATGCCACCTTTGCTGTCTCCTTGTCTCCATTTGCGTGGTCTTTGCTCCATTTAATGTAAAAAAAACCTGAAATCATCATGTATTAGTCACATAGGAATAATGCCTGCCCTTCTTCCTACAAATAACACAAATATACTAAGAAATGATGCATAAGTGATAAAAGATGAAGGGTTGAGCAAGGTAAGTAGGCCAAATGAGCCCAAATTGTTACCAAAAATTGGGGCTCATCATCACCCCCCAGCTAAAATATTTGCTCATCCTTGAGCAGCTTTGCTCCGGCTCCTTGTCCTTGGCCAGGAACTAGGCTCCGGAATACGCTCTTTCTTTCCTACTCTTGGTGGCTCTGCCTGCTCTGCCCTTGGTGGTGATGAGGGTGCCGCTCCTTCCCTCTTCTCTGTTTCCTTGACCTTGGGCCGGGCTTTTGAAGCCGATTGGTCTACCCTTCCTTTCCAAGTAGTTGTTTTTGGGCTCCCCCTCTCGTAGGTGACCAATATCTTCGAGGGGGACCTCTCACTGGGTGAAGTAGGGGCATCCCCTGTAGTGATTTGGCTGCTGGATGGGGGATGTGGCTTGCCCGTCTTTATTCTCGCACTTCTTCGAGCTTCAAAGTATAGAGGGGTCTCCCTCTTTCTCTTCTCCTTTGGCTTAGGAGGTGTGCTGAGGGCGGCCAGCACAGCTGCTGCCTCCCTTGCTAGAATGTCAGCTTTCTTCTCCTTGGGTTTCACTTTTTCAGGGCTTCCTGTAGAAGACCCTGTTTTAGTCAATTTCGGGCTTCCTGTAGAAGACCCTGTTTTAGTAATTTTCGGGCTTCCTATAGAAGACCCTTTTTCAATAATTTTCGGGCTTCCTGTAGAAGCCGGTTTCGGCTTTCCTGTAGAAACAGGTGTTGCCGCCTTGGTTTGCTTTTCTGCATGGGTTTTGCTTTTTGACGTGGTTGCGATCGCTGTCGAGGCACTCTTGCTGATGTGGACCTTCTCAGCCTTGTCCACTCAGCCTTACAAACTTTTCTCCCTTGCTTTCAAGATGGGTGTGTCATCTTTCTCCTTGTCATCCTTTTTCTCTTGCTTTTTCCTTTGCTCTTTCTTCTGCATTGTGGTCGGGGTCTTCTGGCCTGTTTCTTTCATTCCCACAGCCACTGATTCTTTCTCCTCACTGCTGGAGGAACCACTTACTTCGGTCAACATCCTTATGTCTCCATCTCTTGTCAAATTTCTGAATGCTTCCCATGAGAGGGGAACCTTGTATGAATGAAGCGCATCCTCCACGAGAAGTTTGATCAATCCATGGTGGGCTACCTGGTCTGGTATGCCTTCTTTTAACTTTGTGGCACACTCAATTAGAGACTGTAGCAGGAAATAGGGGATGCTCAGTTTATTTTCTACAGGAAGATCAATCTGGTGCCTCAATTCAGTGAGCAACCTAAAGTGATACCCGTACACAATGCTAAAACGAACTTCGCAGGTTATATACTTCATGATCTGCAGGCTAACTTCATTCCATGGTGGCAGTAAACTGGTTCTACGCACCCCATTCTTGTCTTCTGAGAATTCCTCCTCTGGGGGAAAGAATTCTTTCTTGGCCTGTTGGCTCAACTTCCTTTCTTCCTTATCCCATGGCAAACCCATTGGAAGTTCAGTAATTCGACTGATATATTGCGGGGTGAGCTTGAGGCTTAGGCCCCTGAAGTTCACGGTGGCCAATGTTTTGGATTTCGGCCTCAGAGCCTGCAAAAACTCTTCTGCCACTTCGTCGTCATAACCCTGCAATTTGTCACAGAAGGATATCCATTGTGTTCGTGTGAAGAGCTCCACCACCTCAAGATTTTCCCTTAACTTTGTTGGATCAGTGGGTTCCCTTCTAATGAACCCACCCGGCATGTTAAAAACTGTTGCTTTAGCTAGAGGTGGCGAACGCGGAAGAAATTTGGTCTACAGAGACAGAGCGTAGAATTACGCTTCTGTCATGCATATAATCCATGAAGCTTATCTCTGAGGACCTTAACATAGCTTAATTACACTGACATCCTGTAGAACGACAGTTTATGCACAGCAGACAACAATTGCGACAATTTTCTACGACCAGACTGTAGATGACGATTCTGCCACCTTCAAAAGCCAATTGCATGGAGAGTTCAGGTTTACCTTTTTAATCCGCCACCTTTTGACGTGAGGAACCCGCCTTCCTGTAGGAGCAGCGCGTGATTTCTGGGAAAGACTGCAGTTGGTCTGCGCTCTTGGTGTTGCTTCACAGGCGTTCTGATGGCCAAAGGCTCGGAGTATCGAACTGCAGAGGGATCCGGATGATCACTCGAGTTTCAAACCGTGAATGATAAATGCATGGGGTGCAATCTAACTGATTAGATTTGAATCGGCGGAATCCATGGCGCGGGGGTGAGCTGTCCCTGCCGGACCGTTGGACGACGTCATCCCATCCTTTTCCTGCGAGTTCCCTTACTGCCGCATCATCCCCCCGCAGATCCGCCGCCGTCTCTTCTGTTAAACTTGTTTTTCCCGACGGGATTGCTCTCACGTGTGTGCTGCCCATTCCTTTTGTCATGGCCGCCACCCAAACATCCGACTAGACCATTAACTGGTCGACGTGGCTAGTCAAATGGCCATACAGCCGCTCAACCCATTCACCTCACACTTTGCAAACAATTTCAAAGTAAAATTCATGCAATCTGACGGAAGAAAGGGTCGAGACACTTACCTGTGTGGTTGCAACACGATTTTTCGGCTTTCGGACGATGATGAGTGGATTCGTTTGTCGCTGATGAATTTGTACAGGCCCGGAGGTTCATGTTTACAAGCTGCCGACGATGGATTTGATGCTTGGCTGCATGCGCCCGCGTTTTCATTGCATATGGCCAACGCTGTGAATGGTGTACACTCTAGCGGGCTTAACTGTTACAGGACTCCCGCAGGATGTCTTGTAACAGTTCTTCCTCCTCGGGTGCATGCTGCACGACGAAGGATTTGGCCTCACGATCACGCTCCCTGAGCTCATGGATGGCTGGGATGGATATGGTATGACATCTCAGCATTTTTTTATCTTAAAAATTGCTTTCTCTTTGATAACTCAACGATCTGCTTTGCTGGTGCAGGTAACTTCATTGCATGTCGACAAGGATGGTAGAACGAGGTGACAGCAGTGTGCAAGGGTGACAACAGTAGCTTGCATGCGTCCAAACCGATCCTTAGTCGTTAGATCTCCTCATAAAATGAATTCTGGGCCGTCCCGAACTTCTACAGGAAGTTTCCTGTAGAAATACAGAGCTTCCTGTAGAAAGTTTGCGTTTCCTGTAGAAAGTCTGCATCTTCTTGTAGAAAATCTGCATCTTCATGTAGAAGACTCAAGCCGTGATGAAATTGTGCACATACCTTGGAGAAAAGGAGTATTATTGGAGGAGGTGCTGGTGAGGTCTCCTGACAGCATGATAAGGATCCTTGGCTCTGAGTTGAGAGGCCTCCTCTCCTCCATAGAACACCTGCAACCTGCATGCAATTTTACATTATGAACTTGCTGTCCTTGTCTTTTTTTGCTTATTGTTTTTTCTTTTTTCTTTTTTCCTTTTTTTTTTTTTGAAAGATAACAGGGGCGCCTCGATGAGGTTTTCACCCTTGCCATCTGCCTTAAGCGCCTCAGAGAGGTTTTCACTCAAGGATCTTTTTCAAATCTCTTTTTTTTTTTTTTTTTTGAAAGACAATAGGGGCGCCTCAATGAGGTTTTCACCCCTACCACCTGCCTTGGGCGCCTCAGAGAAGTTTTCACCCAAGGATCTTTATTATTTATTTTTTAGCTCTTTCAGGGTATGCCCAAAGCAGAGGCAGAACCCTTCTCTATGACCATCACTGATTTCTCCATAGTTTTGATGAACTCTTGTCTTGAGAGAGGCTTCCTGTAGATCTTCAATCGATGCCCATTGACAAGCATGGGGATGGCTTCCTCATCAATGGTTCGAATAAGAACAGATCCACTGTCATGGCATTTTTCCACTGCATATGGTCCTAGCCATCTGGTTCTCAGCTTCCCCTTGAAATCTTTGTATCTGGAGTCATACAATAAGGCCCAATCTCCCGGCTGGAATTGCTTGTCATGGAGATGTTGGTCATGCCACACCTTTCTCTGAAGTTGAACCACTTCTGAGTGAAGGAGGGCCTGCATCCGGTGCTCGTCCAGTCCATTCAGCTGCAATAACCTTTCTTGTTGTGCATGGCTGAGATCTAGATCTAGTTGAGCTGCCATCCTCAAAGTGTTGTACTCGAACTCAATGGACAACAAAGCTTTCTTCCCATAGACCAGCTCATAAGGTGTGAAGCCGGTGGTGGTCTTCCAGGTGGTGTTGTAAGCCCATGTGGCCTCAACCAGGCGATCTGCCCAATCTTTCCTACTGCTGCTCACCACCTTAGTCAAAATCCCTTCCAATGCTCTATTGGTGACTTCCACTTGCCCATTTGCCTGTGGATGATAGGGGGTGGAAGTCCTATGCTTGATCTTGTGGTGAGCTAGCAAGTCTTCAATCAAGTTGGATGTGAACTGGCTCCCTTGATCGGTGACCAGCTCTCTTGGGTAGCCAAATTTGTAGAAGATGTTTTCTCTTAAGAACTCGGCCACCTTCTCTTCTGTTGTTGCCTTGATTGCTTTAGTCTTTGCCCACTTTGTCAGGTAGTCAGTGCACACAATGATGTAAGACCTTTGCCTCGAAGGAGGGTTGGTTGGACCCACAAAATCCATACCCCACTTCTCAAATGGCTCAAGAGTCACTTGAGGTTGGAGAGGCATCTCATCCCTTGGAGTCGGTTTCCCCATTCTTTGGCATCGGTCACATTGGGTGATATATCTTCTGACATCTTGATGAAGTGTGGGCCAATAGTAGCCTGCCTGCAGGATTTTGAAGGCAGTCCTCTTTGCTGCAAAATGTCCTCCACAAGGCCCATCATGACATGTGAGGAAGATATCAAAGACTTCCTCCTCCCTTACACAACGCCTTAAGATCTGATCAGGGCCAAGCTTGAACAGATTGCCCCCGATCCAAGTAAATGAGGCACTTTTTCTGATGATTCTGCTCTTCTCTCTTGAAGATAGGTGCGGAGGGAACTGTGCTGAAACAAGGTAGTTTGCTATATTAGCAAACCATGGAGAGAGTACTGAGATAGCAAACAGATGTTCATCGGGCATCTGGTCATCCACTGTTCCATCCTCATCTGCAGACAAATCCAATCTAGATAAAAAGTCAGCAACAACATTTTCTTTACCTGGTTTGTCAACAATGGTCAAGTCAAACTGCTGCAACAAAAGTAACCATCTAATAATACGAGCATTCACATCTGGTTTATTCATTAAATATCTAATTGCAGCATGATCCGTATGTACAAAATTTTGATAGCCAGTAATATAATGACGGAACTTGTTCAGTGCATGGACCACAGCCAAGAACTCTTTCTCGGTTACAGTGTAATTCAGCTCGGCTTTGGACAAGTTTTTGCTAACAAAGTAAATGGCATATGGAAGTTTCTGTTCAACTTGTCCTAAAGCTGCCCCTATGGCTTTGTTTGAGGCATCAGTGTGGATGTGGAAAGATAGGGCCCAGTTTGGACCTCTCAGGATTGGGGCTGACACCAACTTGTCCTTTAATTCATTCAAAGCCCTCTGACAATCGTCAGTCCATTTAAACTCCACATCTTTTGCCAACAGACCAAACAATGGTGAGGCTAGCTTGCTGAAGTCTTTAATGAATCTCCGGTAATACCCTGCTAATCCTAAGAAACTCCGGACATCCCTTACCTTCTGGGGAGGTGGAACCTTCTTGATGAGAGCAATTTTGTTAGGATCCACTTGTAACCCTTGGCAAGAAATGGTATGGCCTAGCACAGTCCCTTCAGTCATAAGGAATTCACATTTTTCAGGACTAAGGGACAGGTTCATCTCAATGCATTTGGTTAGGACCTTTCCCAAATTGGACAATGCTTCCTGGAAGTTGGACCCATAAGGAGTGAAGTCATCCATATAGATTTCCACCGCATCATGGACCAGCTCCGAGAAGATGCTCAAGACAGCTCTCTGGAAGGTAGCAGGAGCATTGCATAGCCCAAAGGGAAGAACTCGGTAGGCAAAGGTGCCCCAAGGACAAGTTAAGGTGGTCTTATCTTGGTCTTCCGGGCTGATTTGGATTTGGTTGTACCCGCTAAACCCATCCAGGAAAGAGAAGAACTTCTTTCCTGCCAGTCCATCCAACACTTGATCTATGAAAGGTAGAGGGAAATGGTCTTTCTTGGTAGCTTTGTTCAGTTCTCGATAGTCCACACAGATTCTCCACTTCCCATTTTTCTTGGGAACCAACACCAGAGGGGACACCCATTCACTATCTGAGATGGGGTAAATGAATCTGGCATCCAACAATTTTTGCAATTCTTCCTTGACAATGTCCTTAAGGGCTGGGTTCATTCTCCTCTGAGGTTGCCTAACCGGTTTACAATCCTCTTTGATGTATATGTGATGGGTACAGACCGAGGGATGGACTCCTTTCATCTCCTTATAGCTCCAAGCAAAAGCATCTAGGTGACTGGCCAACAGGCTACACAGCTCCTTTTCCTGGGAAGGAGATAGGGAGGAGCTGATCTTTAACGATCTCTCAGGGCCGAACTCCACATTCTTGACTCTGGGAGTAACAGGGTTGGTGGTACAAAGATCCACTAAGGTGCTGGATTGGGCGTCCTCCACCAACTTCTCTAAGGATAGTGCACTGGAAGGTGGATTCTGGATCAAAGTCTCAATCAAGTCATCCTCGGTTGGGGGGTCTCTTCTAGTGGTATCTAGGGTGCACAGAGGTGCTGAGTACACTTCATCCTCTTCTCCTTCCTCCAACCAAAGTGGTAAGTCATGCTCTAAGGAAGGTTGGGCAGGAGGGTATAGGACTAGTTGCTTGGACATAGGACCGTTTTTGATGGTCATGTTTCCTGCACGGCAACTGATGTAAGCATCTGCAGTGGCTAACCAAGGCCTTCCCAAAATGAGAGGATATCCAGTAAGCTTTGCCTTGGGTTGCAGAACCAGGAAATCTGCAGGGTATTCCCAAGAGTCGACAGAGACCAAGACATCCTCCACAATCCCTTCGGGAGTCACAGTGGAGCGATCTGCTAGTTGCAGTACTGTCGAGGTCTTCCTCAAGGAACCTTGAAGATTGAGTTTGAGCATGGTATCCCTGGTCATCACATTAATGGCAGCCCCCAAATCAATCAAGGTGTGAGGTATGATGGTGCCATTGATGTGGACATCTACTACAGGACTCCCAGGATCTAGATACTTTGGGCAGATGACTTGTCCTAACATAAGGTCAGACAGTTGTCCTAAGACATTGATGGTTGAAGCATCTCTCTTTCACCTGCCTGAGTGTTTAAAACACTTTTCCTTAACCAGTTTGTTGTATATAGGCACATCCTTGATGGCTTGGAGAAGTGGTATTTTCACACACAACTGCTTGAGCTCACCCAAGAGCTCATCCTCCTCTGGGTTGGGTTGTGTGGTGGCTGTTAGTCTCTCAGGAAAGGGTGGAATAGCCTTTGGTTCACTTTCCTGTTTATCTTCCTCATCTTCTGGGGGAGGAGGTTGGCGATCCGGAAGAGTCTTTCCAGATCGAAGATTGATCTCCTGGATCTCCACAGCATAAGTAGGGCATGATGTTTCCCCAGTGTATACCTGCTGGGCCTGTCTATTGTTGGGGTTCGGGTTCGGTTGAGCAAGTATTTGAGGTTGCCTTGGAGGAGCAGGAGGTAATGGTTGAGGTTGAACTGGTGGTGGAGGCAAAATGGCGGGAAGAGTGTTGTACTGGGGCCTCCACCCCGACTGAGGTGCATTCCACTGAGGCTGTGGCTGGGCATGTGAGTGATAGGAATGAGTAGTGGGTTGAGTAGGGTACTGAGGTGGGTAAGACCATGGAGGAGGCATAGACCAGGAAGGATGAGCAGGGGGACCCCAGGAAGGCATAGGAGTCGATTGGTTGGGGCTGTAATAAGCTTGAGGTGCCCCTTGCATCCCCTGCTGGTAAGGTCTAGGTCCTTGTGGCCTCCTTTGGTTGAGGTAATAGAGAGGTTCAGTGGGAGCTTCTGTCCCTTGGTACATAGCTTTAAACCCATGTAAGGTTGGACATTGATTTGTGGGATGGTCCTCCTCACAAACGAAGCACACTTCAACCGAATGCAATGGGCATTCGTTCTTAGGGTGTCTCCTTGTACATCTAGGGCAGAAGATAGCCAAGGTCCTCTCAGCTTCTTCCTTCTTCTGCTGGATCCTGAATGTGTCCAGTTGCATGGCAATGGTCTGTCTCACCTCACTCTTAAGATCTTCTAATTGATTTGCAAACTCATGCTTGGAGAAATGAATACTAGCTGAGAGAGGGTTTCCTCTACCTCGTTTCTGGGCTTCCCTAGAGTGGTTTCTGAACACAGTCTTGATGTCCTCATAAGGCAGTTGGTAAATATCTCCCCCAACTAACATGTGAAGGGTATCTAAAAGGTCTTCAGGGACTCCTCAGAGCAGGACCAACTTGAGGGATTCAGGGTCAAGAGTGCACCTGGCCTGCTTATAGCTAAGTTGGAACCTCTCCTCATAATCCTCTAAGGACTCATCATTTACCATGGTCATCCGAAAGATTTCTCCCTTGGTTTCCTTGGACCTACAGTAGTCCCGGTACTTGGTATTGAAAGCTTGCTGCATCTGAGCCCAAGTGGTGATACTATTCCCAGGTAAGCCCATGAACCAGCGTAATGCTACATCCTTAAGGGTGGAAGGGAAGAGTTTCAGCTTCTGCTCATCTTCAGTATAGTCATAGGTTCTACAAAGGACAACAAACTCAAACAGGAAAGTATCAGGATCTTCAGTAGTCAGTCCATGGAAGTGAGGCAGAGCAGAGGGGCTAATGTTTTTCATTTTCATTTCTCCATTGGTTTCTCGGATGGGGAAGGCACCTTCTATTCCCTCATCTTCTCTTCTATTGTCAGCCATGGCTTCAGATGGGATGGTCTCTAATTCTTCTTCTGCTATAGGATCTTCGTATATCTCAGGAGGTTCACCTATAGGTTCTTCTGGATCACTGTCACCTAAGAAGAGAGAAGGGTGACTCAGTGATGTGGTGGGGGTGTTGGGTAGGAATTTGCCTGTTTTATCTCGGTTCCTACGAGGCATGAAATGGAAAGACTTTTTGATTGCTTTTTTTTTTTTTTTTTTGGTACCTGCAAAACTGAAACAGATTGATCTACAGCTAACTATCTTGCTGAAAATAAAAGTGCAGAATTGAAATGAAAGCAGGAAATGAGAGCAGGAAGAGAATCTACTTTGCTCAAATGAAATTGCAGGAATGGAAATGCTAGTCTACGCTTGCAGAATTGAAAGGCTAATCTATGCTTGCAGAATTGAAATTGCGGAATTGAAATGCTAATCTATGAAAGCAGGAAATGTCTATGCTACTTTTGCAGAATGGAAATGAAATAAACTACTTAGCAGAAGGCAAGAGTAAGAAAATAGAAGAAAAGCAACAATTACTAATACTCAGACGCTTCGCCGGCAACGGCGCCAAAAAGATGGTGGGCTCCAGTATTGTAGCAATAATGCTACAACTCCTGGAGCTTCCTATCTCTAATTTTATCAACCCGGTAGTTCGTAACAAACTTGGAAGCGACGGTGTTGTATGCACAAGTACTAGCTCTTGTCGCAGCTGTCACTTGGTCAGCTGGCACAAGTCCGCTAGGGCTCAAGCCAACTTCTATATGTTCTCAGAAGAAGCTTTCTAAATGATGGACGAAGGCTATCTTAAAGGAAATTAACCTACTTTGCAAGAATGAACTGAAAGCCAACCAAACATGGAAACCCTAGTAAACCCTAATCTGACTAGCTTAATCCTTGCACACAAAACTAGCTCAGATCCGAACAAGTCACAGGTTCAAATCTCCTCCGCTACTTTGCTTGCCTCCACTGCACAATCCTGCAAGAGAATCACGTGAGCACAAGCTACAATTGCCTTTATATTGGCCCATACCACGCAGTCCTCATTGGCATAACTCAAATCCATGCATGTGCAAAATCTCAAGCACAACTGATAGTCACAACTCACCCTTTCACTTACCTCTAACACCTGTCTCTGTTGAACTGTCCATGCACTGAGTTAACTGATGTATTCTTTAGTTTCTTTATGAGTTAATAATTAGTGAATTAATTAATATTTAATTCACACAACTCATCACTAGTGTATTCTTTAGTTAGACTAAATACAACTAGTTCAACTAAGTCAAACTGAACACAACTCCACATCCAACTCCACAGAACTCACATGCATGAGTTCTAACTGAAGTCCTCCATGCAATAGCTCAAATAACACATAAGAAACCATGTGATTCCTTTTGTCAGCTGCATGTGCCACATCCATAGCTCGAACTGACTATCAGTCTAAAAATAGACTCTGATCACTCCGCTGTGAACCAAAAATAGAAGTCCATCTATTTTTCCCAACATGACCAATCATCCATAAACAACATCCTGCAACTCATAGACCATGATCCATATGTCTAAAAATAGACATAGTCTAAAAATAGACTTTGCACCAAAAATAGCCTGTGGACCCACTTAGTGAAGGCGACTCCTTTCCACTAAGCTCCATCATCTTGTTGCATTTTCAACAGTCAACACCAGTTGTTTCACTAGCACCCCATTGCGCGGAGGGCGTACAATTCAACTAGGTGCGCTACTTATGTAGCAAGTTCCTTGTGAATTGCCGGGAGGCATAGGACCAGAGCAAGATGTTTCATTACTCATGGCTTTTACTTTTGATTGTGCTGGTTGCATGGCAGTTGCCGGAGGAAAACTAATTTCCTCCGATCGTTCCATATTTGCGAGAAGTAGCGAAGTTTGCTTCGCTATGGGTCAAAAAGGACGCTGAGCGGGTCCATGAAAGCAAGGCATTCTAGGTATTCATGGAGATGAGCATTAATATGGCCATCAACTAAAAGACACGGTTGTCACCAATCGTCTTTGAGCAGTTGTAGGGGTAAGCGGACTTCAAAGAGGACTTCCATTGTATCTCCATTTGGGTACAAAAGGAACCAGAACAGAAGTGGTATGATTTACCGTGCTCGTGACGGATGATGCCATTACAACAGTCCTCGATCGTTGGCCAAAAAATTGGCGCAAAACATCAGATTTGTCCGCCGGGTCTAGTAAGTCCACGGGAAAGTAGAAGAAGGAAGAGGCCTGGTCAAAGATTCAATAGTTGGCTGAAAATAGAAAGGAGTTTGAGAAGAAGGAATGTGTAGAAGTGGAGCGCGCTGCCAAGGAACAGGAGGAAGAGTGCGACTCTGACAAAAGTCAGAAATATCCTTCGCCACAGACAGAGGAAGAGGAGCAATCAGGACAGGGTGGTGGAGATCTGGAAAGCACTCCCTTCCGGGTGAAACAGAATAGGGAATAGGAAAAATAAGGACCGCAGAAGAAGACCAAGGCCACTAAGTCATCCCTAGACCCGATCACCTTGATAGAGGGTGACTTGGATGACATTGGGGACAAGGTAAGGGATATGACCGCAGAACTGCTGCAACAGTTTGAGCAGCAGCAAAAGCAGGCATTAAGTTCCATTTAGACGGGTCTGCGCAAGTTGCAGATCCAAGCCACTAGACTGCAGATAGGTGCAGGGCAGAGTAACACAACCTCAACCAGTTTAACGGCGGGGACAGCTCAAGCAGTGGAAATGGTTCGCTCTTTGGATCTTCGGGCGGTCGTGTTGCTAGATGGAGCTCTAAGTGTGGAGGCGGAAGCTAACAAGGCTATTATCAATGCACCAAGGAACGTTGGCCTCAACTTGGCTGCGCTCCCTAGTGAATTCCTTCACACCCTACAAGTAGGTGTCATTGAAGAACTTAAGGCCCGAGAGCAGCACGCGCTACACACGATCAGTGAGCAGAAAATCAACAATGAATAGATATTCGTTGAGAGAACAACCGCACTAGAAGCTTGGAAGAAGGTGTAGGAGAAGAATGAGCACATCGCCGTGGTAGTAGCTGAAGCATGCAGAACCATTCCAGAACTGCATATCCCAGAAGAAGCACCAGTGGAAGCCAAGATTCAGAAGTTGGCTGTAGGTGTGTGTGACACAAAGATTGAGATGGCAAAGGTTCAGTTTGAGATGAACCTAAAAATCATAGAGCTTGAGTTGAAGTCACAGCCTTCAACTCCACTAGAGGTTAGGGAACAGCATGAGGCAACTGTCAAGGATGCAGTCACTGTAGTGGATGCTGCGGTGGCAGAATACACTGTGCTCTTCGAGCAATTGATGGAGGTACTTACGAGTCTATAGGAAGATCCCAACCTGCAGAGATTAAATACCGAGGCAAGGGAATTACAGCAACAGTACGACGAAGCAAAAGCGATGATGCGCATCGTTGCTATCACACAGAGATTGTCAAAGTTGCAGGAGGCAAATCAATTGAAAGAATAGGTGGAAGAAGTGCAGCGGAAAGAGGCAGTCCTCAAGGCTAGATTGGGGCCTTGACTAGATGAAGCCTATGTGATCTTCGCCACCATGGGGGAGAAGTTGGACAACATGCAGAAAACACAGCAGAAGATCCAAGAAGGTATCAGAGGACCAACAACCGAGCAGTTGGTGGAGTAGGTCAAGCAGGCGGCTACGCAGTGCACAACTGAAGTTGCAGTAGCGCAAGTGGATTTGGGAGGTCTTTGCAGTAAGATCTCTACACCAGCAGAGTGACTCGGGGGCAAGTCATGATATTTGTGTTGGGGGCCTATTGGGACGAGGTCCTCTAAGGTCAATTTTGGGGAAAATTCCCAAGTTTTTGTATGTAAAGTGTAAAGTCTCTGGAATTTGTGGTCGCAAAGCAAGTAGATGTAAAGTGTCATAAAGTATTTTTACCCTTCGTTTATGTAAATTGTGTCGGCTTTAGAAGATCTACCCATGGTCTGCGGACCATGGGATTGTATAAAAAGGAGAGTCTTAGAGAGTCTAAGGCAGTTCATGGAAGTTTTGAAGACGAATGTAATGGGTCAATAGGAGCTAAGAGTGAAGAGTCTTAGAGTAGAAGAGAGGCTCTGTAGCTGTGTGCGTAAAGGCCTAGAGTAGAGTCTGCAGCTGTGTGCGCGGACCCCTGCAGCTGAGTGCGCAGGGTAGTTTGAGTCTGTAAGCAAATATGAAAGTATCAATAAAGAGACTGTTCTAGAAATATCTGTGTTTTCCTCTTGATAAGGTATTTTCCTCTTGATAAGGTCTTTTCCAAAATATCTACATCTTGTTCCTCTCTCAGAATGTACTGCAACAACATTATCCACCTTTGCACACAATCTCGTAGACGGTGATACCAGATGTCGATATGCTTCGATTGATCACGAAATAATGGATTCTTAGAGAGTTTGATACAAATATGGTTGTCACAGTAAATCACTGTAGGATCCATCTTATGACCAAATAACACAACAAGAATATTCTCATCCAGATAGCCTCACATGTTGCTTGACTTGCAGCCATGTACTCTTCTTCTACTGAGTTGAGTGACATAGATCTTTGCTTCTTGTTGTACCAAGAAACTTTTTTTGACCCAAAAATGAAAATTACTCCTAATGCACTCTTCCTTTATGATGGACACCCCGCCCAATATTCATCTATGAAGACTTTCATCTTCACTCCCTATATCTGTTTGTACCAAAGACCAAACTGAGTAGTGCCTCTGAGGTATCTCAACACATGATTTTCTACCTTCCAATATAGTTTGGTTGGCTTAACCATGAATTGAATAAGTTGGTTAACTACATAACACATGTTCGGTCGTGCGTTCACCAAATACATAAGTGAACCCACAAGCTTCCTGTAAATGGTAGCCTCCACTTCCTCACCTGAAGTGGCATCCTCTTTCCTCCAGTTACCTGTTAGAGGAGTGTCCATGGGTTTTCTACTCTCCATGCAGAACTTCTTCAGTATCTCGTTGGCATACTTTCCTTGAGAGACAAAAATTTCCCCATCTCCTTGCCATACTTCCAAACCGAGGAAATAATGCATGAGTCCTATGTCCTTCATCTCAAATTCTCTTGCAAGGTCCTCCTTGAAAGATATGATCAGCTTCTCATCACTAGTAAGGATCAATTCATTGACATATAACACAATAATCAATCATTCACCTTCTACCATAATATGAGAAAGGTTTTCATCTGTTTTACTTTTGGTGAAGCCCAAACTAGTGAGATAGCTATCGATCTTGGTATACCAAGAACATGGTGCTTATTTGAGTCCATACAATGCTCGCTTTAGTCTTACACATGTGTGTTATGAAACCAGCTCAAAAAGATAGAAAAGAGAGATCCACGCCTTAGAATTCAGCCTCTTCGAGGGGGCAACCTCCTTTACATTACATAAATGAACAATTCTTGGATGATACAAATGAAAAGACCTCCTCTCTATATATAGGAGTCTAAGGGGTCATAACATAATCAAAGCCGACATAACAATAATAATGTAAGGGCCAATTATAACAATAGTGGGCTTCTATGGGGCACAATAGTAACAATATGGGCACTACATGGGTACATCAATATAATAAGTGGGTTATACTAATAACAATAAGGAGTTACACTAGTAGTATAGGGGCCTAACATGCCCCTCTCCTTCAAAAAGCGTTGTCCTCAACGCTTGAGTAGTTCTTGATGCTTCTGTATAAAATTCTTGTCCTCCCATGTGGAATATTCAGCGGATAATTTCTTCCACTTGATGAGATACTCTGAAATTGATCGATTTCATAGCTATCGGGTTCTTGTTTCCGTGACTGCTCCAGGTTCCAATATGATTTTTCCTTCCTCTTTAATTTATGGCAATATTGTTTGAATTGAGATCTTTTGCAACTTTTGAATAAGTGGCCATACTTCTTCGTCCTTCTTCCATTCATCCCTTGCTTCGTTTATCCAATCTGGTTGGATAATATAAATAGCACAAAACAATGCTTCCACATCCTCATCCTTGAAGAGTCTTCCCATTCGGTAAGGTCGCCATTTTTTCAGTGCCTGTTGTTTCGTTTGATTTTGCACCGAAGTGGCGCTATCCTTTAAAAGTTGGAGAACTTGTTGTTGATGCTCGATGTGATCTTTCACTTCTTGAACCTTTTTCTTCTTGATATGTCCTTCTATCTCTACAGTTTGAGGAGTTGTAATTTCTTCCAATCCTTTACAAGATATGGTCGGATTTATTTCTTTATGCTCGATGTGATCTTTCACTTCTTGAACATTTTTCTTCTTTATATGTCCTTCTATCTTGATAGTTTGAGGAGTGGTAATTTCGAACAATGAATTACAAGATATGGTTGGATTCATTTCTTCTTTCTCGATGTGATCTTTCACTTCTTGCACCTTTTTCTTCTTGATATGTCCTTCTATCTTGAGAGTTTGAGGAGTGGTAATTCTTGCCAATGATTTACAAGATATGGTCTGATTCATTTCTTCTTTCTCTGGGGTGGGGTCCTGGCGTATATCTTCTCCTTTTGTTGTTTCTTGATCCTTTACTTCCTCCTCTTCATATTCTATGTAAAATAATTTCTTCTCAGCACACTTATGACCTTTAGTGCATTTGCTATCACAATTGTAACAAAGCCCTTTTTCTCTTTTTTCTTCCAATTGTTGTGGTGTAACCCTTGTAGGTTGTGGAAGGCTAGGAGAAACAACACTTCCATCTTTATAGTTGTGAGGGGTACACTTCCTGGTTTCCATAATTTTGCTTTCCATTATGTCACAAAGCCCTTTTACTCTTTCCAATTGTTGTGGTGTTGCTCTAAAGAAGGTGTTGCTCTTTGTATCCTCATAATGTGCTATCATTTCCTCCGTGAAAATTGACCACGTAACAAGTTGTTTACGAGAACAAAGCCCTTTGTACCATAAAAATTGATCTGGTTCTAAATATGAAGATGCAATACATACCTTTTGTAACAGTTGTACACCATGTATATCAAAATATTGCTCCATCTGAAGTATCCAATTTCCCAGATCCTTGCCATCAAACTTCCTCATATTGCTTTTTCTTGATTTTAGGAGCCCTGCCTTGAAATGACTGTAACTTTGTATTTGCAAATCTTTAAGTTCTGAAATTGTGACCTATAGTAGCCCTCTGTGTCCTCTTTCCAATGCCACCAGTCTGATCCAAATTGGATTCTCCAAGAAAGAGTTATGCACAATCTCCCAAGATGACCTGATTATAGACTAGTTCAGTAGAGAAAAATTTAACGACGTGCCACGGGTCAGTGTTTCAACCTTTGGATCTGAAAAATGCATACAAGAAACTACAGTCCGTCCTCTTTCTGTACCTTCTTACAAAATTTCAATCCGATCCCCAGAGAGAAAGTTATGACGATTTTCCCCAGGTCACCTGTTTTGAATGTAATTCAGGAGTCTGGAAAAATACCAACTTCCTCAGATCATATCTCCGCAAATATCGCGCGAAAAGCTCTGAAATTCGGACCCAAGATTCAACGCGATTTCTTCTCAAATGGGTTTTTTTTTGCGACTTCTGAAACGTCAGAGAAAAAAAAGTTATAGCGAAAATGCCACGATGACCTGTTTGGAGCAGCGAAACCCTAGAATCCAAAGCTCTGATACCAAATGTTATGAAACCAGCTCAAAAAGATAGAAAAGAGAGATCCACGCCTTAGAATTCAGCCTCTTCGAGGGGGCAACCTCCTTTACATTACATAAATGAACAATTCTTGGATGATACAAATGAAAAGACCTCCTCTCTATATATAGGAGTCTAAGGGGTCATAACATAATCAACGCCGACATAACAATAATAATGTAAGGGCCAATTATAACAATAGTGGGCTTCTATGGGGCACAATAGTAACAATATGGGCACTACATGGGTACATCAATATAATAAGTGGGTTATACTAATAACAATAAGGAGTTACACTAGTAGTATAGGGGCCTAACAATGTGACTCTCTGTCAAAGGTCTCAATCCCCTTTGGCTACTCAATACACACCTCCTCCTCAATAACTCCATTGAGGAATGTTGTCTTCACATCCACTTGGTGGATCTTCCACCCGATCTATGCTGATAATGTTAGAATTGACTTGATGGATGAGTACCTTGCTACTATAGAAAAGGTCTCCTCATGGTAAATTCCCTCCACCCGAGAGAACCATTTTGCCATAAATATGGCCTTATGTTTCTGTATGCTCCCATCTGCTACATGATTTACCTTGTAAAACCATCTTGAACGAACCATTGATATGTTTGTTGGTCTTGGGATCACTTCCCAAACATTGTTTCTGACAATGGAATCATATACATCTATGATAGCATCAACCCATACTGGTTTCTCTACAACTTTCTCGAGTGAGGATGGCTCTATCTCTACCATATCACTCTTCAGAGCCATGTAGCCAGTGTACCGATTTGGTGACCTCCTCTTCCTGTGTTATGATGTGAGTGATCCCACATTCTCTCTAGCATCTTGAAATAATCTTTCAGCTTCCCTAGATCACTTCCTTCCTCCTCTGGATGTCTCTGCTTGATTGGATGTCTCCACTCTCTGCTCCTCTACTTGTGGATGCTCCACAACTTCCTGATGTTCTTCCTTTGGAGCCAAAATCTCCTAATCAGGTTGCAACTAAAGCTCCCTCTCAAGAGAACACCTCATTGCCTTCTCCTTATCAAATTTGACATCCCTCCTGACTGTTAATGTCAGTCTTTCCAGCCTTCCTCCAGTGATCAAACATGCTCTTACAAAGTGATTTCAAGGTGTCAAGGTCAAATTTTGTCATTTCAGTGAGTCTTCAAGCAAAATTTGGTCACTAGGCATTAGGTCTAGGGTTTTCTTTCACTCTTTTCAAGGTTGTCCAAATGTCGGTCCATGTCACCATTCAGCTGAGTGTGCCATCATTCAAAGGGTTGTCATTATCATGTCAGGTTCCAATGGGTCATTTTACACGTTGTTCATGCTTCAGTTGCGCCTAGGTAAGGTCATTTTCCTCTCCTAGGGTTTTGAAGGCAATTTCTCTTGGATGGTCAAATCATGAGCAAAACTTGTATCCGGATGTTCATACACCTTCCCCTATCCTTAATGTACCTTATTAAACATTTCCCATCACTGAGATCCCCCAAATTCCTCATTTTCGCACAAACCCTAGTTTCTTGCTACAAACCCTATTTTCTAGGTTGGGCCAACGTTTAGCCCTTTTGGACCCCTTCCCCTCACTCAATTTATGAGATTCCACTTTCCCCTACTTCTTAACATCCCTCCCTACTTCCAAAAATTTCCTCAAGAATTTTGAAGCTCCCTATCCCCTTCATTTCGCTTCATTTCGACAAAGCTCTTGTTCCACCCATTGGGGTAGGTTTCACTAGAATGATGCTTCTAAGAAAGAAAAGATGAATTTGGAAAAACTGAGAGAGATCTTTGTTCAAAACAGGCCAAGGAAGAAAAACATCCTTCACTTTTTACACAGGTGTCATGGTTTTAGAGAAAGGTCAAAAATACAATTGCCTCGGGAGAATTGATGCACCTCTGAAGTGACCTTGGGAAAATCAAGTTTTCTCCTAGCTTGGTTGGCCAAATGACTTTCTTGATAAGTAAAATAATAACTAGACACAAATATATTTCCAATGAGCTATCATGAGCTAAATTTGGAGTTGAGGAAGGCATTCAAAAGTTGACTGTAACAGCACTTTGCCTTTAGGCAGCCTCATTTGGCATATTTTGACTAGTATTGGGAGATTTGATTTTTGACAAGGACAATGAACTCAAAATTGAAAAATTCTAGTTGGGTTGGAAATTAGACTCAAATACCTTTCCAACTAGCTATCCCACGCTCAATTTAGACTCCGGGAAGGCCTCCAAAAGTCTTCCGGAAAAAGCGCGGTGCACTGGGAGCGCGCGGCGCACTGGGTATGCGGCCCGACGCATACACCTGAAAGCCCGAATTTGCTTGAATTTTTTTTTTAAATTGCCCATAAATTGCATGGATTTGCTAGGTAGGGTTGTTATCTTGGTTTTTCATCCAATTTTGTGATATGTTATGGTGGTTGGTGGATGATAACAATTGAACAAAAATATTAAACCCTACTTCTAAAGTGCCTCAAAGGAAAAATTGCTGTGGGTTTCAAAATCAGTGTTTTGCTACCAAAGTCACTCTTCCATCCCATTTTTTTTTTTTTTTTTTTCCATCATTCCCTTCTCCCTTATTCCATTTCTTCCTAATTTAATTCTTCCCCATCTCCAAAAATTCACTAAATCCCTATCCCCAATTCCCTTCCATACATTTCCAAATGTAAAACCCCAAACCCTACCCTATACAAAATTCCAAAACCCTCCTAAAAAAAATTGCCCCAATAGTCCCTAAACCCCTACTACTTCCCCTCTTCCTAACAGTCCCTTGTTGCATTTGTCCCTTTGGTGGCAGAATTCAAGCACACTACAAAAGAGTAGTCCAACACAGTTCTTTCACCGGCATCTATTTCTCCAAGGCAGTGGTGCAGCAGCAGTGATGTCGTCTGGTCATTCATCCGATTATGAAGTGGAAACCCAAAGTGACTCACCCTTGGAAGAACATGCACCCATGAGGCTTCATAGAGGTGGCGGACATATCATTACTTGTCCTAGAACTTGGTGTGCAAAGTGAGAATCGGGAGTTTGAAAGCAAAGGTGAAGAGAGCATCAAGGAGGCAAAAAGTGGATGAAGGACTTCAAATATTGGCCGAAGCCTCTTTAGCCCAGCATGAAACTTGGTGGAGAAGCTCCAGCCCAAATTTCGAGAAATTTGGGGCATTTTTGGTGTTTTTGCAAATTTTTGTACAAAAAACAGGGTTTTTCTCCCTGTGCGCCGCGCCACGTGGCGCGTGCTTATGATTGGAAGCTCCAAATGCAAAAAAGTTTATAGTTTTGGATTTTTCATGAAAAATCATGATTGTTGGTGCATGGCCAAGAAGTTTGGGCAAGTTTTGAGTCCTAAGGAGGTCAAAAACACCCTAAAAATGACCTCTCTACCCCTAATTTCACACACATGAAACAGTCTTGGGAGATTGAATATTTGGAGGAGAAAATGGGTACCAAATTCAGAAATTCCACTTGGGTTGGAAAGTAGACAGGCAGGTCTTTCCAACAAGCACACTTGTGCTCAATTTGGACTTCATAAAATGCCTTAAAATCAGCTCCAAAGTGGAGAGACGCATACAGATTTTGGCGCGACGCATAGAGGTTTTTTGCCCAATTTTTCACCTTCCAGCTCAGAAATTCGGCCAGTTTGACTAGTTTTGCTTTGTGAGGTAATTTTTGACTTATCTTGATGTAATTGAGTGAACATGATGTAATTTTGACACTTAGTTACTTGTTATAGAGGATTCATTCACCAAAGAGTGAAAATTTAATGAATGAATCAGTTTCCTACCTTATAGAGGCAAGTTGTTTTGATTACCTAGATTTTAGTGCTTTGTTTAGAATTGGTTGAAACAGATCCTAGAAGGATGAGCTCAACCCCTAGAGGCAAGGGAAGAGGTTGGCTTGTCTATATTATGTAATTTCTAAGTCATTTTCAGGGTTGGACTCTTGGGAAAAGCTTGGCACTCTATTGTATATTCACTTCTACATTTTTGGCTAAGGAAAGACCAGGGTTTTGCAGCACTGTTTGGGATCCATGTGGCTTTATGTTTTGATGGTGTGCTTATCTGAGTAATTGGAAGTTTATCTAGTGTTATGTGTATCATTTCAAAGCTTTCTTCTTCTGAACTTGAACAAATGAGTGATTAAGGTAGAATCCATAACTGTTATGCTCTGCCTTTGAATTTGTTTAAATTTTCATGTTTTCCTCTATTTAAGGAGAATTATTGAGACTCTCTTGCTCTCCTTAGCTCCTCACCAGTCTGATCTATCCATCTCACTCACTTTAAAGCATCAAAATGATTGCCTTCCTTGCCCCAATCAGAACTATGCAGAAACTGTGCCTCATCCCCGAGCCCAAATTTGCCTTTCCCATTTTTTCAACAAAACCCTAAAAAAATCAACTCAAACCCTTTGCTCTTAATACCTAGCCTAAGATCTGTTGCAAATTTAGTCATCTCTAGCCCCATTGAGTATCTTTCGCTGAGATTGACCCGGAGAGAGCCCTCTCCTGTCGTCATAGGGCTAGCTACGAGGCTGAGCGTGGTTTGATGTGGACCTAGAACCTTGTCTTTTCAGCCTGAGACAAATCTAGGCTCTAACATAGTGGCGACCATACTGGGGAAGAAAATGGTTTGCTTGTTGATTTAATTGGTTTTACAAGCTACAGACGGAGCCTGAAGTTATGCCAGGTAGCCTTCGAAATGCTTTTGCTTTGCATTAACGGAAGTAGATAAACGTTGCTTTAGTCAATCTCCTGTTTAGCTTGTAAACGTGACATCTAACTTGTTAATTTCCCCAGTACATGTATCAAGTTCAGATCTGATGGTTGATGGTGGACAACAATCAGACACAACAACGCTAAAATCATTCACTTGACAATTCCATATCATATTTTCGAGATCAGATCCAAAGGCTCCACTGGAGGATCAACCTGACCAGCAAAAACATGAAAGGACAATATGGACAGATAAGGTATTCAAGTTGGAGTTTCATCCAAGACATTTTTTTTCTTTGTTCTAAATTATTTCTTCTCTTTTCCCGAGAATGTTAACAAGGCTTGGCAAAGCATATTATGCTTGAGAAAATATCCCAGGCCTGCATTTGATCCCTTCCCTTTGAAGATGGTAAATACCAAAGATTTGCATGCCTTTGAGCTTGATCAAGGCCCTTCTTCTAAATCTTGTGATGACCATCTTCAAATTGATGAGCCCCAAGAGACCAAGACTGATTCTATACCTTTTGTACATGCCCCTATACCTTGTAAAATTCTAGATTTTATATAAACCCCTTGTTTTACCTTCTGTTCTTCATGCTTTCCCCAAAAACTATGATCGATACTTGCCGAGGTTTGATGGTGAAAGTAAGAATGTCAACACTGAGAAACATGTGCAGAATGTTGAGAATTTTCTAGATCTTTTTGAGGTTGATGAAGAGGATGTTAGTATTAGGCTTTTTGCTCTTTCTTTGCAAGCTAAAGTCAAGAGTTGGTTCAAAACCCTTCCTGATGCGAGCATCTCAGATTTCCAGTAGTTTGTCAAAGTTTTTCTTGATAGGTGGATGATCGGACAAAACCTTTTCTTGATTATAGAACAGTATAACCAGCTGAAAAGAATGCAGGGGGAGACAGTACAACAATTTTCTGCTAGATTTAACCAAGTTTATTATTCAATGCCGGTTGATATAAGACCTCCTCCTAGATCTGCTCTCTTGCACTACCCGGGTGCCTTTGATCCGGAAATGGAGTTTCAGCTGAGAGAAAGGAACCTTGCAACACTTCACGAGATGCATAACAGTGCAGTAAATGCAGAGGCTCACCTGCTGATCCAAAGGGCAAGGTTGAAAGAAGAAGAGAGGAAAAATATAGATCCGGAGGAATCGACATCTCTAGAGGTAAAGCTTGAAATTTTGGTAAGCACAGTGGAAAATATGATGGACAAGATCAACGCAAGGAATGATTATGATGTTCAAGCCCATGACTCACTGATCGAAGAAGAACAAATGGCTGATCCAAAACATATTCTTTCTTATCCCAGTTGTCATAGATCTGATAATGATTGTGTTGTAGATCATCTTGGAGAAGAGAGAACTGTTGTTATGACATGTATGCTTGCTGATGTGTTTTATACTGATGATTTGCATCAGTTTGATCAGTATGATGATGATTATGTTCTCCAAACAGAAGCTAATCTTGCAGACAAATCAGCAGCTAGTTTGGAGGAAGAAGAAGTTCACTTACAGCAGCTCAAATACAGTGATCAACCGATGGATATCATTTATGAAAACGACGAGGAAAGTACAACAAATTGGGAAGTAAGTGAAGGATCTTTGCCTTTTTGTTTTGATTCATGTCAGTTCATCAGAGACAACTTCCATGCAATCAGAAATCAGCTGTCAACAAGTCTTGATTTGGACCATCTTGAGGGCAATGAAAACCTTGTTCAAGACTTTTCATATCCAGATTTGCAGCCCCCGAATGCCTTTGATTGTCAAGTTGCAAATAGAGACTTGGAAGCTAGAACATATGCTTAGATGATGCAAGATGATTCCATACCATGTTATTTCGAATCATTTCAGTTTTTGAAAGGAAAATTGCATAGTACATCTTCAGTAAAAAATGAGCAGCATGTAGGAAATCATGTAATCACATTGGAACCAATAGAAAATGGGTTGCAGCAGTCTTTTCAAGTTTTACATGATCCAGTAGCTGATGTTTTGGATGAGGTTTGCAGTCAAAGTCTTTCTCCATTGACTACATGTGAGCCTAAAACATGTACTGATATAAACTTGACCCGGCTGCTGGTTTTTTTTTCATTTTCAGCAGGAGTCTCGTTACAAAGCTCAGATAAAAGTTTGCATTCATGGTCTGAAGAGAAGAGAGGTAATCCATTGGATGAGATAAGTCCCAGTGTGCTTGAACTTCAAGATCCTTATGCAGTGTTTTTGGAGGCGGATAGAGAATCCATAACATTTAACGGATCTGTTTCCAAGTTGTCATGGGAGTTGCCTTTTAGTAGTTCTCTCTTGTTGTTCATAAGTGAGCACTTGCGGAGAATTCAAACAACAGACGGAATACTTACTTGGTTGCATTGGTTGTTTCATTTCACTTGATCAGGTGATAAATGAAACTGTTAGAGTAGGTTTTGATGAATAAGCTCCACTTTGAGCATCATTTCCAGTTTGTCGGTTGTGTTTAAGTATCGAGTCAGTTTTTAGTTGAGTCATGAGTCATTTGTGAGTCAGTTTTCAGTCTTGTTGTTAAGTTAGTTTGTGTCGGTTTTCAGTCATGCATTTTAGCTTGAGTTTTGACTCCATTGCCCAATGGACGAAGGCACTGTCTAGCTCTTCCAGAGATCTGCCGTTCTTGGCACCTCCAAGGAGCTACCATCCCCATTGGAGCCAATGTTAGTGTCAGTCTTTCCAGCCTTCCTCCAGTGATCAAACATGCTCTTACAAAGTGATTTCAAGGTGTCAAGGTCAAATTTTGTCATTTCAGTGAGTCTTCAAGCAAAATTTGGTCACTAGGCATTAGGTCTAGGGTATGCTTTCACTCTTTTCAAGGTTGTCCAAATGTCAGTCCATGTCACCATTCAGCTGAGTGTGCCATCATTCAAAGGGTTTTCATCATCATGTCAGGTTCCAATGGGTCATTTTACACCTTGTTCATGCTTTAGTTGCGCCTAGGTAAGGTCATTTTCCTCTCCTAGGGTTTTGAAGGCAATTTAACTTGGATGGTCAAATCACTAGCAAAACTTGTATCCGGATGTTCATAAACCTCCCCCTATCCTTAATGTACCTTATTAAACATTTCCCATCACTGAGATCCCCCAAATTCTTCATTTTCGCACAAACCCTGGTTTCTTGCTACAAACCCTATTTTCTAGGTTGGGCCTGTGTTTAGCCCTTTTGGACCCCTTCCCCTCACTCAATTTATGATATTACACTTTCTCCTACTTCTTAACATCCCTCCCTACTTCCAAACATTTCCTAAAGAATTTAGAAGCTCCCTATCCCCTTCATTTCGCTTCATTTCGACAAAGCTCTTGTTCCACCCATTGGGGTAGGTTTGACTCAAATGATGTTTATAAGCAAGAAAATATGAATTTGTGAAAACTGAGAGAGGTTTTTTTTCACAACAGGCCAAGAAATAAAAACCTCCTTCACTTTTTACACAGGTGTCATGGTTTTAGAGAAAGGTCAAAAATACAATTGCCTCGGGAGAATTGATGCACCTCTAAAGTGACCTTGGGAAAATAAAGTTTTCTCCTAGCTTGGTTAGCCAAATGACTTTCTTGATGAGTCAAATGATAACTATACACAAATATATTTCCAATGAGCTATCATGAGATCAATTTGGAGTTGAGGAAGGCATTCAAAAGTTGACTGTAACAACACTCTGCCTTTAGGTAGCCTCATTTGGCATATTTTGACCAGTCTTGGGAGATTTAATTTTTGACAGGGGAAATGAACTCCAAATTGAAAAATTATAGTTTATTTGGAAATTAGACTCAAATACTTTTCCAACGAGCTATCCCGCGCCGAATTTGGACACCGGGAAGGCGTCCAAAAGTCTTCTGGAAAACGCATGATGCACTGGGTATGCGGTGCGGCGCATACACCTGAAAGCCCGAATTTTCTTGAATTTTTTTTTTACCATAACTTGCGTGGATTTGCCAGGTAGGTTTGTTATCTTGGTTTTTCATCCAATTTATGATATGTTATGGTGGTTGGTGGATGACAACAATTGAACAAAAATATTAAACCCTACTTCTAAAGTACCTCAAAGGAAAAATTGCTGTGGGTTTCAAAATCAGTGTTTTGCTACCAAAGTCACTCTTCCATCCCATTTTTTTTTTTTTTCCATCATTCCCTTCTCCCTTATTCCATTTCTTCCTAATTTAATTCTTCCCCATCTCCAAAAATTCACTAAATCCCTATCCCCAATTCCCTTCCATACATTTCCAAATGTAAAACCCCAAACCCTACCCTATACAAAATTCCCAAACCCTCCTAAACAAATTTTTCCCAATAGTCCCTAAACACATACTACTTCCCATATTCCTAACAGTCCCTTGTTGCATTTGTCCCTTTGGTGGCAGAATTCAAGCACACTACAAAAGAGTAGTCCAACACAGTTCTTTCACCGGCATCTATTTCTCCAAGGGAGTGGTGTAGCAGCAATGATGTCGTTTGGTCATTCATTCGATTATGAAGTGGAAACCCAAAGTGACTCACCCTTGGAAGGACATGCACCCATGAGGCTTCATAAAGGTGGCAGACATATCATTACTCGTCCCGGAACTTGGTGTGCAAAGCGAGAATCGGGAGTTTGAAAGCAAAGGTGAAGAGAGCATCAAGGAGGCAAAAAGTGGATGAAGGACTTCAAATATTGGCCGAAGCCTCTTTAGCCTAGCATGACACTTGGTGGAGAAGCTCCAGCCCAAATTTCGAGAAATTTGGGGCATTTTTGGTGTTTTTGAAAATTTTTGTACAAAAAACAGGGTTTTTCTCCATGTGCACCGCGCCACGTGGCGCGCGCTTATGATTGGAAGCTCCAAATGCAAAAAAGTTTATAGTTTTGGATTTTTCATGAAAAATCATGACTGTTGGTGCATGTCCAAGAAGTTTGGGCAAGTTTTGAGTCCTAAGGAGGTAAAAAACACCCTAAAAATGACCTCTTTGCCCCTAATTTAACACATAGGAAGCAGTCTTGGGAGATTGAAGTTTTGGAGGAGCAAATGGGCACCAAATTCAGAAATTCCACTTGGGTTGGAAAGTAGACAGGCAGGGATTTCCAAAAAGCACACTTGGGCTCAATTTTGACTTCAGAAAGTGCCTCAAAATCAGCTCCAAAGTGGCGTGATGCATACAGATTTTGGCGCGGCGCATAGAGGTTTTTTGCCCAATTTTTCACCTTCCAGCTCAGAAATTCGGCCAGTTTGACTAGTTTTGCTTTGTGATGTAATTTTTGACTTATCTTGATGTAATTGAGTGAACATGATGTAATTTTGACACTTAGTTACTTGTTCTAGAGGATTCATTCACCAAAGAGTGAAAATTTAATGAATGAATCAGTTTCCTACCTTATAGAGGCAAGTTGTTTTGATTGCCTAGATTTTAGTGCTTTGTTTAGAATTGGTTGAAACAACTCCTAGAAGGATGAGATCGACCCCTAGAGGCAAGGGAAGAGGTTGGCTTGTCTATATTATGTAATTTCTAAGTCATTTTCGGGGTTGGACTCTTGGGAAAAGCTTGGCACTCTATTGTATATTCACTTCTGCATTTTTGGCTAAGGAAAGACCAGGGTTTTGCAGCACTGTTTGGGATCCATGTGGATTTATGTTTTAATGGTGTGCTTATCTGAGTAATTGTAAGTTTATATAGTGTTACGTGTATCATTTTCAAAGCTTTCTTCTTCTGAACTTGAACAAATGGGTGATTAAGGTAGAATCCATCACTGTTATGCTCTGCCTTTGAATTTGTTTAAATTTTCATGTTTTCATCTGTTTAAGGAGAATTCTTGAGGCTCTCTTGCTCTCCTTAGCTCCTCAACAGTTTGATATATCTGTCTCACTCACTTTAAAGCATCAAAACGATTGCCTTCCTTGCCCCAATCAGAACTTTGCAGAAACTGTGCCTCATCCCCGAGCCCAAATTTGCCTTTCCCATTTTTTCAACAAAACCCTAAAAAACTCAACTCAAACCCTTTGCACTTAATACCTAGCCTAAGATCAGTTGCAAATTTATTCATCTCTTGCCCCATTGAGTATATTTCACTGAGATTGACCCGGAGAGAGCCCTCTCCTGTCCTCGTAAGGCTAGCTACGAGGCTGAGCGTGGTTTGATGTGGACCTAGAACCTTGTCTTTTTCAGCCTGAGACAAATCTAGGCTCTAACACTAACCACTGTCATCCTGAAAGATGGAAAGTACACACGATAGTTGTGAGGTGTATCAGTGTACCCCACAAATATGCCTAACTATGTTGTATGCTCTAGCTTTTTCTTTGCTTCCTTGGAAACTGTTATCCTCCTATACCAATAGGTGTCATATTTCATGATTGATTTGATGAGCTATGTAATATGTTAATTCCTTTCCTTGTTGCAAAGGTTTTCCATATTATCAAAAAATAAAAAAAATGTAAAGAGGGTATGCCCTAAAAGAAAAATCGAAGGGTAAAAAAATAAATAAAATGGTCAAAAAAGTGAAATTAATGAACCCCAAAGAAAAATAGACCAGGGAAGTGTGCAAGTCCAAAATGCCACTACTTTTTCATTTTTTGTAATAAGCATTGTGTGCAGCTTGTTAATTTATTCCACAATTGATGAATGGCCAAACAACTTAATCTTGGCTAGTTCATATTTGAATTTCCTTTTTTAGAGATAGAGAATAAAATATGACTAAACTGTTTAATCCTGGCAGATAAGTAGATAGGTAGAGTAAATAAAAAGGAACTCAATAGTTAAATCTGGGCCCTTGGATGTAATAAGTGCAGACCTAGGTAGGCTTAACATGAAAAGAAATGGAAAGTTGAAAAGGGTTTGCCAGTCTAAGTGCACCCGAATAAAGAAGAAAAAATGCTAGGCCAAAGTAGGCAGGGTAGGTAGATGGTGTTGCAGAATGATACTTGTGATAGATTATGTCTCTAAATGTGTTAATCTTTATCTCTATCACTAGTGCAATGGCAGACATTATACTTGATGCAGCTCAAACGAGGCAAGGTTACATAACTAACTCCCCTTCATACTTTTCCCTAAATATCTCACTAATTTCCCCAAAGTATTAAGATCTGTTCTCAATATCATTAATAAACCACTCCTTCCCATCCATCTCATTTCATAAAGTCGCCTAAGTAAAACCCTATTTTACTTAGGAAAATGGCAAAAAATTTCTCATATAAATCCCTTTACCATTTTAGCCTAAGTTTTAAATGTAAAATTTTTACATTTTAACTTAGCGCAGGTCCATTACATTTTTTTATATATTTTAACATTTAACATACAATATATAACTCCCGGATAAACTTTTACCTATTCCTGTACTATGTAACTATATTAAAAACCCCGACTTTTACGTATGCCCGCCTCGGTTGAAATACGACCATAGATTCAGTTTAAACAAGGGTTAATGAATTTGTTTGTTTTTTCATTAAAAACCTTCCAGCCGCACTATATGAAATTAATTAACCATTTGGGTTAATTAACAAAACATCCCTGATACGTTTAAAAAACATAATTTATTATGCTAGGCTCGCATACATAACACCTCGCGGACCAATCACATCACCCCGATGCGATTAAACGTGTTCAAATGCGCCGGGCCCGCAGCAGTTAAACCTCCTCCATGTTCCATGCCTGTTCGCCGCTTGATCATTCCCTGCTCATCCAACGGCTGAAAACGATATCGCGACCCCCCTTTTGACCGCGCGATAACTCGCGATCGCCTGACGGTTTTCCGCCGTACCTCTGCCACGCGTCGCCCATTCTGCCTGCTCGCTCGCCCTCCGTCTAAAACCGCCCGACTCCAAAAGCAGTGCGAGAAAACCGCTTACTGCCCTCCGCGTCACGAAAACCTGTCCGTCCTCTGCTGACATCATCTGCCTTCCGCTGACATCATCCGCCCGATAAACGCCAAAAACTCCTGCCAACCGTTGTTTTGCTGAATAAAATGAATAAAATGCCATTTTTGTTGCTATTCGCTGCGTCCAGTATTTCCAGGTAGAAACAACGATCGAGGCCAGCAGTCCAGTTTCAAACTGGTGCCCGACTAGAAGAGCTACACCACGAGTTCCGGGTTTCCATTTCAACATGTCAGTGTACTGTTTCCTTCTTCAACGCAGAATGGCCCGAATTCCGGTTTGAAAATACAAGGAAACTAAAGAAAACCCCTTGTAACACTGAAAGGTTGCACCCCTCAACGTTCCTCATGGAAAATATGTTGGAAATATTGTTAAAATTTCACCCTTGGGTAAAAGTTAAATGTTGAGCTATTTATCAGACAGAGTTATCTACCAGACAAAGATGAACAGGGTAAACAGTCAAAGTGTATCAGATCAGGGTTGAAGAGTATCAGTAAGAACAGGGAAGCCAGCACAGAGTGGCCGAAGAAAGACAGTTGCAAGCCAAATCCTAGGGCCTGCCTCCAGCACATTCAACAAAAACAGGACCAGCACAACATCAATTTATCTTTTTCCTATTTTCGAGACTATCTGTTTCTATTTTCTTGTAAGCTATTTTTAGTCATCCTAGATATTATCTCACTTTGTTATGATATCTTTGTTGTATAATTTTCTGAATAAATACCCCCTCAATTGGAGTATTGGGGGTGGATTCCTAGACTCTGCTGTAATATTGATTTTTTGGAATAAAGAGCTGTTGGAATCAACTATTGCATGGCCTACTGGATGAAGAATTGAAGCAGAGGACTTGTCACAGACTTCTTGAATCAACCACCGGATCAATAAGTCCTCTATATCTTGTGTTTTAAAGTTTTCTTGTTTATTATATCATCTGTGTTTCATAATCTGAATGATAAAGAAAAGATTAATTTCAGAATATGCTTGATTGCACTCTATTTTCAGTCATTATTGTTCTCTGTGTTTTCTTCAGAATTAGGATAAGCAGTGAAATCTTAATTGCTCATGTTTCCTAATTCTTTCATGTTGATTATTTGTTAAAGAATACTTCACTGCTCCTTATTAGTAATCATCCAATTTCCCTCTTTAAATAGGTTGAAGGATTTTTTAACTGCCCTTCACCCCATTTGAGCCCATTCCATCTGTTTCAAGTCTTTATTTGTTCCCTGTTTGACTACCTTGCTCTGTGAAACCATCCTCTGTTAAGAAACCAAATCCAGAAAGCCATCTTCTTTGACTCCATCAACCCAATGGACTGAACTACTCTGTCCTACCTCTCTGTTCTATTGAATTTCACCACCCAAACTCAAACAAAACCCTTGAACTTCATAACTAACCTACTACCTTTAAAAATAAAGCTAAATCATAAAGAGAGCCCTCTTTGGATACAGATTGGCTAGATTCTATATCTAAAAGATTGGTTAGTGGTTACCTCGGCCTCCTTTCCCTTTCTTACAACTTTTGGGAAAACCTGAGTGATAACATCAATGGCGACTCCACTGGGGAACTCAATAATTTGTTTGTTACTACTGTTTTCTGTATAAGCTATTGACGGAGCTTGAAGTTAGCCAGGTAGCCTTTGAAATGCTTTTGCTTTGCAATTGCAGAAGTAAATGAATGCTATTTCAGTCTATCTCCGGTCTAGCTTATAGATTGGACAGTTGGTTTCAAATACTTGATCAATTCCTCTTTTCAAATAAGTCTTTAAGAAAGTTCAAAACTCCCACATCTAAAACTTCTTAGAAGATACTATTAAAGTTGTATTGTCAAACCTCTTTCAAGAAAAAACCAAAAACACACCTAGAATCCTGTCTTCAGAGAGGATTCATTACACCAGATTGAATCCAGATCCAAATCCCCCACCTGTGTTTGAAAATCCTAATCTGATTCCTAGGATTCTTAGAAGACAAGAGAGCCAAGAAAATTCTGCTAGTTCTCGGCTTATATACAGATCAAGATCTTGTCCTGTGAGGTGGATCTCCCCTGAGGACGAACCTTTTGATGAGTATTTTGAAAAATATTTATTTGTGACCTTTTCAGAATCTGGGTTAACCCATACAGTTCGAGATCCAATATTCATTGAAAATTTGCAGATTGAAGTTGTTACTTCACACCTTGACAGAGATTTGCAAAACTCCATTCAATCTGAGCTTACCTCTGAAAGAACACCAAACCTTTCTGTGATTACTACAGTTTCTCCAAGTTCACCATCAGCACCTCAGACTTCCCAACCTTAAACTAGCATTTCCACTTCTCCATCCACAACTCACATTCCCATTGTTATCCCTACTCCTCCAGTTGTCACATCTATTTCTGCAACCATGGCAAACCGATATACTCCCCTGCACTTACCTGCCAATCCAGGGGCTATGCCCCAAGACTATCAAAGTAAAATCACTTCTTTTGAAGGTACTGGCACTTACACAGCTCAACAACATACCAAGAAAATGACCGAATATTTTGAAATATATGAGGTTGATGCTGATGATGTTAGAATGAAAGTATTTGTTCAAAGTTTAACTGGAGATGTTAGAACCTGGTTTAGAGCCCTCCCTGCAAACAATATCAATGACCCACAAGCTCTTTATCAGACCTTCTTGAACAGATGGGAAAATAAGAAATATCCTCTCCACATTTTATCAGAATATGAAAACTTAAGAAGAGGCACACAAGAAACTGTCCAAGATTACTGTACTAGATTCAATAATGTCTACAATGCTATTCCTCAAAATCTCAGACCTCCTCCAGATTTGGCCTTGATCAAATTCCCTGATGCATTTGATTCTGATATGGCATACCAACTTAGGGAAAGAGCTCCTCAAAACTTAGAAGAAATGCAAAGTATAGCTGTCAGTGTTGAGGCCAACCTGATATCTAAATGATCTAGAGCCAGAGCTGAAAGGAGGACACCTTTCAAAGAAGAACCTTTTGCCTTTGAACAGAAATTAGATGCTATTATTAAAGGAATGGATAGACTTGGAGATAGAGTAGAAACAATCGAGAGAAAATCCCCTTGGGATGGTCAACCAGGCAATACTGGTAGAAATCCAAATTTTAGGAAGAACCAAAATCCTAACATTGGAAAGATAGGGCCTGACCAAAATATTAGGCCCCCATTTCAAGAAAATTATGCTGAAGCCTCAACTTCTGATGAACCAACAGAAGACAGTCAAATTAATTTGATGGGACTCAACAATGAACAAGAAGTTTTCTTGACCCAAGAGGATCAAGAAGCTCACATTTTTAAACAATTCCAAACCCAGTCAGGTGAATCATTTGACTTTAGGGAGGGATATGATACAACCATTTACGAAGTCCACAAACAATACAATTTGAGGAGCAGAAGAATAGATGTCCCTGAAACTAGTAAACAGAAAGATACCAAGCAACCTAACAAAGGTAAGATCAGTGCCCCCCCTGTACATATTCTTTCTAGAACAGATCCTAACCCTAATAACCCAATTGTTGAAGATGTATCAGATAATCAACCAAATAACAGACAATATTCCACTTCTATTCCTTCTAAAGGAAAAGTAGGAGAGCCTATAGAACTTGATTTGGAAACAACTTCAGCCCATAATCCCACTCCTGAAGAGGAGAGAAACGAAGAAAATCCAGTTGTCCGAAATACAAGAACTTAGATTGAAAAACCTTTTAATCTTGAGAAAAAAGTAGGCAAACTAAAGATAGCTGTTCCATTATCAGAATTAGCTAGACATGATGTCTACAGAAATCAAATCAGCAGATCACTCAAAATTTCTGTGAACGAAGATTCAGTAAATGTTTTTGATGACTAGCCTGAATTGATATTTGGCCTTGGAGTAAATGGAAAAATAGTAGAGGGAGAAGTTCCTCCTTTCTATGTAAGTTTAAACATACATGATAAAATACTTCATAATGCCATGTTTGATTCTGGCGCTTCTCATAAATTAATGCCTAAATCTGTAATGGAGAGACTAGACCTTGACATCACCAGGCCATATAAAGACCTTTTCTCTTTTGATTCAAGTCAGGTCAGATGTTTAGGTTTAATCAAAGACTTATGTGTATCACTAGTCCAATATTTTGCCAAAACCATCTTAATGGACATAGTAGTAGCTGATATTCTACCAAAGTATGGCATGTTATTGTCTAGATCTTGGGGTGCAAAGCTTCAAAGATCTCTACAGTTAGACATGTCTTATGCTACTATTTCAGTGTTCGATCAACCCAAGAGACTATATAGAGAAACCTTAATGAAGTATGTAGTAAGTAGTCAAGAGAAACTTCAAAATTTCCCTATCTACATAGTACATTCAGATATGGATTCTTTTATCCTTTACAATGCTAAAATTGATCCCCCACATGAAATAAAAATTTTAGCAGATAAAACAGAAGAAATGGCAAATGAAAAGTCTAGTGTCCGAATCCAAGAAATTTCTGAAAATCATGAAACATCAGATACCCAAGAGAAATCAGAAGAAACTAAAAAACCAGATCTCCCTATTAAACAGATCTCTGAAACTCCAGATACTAATTATGAACGTGAAATCCCTTGGTACCTAGAATTTGATGGTTCTGTGAACAAATTAGGAGCAGAAGCAGGAGTCTGGGTGCACAATCTTGAAAACAATCATGCTGAAGGCCATGCCTACAAATTAAACTTTACGTGCGCTAATAATATGGCTGAATATGAAGCTCTATTGCTAGGTCTTAAACTGGTCAAGAAATTGGGAGCAACTAGATTGTCAGTCCTAGGAGATTTTGATTTAATCATTCAACAGATAAAAGGGAAGTTCTTAACAAATGATCCCAGATTAAGAGAGTACAGAGGAACAACTATAGAGATCCTCAATACATTTCTAGAAACTCAGTTTGCCAAAATCTCGTGAAAACATAAGTTGCAAGCTCATAGCCTGGCAACGTTTACCAGCACCTGTAAATTACCATTTGAACCAAATAATCAATTCACAGCTGAAATTAGACACAGGCCAGCCATACGTGATAATGTAAAGAACTGGCAAGTGTTTGACAGTGATAATCAGATCAACAATTTTTTAACCCTAGAAGAAGAATTTTCTAGCACTAACATAGATATAGATACAGTTAGTGAGTCTGATCCAACAAATCAGACAGAAACAGACATTTCAGTAGAAAATGCAACTCAAATGCTTCATCCAACGAAATTTACCAAAAAGGAAATACATGATCTTAAAGAAATAGATATTGATGAGATTATTGAAGGAGAATCTGAAGTTATCAATTTAAAAGACAGTCATTTGCCCAAAGGATTAACTCCTTTGGAAGATCTCTTTAATTTCAACGATATTCCAAAGAAACCCCAAATGGAACCTTTAAAAGCAGACATTGAAGACTATAACATAAGAACGGAAAAAAATCCAAAAATGGTAAAATTATCCCAATCTTTGCCCCCTGATCAAAAACTTAAGTATGTTGAACTAATCACAGAATTCCAGGATGTTTTCGCCTGGAGCTATGAAGACTTGAAATCTTATGACACCTCTGTAATTCAACATACTATACCCCTAAAGGAAAATAAAAAACCATTCAAACAAAATCTCAAAAGAATTAACCATGTACTGCTTCCTTTAATTAAAAAATAAATCAAACGAATGCATGATGCAGGGATAATTGCTCCAATCAGATTTTCAAAGTGGGTGTCTAATTTAGTGCCTACCAGGAAAAAAACAGGAGAAATCAGATTATGTGTTGACTTAAGAAATGTAAACAAGGTTTCTTTGAAAGACAATTACCCTTTACCTAAGATGGATCATATTTTACAAAGGGTAGTAGGTGCTTCTAGGATTTCACTTTTGGATGGGTTTTCAGGTTATAATCAGATCCTGGTTCATCCTGATGACCAGGAAAAGACTGCATTTACAACACCATGGGGTACATTCAAATATGTTAAAATGCCATTCGGACTTAAGAATGCAGGGGCAACCTTTCAACGAGCAATGGACATAGCTTTTGCAAAAGAAATTCACGATTTTCTGGTTATATATCTAGATGACCTCACTGTGTTTTCCGAATCAGATCAACAACATTTAGATCATCTCAAACAAGTGTTTTTAAAATGCAGAGAGTATGGTATTTCATTAAATCCTAAAAAGTCTTTGTTTTGTCTAGAAGAAGGCAAACTGTTAGGCTATATCATCTCCAAAGATGGCATCAGAATTGATCCTGCTAGAATAGAAACTATTCTGCAAATACCCCACCCCAAAAATGTCAAAGAACTTCAAGCTTTCCTAGGAAAGATTAACTTTTTAAGAAGATTCATATATAATTTGGCTGAATTAAGTAGATTTCTGAACAATATGTTAAAAAAGGATTCAAAGGTTAAATGGACAGTAGAAGCCAAACAAGCATTTGAAGAAATTAAAATGGCTTTGACTAGAACACCAGTCCTTACAAGTCCAAAATTCGATAGAGACTTCATAATTTTTTCATTTGCATCAGAACACACTATAGTAGCTGTTTTACTGCAAAAAGATGATCAAGGATGTGAAAAACCCATAGCCTTTTTCAGTAAAGCACTTAGAGATGCACCTCTAAATTACAAAATCATGGAAAAACAGGCTTTTGCACTTGTGAAAGCTATTAAAGACTTCAGAGTCTACATATTGTACTCCAATGTAATAGCTTATGTACCAGATACTGTTGTCAAAGACATCCTGACTCAGGATAGAATTGAGGGTAAACGAGGTAAATGGATAGCTAATATATTGGAGTATGATATTGAGATAAAACCTACAAAGCTTATAAAAGGACAGGGATTGGCTAAACTCAGGACTGAAACAAACTTTCAAGCCCTGGATATTAATGAAATGGATAATGAACAGGAGATAGCGACTCCACAAATTAGCCAGGCCTTCTTAGAATCACCTTGGTATGCTGATATAACTCATGTATTATTAAACCTGCAGGCTCCTCCAGGGTTATCCAGAACAAAGAAAAGGTTTTTAAAGATGAAAGCTTCAAAATTCTGTATTTTAGATAATGCTCTCTTTTGGAAAAATCATGAAGGTATTCTATTGAATTGTTTAATAAAAGAAGAAGCTGACAAGGTTCTCAAAGAATTTCATGCAGGGGACTGCGGTGGACACCTTTAATGGAAATCAACTATAGACAAAATCCTAAGGGCTGGATTTTACTGGCCAACCTTGTTCGCTGATGTAAAGAAATTTGTCACTGCTTGCCACAAATGCAAAATTTTTGAAGGCAAAAGGAAACTGTTACCCTTACCCTTGAGACCAATTTCCACTGAAAAACCCTTTCAACAATGGGGTTTGGACTTCATTGGAGAAATACACCCTCCCTCTTCTGGCCAACAGAGATGGATTCTTATTGCCACAGACTATTTCACCAAATGGATAGAAGCCATTCCTTCTAGACAAGCCAATGATACAGTGATTATAGGATTCTTAGAAACCAACATATTGTCTAGATTTGGCTGTCATGAAAAGATCATAACCGATAATGCTGATGCCTTCAAGTCCAAGAAAATGATAAATTTCTGTAAAAAATACCATATCACTTTAGGCCATTCCATAGCCTATTACCCTCAAGGTAATGGTCTAGCTGAGTCTTCCAATAAAAGCTTGATTAATATTATTAAGAAATTGTTGGAAGAGAACAAGAAAAACTGACACAAGAAACTTATAAATGCACTATGGGCAGACAGAATTACTACAAAGAGATATGTTGGAATTAGCCCTTATGAGTTAGTTTATGGCATGGAGGTTGTATTTCCTTCATCTTTAGGAGTTACTGTAATGAAATTACTGCAAGAAGCTCAGGTGGAGCCTAATGACATTCAAATGAGAATAAATCAGACCATCCATTTGCAGCAGACCAGAGAAGAAGTGCACCAAAGATCCCAAGTGTTACAAGAAAAACTCAAGAAAATATTCGATAAAAGGACCAAAGCAGAAGACTTCTACCTTGGAGACAAAGTTCTAATATGGAATTCCAAGAGAGAAGATAAATGAAAACATTGGAAGTTTGACTTCTTGTGGAAAGGGCCATTTATCATCCAAGTATTGCAAGGGAACAATACTTACTTTCTGAAAAGCCTGGATGGTATAGAGACAGAAGAAGGACCAGTGACTGGTCGAATGCTGAAACATTACTTTGATCCAGTTTTTTAATGTATTCTGAATCTAACATGTACATACTATATGCTTGATAATGTCAAAGTTTGGATTGGATAGTAACTTGCTGCAGTTGAAGCCCGAAGAGAAGGCCCTAAGCTTCACAAGTGTATTGTCATACATACAATAAAGCAACCAGCTGAAGGAGATTTCAGAGCACAGTAAAAGTTACTCAGAAGGCCATCTGACCTGCTGCTCTTGACTTTCCACCAGGGAAAGCCATTCCCAAGTGGAGCCACTGTTATGCTCATATACCAATAGGTGTCATATTTCATGATTGACTTGATGAGCTTTGTAATATGTTCATTCCTTTACTTGTTGCAAAGGTTTTCCATATTATCAAAAAATCAAAAAATGTAAAGAGGGTATGCCCTAAAAGAAAAATCAAAGGGTAAAAAAATAAATAAAATGGTCAAAAAAGTGAAAGAAATGAACCCCAAAGAAAAATAGACCAGGGAAGTGTGCAAGTCCAAAATGCCACTACTTTTTCATTTTCTGTAATAAGCACTGTGTGCAACTTGTTAATTTATGCCACAATTGATGAATGGCCAAACAGCTTAATCTTGGCTAGTTCATATTTTAATTTCCTGTTTTAGAGATAGAGAATAAAATCTAACCAAATTGTTTAATCTTGGCAGATAAGTAGATAGGTAGAGTAAATAAAAAGGAGCTCAACAGTTAAATCTAAGCCCTTGGATGTAATAAGTGCAAACTTAGGTAGGCTTACCATGAAAATAAAAGGAAAGTTGAAAAGAGTTTTCCAGTCTAAGTGCACCCGAATAAAGAAGAAAAAATGCTAGGCCAAAGTAGGCAGGGTAGGTAGATGGTGTTGCAGAATGATACTTGTGATAGATTATGTCTCTAAATGTGTTAATCTTTATCTCTATCACTAGTGCAATGGTGGACATTATACTTGATGCAGCTCAAGCGAGGCAAGGTTACATAACTAACTCCCCTTCATCCTTTTCCCTAAAGATCTCACTAATTTCCCCAAAGTATTAAGATTTGTTCTTAATATCATTAATAAACCACTCCTTCCCATCCATCTCATTTCATAAAGTCGCCTAGGTAAAACCCTATTTTACTTAGGAAAATGGCAAAAAATTTCTCATATAAATCCCTTTACCATTTTAGCCTAAGTTTTAAACGTAAAAATTTTACATTTTAACTTAGCGCAGGTCCATTACATTTATATATATATATATTAACGTTTAACATACAATATATAACTCTCGGATAAACTTTTACCTATTCCCGTACTATGTAACTATATTAAAAACCCCGAATTTTACGTATCCCCGCCCCGGTTGAAATACGACCGTAGATTCAGTTTAAACAAGGGTTAATGAATTTGTTTGTTTTTTCATTAAAAACCTTCCCGCCGCGCTATATGAAATTAATTAACCATTTGGGTTAATTAACAAAACAACCCTGATACGTTTAAAAAACATAATTTATTATGCTGGGCCCGCATACATAACACCCCACGGACCAATCACATCACCCCGATGCGATTAAACGTGTTCAAATGTGTCGGGCCCGCAGCAGTTAAACCTCCGCCATGTTCCATGCCTGTCCGCTGCTCGATCATTCCCCGCTCATCCAACGACTGAAAATGATATCGCGAGCCCCCTTTTGACCGCGCGATAACTCGCGATCGCCTGACGATTTTCCGCCGTACCTCTGCCACGCGTCGCCCATTCCGCCTGCTCGCTCGCCCTCCGTCTAAAGCCGCCCGACTCCAAAAGTGGTGCAAGCAAACTTCTTACCGCCCTCCGCGTCGCGACAAACTATCCGTCCTCCGCTGACATCATCCACCTTCCGCTGACGTCATCCGCCCAATAAACGCCAAAAACTCCCGCCAACCATTGTTTTGCTGAATAAAATGAATAAAACACCATTTTTGTTGTTGTTCGCTGCGTCCAGTATTTCCAGGCAGAAACAACGACCGAGGCCAGCAGTCCAGTTTCAAACTGGCGCCCGACTAGAAGAGCTACACCACGAGCTCCGAGTTGCCATTTCAACCTGTTAGTGTACTGTTTCCTTCTTCAACGCAGAAGGCCTGAATTCCGGTTTGAAAATACAAAGAAACTAAAGAAAACCCCTTGTAACCCTGAAAGGTTGCACCCCTCAACGTTCCTCACGGAAAATATGTTGGAAATATTGTTAAAATTTCACCCCTGGGTAAAAGTTAAATGTTGAGCTATTTATCAGACAGAGTTATCTACCAGACAGAGATGAACAGGGTAAACAGTCAAAGTGTATCAGATCAGGGTTAAAGAGTATCAGTAAGAACAGGGCAGCCAGCACAGAGTGATCGAAGAAAGACAGCTGCAAGCTGAATCCTAGGGCCTGCCTCTAGCACATTCAACAAAAACAGGACCAGCACAACATCAGTTTATCTTTTTCCTATTTCCGAGACTAGCTGTTTCTATTTTCTTGTAAGCTATTTTTAGTCATCCTAGATATTATCTCACTCTGTTATGATATCTTTGTTGTATAATTTTCTGAATAAATACCCCCTCAATTGGAGTATTGGGGGTGGATTCCTAGACTCTGCTGTAATATTGATTTTTTGAATAAAGATCTGTTGGAATCAACTATTGCATGGACTACTGGATGAAGATTTGAAGCAGAGGACTTGTCACAGACTTCTTGATTCAACCACCGAATCAATAAGTCCTATATATCTTTTGTTTTAAAGTTTTCTTGTTTATTATATCATCTGTGTTTCATAATCTGAATGATAAAGAAAAGATTAATTTCAGAATATGCTTGATTGCACTTTGTTTTCAGTCATTATTGTTCTCTGTGTTTTCTTCAGAATTAGGATAAGAAGTGAAATCTTAATTGCTCTTGTCTCCTAATTCTTTCGCGTTGATTATTTGTTAAAGAATACTTCACTGCTCCTTATCAGTAATCATCCAATTTCCCTCTTTAAACATGTTGAAGGATTTCTTAACTGCCCTTCACCCCATTTGAGTCCATTCCATCTGTTTCAAGTCTTTATTTGTTCCCTGTTTGACTACCTTGCTCTGTGAAGCCATCCTCTGTTAAGAAACCAAAGCCAGAAAGCCATCTTCTTTGACTCTATCAGCCCAATGGACTGAACTACTCTGTCCTACCTCTCTGTTCTATTGAATCTCACCACCCAAACTCAAACAAAACCCTTGAACTTCATAACTAGCCTAATACCTTTAAAAATAAAGCTAAATCATAAAGAGAGAGCCCTCTCTAGATACATATTGGCTAGATTCTATATCTAAAAGATTGGTTAGTGGTTACCTCAGCCTCCTTTCCCTTTCTTACAACTTTTGGGAAAACCTGAGTGATAACAGAAATGTGGCAGTAAACTGATGATCCAAAGATCTTGAAGTGTGACACATATGGTTTATTCCCTAAAAACACTTCCTCTGGTGTACTCATGCCAGGAATCCTGTGAGGAATCTTGTTCTGCAATAGACCGCTTTGTTGCATGCTTCAACCCACATTAAGGAACTTTTGAGGTCTAAAATGGGCCTCCTAAGAAAAATGTACAACCAAAATAAACTTTATAAGAACCAGTAGGATTCAATATGATGATGTCAACCATGGGGGACGATTCACCATTTTTTGAGTAAAAAAGTAAAAAGATTAAAAAATAATAAAATAAGAAAACCACTTTTTCAACTCATATTTTCAACTTATTTCCCTAAGGTTTTACTTAAATTTTGAGTGAGAGTACTCGTTGGATGCAAAATTTAATTCCTCATCCAAGGAGTACTCATGTTGCATACTTTCGATGGAACCTCCTACACGAAAAATGAGAAATACATGAAAAAACGTGATTGCAATCACGTTTTTCATGTATTTCTCATTTTTCATGTAGTAGGGTCTATTGAAAGTATGCAACATGGGTACTCCTTGGATGAGGAATCAAAATTTTCACCCACTGAGTGTTTAAGCTTGAAATTTGAGTAAACCAATAAGGATATAAGTTGAAAATAAGAGTTGAAAAATTAGTTTTTTTTTTTTAACCCTCTAAAATTTGATGATGTAATCTAATCTTATTTTATTTTTTCCACTATTATTTTATAATTTCCTTAGGAGGCCCATTTTAGACCTCAAAATTCCCCTAATTCAACTGTAGAGGTAGGATTTGGTCATGCAATATCACCCATGCTACTCCCACAATACTTTTGTTCTACCTCTCATCCACCCCATTCTGTTGTGGGTTATGAGTTGTTGTCAACTCCTATTGAATGCCGTCCTTTGCAAAAAAAAAATTAAAGTCATTCATTCGACACGTACTCACCACCGTAATCGCTCTTGAGATATTTCACTTTCCTTCTAGTCTCTTTCTCAACAAGTGCTTTAAACTCAACAAATTTGGAGAATGTCTAGTCTTTCTTTTGCATGAAGTAGATCCAACAATTCCATGATAAATCATCTACAAATATAACATAATACATTTTCTTGGTAGTGGATGATGTTGAGAAAGGTCCACATACATCAGAGTGGATCCTTTTAAGGATTGGATGCGCCCTGCACTCTCGATCATTGAAGGTGGATTTTGTGTAATTCCCTAAGGTACACACTTTGCATATATCATGTTGCTCTATTTCTCCATTGGGGAGGCCTGTAGAAATCTGTTGCATGATCTTCAAAGTTCCATGATGGAAATGGCCAAGTCCTCTATGCCATAATTCGTCGACATCTCAGCTTTTCACCTTCTCTGATTTTGTGTTCAATGTTGCACAATCTTCCACATCTAATTTGTAGAGGTTCGTCACTCGGACCCTGATCTTCTTCAATTTTCCCATGGCGATGTGTCTCAATAAGGCCTTACTTTTTCTAAATACCTCATCATAGCCATGGTGTTCGAACACCGCGATGGAAACTAGATTCTTCTTCAGACCCGGTACATAAATCACATCCTTGAGCTTGAGAGGGGAGCCAGGCTCCCTCCTAAAAGTAATTGTACCGATGCCAGTCGTGTTATACCTTCCATCATATCCCATATCGAAGTGTATTTGGAGATCCTTCTCCTCTAGGTCACTAAAAATTTCTTTGTTTCGCATCATCTAGAATGAGGCGTTGTTGTTGAGATACCACACACTACCCATCACTGTGCTTTCCATGCATGCAATGAGGGTAAAATCAAGTTTGAACTATGAATCCAAGGCTTCACCCATTGCTTCTCCTATGGTGTTCTTGCTTTCCTTCTTGTGTGGAAATTTGATGGCATAGTGTCCTAGTTCATGACAGTGAAAGCACTTGATTTTGGAAAAGTCTTACTTCTTGTCCCCTTAATCATATTCTTCTTTGGATTGAGATTTTTTCCCTTTCCCTTTCTTTACCTTTCTACCCAAGGTATAATTCTCTTCATCCTCACCCTTGGATGAATTCTTGTCTTTGTTGCTTTTCCTTTTTTCTTCCTACACTAGATCATACCATAACCGCTCCTAGCTTGGTAGTTTCTCCCTACCATTTACTGAATCTTGATAACTATGCCAGCTCTTGGGAAGGCCCAAGAGGTTTAGAGCTACCAGATCTTCTTCAAGGAAAGTACTACCAACTCTGCCAAGTTCATCATGACACTATGTAATCCCACTTAGGTACTACAGAATTGTTTTATTCTTTTGCATCTTAATGCTTTGAAGCTTGTCCTTGAGTGCCAGCTTCCTGTGATCACTATTGTTCTCAAACAACTCGATTAATGTTTTCCAAATCGTGAATGAAGTCTCTTTCCCATGGATATTCAAGACAATATGATCTTTAAATCCCTCCGATATGATCCTCCTCACTTTAGCCACATCATTCTTCAACTGAGCAAGATACTGGGCATTAGATGTTGGGGGTTTTGCTACATCTATCTTGATCTATTCTAGCAGCCCATTACCATCCAATAATGCCTCCATTTAGATCTTCCACGCCACAAAATATGTGGTTCCTTCCAAAGCATACTTGAGCCTGAGTCCATTGAAATCCATCTTCTTAGTGCTAGAGAAAACTTGTAACACCGATCCTCAAATTCAAACCTCCTACAATGACAACTTCGAAATCTCTTCTCTATTGTGAATCTAGCTTAGATACCATTTAGAAATTAATGTGTAGATTTTAAAATTCTCATGAAATTTTCTAAATCAAAAGACTAGAAGCTACTCTACTCATCTGCGGAAGTAAATTCATGATCAAGAACATAAATCATTAACATGCATAAATATTTAACACACATACACATAGATTTATTTAAGGGAAAGCAACTGCTCAAAACCCCTCACTATATGTATTGCATTAATCAAAGAATCTTGATGAATACAGTATTCTCTGCTCAAGCTTGGGCTCAAACTGCACCTGTACCTTCTATCCTCTGCCTGACTAACTGACCTTCGCTAATACTTAGCCAAAATTTTGAGCCTCCAAGCCCCTATTTCCTTGTGTTGTTCCTCAAGTAATTAGCCCCCTATTATTTAGGAAATTCCTCAATCTAGATTACGGAATTCCTATAGGTCCTTCTCTGACTACATGCATGACCTATACATCTTGGAATAATTTACAACTGATAGTGCACTTCCCTTGAACTCCAATGTCGACTAGGTAGCTCAAATTCTCTATAGGCATGAGCTAATTTAGGTTGATTGATCAGTTAACTAGATGATCACTCAGTGTGAAAAAATTTACACACCCTTAATTGGACCTCCACAAGTTCTATTAATAGTGAGAACTAGTTACACTGACAATAACTCAAATTAACTGAAACAGATTGCTACAAATTAGCATTCAATCATGTAGAACTAAACTCAAGTGTCACAAACTTGAATTTATTGAGTTAACTAAGTGACAAGAGCCATGTCACCTTAGTTAACTACCTTCAATTATTTTGTTGAAATTGAAATTTGAATTTTCTCCAAATTTAATCAAGGGAAAATTAAATTAGGAATTTCTTGCTGCATTTTCAACACTCCCTCTCAACAAGAAATGGATTATCATATACCCCAATCCTGCTTCTATGGAACTCAAATTTTCCTCTTGAAAAGGACTTTGTCAAAATATATGCATCTTTTTCCTTTGTTGGAATGTACTGAAACAACATAATCCACCTCTACACACAATCTCGTAGATGGTGACACCAGATGTCTATATTCTTGGATCGATCATGAAATATTGGATTCTCAGAGATTTTGATACAAGTCTGGTTGCCACAGTGAATCACTGTAGGATACATCTTCTGACCAAATAACCCAACAAGAATATTTCTCATACAAATAGCCTCACATGTTGCTTGACTTGCAGCCATGTACTATGCTTATGTTGAGTTGAGTGCCAAAGATATCTGCTTCCTGATGTACCAAGAAACTGTTGTTGACCCAACATTGAAAATTACTCTTGATGTGATCTTCCGGTCTAATGGACTCCCCACCCAATCTTCATTTTTGAAGCCTTGCATATTCACTCCCTCTGCTCGTTTGTACTAAAGACCAATCTGAGTAGTTCCTTTCAGGTATCTTAACACATGCTTTTCTGTCTTCCAATACAATTTGGTTGGCTTAACCATGGCTTGACTAAGTTTGTTAACTACATAACACATATTTGGTCGTGTGTTAACCAAATACATAAGTGAAACCATAATTTTCCTGTAAATGGTATCCTCCACTTCCTCAATGGAAGTGACATCCTCTTTCCTACTATTACCTACTAGGCGAGTGTCCATTGGCTCACTACTCTCCATGTAGAACTTCTTCAATATCTCATTGGCATACTTTCATTGAGAGACAAATAGTTCCCCATATCTGTGCCACACTTCCAAACCAAGGAAATAATGCATGAGTCCCATGTCCATCTCGAATTCTATTGCAAGGTCCTCCTTGCAATATTTGATCAGCTCCTCATCACCAGTAAGGATCAACTCATCGACCTATAACACAATAATTAATAATTTACCTTCTACCACAATGTGATAAAGGTTTGCATCTGCTTCACTTTTGGTGAAGCCCAAACCGGTGAGATAACTATTGATATTGGTATACCAAGTATGCAGTGTTTTCTTGAGTCCATACAATGCTTGCTTGAGTCTTCACACATGCGAATCTCTGTCAAAGGTATCAAACTGCTATGAATTCTCAATATACACCTCCTCAATAATACCATTGAGGAATTTTTCTTCACATCCATTTGGTGGATCTTCCAAACCATCTACACTGACAGTGCTAGAATTGACCTGATGGATGAGTACGATTATACTCGAGCAAAGGTCTCCTCATAGTTAATTCCCTCCACCTGATATAACCCTTTGGCCACAAATCTAGCCTTGTGTTTCTCTATGCTCCCATCTGTTGCATGCTTTACCTTGTAAAGCCATCTTAAACCAACCACATATTTGTCTGCTAGTCTTGGGACCACTTCCCAAACTTTGTTTCTAACAATGAAATAATATTCCACTACCATAGAATCAACCCATACTGGTTTCTCTACTACTTGCTCGAATGGGCATGGATCTGTCTCTACCAACTCACTCATAAGAGCCATGTAGCCAGTGTACTGATTCGGTGACCTCCTTTGTTTACATTGTGATGTGGGTGCTCCCACATTCTCTCTAGAATCCTGCAATAATTTGTCAGCTTCTCTGGTTCAGTTCCTTCCTTCTTTGGATGTCTCCACTCTCTACTCCTATGCTTGTGGCTGCTCCACAACTTCCCGAGGTTCTTCCTTTGGAGCCAAAAGCTCTCGATCAGGCTACAACTGAAGCTCCCTCTCAAGAGAACACCTCATTTCCTTCTCCTCATCAAATTTCACAACCCCTCCTGACCACTTTCATCTTGAGAGATGGAAAGTACACATGATAATTGTGTGGTGTATCAATGTACCCCACAAATATTCCAAAATTTGTTGTATCTCTAGCTTTTTCCTTGCTTCCTTGGAAACATGGAAGTAAACTAATGATCCAAAGATCCTGAAGTGTGACACATCTGGTTTCTTCCCTGAAAAATCAGCCTTTGGTGTACAACTTCCAAGAACCCTGTGAGGAATCTTGTTATACAAATAGACCATTGCGTTGCATGCTTTAGCACACAAGTGTAGATGTAGGATTTGGTCATGCAACATCACCCGCATCTCTCTTGTAATACTTTTGTTATTCTCTCAGCCACCCCATTCTGTTGTGGGTTATGAGGTGTTGTCAACTCTCGTTGAATGCCTTCCTTTGCACAGAAATTTTTAAACTCATTCGACACGTACTCACCACTATTATCGCTCCTAAGAGCCTTCACTTTCCTGCCACTCTCTTTCTCAACAAGTTATTTAAACTCAAAAAATTTGGAGAATGTCTGGTCTTTCTCATGCATGAAGTAGATCCAACACTTCCATGAGAAATCATTTACAAATATAACATAATACCTATGCTTAGCAGTGGAGGATGTCGAGAAAGGTCCACATACATAAGAGTGGATTCCTTTCAAGGATTGCATGTGCCCTGTTGTACCGATCATTGAATGTGGATTTTGTGTACTTCTCCATGGTATACCCTTTGCATGTATCTCATTGCTCTAGTGCTCCATTCGGGGGGCCTGTAGAAATATGCTGCATGATCTTCAAAGCACCATGATGCAAATGGCTAAGTCTTCTATGCCATAATTCGTTGACGTGGCTCTACACCTTCTCTTATTTTGTGCTCAATGTTTCATAGTCTTCCACATCTAATTTGTAGAGGTTCTTCACTCTAACCCCGATCTTCTTCACTTGTCTAGTGGCAATGTGTCTCAAGAAGGCCTTCCTTTTGTTGAATAGCACATTGTATCCACGGTCTTCCAACACCGCAATGTAAACTAGATTCTTATTTAGACCCAGTACATACATCATATCCTTGAGATTGAGAGGGGATCCATACTCGCTCTAAAAAGTAACTATACCAATGTCAGTCACGTTGTACCTTCCATCATCTCCCATCTCGATGTGCATCTACAGATCCTTCTCCTCCAAGTCACTGGAAAATTCTTTCTTTCTCATCATGTGGAATGAGGCACCGATGTCGAGATACCAAAAACCACCCATCATTGTTCTTTTCACGCATGCAATGAGGGTAAAATCAAGTTTGAACTGTGAAGCCAAGGCTTCACCCACTGCTCCTCCTGCAATCTTCTTACTTTCTTTCTTGTGTGGGAATTTCGTGGCATAGTGTCCCAGTTCATGACAGTGAAAGCATTTGTTTTTGGACAAGTCTTTCTTCTTGCCCACTTGATCATATTCTACTTTGGATTGGGATTTCTTCCCTTTCCTTTCTAGGCAAGTCATAGTTCTCTTCATCCTTTCCCTTAGATAAAGTATTGTCTCTATTTCTCCACCTTATTTCTTCCTACATTATATCAGACCATAACGCTACCAGCTTGGTAGTTTCTCTCTACCATTTACCAAATCTTGATAATTATGCCAACTCTTGGGAAGGCCCAAGAGGGCTAGAGCTAACAAATATTATTTAGGGATAATAATACCGATCCTGACAATTTCATCACGAGACTGTGTAAAACTTCTCAGGTACTACATAATTGTTTCATTCTTATGCATATTAATACTTCGAAGTGTGTCCTTGAGTGTTAGATTCATGTGGTCACTATTGTTCTCAAACAACTCAGAAAATGTTTTCCACATTGTGAATGGAGTCTCTTTCCCATGGAGATTCGAGACAATATGATCCCACACTCCCTCCAATATGATCCTCCTCGCTTTAGGCACATCCTTGTTCCACTGTGCAAGATCTTGGGCATCAGATGTTGGGGGTTTTTCTACATCTGTCTTGATGTATTCTAGCAACCCATTATCATCCAATGCTGCCTCCATTAATATCTTCCATGCCACAAAATTTTTTGTTCCTTCCAAAGAATACTCGAGCCTGAGTCCATTGAAATCCATATTCTCAGTCCTGGAGAACACCTGTAATACTGATCTTGAAATTCGAACCTCCTACAATGACAACTTCGAAATCTCTTCTCTACTGTGAATATAGCTTTGATACCATGTACAAATTAATGTGTATATTATAAACTTCTTATGAAATTTTCTAAATCACAAGACTAGAAGCTACTCTACTCATCTACGGAAGTAAATTCATGATCGAGAACATAAATCATTAACATGCATCAATATTTAACACACATACACAAAGATTTATCTAGGGGAAAGAAACTTCAAAAAACCCCTTACTATCTTTATTGCATTAATCAAAGAATCTTAATGAATAAAATATGATTTGCTCAGGCTTGAGCTCAACATGCATCTATACCTTATATCCTCTGCCTGACTGAATGACCTTCTCCAATACTTAGCCAAATTTTTGAGCCTCTAGACCCCTATACCCTTACATTGTTCCTCAAGGAATTATACCCCTATTATTTAGGAAATTTCTCAATGTGGATTGCGCAATTCCTATAGGTCCTTCTCTGATTGCATGCATGACTTGTACAACTTGGAATAGTTTACAACTGATAGTACACTACCCATGAACTCTAATCTCAACTAGGTAACTCAGATTCTATACATGGATGAGCTACTTTAGGTTGATTAATCTGTTAACTAGATTATCGCTCAGTGTGCAAAAAGTTACACACCCTTAACTGGACCTCCACTAGTTCTACTGACAGTGATAACTAGATACACTAACAATAACTCAAATTAATTGAAATAGATTGCTACAAATTAGCAACCAATCATGTAGAACTGAACTTAGGCGTCTCCAAATCGAATTTACTGAGTTAACTGAGTGACAAGGGCCATGTCACCTCAGTTAACTATATCCAAGTATTTTGCTGAAATTGAAATTCTATTTTTCTCCTAATTTAATCAAGGGAAAATTAAATTAGGAATTTCCTGCTACATTTTCAACACTTTGTTCCTTTTGAATTGATTGAAGAGATCATCAATTCTAGATAAATGGTATGCTTTGTTAATTGTGGTTTTATTTAACTACCTAAAATGAATTCATGTCATTAAGATCCATTTCTTCTTTTTCAAAAAAATATTGGTGCTCTCCAAGGTGAGATGTTTGGGAATATATACCCCTTCTTCTACAACTCTTCTAGCTATATTTGTAACTCTAATTCTCGTGTGATCATTTTGTAAGAATTTTGGATATTGGGGTAACTACAAGCATTAGATCAATAGATAATTACATGTCTCTTTTGGATGGAAAATATGGTATCTCTTCAAGGACATCTTCATATTCTAGTAGCACTGCAAAATTTTCAAGATTTGGACACTTATTCTTGGTTGGAATTTTCACCTTAATTGCAATTAATTGATAGCCTTTTTTGAAACATTTATTTAGGTATAAGGCTGAAATCTCTCTTATAAAAATTGGTCTTTGAATCCCTTTCACTAAGCTTTTCCTTCTTCATCAAGACACATAAATATTTTTTATCGCAATCTAGGACAACATGATCTGTGTCCAGCTGGTCCATTCCATTTAGGATATCATAAGATCCTAATAAGACGATATTAAAATCATCAATTGTTTCACTCCATTCAAGTATATTTGACAAATTCTAAGAATTTCATCGATTCTTCTTCTGGTACCAGTTGCTAGCTAAACCAACCATGATCTTCCAAGATTACTTTTCTTTAAATGAAATTTATACACTATTTTAGGATCAATGTAATTATGGCTTGTTCCCAAATGAAATAAATAATTATAGGATATTGATACTCTTACCTTCCACCTCAATCATGTGGCATTAATGTTCTATGTATAGATATTGTAGGTAACCTTGTATAGTTAATTGTTGCAAACAAATTCTTAGTAAAAAAACACAAAGAAAAAGCAATAGCACACATATTAACAAAATTTTACCTTGGAAAACTAAATTAGGAAAACTAGATTTTTTTTTTCAATAGATTCTCATTTACATTATTACAATATAATATGTATATCTCTTGGCATCCATAAACTTCCAATCCTTTTACCCTAGATTAGAATACAACCATAGTTTCTTAATTGGAATTACAAAACATTAATGATTTAAACCATCATATGCCACAAAACAACTAAAAGTGAAAACCATGTATCAAAAACAAAAAACAATGGATGAAAAAAACCACCCAAATTTATTTTTATAGGGGTAACGTCTACCCCCCTATGAACCCCCAAGAGGGGGGGGTTGCCATCTTACTCCTACTCGCCCCCCAAACAAGAAGGGTTTCCAACCTCGTTGCATCCAGTGCAATGAAAAATGCATGGAGGTAGTCATGTAATTAATATAATGCATAGGAATCATTTTCTCACTTATTTTCTTTGCATACATGGGGTCACAAAAGTACATGATCAACAATCCAAGGTAGTAATGCACATTGTTTCTATACACCAAAATAATTTCTCAATGCTCACAGATTTTTTTAATGAATCTACAACATTTTTTAAAGTCTCCATATTTTCCAGAAATACCTTCTTGTCTTCAATCATATCTCTCACAAAGTGATACTAAACATCAATATGTTTTGTCGTAGAATGATAGGATAAGTTCTTTGCCAAGAATATTACACTTTGACTATCACAATCTATCCTTATATCTTGTTATACCAACACAATGGCTATAACCATATTACTTCCTTGCTTGCATGAATGGTTGTCATGTATTCAACTTTTGTAGTTGACAGTGCCACTACAAACTGCCTCTTTCTTATCCAACTGATTGCTCCTCCAAATAGGTCAAGCATTGTTGGGGCCTTCGTTTTGATTTTGCAAAGGTTTTGATTATTTTTGCGGGCCAAAGAATGGGGAGGAAACAAGCGGCAACAACAGTTAGCTTGCGGGAAGGACAGCTGGACCACAAAGCAGGAACAGGCAGTTGCGGAGGGGTTGCGGCAAGGTGGCAGTGGAAGACAAAGGCAATCAAGCGGACAAGAAGGAGGAGGGGCAACTGAGCGGGAACTAGTAGTCCAAGCGGCAGGGAAGAATATAAAAGGAGAAGGCCTGTAAGGAAGAGGGGTTGGTCAGTTAGTATGTTGAGGTTGGTGTTGCGAAGAAGATAGTCGGTTGCGGCATACTGGTACCAGAATGCAGAGGCTTAGCTGAGCAGGATCTTTGAGCTAGAGAATGAGCCCGTGAGTCTGTAAACGGGTACTCCTTGTAATTACCTGCGGCGAATGCCGAGATATCTTGTAATGTTTTACTGTTGAATTAATATAAAGGAAAGGTCAGATTGGTTACGTAGCATAATGTGTATGAGTGCATATGATGTGGTGACCCTTTTAAAATTTTGAAATGTCCTGTAAGATTCATGCGTGTAATAGTTTATGTATATTGGATGGTATATTGTTATCTTGACTATGTATGAAATGTTGTATATTTCCTATCGGTTGGTGCTTCCTTGAATCCGTAACAAACCCTTCTTATTTCTGGTCACGACACACCTCGGGTGAGACTCCTTACCCCTTGGGTAAGGTGAAAATGCTAGTGTTTTCCTAGACTACAACGAACCATTGTTGCCTCTCTGCGCTTGAACCTAGGGTCTTTTCCCCTGATGACGGTATCAATGAAAAATATGAGATATTCTGGTGCAAGTTCCCAGAAGACTTGTACAATTGGTTAAGAAGGTTGAAAGGGAAGAATTGGTTAGGGGGGTCGATGTTAGTTCGCCACAGTTGGAATTCCTCAGATATCGTATTACTTCAGCAGTTAGACAATGATCTGACCAGAGCAGTCGATTTTTGGGTAAAGACTACGGTGGAAGGATATATAGTCGAGTTTGCCGCCAAAAGTTATCAATCCTTCTCAAAGGCAGAAGCAGTGTTTGGGTCCGGAGTAAGAGGAAGGTTGATGAGGGAAGTGCCGTTGTGGATTAAGATGTTTATGGTAGAATAAGGACTACTACCCTCACCCACCATGGAAATGGTAGCGTAAAACCCCAGTACCAGGGGAAGGACTTGAGGGGAGAATGCTACCAGTTGGGGAATAGAGATGTTGTTGAAGGCATGGATGTAGAAGGTTTGAAGAAATCTAGAGAAGTTAGAGCACATAGGAGAGAAATTCTAGTTGATAAGTGGCAGGAAAGGGTAGAAAATAAATATGGGACCCCACCAAGTAGGAGCGGTGCCGGGAAAACCCCAAAAGGAAGGGGGAGGGAAAGGAGATGCAAATCAGAGCAAGACTGGCAGCAGGAGATATAGGATCTAGGAGGATGGAAAAGATCCTTCCTTACAGGTTGCAGGAGGGATAGTGCAAGAGAAAATGTCGAGTGGGTATGAAGAGGAAGAGGAGAGAGAAGAGGACATGGGCGATGTCATGAGAAGATTATTTGCCATAGGAGAAGCATCCATTAGGAGTCAGCAACAACACCCCCAAGATACAGGTATCATCCCTCCTGAACTCCCCTAGTACCTTACTACAATCTGGAGAAATTTGTTATTAGATTATCCAAGGCAATACGAGTACATAACATGCATGAGAAATATAAGGCCAGTTTTAATATTGAAAGTAACAAGGGAACGAGTAGTATTAGTAATTTGGGGCTGCAAGGGTCTCAACAGCCAGGGAAAAATGGGTTTGTGTTGCTATCCCATACCCAAGTAAATATGGCAAGATATTTTACTAGATATCCAAAGTTTGCAGGGAAGGGAAATGAAGACGTGGAACAACACTAGTATATCTGTGAAGCTATTTGGAGAGCACGTCAGACTCCAGACAATGTTAGGACAATGGAGTTCCATACCACGCTGAGGGAGAGAGCTCTGCGTTGGTTTATAAAATGGGCGGAGCAAAACCAGAATCCCACAATAGATGATATCAAGAGAGGATTCGTGCAGGAATTCAAAGTACCTCAGATAAACCAACAAGGACTATCAGAACTATGGGAGATCAAGCAGAAGGAGGGTGAAACTGCTTGGGAACTCATGCAAAGGTTTAAGGATGCCATTGCTAAGTTGATTTACACTTTAGACCCGAATCACTATGGGGACTGTTTCATCAAGGTGCTCTTGCCCCTCACCAGAACGCCATTGACGCAACAAAAAATCAGAACTCTCCAAGATGATTTGGAGTAAGCATCGTGCATAGAGGCCATGGATGGATATCCTCACGAATATTGGGGAGGACGAGTTTGCAAGATTCATCAATCATGGGCCTTCAGATTCAAATCACAACTTTAACAGAGAAATTGAAGGATCTTCAACCAGTGCGACCAGTCAGACCCAACGTATGGTGCACACACTCCATGGTGGAAGGACACGTTGCAACAAAATGCCCAAGATTGCGAGGAATTAACCATCCAGGGGGGGTTGCGGGATCATCAAGGAACCCACCAATCATGGGAGTTGTGAAAGTAGGAGCGCAAGGAGTTTTTCCGGGATGGAATAACCAAGACTATTGCGAGATTTGTAGAATGTATGGACATCTGCCACGGATGTTCTTGATGTTGCAAAAGTACTCCAACATCCCTAATAACAACTACTGTGAGTTCTTTTCCTCTACATCGAATCACACTGACCAGTGTCGAGCACTGAATGCTCTAGTAGAGCGGTTGAAAAGGTTTACATTCAGGATTAATGAGTCAAATCGGGGAGGACGAAGAGGAAATGGAAGAGGAGGAAGAACGGGAGGGAGAGGCCTCGTAAGATGCTACAAGTGTGACTAGGAAGGACACATCACCAGGGAATGCCCGCTCCTTAAGAGACCATGGTGCTCACAATGCAGGATTAATACTCATGCCACGGAGGATTATCTAGAACTCATTGCAAAGTGGGAGGAAAGGACCAGGCAGAGGGGGGCTAACCTAATTAATGTTGAACCTCATATCGAAGATGGTCTTCCCACAACCAATATTAATATAGTTACAAGAGGAGGAAAGAAAACGAGGGAGGATCGTAGTACGATAGACCCACCCTTGATTGTTAGCGCAACATCTCAAAAGAAAGCATATAAGATTGAGCGCCAAAATCAATATTATCATGAAGTAGCTAAGATGTTCGAGGGGATGACCGAGAGGAAGGAAGATGAAAGATAGAATGGTCAGCTACTTGATCGCAACTAGTCGATTAAAGAATGGTTTAAATTATTCTTGCAGATCGTTGAGGATGAATACATGCTAAAGGAGTTGCGGAAAAGTTTAAAGGCTGTATTATTAGTGGAGGAAGGGGAAGTGGAACAATCACCTATCAACCTACCAGAAAAGCATTCTAGAAGAGTGAAATGAAAGAAGAAGAGAAGCAGAAAGGAATTCCGAATTAATGCTTAGGTTGCGGGATTCTAGATCAGGGACGCGATGCTAGGCTTGGGATCAGATATAAACATCCTGCCTAGGAAAACATGGGAGGCAATGGGGAAGCTACAACTAAAATACTCACCATTTCAACTAAGAATGGCTAACCAGTATTTTATACTACCCATTGGAAGGCTAGAAAATTTAGAAGTAGATGTGGTCGGGGTGAAGACGTACACTGAATTTGAGGTGATCAACATAATGGGAGATAAGGACCCATACCCAACATTCCTTGGGATTGACTGGGCCTATGAAATCTATGTTGTCATCGACCTAAAGAAAGAGCTGATGATTTTCAAAGAAGAAGGAATGAGGGTGATCTAACCCTTGGACCTGTATCAAGGGCTCAGGTTCACAGAACCTGTAGATGATAAGGATGAACCAGGAATGTTGGACCAACTATACACCTTAACAACGAGAAAAAGGGAGGATTACATAAATCCTACTACAGGAGGATTCATCAGCTAGAGAAGTATTCAAATCTCAGAGACCGGTTTAGAAGCTGCATGGGATGCATGGCAGCAAGGAGGATATGAACTAAATACTAGATGCTATGCAATGATAAGCCAAGTAAATTGGATAGGAACATAGATAAGAGACTATCCCAAGTAATACGAAATTGAACTGGTGGACATCTTCTTGAGCAGGGTAGACAGAGAAATGAGGGAATATCAAAAGATTCCTTTTCTAGATATCACTCTCATGGAAACACTGGCAAGATGGTGGAGAAGACACTGCAACGCACTGCCAAACTAGGAAACCATCAAGAAAGCCATGAGGGAAAGATTTTCCCAGGGTGAAGACTGACTATAGGATAGCAGGAAGTACAGAGGGAATTAAAGTCCTGAGAGGCACATCGAGGCCTCTATAAAAGACTGGAAAACCCAGGGAATACTGAAGGATCTATGGGTACATATATTCATACTGTTAGCACCTAAATTTGCCCTAGGCCGAAGGAAGGAAAAATTCAGGGTAACCACAAACCACGCTCAGTCTGGTAGCTAGCCCTACCAGAACAAGAGAGGGCTCTCTCCGAGTCACGCTCAGTGAATAGATAAGCAAAAAACGGTCTGAGATGACTTACAATGAAATATTGATCTTAGGCTAGTAAGTGAATATGGATACAAGAAACAATTTTTATGAATGACCGAGCTTCTGGGATGGTATGGGACCAACGGTCAGCAAAGAACAGAGAATTTAATACAAAGGCACAGATTACTTCGTGAGGCAAGGCAGGCGGAAAGTGTAGCAATTTAGTTTGGAATAACGTGGAACAGAGAGATTGCTGAGGAGTGTGAAAAGGGCATAGGAACATGAATCCTTTTCAACAGAAGAAGAACACTGAACATGAAATTTTCCCACAGGCAGAGCAATAAAATTGAATTCTACCTAATCTCACTCAGAAAATTTCACTGGAAATGAACATGAATTGAATTATGAAACATAACAAAATACATATGAAAACATAAGAGACACATTTACTACACTCACAACCACAAGAATCTCATGAAACAGAGCCACTGCCTTTCATTAATTCTCTGTCAAAAATATACAGTGAAGAAACATAGTTTGTTTCCCACAGTCTCCTAGAAGTTACAAGCTAGCCAACCCTTTGCAAATAGCTTGAATACAATATATAGAATGTGTAAGGAAGATATAGAACGCCCAAAGGTTGGGGAGTTACTCTAATCATTACAAAATGGAGATGAAGAGCCAACCATCAGCTACAGGTGCAACGCTACAAACATGACATTTGGCTTGGGTGACCGTTTGCCTTCCTTCGCCACTTGGATAGAAGCCAATCTGGAGAAAAAATACTTTAAATGCCGCCTTTGGTGCCAAAAAACCGAAGTGTAGATGAGCGGGCCCACTTGGAGAAGTCGCGAACCGAAATTTCGCGAAACGGAAGCAAATTTGGCAATTTTTCCTCTGTGCGCCGCGCCATTTTCTCTGTGCGCCGCGCTACTTTGGGGCCTATTTTGGGGCACTTTTAGGTGTCCAAAATGTGCCCAAGTGGTCTTTTTGGAAAGCCTGTCCTGTCTACTTTCTAACCCCACTGGAATTTCTGAATTTGGTGCTCATTTTCCCCTCCAAATCTCCATTCTCCCAAGACTACTTCCTGTGTGTCAAAAAGGGGGCAGAGAGGCCATTTTTAGGTGTTTTTTGACCTTTTGGATACTCATATCTTGCCAAAATTGCTTGTCTGGGCACCAGTAGTCTTTATTTTCCATGATGAATCCAAAAATGTAAACCATTCCTCATTTGGAGCTCTAGATTTTTAGCACCGCGCCACTGGGAGAAAAACCCTGTGTTTTGCCCAAAAATTTGTCATGTGAGCAAAAATTCCCCAAATTCCTTAAAATTTGGGCTGGACGTTCTCTATGGAGTGCTATGATGTGCCAAGTAAGCCTCAGCCAAGATTCACAACCGATCTTTCTCTTTTGCCTCTTTTGCCTCTCTTGTTGCTTTCCTCAATTTTGCCTTCAAGCTCCTTATCCCGGCCCTTGCACTCATATTTCGTGTTCTGTAATGATAAGCCATGTGTCTCAGCAAGGAAATGTCTTGATTGGCCTTGTCTAGCAGCCTCTCCAAGTGCATGTTCACGCTCTCAAGATGGGCCTCCCGATCCTCATTGATTTCTTGCTCCAATGATGTGAGCTCAGCTCTTCTCCTTTGAGCAGCTTGGCGATGCTCACGAATGTTTTGCAGCTCCATAATTGCCCGCTGGTCCTCAAGCTGCTTGTTTCTCTACTCCAGGTACTTCATGTTCCACTTGGCCCTCTTAAGGTCAAGGGATAAGGCCTCAATCACTGATTGCTGCTCCTGGATGATCTCTGTAAGCTCTGCATTTGTTGGTTCTGTATCTGTCTCATCATCATTGAGGAGAACAAATTCGGTCTCTCGTTCACCTAATGGCCCTTCCTCCTGCACTGGCTCCTTACCTCTGCCCTACTCATGTGATGCCGATGTCGAAATCGAGGCCCCTTCCACCCCGGGTGGAGATAACACTTGCTTTGCTGCTGCAAACAAAGGTCTACTGCCTTTCTGATAGGTGATGTATACTGGCATAGTAGCAATCTCACATCACTCATACTGATGAGATGGGCCACCTATCTCATGCTCTGCCTCTGATACTACCTGTGGAGTGCTGAAGAAGTCATGGGAGATGAAGTCCTCCCAAGCAATACCCCTCAATCCCAACTGATGGTCCACCAAAATTCGGATAAGAGCAAAGTGATAAACACTGTTGAGCTACTGTCCAGGGGTCTTGTGCTGCATGAAATTTTTCATCCTCTCTATGTTCCCGTAAATGAAAAATGGGAGGTTCATCATCCGCACCCTGGTAAAGTGCATGAGCAACTTGATGTGATAGGCATAAAGGTGAGAAAACCTCCCCTCACAACTGAAGTACTTCATGATCAATTTCATGAGCGGAACATACTCATCTCTCAAAAATCTGAATGGGAAAACTCTCGTGAGCTGACTCAAACAACTGGCTTTAATGTAAGGCTCATAATGATGCCTCTCCACCTTCTTCTTCTTATGCCACTATTCTCCAATGTTTGGTATGCCTGTTGCCACTGATACGGTTTCGGGTGTCAATGTGAAAGTGACCCCTGCCAAGATAGACTGACCTCCATGTAGGGGAAGTGCAAAAAGACGAGACAACTCATGATGAACTCTGACATTTGCCACCCTTTGACAAAATTCAAGACATGCTAAATGCTGGAAACATGACATAGCAAGAGGGCATGCCTACAACTCGGTGAGGGTGTTTGGCTCATCTCTAACATGTTTGCCACTCCGGTGATGTCTCCTGGGGGCCTGTTCTCCTGAAGCTGTATCACTGTGGGTTTCCTCCTCATACTCTGATGAAACCTCGAATGCCATGACTGATGTTTATAAACTGAATTTAGGCTACCCCTTTGATGATGGTGAAAGCTAGGTTGTTTTGATAATCTGCCACCAAGGGGACAATGAAACAAGGGAATATTAGGAGGGGAATAATATAATGGGAATAGGGGTTATAGGGAGAATTTAGTTTAGGGACATGTAGGGGGTTTGGGTATTTTGATAGGGTAGGGTTTGGGTTTTTGGCAAGGTAGGGTTTGGGATGTTATGTTGACCAAATAGTGGAGGGATAGGTGAGAGGGTTTGGTAGTAATTTAGGGTAGGGATATTAGGAAAAATGAGAAAGGGAGGATAGGAAAAATGGTAGGTGAGGGGAAAATGATGGGTGGAATGGAACCTTGGCACTAACAACCCACTTTAGCAACCCTAGCCATCATGGTTTTTTGGTGATTTCTTATGGTTGATTTTATTGAATTTGGTTGCATTCAAACATCGCTATAAACCACCATATCATTTATAAAACTTGATGAACCAATGATGTCAAAGAGCCTACCTCTTAATTTGATGGGCTTCACAAAAATTTGGAGGTGATTTGGCCTTGTTTCGGCCCTTGGTCTGTGTGCGTCGCACGCAAAACCCAGTGCACCGCGCCCTGGGTATGCGTCGCGCCTGTGGAAAATTTGAACTGTGGGCAGGCTCTGTGTGCGTCGCACCCTCTGTGTGCGTCGCGCCCCTGAGTATATGCGCCACGCTCCTTCAAACTACCTCCAACTCCCTCAAACACTCACGATGCACACTCACACCCTTTGCAACCTTTCTTCAAGGCTTGGATTATCACAATGCCTTTGATTTTGATGAAAACTTGTATATATAGCCTTGGAAGTGATGGGTTAAATTTTTCCTTCCTTGAAAACCCATTTTTCTAATGTTATGTTTTGACACTTTTTCATGACTTTAGAACACATTGATTTTCACTTTCCCTTTGAAATTTTAGCTCAAACGATGAAATTTTTGGCACTCTTTGCAGGGATTGCACGACAGAGCATCTGGTCATGGGAACCATGACTGCACCTGAAGAAATCAACTATCGACTCTTTTTGAAAATTTTGTCACAAATGACACTATTTGACTTTTCTTCAAAACAGAGTTTTGAAGAATAGTCGAAGTCTATCAATATGATGGTGAAACTCTGCGGATCATTACTTTGCAAGAGCATCCCTCTGGCCTGCATGGCTTTACTGGACATATTAAAGACCAAATTGATCAATCCCTAGACCTAATGACCAAAAATGACTTTTGTCCATTAAAGGACCAGACCTTGACTATTATGGACTTTTTGATTATTTGACACAAAGACATAAGCCAGCAGGAGCCAGACATGAGGGGAAATGACTAGCATGACTTTCTCTGTCAGATCATGGCATGCCCCTAGCGGAATGCAGCTGAATGAATGGAGCAGGACACCTAAACATGAAATGCATAAAGAGTTTTGATCTCTGATGGAGGATTGACCAGACCGACTCTAACATTGGCTCCAATGGGGGATGGTAGCTCCTTGGAGGTGCCAAGAACAGCAGATCTCTGGAGGAGCTAGACAGTGCCTTTTGTCCATTGGGCTATGGAGTCATCATTTCGACTACAACACAGGACTCTGACTTATTTATGAAACTGAAATGACCAAGAAATTGACTCAAACTTGACATTGAAATGACTCAAAAACTAACTTGACAGACTGAAACCAAACTGAAATAAAAATGGTATTTATAATGACAGTGGAAGCAGTGTTAATAAATCAGCAGTGGTACCGCTTGAGCAGCTGACCATTGATCGGCCCTCCTGGACAATCTTCCCCGTTCATTTCCTTCAGAAGAAAGGCATTCTGACCCCTATATGCTGCAATCTTGAAAGGAACTTTCCAAAGATTCTTGAACTTTCCGTGCTTAACTTTCTCTTCATTCCTTGCATCCCACTTCAGCACCACATCATCCAACTGAAATCTATCGGCCTTTGCTTTTATGTCATAGATTTTCTTTATTTTCTCCTGCAATTTGGATGTGTTATTGAAAACTTCTTCTCTTGTTTGCTGCAAGTGGACCATTTGATTCAGCCTTCTCTGCATGGGATCTTCTTCACTTCCTGCCTCCTGAAGAAGTCTGTCTACCGGGGCAACAAGAGAGGTGGGAAATATTGTGTAAACTCCATAAACAAGCTCAAATGGTGACATACCAATGGATTTTTTCTGACTGATCCGATCTGCCCAAAGCGCATGGACCAACCTCTTATTCCAACTCCTTTTATTTATTTCCAGCAACTTCTTGATGATGTTGACCAACGATTTATTCGAAGATTCCACCAATCCATTGCCTTGCGGATGATAGGCAGTTGAGTGACCCAAAATGATGTGATATTTATAACAAAATTCTACCATCCTCTTTGATTTGAAAGCTGTTGCATTATCAGTGATTAACTTATTCGGACAACCAAAGCGAGACAAGATGTTATTTTCAAGAAATGAAATGATTACCGTATCTGTAGCTTGTCTGGTGGGTGCTGCTTCAATCCATTTTGTGAAGTAATCTGTCGCTATGAGGATCCATCTATGCTGACCGGAAGAAGCGGGATGAATTTCACCAATGAAATCCAACCCCCACTGCTGGAAGGGAGCGCTCACCTCAATAGGCTTAAGTGGCAAAGGCTGTAGTTTCTGTTTTCCTTCGAAAATCTGACATTTATGACAACGCTTGACCATCTTGTACACATCAGCAAACAGTGTAGGTCAATAGTACCCTGCTCTCAAAATTTTATTTGTTGTTGACTTCAAAAAAAGGTGATCACCGCACTCTCCTCCATCAAAATCCTCCATGACTTTCTTTGCTTCCTCTTCCACCAAACATTTCAACAAAACGTGATCGGGATCTTTCCAATACAGCGCAGAATTTAGAATGCAAAACTTGGCAGTCTTCAACTTGAGTGTTCTCGCTTTATTTCTAGTCATGCCGGGCGGTGTTGACAGATTTTTTAGCACATATATTATATCTGAATACCATGGGGACAAAGCAAACATTTCAGATACCTGAATGGATGATATTTCCTCGTTCTCATCAGACATAGCAGCGATCAGATTTATGTCCAAGGCATGCAAGTTTGATTCGGCCATTAACTTCGCCAACCCCTGTCCTATGACTAGCTTTGTGGGCTTTATTTCCACATCATATTCCAGCAAGGCTGCAATCCATTTTCCTCTTCTTCCTTCCGGATCGGTCTGCACTAAAACATCTTTTACAGTAGGACCATAGGCCAAAATGTGAGAATGTAGGATATATACCCGGAAATCCTTCAATGCCTTCACCAATGCCAGGGCTTGCTTCTCAATGATGTTGTACTTTAAAGCTGCATCTCTTATAGCCCTACTGAAGAATGCAATGGGTCTTTCATGATCATCTCTTTTTTGCAATAATACTGCTGCCATAGTGTGCTCCGAAGCAAATGAAAACAGTATGAAATCCTGAGTGTAGTCCGGGCTGACTAGAACAGGAGCTGAAGAAAGGGCCAATTTGACCAAATTGAAATATTTTACAGCCTCCTCTGTCCATTTCACTTGGCTGTCCTTCTTGAGCATGTTGGTCATCTCTCTTAAGTGTTCAGCAAGATTAGGCACAAAGCGACGCAGAAAATTCATCTTACCATTGAACGATTGTATCTCTTTTTTATTCCGGGGCAGATCAATTTGCTGAATTGCTTGCACACGTGCTGGGTCAATACGAATGCCATCCTTTGAAATAATGTGCCCGAGCAATTTTCCTTCCTCCATGGCGAATAAGCTCTTCTTCAGATTCAACGATAAACCATATTTTCTGCACTTTTGAAAGACAATTTTTAGATGGTGCATGTGTTCTTCATCAGATTTGGAAAACATTGTCAAATCATCCAGGTACACCACCAAAAACACATCCTTCTCATTCGCAAAAGCCAAGTCCATTGCACGCTGAAATGTGGCACCTGCATTCTTTAAACTGAAAGGAATTTTGGCATAATGAAAGGTTCCCCATGGAGTGGTGAATGCTGTCTTGTCTCGGTCATCCTCATGGACAAAAATTTGGTTATATCCGGAATAACCATCAAGTAGTGACATACGAGATGCCCCCACTACTCGCTGAAGTATATGGTCCATTTTGGGCAGTGGATAGTTGTCCTTCAATGAGACTTTATTGAGATTTCTGAAATCAATGAACAAGCGGATCTCACCTGTCTTCTTTTGTACAAGCACTAAGTTAGAGATCCAATCTGAAAATCTGATGGGCACAATGATACCTGACTTGTACAACCTGTTTACCTCCTTTTCAATAGATGGCAGCAACTTTGGATTTATCCTTCTCAACTTCTGTCTAAATGGTTTTTGATTGGGCTTGATGGATATCGTGTGCTGAATAATATTGGTATCATAGGTCTTTCAATCAGAATAGTCCCAAGCAAACACATCAGCAAATGAAGCCATCAAACTGATGTATTTGTCCTTGATCTTTGGCGGCAATGATTGAGACAATTTTACCAACTTAGGATTGGCAGTTGTTCCGATGTTGACCTCTTCTACACCCTTCTCTGTTGGCTGCAATGTTGGCTTGCAGGCTACATCATCCTGATCAAAAAGTTCTTCTAGAGGTATCAAGCCTTTAGGAATAATGTTATTCTTCAGCTGCAACACGTCCATTTCATTGATCTGCATGTCATCTGTACCATTCCCTTTACCATCGTCATTTTCTACATCAATTGAGGTTTCTTTGAACTTGCCTTTGTTTTGCAGAAAATCCTTAATCTCCTCATCATCTTGAAACACTTGCCAATATCTCTGATTGTCTGGAATGGTTGGATGATGCTTGACATGGATTTCAAATTTATTGCTGGAGTTCATGGGGATCTTCAAACTACTTGCTGCCTTGGCAAGAGCATCAGCAATACTATTTTGTATACGAGGCACACATGTCAAGGTGTATTTTGAAAATAATTTTAAGATGTCTAAAACTGCATTACGGTAGGCCCGCATCCTAGGATGCTTTGCTTGATACTCACCTCTGACCTTCTTTATTACCAATTCGGAGTTGCCATATATCGAAATCCTTTTAGCATTTATCTTTCTAAGAATCTTCAGGCCAGCAATCAGAGCTTCATACTCAGCCTCATTGTTTGAACACTCAAAGGCCAACTTGTAAGAGCAAACCCTCACGCTGCTAGGCACTTTGTTTGGGGCGGAGAAAGGACTGCGTACCCAAATTCCAATTCCAGCGCCATCATTTCCTACTGCTCCATCAAAATACATGGTCCACAAGTCTTCCTCCTCCTCTTGTAAGTGCTGGAAATCTGTTTTCCATGCCTTGCCTGCTTGCTGTCCATTGCTTTCAACTGATTTCCCAACATTTTTATGCTTTTCTTGTCCTTCAATATTCAAAATTTCTCTGAAATTTTCTGTTATTTCCGGAATATAATCTGCTTCTACTATCTGACTATCTATATCATTTAAACTATATGAAAACAAAACAAAAGACTCTAAATCTGTATGTACATAGTTAATTGGATGATTTATAGGTTTCTCCTTGCTTGGGATCATATATTTCATTTTTTGTTCCCGATATAATTTCCTCATTTGTCCAAACACTGGGATCGTTGCATAGGAGAAATCCAGCTATAGTGTCCCTTTCAATTTCGCTACCCAAGACCTAGAAAGAAGCATGCCAAACCTTGGATGAATATCTGCTACCACCACATCCATCAAAACATTTTTCATGGGAAGCTGATCCAAACTCACAACCAAGTCTTTGATGAGTCCTATACATCTCACTCTACTGGAATCAAATGAATAGAGATCGTGGTACTGTTAGGTGATGTCCAAACTGAGCTTATCCATGATAGCCTTGGGCATGAGATTGTGAGAGGCTCCGGAATCGAACATGGCATTATGTAACACAAAATCATGCAATCTTAAACTGATATAAAAGGGTGGCACATCGCTGTCAGGAGACTCACCATTCGATGCTGGTCCAAAAATAATTTCAGGTTGATCATCTTCCACATTTACCATGTCGGACACTGGGTCCAAATTCAACATCTTAGATATTTGTCCTCTATAACTGTTGTTCTTCATTATTTCAGTCAAGAGGATGGATACCTTTAACTTAGAAATATCATTCTCTAAGTTAAAAGCGGGACTCTTTTCTACCTCTTTGACTGGGATTTCTTTCCTTTCCTTTTCTTTTGATGCGGCTTGCTGATGTGATTGTTCTGCTGATGTTGATTTACTGCTCTCCGGACCAACCGCCTCTTTTCCTTTTCTTTGTGTAGCTGATGAATCATTCTTTGCTGTTTCAACCTCCTTCTTTTTCTGAATTGGTTTGGCCATCACATCTCTGTTTCTAATTGAATATCAATGCTGCTGTGCGAACAGAGCATTCATATACCCCCTTTGATACTCCTCTGATTCTTCTTCTAAAACAGTGTCACTAGCTAGAATGAAATCCATGTCTTTGTGTGCAGCTGAACTCACCACACACTCTTCTTCTTCGGTAATGTAAGTAGGCAGCTCATCCGGAGTAAAGAGGTGGTTTTCTTCACCTATTACATTCTCGTCCTCATATGACTCTGGTCCATGCAAAAAAATTTGCTGCAAAGGTGTTTGTACCGGCTGTTGTGCTGTTTGCTCTTGGGCTTGCTGATCTCTCTGTCTTATTCTATATTGTGGCTGCTGCTGGCCACGGAAGTTAGGATTTATAACTTGTGGCTCAGGCTTGTCGAGCTTCACCCTTTCAAGCATCTGTTCTACCTTTTTGAGTAATTGATCCATTGAAGAAGACTCTTCCTTAACAATGACTTTCTTTTTTTCTTTCGCTCCAGCTCTCTTGGACAGCAGATTCGCTTCAACGCTGACCGCAATTTTCTGCATGTCTTCCATTGTGGCCGGTTCTCTCTCTCTTAATTGGTAGGCCATGTTAGCATCAAAACCATCCGGAAATTTAGCCAGTCCCACAGGTGGCTTTAGATGATCTGGAATCTCGTTATAAACTGTATTGAATCTAACACAATAATCTTGGACCGACTCACTAGCGTTTCGTTTGATTTGTTGATATTCAGCCAGAATTTGAAGGGGATTCTGTTTCACTTCCCATCGATTTAAAAATTGTCTTTGTAGTTCAGCCAAGGTAGTGATACTTGCTGCCGACAAACCTCTGAACCATTTCCTCACATCACCTGAAAATGTTTGTACAAAGAGTCTCATTGCCACGTTCTCCGCATTGATGTCATGGAGTTCGTAGAAGTCTGCCATTTTTTCCACATGTTGCTGAGCAGTAATGCTGTTAGGAGTGCCATCAAAAAATGGGATTTTACTTTGATAATCCGCTGGCATATCATCTAGAACTTGGGGCAGAACAAGGGGTGCGAAATAGGCAGCCATCATTCTCGATGGATTTGGCCTTGGAGGTGTTGGAGGAGTGTGCACAGTTTGTAAGGGGCTAGCAATTGGAGTTTGGGGCTGTGTTGCAATATAATTATCAATTAACCGATTAGCTCTTTCTGTTTCAAGGTCTACAAGAAATTGAGGATTGGGGATAGTATAGTCAACAGCCCTTTCGGACTTGGACTCAAACAATGATATTTCAAACCGTTCGTCAAACTCAAGCTCTTCAAGATACTCAAAAATATCAGGACATGAATGAGACTTGAACACGGGAGTTATGGTGCTTTCTTGACGAAGGAGTCTCAGAATCAAATTGGGGTTTTCGTAGATATGAGGAGGATCTGGGTCTGGATTGGCTCTGGTATATCGTCTCGAAGCCAGCGTGCTATTGAGAAAAATCACAGGACACAACCAACTTACTCAGCCTTTCCAATCCTAAGCTCATCATCCAGAAGCTTAGAATTATTATGAAACAAGGGGATTTGATTTCAGTTTTGTCCCCAGTATGGTTGCCACTATGTTAGCACCTAAATCTTCCCTAGGCTGAAGGAAGGCAAAATTCAGGGTAACCACAAACCACGCTCAGTCTGGTAGCTAGCCCTACCAGAATAGGAGAGGGCTCTCTCTGAGTCACGCTCAGTGAATAGATAAGCAAAAAACGGTCTGAGATGACTTACAATGAAATATTGATCTTAGGCTAGTAAGTGTGTTATGAAACCAGCTCAAGAAAAAGATAGAAAAGATAGATCAACGCCTTAGAATTCAACCTCTTCGAGGGGGAAACCTCCTTTACATTACATAAATGGACAATTCTTGGATGATACAAATGAAAAGACCTCCTTTCTATATATAGGAGTCTAAGGGGTCATAACATAATCAGAGCTGACATAACAATAATAATGTAAGGACACAATAATAACAATAGTGGGATTCTATGGGGCACAATAGTAACAATATGGGCACTACATGGGTACATAAATATAATAAGTGGGTTGTATTAATAACAATAAGGGGTTACACTAGTAGTATAGGGGCCTAACATGCCCCTCTCCTTCAAAAAGCATTGTCCTCAACGCTTGAGTAGTTCTTGATGCTTCTGTATAAAATTCTTGTCCTCCCATGTGGAATCTTCAGCGGGTAAGTTCTTCCACTTGATGAGATACTCTGAAGTTGATCGATTTCGTAGCTGTCGGGTTCTTGTTTCTGTGATTGCTCCAGGTTCCAATATGATTTTTCCTTCCTCTTCAATTTCTAGCAATATTGTTTGAATTGGGATCTTTTGAAACTTTTGAATAAGTGGCCATACTTCTTCGTCCTTCTTCCATTCATCCCTTGCTTCGTTTATCCAATCTGGTTGGATAATAGAAATAGCACAAAACAATGCTTCCACATCCTCATCCTTGAAGAGTCTTCCCATTCAGTAAGGTCGCGATTTTTTAAGTGCATGTAGTATTGCGAACATTTCCTTCTCATAAATATCTTGCTTGAGATGTAGCAGTAAAAATACCCAATCACCTACATCAAAACATTTTTCACTACGATGTTGATCTACCTGTTGTTTCATTTGATTTTGCACCAAAGTGGCGTTATCCTTTAAAAGTTGGAGAACTTGTTGTTGATGCTCGATGTGATCTTTCACTGCTTGAACCTTTTTCTTCTTGATATGTCATTCTATATCTAGAGTTTGAGGAGTGGTAATTTCTTCCATTCCTTTACAAGATATGGTCGGATTCATTTCTTGATGCTCAATGTGATCTTTCACTTCTTGAACATTTTTCTTCTTGATATGTCCTTCTATCTTGATAGTTTGAGGAGTGGTAATTTCGACCAATGAATTACAAGATATGGTTGGATTCATTTCTTCTTTCTTGATGTGATCTTTCACTTCTTGCACCTTTTTCTTCTTGATATGTCCTTCTATCTTGAGAGTTTGAGGAGTGGTAATTCTTGCCAATGCTTTACAAGATATGGTCTGATTCATTTCTTCTTTCTCTGGGGTGGGGTCCTGGCGTATATCTTCTTATTTTGATGTTTCTTGATCCTTTTCTTCCTCCTCTTCATATTCGATGTAAAATAATTTCTTCTCAGCACACTTATGGCCTTTAGTGCATTTTCTATCACAATTGTAACAAAGCCCTTTTTCTCTTTTTTCTTCCAATTGTTGTGGTGTAACCCTTGTAGGTTGTGGAAGGCTAGGAGAAACAACACTTCCATCTTTATTGTTGTGAGGGGTATGCTTCCTGGTTTCCATAATTTTTCTTTCCACTATGTCACAAAGCCCTTTTACTCTTTCCAATTGTTGTGGTGTTTCTCTTTGTATCCTCATAATGTGCTATAATTTCCTCTGTGAAAACTGACCATGTAACAAGTTGTTTACGAGAACAAAGCCCTTCATACCATAAATGTCGATCTGGTTCTAAATATGAAGATGCAATACATACCTTTTGTAACAGTGGTACACCATGTAGATCAAAATATTTCTCTATCTAAAGTATCCAATTTATCGAATCCTTGCCATCAAACTTCCTCATCTTGCTTTTTCTTGATTTTAGGAGCTCTAACTTGAAACGACTGTAACTCTATACTTTCAGATCTTTAAGTTCTAAATTGCAACCTGTAGTAGCCCTCTGTGTCCTCTTTCCAATGCAACCAGTCTGATCCAAATTGGATTCACCAAGAAAGAGTTATGCACAATCTCCCAAGATGACCTGATTTTAGACCTTTCCAGAAGAGCGAACTTGTATGAAGTGCCACGTGTCACTGTTTCAACCTTTGGCTCTGAAAAATATCTACAAGAAACTAAATTTCGTCCTCTTTCTGTACCTTCTTACGAAATTTCAATCCGATTCACAGAGAGAAATTTATGACGATTTTCCCCAGGTCACCTGTTTGGAATGTAATTCAGGAGTTTGCAAAAATACCAACTTCCTCAGATCATATCTCCGCAAATATAGCGCGGAAATCTCTGAAATTCAGACCCAAGATTTAGTGCGATTTCTTATCAAATGGGTTTTTTTGCAACTTCTGAAACGTTGCAAAAAAAAAGTTATAGCGAAAATGCCACGATGACTTGTTTGGAGCAGTGAAACCCTAGAATCCAAAGCTCTGATACCAAATGTTATGAAACCAGCTCAAGAAAAAGATAGAAAAGATAGATCAACGCCTTAGAATTCAGCCTTTCGAGGGGGAAACCTCCTTTACATTACATAAATGAACAATTCTTGGATGATACAAATGAAAAGACCTCCTTTCTATATATAGGAGTCTGAGGGGTCATAACATAATCAGAGCCGACATAACAATAATAATGTAAGGGCACAATAATAACAATAGTGGGCTTCTATGGGGCACAACAGTAACAATATGGGCACTACATGGGTACATAAATATAATAAGTGGGTTGTACTAATAACAATAAGGGGTTACACTAGTAGTATAGGGGCCTAACAAAGTGAATATGGATACAAGAAACAATTTTTATGAATGATCGAGCTTCTGGGATGGTATGGGACCAACGGTCAGCAAAGAACAGAGAATTTAATACAAAGGCACAGATTACTTCGTGAGGCAAGGCAGGCGGAAAGTGTAGCAATTTAGTTTTGAATAACGCAGAATGGAGAGATTGCTGAGGAGTGTGAAAAGGGCATAGGAACTTGAATCCTTTTCAACAGAAGAAGAACACTGAACATGAAATTTTCCCACAGGCAGAGCAATAAGATTGAATTCTACCTAATCTCACTCAGAAAATTTCACTGGAAATGAACATGAATTGAATTATGAAACATAACGAAATAAATATGAAAACATAAGAGACACATTTACTACACTCACAACCACAAGAATCTCATGAAACAGAGCCGCTGCCTTTCATTAATTCTATGTCAAAAATATACAGTGAAGAAACAAAGTTTCTTTCCCACAGTCTCCCAGAAGTTACAATCCAACCAACCCTTTGCAAATAGCTTGCATACAATATATATATAATGTGTAAGGAAGAGAAAGAACGCCCAAGGGTTGGGGAGTTACTTGAATCATTACAAAATGGAGATGAAGATCCAACCATTAGCTACAGGTGCAGCGCTACAAACATGACATTTGGCTTGGGTGACCGTTTGCCTTCCTTCGCCACTTGAATAGAATCCAATCTGGAGAAAAATACTTTAAATGCCACCTTTGGTGCCAAAAAAATGAAGTGTAGATGAGCGGGCCCACTTGGAGAAGTCGTGAACCGAAATTTCGCGAAACAGAAGCAAATTTGGCATTTTTTCCTCTGTGCGCCGCGCCATTTTCTCAGTGCACTGTGCTACTTTGGGGCCTATTTTGGGGCACTTGCAGGTGTCCAAAATATGCCCAAGTGGACTTGTTGGAAAGCCTGTCTTTTCTACTTTCTAACCCCACTGGAATTTCTGAATTTGGTGCTCATTTGCCCCTCCAAATCTCCATTTTCCCAAGACTGCTTCCTCTGTGTCAAAAAAGGGGTAGAGAGGCCATTTTTGGGTGTTTTTTGACCTTTTGGAGACTCATATCTTGCCAAAATTTCTTTTTCGGGCACCAGTAGTCGTGATTTTCCATGCTGAATCCAAAAATGCAAACCATTCCTCATTTGGAGCTCTAGATTTTTAGCGGCGTGCCGTTGGGAGAAAAACCCCGTGTTTTGCCCAAAAATTTGTCATGTGACCAAAAATTCCCCAAATTCCATGAAATTTGGGTTGGAGGTTCTTGATGGAGTGCTATGATGTGCCAAGGAAGCCTCAGCCAAGATTCGAAGCCAATCTTGCTCTTTCGCCTCTTTTGCCTCTCTTGTTGCTTTCCTCAATTTCGCCTTCAAGCTCCTTATCCCGGCCCTTGCACTCATATTTCGTGTTCTGTAATGATAAGCCATGTGTCTCAGCAAGGCAAGGTCCTGATTGGTCTTGTCCAGCAGCCTCTCCAAGTGCATGTTCACGCTCTCAAGATGGGCCTCCCGATCCTCATTTATTTCTTGCTCCAATGATGTGAGCTCAACGCTTCTCCTTTGAGCAGCTTGGCGATGCTCACGAATGTTTTGCAGCTCCATAATCACCCGCTAGTCCTCAAGCTGCTTGTTTCTTTGCTCCAGGTACTTCATGTTCAACTTGGCCCTCTCCAAGTCAAGGGATAAGGCCTCAATTACTGATTGTTGCTCCTAGATGATCTCTGTAAGCTCTGCGTTTGTTGGTTCTGTATCTGTCTCATCATCATTGAGGAGAACGAATTCGGTCTCTCGTTCACCTGATGGCCCTTCCTCCTGCACTGGCTCCTTACCTTTGCCCTGCTCATGTGATGCCGATGTCGGAAGTGAGGCCCCTTCCACCCCGGGTGGAGATAACACTCGCTTTGCTGCTGCAAACAAAGGTCTATTGCCTTTCTGATAGGTGATGTATACTGGCATAGTAGCAGTCTCATGTCACTCATACTGATGAGATGGGCCACCTATCTCATGCTCTGCCTCTGATACTACCTGTGGAGTGTTGAAGAAGTCACGGGAGATGAAGTCCTCCCAAGCAATACCCTGCAATCCCAACTGATGGTCCACCAAAATCCGGATAAGAGCAAAGTGATAAACACTGTTGAGCTGCTATCGAGGGGTCTTGTGTTGCATGAAAATTTTCATCCTCTCTATGTTCCCGCAAATGAAAAATGGGAGGTTCATCATCCGCACCCTAGTAAAGTGCATGAGCAACCTGATGTGATAGGCATAAAGGCGAGAAAACCTCCCCTCACAACTGAAGTACTTCATGATCAATTTCATGAGCGGAGCATACTCATCTCTCAAAAATCTGAATGGGAAAACTCTTGTGAGTTGACTCAAACAACTGGCCTTAATGTAAGGCTCATAATGATGCCTCTCCACCTTCTTCTTCTTATGCCACTGTTCTCCAATGTTTGGTATGCCTGTTGCCACTGATACGGTTTCGGGTGTCAATGTGAAAGTGACCCCAGCCAAGATAGACTGACCTCCATGTAGGTGAAGTGCAAAAAGACGAGCCAACTCATGATGAACTCTGACATTTGCCACCCTTTGACAAAATTCAAGACATGCTAAATGCTGGAAACATGACATAGCAAGAGGGCATGCTTGCAACTCGGTGAGGGTGTTTGGCTCATCTCTAACATGTTTTCCACTCTGGTGATGTCTCCTGGGGGCCTGTTCTCCTGAAGCTGTATCACTGTGGGTTTCCTCCTCATACTCTGATGAAACCTCGAATGCCATGACTGCTGTTTATAAACTGAATTTAGGCTGCCCCTTTGATGATGGTGAAAGCAAGGTTGTTTTGATAATCTACCACCAAGGGGACAATGAAACAAGGGAATATTAGGAGGGGAATAATATAATGGGAACAGGGGTTATAGGGAGAATTTTTTTTAGGGACATGTAGGGGGTTTGGGTATTTTGATAGGGTAGGGTTTGGGTTTTTGGCAAGGTAGGGTTTGGGATGTTATGTTGACCAAATAGTGGAGGGATAGGTGAGAGGGTTTGGTAGTAATTTAGGGCAGGGATATTAGGAAAAATGAGAAAGGGAGGATAGGAAAAATGGTAGGTGAGGGGAAAATGATGGGTGGAATGGAACCTTGGCACTAACAACCCACTTTAGCAACCCTAGCCATCATGGTTTTTTGGTGATTTCTTATGGTTGATTTTATTGAATTTGGTTGCATTCAAACATCACTATAAACTACCATATCATTATAAAACTTGATGAACCAATGATGTCAAAGAGCCTACCTCTTAATTTGATGGGCTTCACAAAAATTTGGAGGTGATTTGGCCTTGTTTCGGCCCTTGGTCTGTGTGCGTTGCCCGCAAAACCCAGTGCGGCGCATCTGTGGAAAATTTGAACTGCGGGCAAGCTCTGTGTGCGCCGCGCCCCTGAGTATATGCGCCGCGCTCCTTCACACTACCTCCAACTCCCTCAAACACTCACGGTGCACACTCACACCCTTTGCAACGTTTCTTCAAGTCTTGGATTAGCACAATGCCTTTGATTTTGATGGAAACTTGTATATATAGCCTTGGAAGTGATGGGTTAAATTTTTGCTTCCTTGAAAACCAATTTTTCTAATGTTATGTTTTGACACTTTTTCACTGACTTTAGAACACACTGATTTTCACTTTCCCTTTGAAATTTTAGCTCAAACGATGAAATTTTCGGCACTCTTTGCAGGGATTGCACGAAATAGCATCTGGTCACGGGAACCATGACTGCACCTGAAGAAATCAACTATTGACTCTTTTTGAAAATTTTGTCACAAATGACACTATTTGATTTTTCTTCAAAACAGAGTTTTGAAGAATAGTCGAAGTCTATCAATATGATGGTGAAACTCTGCGGATCATTACTTTGCAAGAGCATCCCTCTGGCCTGCATGGCTTTACTGGACATATTAAAGACCAAATTGGTCAATCCCTAGACCTAATAACCAAAAATGACTTTTTTCCATTAAAGGACCAGACCTTGACTGTTATGGACTTTTTGATTATTTGACACAAAGACATAAGCCAGTAGGAGCCAAACATGAGGGGAAATGACTAGCATGACTTTCTTCGTCAGATCATGGCATGCCCCTAGCGGAATGCAGCTGAATGAATGGAGTGGGACACCTAAACATGAAATGCATAAAGAGTTTTGATCTCTGACGGATTATTGACCAGACCGACTCTAACACATACATACCCTAGGAACCATTCTCTGAGCTTGGTATGTATAGGAGGAACTCCATAGATAAACAATGGATTGGGATGTTTTGGAGGCATAGTTCGTTAGTAGCTTTTCATTCAGAGGTGATGATGGTTGCATGACTGAGACACTCCATATGATGAAAAGGGTTCTGCTCACCCCAAGGCAGTTAGTTGAAGGTTGTCTTAACGAAAGTTCTCCACAATATCTATATGACATGAATTCTCCAGAATACGTGACTTGTGACAAGGTGGATGTAGAGCTAGAAGAGGATGGTTCAGACGGATTGAGACACTTGACCTTCGAGGAAACAAAAGGAGAGAGAGACATCCAGGAGATTCCCTCAAGAGAAGGTGCTAAGCTTCTACCGATGAAACTCTGAAAACAAAATGTTGGGATGGAGGATAAACCCAAAATGGCATCTGTAGGGGATTATTGGGATGAACAGATCACGAGAGAAATTTTTGACCTATTACAGGAGTATCAGAACTTGTTTCCAGCTTCAGTAGCAGAGCTCAAGGGGATTAAAGGATACATAGGGGAGATGAAGATTGTTCTAAGGCCGGATGCCCATCCGGTAAAGCACAGACCATATAGATTTAACCCAAGGGTGAAGGAGAAGGTTAAGAAGGAAATCAACAAAATGTTGGAAGCAGGGATCATATTTCTGTTAGATGAAGCAGAGTGGATAATCCAATAGTCATACAAAAAAGGAAGGGTGTGATCAAAATTAGAGTATATGTTGATTACAAAAGTCTCAACAATGCATGTGTGCATGATCCATTCCTGACACCCTTCAATGATGACGTCCTAGACAATGTTGTGGGTAATGAAGCATATCCGTTTATAGACAGATTCTCGAGCTACCATCAAGTTCAAATAGACGAGGAGGATAAAAGGAAAACAACGTTCACTACCGAATGGGGGTCATATGCATACAACATAATGCCCTCTGGATTGAAGAATGCACCAACGATCTTCTCAAGAATTGTCATTCCTGCATTCCGAGACTACATTCACAAATTTATGGAGGTATACATGGATGAATGGACAATATATAGCCTGCTAAAGAAACACACCAACTTACTAAGGGTTATGTTTGAAAGGTGCCGACAACTGCAAATTTCTTTAAACCTTAAGAAGTGTATTTTCACGGTCCCATTTGGAACATTGTTAGGCCATATCGTTTGCAAGGATGGAGTATGCGTAGACCCAGTGAAGGTTGCGTCAATTGTCAACATGGGGCCAACGTGCAATGTAAATCAACTAAGGTAAACCCTAGGCCATATGGGCTATTACCGGAGTTTCATCAAGAATTATGCATCAATCACAACCTCGATGGAAAAATTACTGAAGAGGACAAAAGAGTTCATTTGGACTAAGGACTATCAAACAACACTAAATATATTGAAAGAAAAACTGGTAAGCGTCCCGATCCTTATCTATCAAGATTGGAATAAAATGTTTCATGTACACATTTATGCGTAAGGGATAGTGCTAGGAGCGGTCTTAGCGCAACTAGGGGAGAGAAATATGGACCACCCAGCGTATTACACTAGCAGAAAGCTGCCAACTACGGAAAGGAATCATTCAACGACCGAGAGGGAGGCGTTGGCCATGGTTTATTCTCTTCAAAAGTTGAGGCATTGCTTATTGGGGGCGCCATTAAAAAACTTCACAGACCATTATGCATTGAAATGCTTAGTAAACAAACCAGTACTAGAAGGTAGAATATGCCGATGGTTGTGGTTGTTCCAGGAATTTACTTTCAAGGTGGTCATAAAACCTGGCAGACTGAATGTGGGGCCAGACCACTTATCACGATTGGAGACAGGAGAGAATGAGGGAGTGTTGGATGATCGGTTGCCCGATGCCGACTTATTCAGAATAGAAGCAATCCCGGATCACCTAGAACATATTGCCACATTATTAACAACATACCATTTCCCAAAAGGATATACAATAGCACAAAAGCGACACCTAATAGTAAGGGAAACAGACTGCCAACTGATCGCAGGACACCTCTACAAAATGGGCCTAGATCAAGTGTTGAGGCAGTGCATCCTTCAACATGAAAGGGGAGAGGTATTATGGGAATGTCATGCGGGAGTAGCTGGGGGCCATGTAGGGGGTAAAGCCATCACAAGGAAGATACTGCATGCAGGGCTATGGTGGTCGACCATTCATAAAGATTCTAAAGAATATGCTAAGTGTTGTGATGTTTATCAGTGGGTTGGAAAACCTTCCCGACAGGATGAGATGCCTCTAAATCTTGTTCACACAGTGCAAATCTTTGAGAAATGGGCAATAGATTTCTTTGGACCTATTACACCACTGGCAAGGAATTCATGTGAAAAATACATCATAACCGCAATAGAATACCTCACTAGGTGGGTAGAAGCAACACCCTTCAAGGAGTGTACAACGGATATAGCAGCAAGGTTTATTTTCTGAAGAATTTGATGATTCAACATAACAAAAGTAGTCCATATCATCCACAAGCCAACGACACTGTTGAGGCATTCAACAAAATCTTGGAGAAAGTTCTAACATAGATTATATCAGCCAACAGGGATGAATTGGATGAAAGAATACCAACAACTCTATGGGCATACCGAACAATAGTGAAGAGACTCCATAAACAGACTCTGTTTCAGCTAGTATACGGAAGGGAAGCAGTGGTGCCAGTAGAGTTCATTATACCAAGAATGTTCATATATGAAGCAACGAGAATGACAAACAACATGTCTTGGGAGATGGACTCAGTTAGCTAATGGAACTTGACGAATCTAGATTCTTGGTCGAGTTTCATCAATCAGTGGAGCAGAGAAGGCAGAAGCTTGGGACGATAGGCATATTAGGAAGAAGACATTCAAAGTTGGGGATCGGGTACTACTATATGACAACAAATTCCAGAAATTCCCAGGGAAACTACAGATGCACTAGCTAGGCCCGTTTATAGTTACAGAAATCAGAGATTTTGGAGCAGTAAGATTGGCGCAACTGGATGGAATCATGCTACACTGATGGGTAAATGGCACACACCTAAAGCCCTTCCACAATTCATCAGCCACAAATTCAAACTAAAGAGGGTCTCGGAAACGAGCTCGCAAGTAGGTAGGAGGTAACAAGAGTTAGTTAGTCATGTTAAGAAGCTAGTTAGAGTCTTGCTTTTTATCATAAAAATTAGTGAAATGTTAATAAGGTTGCGAAAATAATATCATCATGCCGCAACCCATTTGTGGTCGGGGGGGAAGTAGAGTTAGCAGCCACACATGAAATCACAGTCCGCAAGTTACACGTAGGCAGGCGCTTTTTCCAGTCTTTATGGTCACACGTTGTACCCATCCTTTCCGCCATACCAGTAGTCATTTCCATAATAAGTAACTAATAATGCAACTATCAAAGTAGGAGCCGCAAAATCTTTTCCCATTAAGCACAAGTTTAGTTAATAAATAACCCCATCACAGAAAAATTAATACGTCATGCAGCCCACTTTGTCCTTTCCAAGTCGACGTCACGGTTGTCAGGTCCAGGTTAGGCTAGAATACCTGGGGAAAGTTGCCAGAGTAATTAGTTGCTAAGGTCCGGTTAGGAAACATCACGTCAAGCCCGACTACTTAACTCGTAGGATAATGAAGGAAATTATAGATTTTCATTTGTAGATAGAAGAAGAATTCCAAGCCCGCTCTGAAGAACAGTTGCAGAAACGTAGAAGCGAGAAACCTCAGATAACAATTGTGTACTAGAGACGAAGGGAATTGTCTCAGTTCCACAAGATTCGTTAGATGAGAGAATTGAGTTGGTTAAAAATTTGTATGGCAAATATGATAAGGCGATTCTAATTGAAAATGACCTTACGAATTGCTTCTAGTTCCCAACTATGAAGAGGGAGGTTTACACAGAGAAAATCCAGAAGGACGATGGCACCAAGACTTCCAGAGTCAAGGAGGCCTTCAAAGGATTACAGAGGTTGACCTTACTCAATTTGAGAAGCCTACCTATTTTCGGCACTCAATTCGCCGCAATGCAATGTACCAAACTCCTGGCAAGCAGAATGCATGGGGGATCATTGTGGCTTGACAAAGAGTACCCCATTCATGTAGACAATATTCATCGTCTAATAGGGTTATCATCAATAGGGAACGTAGTCAGCACAACATTCCAGGCAGGTGCTAAAAGAGCCAAGAAGCAGAGCGAAGATAACTACTATGCAAGATATGGGACTGAACAGGGTGGAAGAGGAGAAAAGATGGATATGATAAACAAAGTCGACATCAGATTTTCCTGCTACATCATAGCAGGAAAAACCATGAGGCACTTCTTGAGGAATAAATGCACACTAGACACAATTTTGGTTGTGGAACATTGCTGCCAAGGAGAGATACTTAACTGGTCTGCTTTCATTCTTAATGAAATTTTTGAAGCATGTGAAGATGTGTATAGGCGGAGTACCAATTTTTTGTTTGGGTACATCCTAATGTCTTTGGCAATGTGGAAATGGAGGCCACCGAGAGAGAGGGAAATGATGTCCATTGGCGAAGGCCAACCGATAGCACTCTGTTATGAACCATGGAGAGTGTCGGGGGATCCCAACACGAAAGAGATAAATGAAACGACTTTCCGGGATTAGTATGAACTGATGCTAACGACAGTCAGGTCAACACAGAGGATACCTAAGACTCTGCTGGATGAATTTTCAGAAGAAATCTGGTTCAGAGCCTCACACACACACACCTATCTTAGACCAAGGTGCGTCCACCCAGAGACATTTAAGATGAGGCTACAGAGATTCGTTTTTATTGCAACAATACTACACACCGAGGTTGGATCATGGCCGGGGGTGGCTTGTGAAATTATTGATGGGAAGTACAACTATTTGATTGGGGCCTTTAAGAAACAGGCACAAGGGGAAGATGCAGTAGAAAGATACCAACTGAAGATGTCCTCCACCTAATGGTGCTTTAGATAGAGGAGAGAATGTTTGCGCTGAGGCAAACAATAGAAAGATTTGAAGGACAATTATATGAGAGTAATCAACCCTTGCAATTTTAAGGTTCCACTATGTTTTCACCCATCATCACAACCCCACTAGCCATGAAACTCCCAATTGGAGTAGCCCACACTCCATCTCATCCAACAGTCCCGAAGCCAAAGAAGAAAAGAGTTGTTCGCAGTCCGGCCGTTAAAAGGACGAAAACTACTCCACCACCTCCCATTGTCAATGTTACTGATGAGGTCGAGCTATCAGTTTCCTAATCCCCCATAATCAAAGAAATTCCTCCTACCACCTCCACCACCTTACATCAGTCGCGGGAATCCTCCCCACACACAGCCTCCACCTCTGCGACCCTATCAGAAACCCTCCTGTCTGCTCGACGACGGACAACTGCGGAAACGGAAGTTGAGTCAGAAGGATAAGATAAAGGCACCACTTCTACCAACAGTACACAACCAACATCACTCGCATCAATATTGCTTGGGTTGGACCCACCATAAGGTGGAAACCTAGACATTGTTTCGCAAGGAAAAAGGGTTGAACTGTACAGACCACTTTTCCTTATAAATATCACAGTGGTCTCGAACACTAGCATTGTTCCACCCACTCCATAGTTCACCCCACAGTCATATCAAGCTCATTCACCCGCCTGCCACTCCAAAAAATCCATAGCCAGTGGCTTACCCATACAACAACATTTCCCAGAGCCCAACACAATGCAAGTCGACACACTACAACACTAGTTGTCAGCACAACTATTTACATTCATAAACAAGCAGCACACATGGCCAAAAAAATCCATGAGGATCTGGCCAAGGAGCATGAGCAGTAGACAAAGTAACTGCAGGAGGTGACAGAAGAGCGAGATCACCTAAGACGGGAAAACACAAATTTACAAGCCCAGGTTGACCAGGTCACGCAGAGATCCTGATCTTTATGGAAAATGATCATGGATGCAAACACGGAGGCGCCAATCTAAATCACAGCTTGCACACTGGTAAGCTATTGTGACCACATCCAAGTGGCATGCTCAAATCTAGTAGCCACTAATGCCGACATGAAAAAGAAACTAGAGACGATAAGATCAGCATTGCTGGACCCAGTTGAGATATACACGAGGATTGTTGAGGGAAAAATCACTGAAGTGGAAGCAAAGAGGCAAGCACTAGCTGATGCCCTCATGGACAGCTACGCCCTGATGAATAGAGTCCATGATTGGTCAGGAAGCCTGGCACTGAAAAATCACTTGGTATACCCCATGAGAGAGCGGATACAAGCATTATTCGCCAGCACAAAGGACTACACTGACTCTGCCCACCTACAAAAAATCATTGACTAGATCGACGCAATCAAGGCCCAAGTCGATCAAATTGAGGAAGAGTCAACAAAAACGAAGAAAGTGATTAGAGACTTGCACTCACCAGTCCATACACAGGTTCTAACTCTAAAGGAGGTCTGTGACACAAGAGGAAGACAATGGGGCAACCTACAAAGCCAACAGCCAACAGAGTTAACGTGTAATTTAGTTGATTACTTCACTCAACACACTGACACAATCCTTTCCGGATGGGAAGCTGCCAATGAAAGGTACAGAGAATTCAGGCAGCAAACCACGACAGATGTTTCGGAATTGGAGCCTTCATTTGAAATGGGGGAGCCTCAGAAGGAGGAAAGTGCAGTAGGAGTAGATACCACCCTGCAAGCGTTGGCCAAGGCAAAAGAAGCACCAGCCTAGCAGTCAACAGAACCAACACAAATGAAAGTGCAACCACTAACCGAAGAACCCATGGAGATACTAGCAGGGCCGGGTGAGGTCGAAATCAACTGACTTGGGGACGAGTCAAATAATTGTGTTCGGGGCTTTTTTGGACATTCATTTTGATTTTGCAAAGGTTTTGATTAGTTTGGCAGGCCAGAGAACAGGGAGGAAATGAGCGGCAACAACGGTTAGCTTGCGGGAAGGAAAGCTGGACCGCAAAGCAAGAACAAGTAATTGTGAAGGGTTGTGGAAAGGTGGCAGTGGAAGACAAAGGTAGCCGAGCAGACAAGAAGGAGGAGGGGCAGCCGAGGGGAAGAACAATCGAGCGGGAACTAGCAGTCCAAGCGGTAGGGAATATAAAAGGAGAAGGCCTGTAAGGAAGAGGGGTTGGTCAGTTAGTATGTTGAGGTTGGTGTTGCAGAGAAGATAGCTGGTTGCAGCAGACTGGTACCATAATGCAGAGGCTTAGCTGAGCAGGATCTTTGAGCTAGAGAATGAGCCCATGAGTCTGTAAATGGGTACTCATAAATACCTACGATAAATGTCGAGATATCTTGTAATGTTTTATTGTTGAATTAATATAAAGGAAAGGTTAGATTGGTTGCGTAGCATAATGTGTATGAGTGCATATGATGTGGTGACCCTTTTAAAATTTTGAAATGTCCTATAAGATTCATGCATGTAGTAGTTTCTGTATATTGGATGGTATATTGTTATCTTGACTATGTATGAAATGTTGTATATTTCCTATCGGTTGGTGCTTCCTTAACTCTGTGACGAATCCTTCTTATTTCTGGTCATGGCATAACTCGGGTGAGACTCCTTACCCCTTGGGTAAGGTGAAAATGTGGTGTTGTCCTTGATTACAACGAATCATTGTTGGCTCTCTGCACCTGAACCCAAGGTCTTTTCCCCTGATGACTCTTTCGTGCCAACAAGCACATAACCACTTGTAAATCTTTTGTAATCCATATCTTCAACCCAACCTGCATAAAAAAAAAAAAAAAAACCATTTGTCTCCAACACTTTATCCAATTCTAGTATTCCTTGGTAGCATACCATAACCAAGAATGTCATGGAAATATCTAAAAACCCTCTTTATTGTTGTCCAATGCTCCTTCCTTGGTTTTGACATATACCTATTCAATGCTACCACTGCATGCACAACATCGATCTAGTACAAATCATTACATACATAGAACTTCCAGCGAATTTGGAATATGGAGTACAAGACATGTCCTCTTCATCTTCTTGTGTCTAAGGATAATGATTTGTAGATAACTTTATATCTACCAGAATAGGCACCTTTATTGGTTTACATTCCTACATACTAAACCTCTATAATATTGCCTTGACATAATTCCTCTAACTAAACGGGAGTTTCTTGTTTACTCAATCTATTTTAATTTGCATGCCCAAATTAAATTCACAGCACCAAGATCCTTCAAGTCAAATGATGGGTGCTCAATTTGGAAACTTTTTGGCACCCATATGACACCTTTTTCCCTATCCTTTTTCCTGATTATACTGTGTTTCTTCACTTTCCACTCAAAAGGACATATACTTGACCAAGGTATGATTGTCAGCTCAATATGCCATTTCTATGTGTATTCTTATTCATTATTGTGAAATTGTTATCTTTCCATATTGATTATAGTAGAGAGGGAATAAGAGCATATAGGAACTTTTCGATAGTTGTTACAACTCTTGTTGTTGCAACTATGGACGTGTTATAGTCATGAATTTAACTCACAGTCGATACTACAACTCCCATTTATGTCATCGTTGCAAGTCCTTCTCCAACCTATTGTTGCAACTCTTGCTTGTTTCCATGGTCGCAACTCCAAGACTATGCCCATTGTTGCAACTCTAGATCAATGATGCTACAACTCTGCTACTATTGTGTCAAATTTACCATGAAATGAGAAATCTGTTACCTCTAGATTAGTCAGGAGAGAGGAGGTATTGAGATATTAGCAAGGAGAAAGATAGATTTGTTGTAACTTCATTTCTATTATAATTTTAGGTTCCAATTTCTTCCTGAATGATGTGTTGAATATTCGTATTTACCTATATTCTTAACCTAGTGCTAGCCTAAGGAGGTAGGGCCCACTCCTTGGTTGGGTATTGTTGATATTAGTAGATAGTTTTAGCTCTACATTATCTCTTTAATTATGTTTTTACTTTGTAGTAATTCCATTAGTTTACGTTGTTGCAATTACCTTAGATTATAATATTATTCTATTACATGTTTCAATTCCATTTGATCTACTTTATCACGATTTTGTCATTTTTACTTTGCATCACAAATTTGTATTGATGTAATTGATAGTTTATATTTCATTGCATTTCAACATAACTGCAATTGCAACTCTATTACAAAATTACTCTATTGCTTCAGCAAGTCACCTTCTGGTTTATGTGTGATTTATTTTCTACAAAAGTGAATTTACTTTCCTGCAATTTAAATTACAAATGTGTCCTTTACATTTTTGAAAAGTGTGGATTGGATTGCGAGCTTGGTGTGAATTAGTTGGTGACTTGATTATGCATTATAAATATTTAAATATGACAATCACTTAGATTACTACAATTTCATTTAAAGGAACATAATTTTACTAAGTATATATTGTTATGCTCTTGACTTGTGAGAAGATATCAGAATACCAAATATGCAAAGAAAGATACCGAGAACACAAAACAATGAGAAATAACAACATGTATTTTATTATTCAAAAAGGAAAGCAATGTTCACTTGCCTCTTCAAGGGGGAAACCTCCAATAGAGCTGGGCTCGATTACAAAATAAGACACGATGCTCCTCAAGCGGAGTCTCTATCCTTTATATAGGATTCATACATGCAATACCATGGGTCAGTACCATGGTTCTTATTAATACCATCTATCTAATACCAAGGCCCATTTGCAACTAACTGTGGTCCCTTCTTTAAATGCGGGTCAACCACTTACAATTATTAATATGGGCTTTATTGACTCTTTAACTAACTATAACTATGACTTGACCCTATTACATAAATAAGGGGGTTAGGGTAGGATCCTAATATGCCCTCCCCCATAAAAATAGCCTTGTCCTCAAGGCTGAAGTTGTGGAAACTGCTAAAGAATAGTGGCTGGTTCCCAGATCGCATCTTTTGGAGAGGTGTATTTCCACGTGATGAGGACTTCCTTGATCGTGTGGCCGCGCAGGTGCCGTTCTCACTGTTGGAAATAATACTGAGAGGGGGGGCGGGGTGAATCAGTATTAGTCAAGTCAAGAATCTTTTTTTTTCATACTCAAATTTATATACGCTACTTCCATGTGGGCAACCCACGTGTACACGCAACTGTGTTTAAGGAAACAAGTGTATATCCAACAAACTAATGATTCATTTAATTCATCATATGTTGATATTTAGTCTGTGCATCAGTACTTTATTAAACATTAAACAGTGACCATATGCAGTTAATAATAAAGTGAACCATCACACATAAGCAACACACATGAACACCAAGATTTAAGGTGGAAACCCAATGTGGGTGAAAACCACCTGCTGCTGTCATCTCTATCTTCTTTTAATAATAAGAAAATATGTTTACAACATTGTACTAGTGCAGACTCATACCAGTACGTAGGCTTCTACCTGCAAAAGGTTACAACCTTCTCTCGTTCTCCAGCTTCTACTGGAAGGGAGCTACAACCCCCTAGCTCTTGTACTAGCCGATATGTTTACTAGCACGTAGGCGCCGACCTACAGAAGGCTACAACCTTCTTTCTTCCTCCAGGGACCACGTTTCATAAATTTTCATACTGGATACTCCTGGAACACAACACCATAATCTGAAGGCCACGTTTCATCCAATTTTCATACTAGACCCATCAACAACATTGAAGCTCAAAATCAATCACCACTGTAATACAACCATCAAATACATCTGCATCAACTAATCACTGAAACTCAATCATCACTTTCTGAATCAACCACAGCTGAATCAATCAATCCATGAATCTCTGACACAACTGAATCAAACACTTACTGAACCTCTGACACAACTGAATCAAGCATTCATTCAAACTTAATCAAATTCAATCAATCAGCTGGAACAAACAGATCACTGTAACCAGTACACAGATCTAAACCTAGAACACTGCATCATCATTTAGAACCAACTGTAACCTCAAAACCATGCATCAGAGTGTATATGCAACTTGGAAGAGCCGAACCAGCGTGTATATGCAACTTCAATAAAGCGAACCAGCGTATAGATCTGCAAATACTTACTTATAACTTCTTTGCACTTCTCGACTTCAGACATACCCAGAACATCACATATGAAGGATTATACATGTGTTAGCAACCGGATCTAGCACATCAAATCACATAATGATAAGTCATTATGATTCCATCATCACTAAGGCAAATTACTATCAATTTGAACACTGTTACTAGAATGCAGTCACTAGAACATAAAGAAAAACCCAGAACTCTGCATTAACAACAAGAATCAATTGGAACTTCAAACATCATAGTTCATAGGGTATACACTAATTCGATGTGTCGAACCTACATGTATACGCTCTTTTACCAAAGTCAACCAGCGTATACATCTGTAAATATTCATTCATAATTTTGCAGTCATTCCATACTTCAGTTATACCAGATCATAACATTTACAGAGTAATACATGCGTCAGTGTTCAGATCTAGATTATACATGATCAAACCTTATAAAGATAGTTCATTTCAAGCCTTAAGATCTCGATCCATCATTAGATCTTATCCTCCATCAATCACTAAGGTTCCTCCTTGGTTTAGATCAAACCGAGCATCATAAACCCATAACCTCCATACTGGATCTCACACTTTATCAAATATTCAATGCTTTTCTGCCTTGGCCTAATGATCTTCTCCCCCTTATATAGTTTTAGGCATTTCTCAATACCATGGACCAAAACCACTTAGGACCAATACCTTGGATCAAATACCTAGGGTCAATATCTCGGACCAAATACCATGGACCAATACCATGGACCAATTACTTTGGACCAAAGGCTTATTTTTCCAAGGTATACGTGCTTTTCCTTCTGTGAAAGTGCGTGTGTATGTTATATGATCCTTTTGTTCTGTTAACCTGTGTGTATACGCAGCTTGGTCAAGGTGAACCTGCATATACCTCTCTTTCTTCATTCTTTGTAGTCTGAACTGTAATTCTTTTCTGTTTACCTGCTATACTGTGATCTTTCATCTGAGTAAGTTGCCTTCTGAACTGATTCCTTGAAACTGTCCTGCATTTCATCATATATGTAAACACTTCTATTATGCATTCTGTCACATCTGATATCTCTTTTGTATATTCATCTAGTTACCATATACAAGTGAGATGTTCTACTACAAGTGGGTTTCCATCAAGTACAACACATGCATCATAATACCAACAATCTTCCCTTTGGACTTGATGGCAACCATGTTGGTGTTGATTACTACAAGCTATAGAGACTGTTAGAGATAACCAAAATACTGTCCCCCTTTGACATCAAGGGCAAAGGGCGGACTAGGATAGTCTCCTCCTTGATATCAAGGGCAAAGGGCTAACCAAAAAGAAGACTTCCATAAGTAAACAGCTGAATATAAATTTTGATCATGATCACCTAAGCACATGCTGAATTCTTTGATAAAACTCCCCCTTTGTTCATGCTGAGATATACTGTGTCATCCATGCTCCCCCTGAGCACATGCAGAGTCTGCAAATATTTTCAAGAAGAAAACATGACTCTATAACTCAACTATGTGAGTTTGACCTTCCTATCATCAATGACTCATACATACATCCATTCTCCCAACCAAGTGGGGATATATCAATTGTTTATACATGACTGAAATATAGAAATTATTACATCATCCTTCCCATGCATAGAGGGGGTACAAATTACATCATATGACCAAAAGGGACTCATCAAAAGACTACAACGGACAGAGACAAATTATTACATCATGGTTTTTGATATGACATTTATAACAAAGACCAAATATCTAAACAAGACCATGATAGTCTTCAACAACTATCATACACCATGTATGATCTGCTCCATAAGCATCTGTCAATAGCATCCAGACCAACAACCTGTATATGTCCATCATTAGTTCCCAAGATATGACAGTGTAAATATCATCAACCTATGACAAAGTATGTCTGCATATAGATATCAACTCATCCTCTTGATCTCATCAAGATCAACTTGCTTCGTTTCCATAACCTTCCATGAATCAACTAAGCAAATGTCATATCTCCAAGCGGTAGCACCAAGTCATTCACATCATATCATATGTATGTGAAAATACCATAGACATCATCCATGATCATAACATCATTATCAAGAACTACATGATCTTTCCACAAGAACCTTCAATATATCAATCATGTATCATCACTAGGGAACATCCCACATCTGATAAGCATCAACCATGATAATCAACATATGTGAGTATCAACCTATCATCATAAGGTAAGAACTCATCATCATTATGTGACTAAGTAAGCCATGTCTTCGAATATCCATGTCTTCAAATAGATATGTCTTCATGAGACCTACAATAACACCATTCTCTTGGCCAACCAACAATATTTGTCAATATGCAACTTAAGTAATCATCCATGTATTCAACATACTATATGTCCATCAAAGAGATAGCAATATGTATCTAGAAAACCATGAGTTCATGGTCATTTGTCAAGATTTCTTGATATCATCAACAACAACAATCCTCAACCATGTGAGAGCCAAAAACTATAGGAATCCTGCATCATAACTGCACCATATGATCTTTAGAAGGCATGATGACAGCAACATAAAAGAAATGAGTGGCTCATCATCAAATAATGAAGTTGTGTACTCAAGCTTTGTACTTCTTATCCTTATGAAGATCATCATAAAAGCAACATATATGTACTATATGCATCATCAAGGAGTCATCCATAATCATCCATAAATATGATCTGAATACCAACTATGTGACCCCAAGAATCATATGAGATTTTATCATGGGCAACTCATAACCGTAACATAGCAAGATGTATCATTTAGCCATATAAGCATCATCATCATTGATTAGGTACCAATGACTTCTAAACATAATGCCAAAAATGATTTATTAGAAGCATAGCATGTTCTCCCCCTGAACTTGTTCCACCTATTCATTGTCAGATCTGATCATTGCATATATAAGAAGTATCAAGGCATCATCATCAATCAGATATACATCAAGTTATCAACAACTTGTGAGGATTAAAACCACTTCTAAATAACATCCACAGACTGTAGTCATCTATCATCATGACAGAGAAGATAACTGATAGTTGTCTGAATCATATAAAATTAGTTTCTTTGAGTCTGTCCCACTGCATTTTTCTCAAACCACATATACGCGATTGTGCAGCTTCGAACTCGCGTATATACGCATCTTGTCTTCATGAAACTTGCGTATGTGATTTAGAACATTGAAGTTTCACACTTTCATCTCCCCCTGAATTTGTTATGTCTGTACACTATGCCATCTCACACTTTTCTGACTGTACTTCCTTCTTCTTCCATATTTTCGAGTGTGATGATGTTTTATCTTTTTGAAATTTCCTCCTGCATTCCTTTGCTATATGTACAAACTTATTACATGCATAACATCTTACATGTTTCATATTTCTTCTATAGTATTCAATGGCTTTGTGACCAAACATATTGCAAGAAAAGCAATATCCCTTAAAGTACCTGGAAGCTAATGATCTTTCTGTGTGATGGTCTTGAACCATTCTCTTTCCGCATCTCGCTGCAACATGTCCAAGATTATGACATATAAAACATTCAGCATTATTTATTTGGGGAAATGACCGACTATTGCTTGCATATTTAGGAGTAAAAGATTTTCTTTGAAGAATTTCTTTCCTTGGTTGTTGATGGGATTGACCTCTCATTTCCTTGTTGAGCATTTCAGAATTTGCATTAGAGTTCCTTGTCTTACTTTGTGAGCTAGATTCGCCTTCAACAGATTCATGAAAACCAAGACTAGTTTTGATGGCAGGATACCTTTGACTACTAAGAATATCATCCAAGATCTTAGTATCTTGAAATCGTAAGAGCTTACCCTTTTCTTCTAATTTACCTTTTAGTATATTTACCTCAACCTGGTGTTTCTATTCCTTTTCAAGATATTGGTTCTGTTAGCGTTTGAAATTTCACCTCAGGCTGAGAAGGCAAATCTCAAAGCTACATCAAACCATTCAGCCTCGTAGCTAGCCCTACGGGGCAGGAGAAGGCTCTCTCCGGTCAATCTCGGCAAATTTTCAATGAAATGAGATGACCAATCAAAGGTAACACTGATATTAGGCTAGTAAACTGATTAAAAGGTTGATTTGGGGGTTTTTGGTGGCAAATTGAGGATCTGCAATTTAGGGTGCGGGGATTTGACACAGTTTCTGCAGGGGGGTCTTTGGGGCAAGGTAGGAGCTTGTGTAGATGTCTTTAGCTGAAGTGGGTGATCAGGAAGAAAGATAAGAGGGCTAAAGAGAGCAAACAATGGTTTTGAATTCTCTTTAGACAGCAGAAAACATAGAAATTAAACAAATTTGAAAGCAGAGCATGGCAAGCATGAATTCTAACTTTATCACTTCATTTGTTTAATATGCAGCAGTATAGAAAGGAAATGAATCACATAATAAAGCTTACAATAACATGAAGAGACACACCATCAACACAATGAGTCCACAAGAATCCCAATGATGACTGCAAAACCCTGGTCTTCCTTAGCCAAAAATTGCAGAGATACAAGTGAATAATACAATGATAGTTCCTCCCTCAAGAGTCCAACCTTCCAACCTCTGAAAATGATTAAGAAAATACATAATATAGGCAAGCCAACCTCTTCCCTTGCCTCTAGGGGTCGAGCTCATCCTTCTAGGAGCTGTTTGAACCACTTCTAAACTAAGCACTACAAAATAGGCAGTCAAAACAACTTGCCTCTATAAACTTGGAAACCAGTTCATACAGTCAATTTTACCCTTTTACATGAGAGAAACTTCTAGAAGAGTAAAAGTATCCAAAAAGTGTCACAAGTACAGTCAAAAGGACCACCATCGACCTCAGAAAGTCAAACTGGAGCTAAACTGCAAATTCTGGGCTGAACTAGTCAAATCTGGCACAAATTCCTCAACGGGTCGCGCACATCATCCTCAACGGGTCGCGCACTTTGGAGCCCTGTTTGGAGGCCTTCCCGGTGTCAGAATGAGGTGCAAGATAGCTCTTTAGAAAGGTCTCTGAGTCTAATTTCCAACCCAACTTGAATTTTTGGATTTGGAGGTCATTTGCCTAGTCAAAATTCAATTCTCCCAAGACTACTTCTGCAGCTCAAAAAAGGGGCAGAAAGTCAAAATTTGGCTGTAATTTGACCTTTTGGAGGCCCAAAACTTCATGAAAACTCAAGGTAATTCATGGGCATATGTAACTTTGCATGAAAAATCCAAAAATTCTGAGTTTTTGCAAAACGGAGCTACGATGACAAAGGGTCTCACCGGGGGTGAGACCCGTTGAGAAGCCAAAACCTGTAAATTTCCCAAAAATGTCAAAAATGAACCAAAACTTCCAAATTTTTTTGTGCTTGGTGCTGTGAAGAGGCTAGTGGGTGTCATGATGAGTGAGAGAAGCCTCGACCAAGATGCGGAGGGGGTTGGTCTTCTTCTTCCTCTTAAGAGCCTCGGTCAACCTTCTTTGGAACATTTTCATCTTTGCTTTACAAACGTGCATCCTAGCCCAATAGTGGTTTTTCATATTCCTCAGCAGCCTCTTGTCTTGGTTGGCTTTCACCAACAGCTTCTCCAAGTGTGCATTCACCCGGATGAACATTGACTCTCTCTCCTTAGGCAATAGGTCACCGGGCCTCCTACGGTTTATGACTCGGTCGCTGCGTATCCTCCATAGCTCATCAAGTTCCTTTTCCTCCTCTAATTGCTTGTTGCGCTGCTCAAGATAGTTGATAGTCCATTGAGCCATGTCAAGCTTCTGTTGTAACAAGCGGTTCTCCGCCTCTCTCTGCCTGATAATCTCATGAAGATCTGAATGTATATATGCAGGGATATGGGAAATAAGGGAAATAAGGGAAATACATGTGTGGACAAAGGGAAAATCATGGGGATTGTTTTGGGAAGTTTTTCCACAATGTCCTTTGTAATTTCATCAACTTTTCTTGTTTACAATATGCTTATAGTGAGGCCAGCTAGGGTTTACAGTTTTGCTGTTTTAGGAGGGGGTAGGGTTTTTGATTTTTTGGTGACTAGGGACAAGGGATGGCCTGCACTTTTATTTTCAACATGGCATGGGAAAATAGGGGCAAATGAACATGTGAGTGATAAGGGAAGGGAAAAACAATGTTCAAATGGAAATCTCTTGAAACCACATAAAACCCTAGCAAATTTCAAACATCAACAAGCAGCCACTGAATGGTTTTTTCACTTGCATCTTTGGAGGCTTTAAAACAAGTATGGAGGTCAATCATTCATCATCAACCAACAAAACAATTTGTAGAGATCCTACCTCAACCCAATTTGCAAATTCGAAGAAGATTTGAGTGAGTTTGAAGTGAATTTGTAGCTTACAGCTCAACGGGTCGCGGCAGTTCATTTTTTGCACTGCAGGAGGGCTCTCAACGGGTCGCGCACCACTCAACGGGTCACGCTTTTGCAGGAGGCTTTTGGAGCCCTTCCCGGTGTCGGAATTGGGCGCAAGATGGCTCATTGGAAAGGTCTTTGAGTCTAATTTCCAACTCAATTGGAATTTTTCAATTTGGAGTTGATTGGACCTGTCAAAAATCAAATCTCCCAAAACTGTTCAAAAAGTGCCAAATGAGGCTGCCTGAAAGAAGAGTACTGTTGCAGTCAACTTTTGAATGCCTTCCTCAACCCCAAATTGAGCTCATGATAGCTCATTGGAAATCTATTTGTGTCTAGTTATCATTTTACCCATCAAAAAAATCATTTAGCCAACCCAGCTATGAGAAAACTTGATTTTCCCAAGGTCACTTCAGAGGTGTCTTTGATTCTCCTGAGGCAACGGTATTCTTGACATTTCTCTCAAACAATGACACCTGTGAAAAAAGTGAAGTAGGTTTTTCTTACTTGGCATGTTGTGAGAAAAAACCTCTCTCAGTTTTCCAAAATTCATCTTTTATTGCTCTGGAACATCATTTGTGTGCGACTTGTCCCGATGTGTGAAGCAAGGAATTTTGTCGAAATGGAGCGAGATGAAGGGGATAGGGGGCTTCTAAATTATTGGGGAAATTTGTGAGAGTGAGGAGGGATGTTAGGAAGCAGGGGAAAGTGGAATCTCAGTGATTGAGTGAGGGGAAGGGGTCCAAAAGGGCAAAACACAGGCCCAACCTAGAAAATTGCCAGATTGTAGCTAGAAACTAGGGTTTGTGGAAAAATGAGGAATTTGGCGGATCTAAGGGATGGGAAGTGTTTTATAAGGTACTTTAAGGATAGGAGAAGGTGTATGAACATCAGGATATGAGTTTTGCTGATTATTTAGCCGCCCAAGAGAAATTGCCTTCAAAACCCTAGGAGAGGGAAATGACCTTGCCAAAGCACAACTGAAGCATGAATAAGTTGTAAAAAGACTCATTAGACACTGACATGATAATGAAAACCCTCTGAATGATGATAGGCTCAGCTGAGTGATGACATGGACTGACATTCAGGCAAAGCCTAGACCTAATGCCTAGTGACCAAATTTTGCTTGAAGACTCACTGAAATGACAAAATTTGACCTTGACACTCTGAGACCACTTTGTAAGAGCACATTTGATCACTGGAGGAAGGCTGGAAAGACTGACACTAACATTGGCTCCAATGGGGATGGTAGCTCCTTGGAGGTGCCAAGAACCTTAGACCTCTGGGAGAGCAGACTAGTGCCTTACAATTATTGGGCAATGGAGTCAAAAACTCAAACTAAAATGCATGACTGAAAACCGACTCAAACTAACTTAACAACAAGACTGAAAATGGACTAACAAAGGACTCATGACTCAACTAAAAACTGACTCAATACTTAAACACAATCGACAAACTGAAAATGATGCTCAAAGTGGAGCTTATTCATCACAACCTACTCTAACAGTTTCATTCATCTCCTGGTCAAGTGAAATGAAACAACCAATGTAACCAAGTAAGTGTCCCATCTGCTGTTCGAATTCTCCACAAGTTCTCGCTTATGAATAACAAGAGAGAACTACTGAAAGGCAACTCCCATGACAACTTAGAAACAGATCCATGGAATGATATGAATTCTCTATCCACCTCCAAAAACACTGCATAAGGATCTTGAAATTCAAGCACACTGGAACTTAGCTCATCCAATGGATTACTTCTCATTTCCTCATATGAATGCAAATTGTGATCTGAGCCTTGTGATGAGACCTCTGCTGAAAATGACAAAGAAACCGGCTGCTGGATCAAATTCATATCAGCACATGTTTCAAGCTCACATGTGGTCAATGGAGAAAGACTTTGACTGCAAACCTCATCCAAAACATCAGCAATTGGATCATGAAAAACCTGAAAAGACTGCTGCAATCCCATTTCTATTGGTTCCATTGTGATTATATGATTGCCTACATGCTGCTCATTCTTCACTGAAGATGGACTATGCAAATTTCCCTTCAAATACTGAAATGATTCAAAACAGAAAGGTAGGGAACCTTCTTATATCATTTGATCAAATATGTCAGCTTCCATGCTTTCATCTGCAACTTGACAACCAATGGCATTTGGGGACTGCAAATCTGAATATGTAAAGTCTGGAGCAAGTTTTTTATTGCCTCCAAGATGGTCTAGATCAAGACTTGTTGACAGCTGATTTCTAATTTCATGGAAGTTGTCTCTAATGAACTGACATGAATCAAAACAAAAAGGCAAAGATCCGCCACTTACTTCAAACTGTGCTGCACTTTCCTCGTCAATGTCATAGCTGATATGTGATGGCTGAACATTGTATTCAAGCTGCTGAAAATGAACTTTTTCCTTCCACAAACTAGCTGCTTGTTTGATTGCAAAATTAGCCTTTGTTTGGAGAACATAATCATCATCATACTGATCAAAACGAGGCAAATCATCACTATAAAACACATCATCAATCATGCATGTCATATCAATAGATCTCTCTTCTCCAAGGTGATCTACAAAACAATCATTATCAGATCTATGACAACTAGGGTAAGAAACAAAATGTTTTGGATCAGCAACTTGTTCTTCTTCAATCTGCGAGCCATGATCTTGAACATCATAAGCATTTCTTGCGTTGATCTTGTCCATCATCTTTTCCATGGCACTTACCAAAATGTCAAGCTTCACCTCTAAAGATGCCGATTTTTCCGGATCTATGTTTTTCATTTCTTCTTCCTTCAACCTTGCCCTTCGGATCAGCAGATGAGCCTCTACATTTACTGCACTGTTTTGCATCTCGTGAAGTGTTGCAATATCCCTTTCTCTCAACTGAAACTCCATCTCCGGATCAAAGGCGCCCGGATAGTGCAAGAGAGCAGATCTAGGAGAAGGTCTTATATCAACTGGCATCGAATAATAAACTTGATTAAATCTGGCTGAAAATTGTTGTACAGTCTCCCCTGGCAATCTTTTCAGATGGTTATACTCTTCTACAATCAAGAAAAGGTTCTGCCCAATCATCCACCTATCGAGAAAAACTTTGACGAACTACTGGAAATCTGAGATGCTTGCATCAGGCAAGGTTTTGAACCAACTCTTCACTTTGGCTTGCAAAGAAAGAGCAAAAAGCCTTATACTAACATCTTCTTCATCAACTTCAAAAAGATCTAGAAAATTCTCAAAATTCTGGACATGTTGCTCAGCGTTGACATTCTTACATTCACCATCAAACATCGGCAAGTATAGATCATAGTTTTTGGGAAAAGCATGAAGAACAGAAGGTAAAACAAGAGGTTTATACCGATCTGGAATTTTACAAGGTATAGGGGTATGTACAGCAGGTATAGGTTCATCACAAAATTCGGAAAAAGGATCTTGATCAAGCTCAAAAGCATGCAAATCTTTGGTATTCACAATCTTCAAAGGGAAAGAATCAACGGCAGGCCGAGGATATTTTCTCAAGCATAATATACTTTGCAAAGCCTTCTTGACATTCTTGGGAAAAGAGAAGAAATAATTTATGACAAAGAACAAAATGTCTTGGATGAAATTCCAACTTGAGTACCTGATCTTGCCATATTCTCCTTTCATGTTTCTGCTGGTCGGGATCATCCTCCAGTGGAGTCTTTGGATCTGATCTTGAAAATGATTTAGAGTCGCCAAGTGAATGATTTCAGCCTGTCAAGTGTCTGATCGTTGTTCACTATCAACAATCAGATATGAACTTGATATATGTACCGGGGTAAAATGCAAATGAAGTGTTGTATTCACAAGCTCACAGAGATTGACTGAAGCAACGTTTATCTACTAACGCTGATGTAAAACAAGAGCGTTTTCGAAGGCTACCTGGCATAACTTCAGGCTCCGTCTAAGACTTATGAAACAAACACATCAATCCACAGACAAGTTTTTTCTCCCCAGTATGGTCGCCAGTATGTTAGCGTTTGAAATTTCACCTCAGGCTGAGAAGGCAAATCTCAAAGCTACATCAAACCATTCAGCCTCGTAGCTAGCCCTACGGGGCAGGAGAAGGCTCTCTCCGGTCAATCTCGGCAAATTTTCAATGAAATGAGATGACCAATCAAAGGTAACACTGATATTAGGCTAGTAAACTGATTAAAAGGTTGATTTGGGGGTTTTTGGGGTTTTTGGTGGCAAATTGAGGATCTGCAATTTAGGGTGCGGGGATTTGACACAGTTTCTGCAGGGGGGTCTTTGGGGCAAGGTAGGAGCTTGTGTAGATGTCTTTAGCTGAAGTGGGTGATCAAGAAGAAAGACAAGAGGGCTAAAGAGAGCAAACAATGGTTTTGAATTCTCTTTAGACAGCAGAAAACATAGAAATTAAACAAATTTGAAAGCAGAGCATGGCAAGCATGAATTCTAACTTTATCACTTCATTTGTTTAATATGCAGCAATATAGAAAGGAAATGAATCACATAATAAAACTTACAATAACATGAAGAGACACACCATCAACACAATGAGTCCACAAGAATCCCAATGATGACTGCAAAACCCTGGTCTTCCTTAGCCAAAAATTGCAGAGATACAAGTGAATAATACAATGATAGTTCCTCCCTCAAGAGTCCAACCTTCCAACCTCTGAAAATGATTAAGAAAATACATAATATAGACAAGCCAACCTCTTCCCTTGCCTCTAGGGGTCGAGCTCATCCTTCTAGGAGCTGTTTGAACCACTTCTAAACTAAGCACTACAAAATAGGCAGTCAAAACAACTTGCCTCTATAAACTTGGAAACCAGTTCATACAGTCAATTTTACCCTTTTACATGAGAGAAACTTCTAGAAGAGTAAAACAAGAGTAAAAGTATCCAAAAAGTGTCACAGGTACAGTCAAAAGGACCACCATCGACCTCAGAAAGTCAAACTGGAGCTAAACTGCAAATTCTGGGCTGAACTGGTCAAATCTGGCACAAATTCCTCAACGGGTCGCGCACTTTGGAGCCCTGTTTGGAGGCCTTCCCGGTGTCAGAATGAGGTGCAAGATAGCGCGTTGGAAAGGTATCTGAGTCTACTTTTCAACCCAACTGGAATTTTTGGATTTGGAGGTCATTTTCCCAGTCAAAAGTCAATTCTCCCAAGACTACTTCTGCAGCTCAAAAAAGGGGCAGAAAGTCAAAATTTGGCTGTAATTTGACCTTTTGGAGGCCCAAAACTTCATGAAAACTCAAGGTAATGCATGGGCATATGTAACTTTGCATGAAAAATCCAAAAATGCTGAGTTTTTGCAAAACGGAGCTACGATGACAAAGGGTTTCACCAGGGGTGAGACCCGTTGAGAAGCCAAAACCTGTAAATTTCCCAAAAATGTCAAAAATGAGCCAAAACTTCCAAAAAATTTTGTGCTTGGTGCTGTGAAGAGGCTAGTGGGTGTCATGATGAGTGAGAGAAGCCTCGACCAAGATGCGGAGGGGGTTGGTCTTCTTCTTCCTCTTAAGAGCCTCGGTCAACCTTCTTTGGAACATTTTCATCTTTGCTTTACAAACGTGCATCCTAGCCCAATAGTGGTTTTTCATATTCCTTAGCAGCCTCTTGTCTTGGTTGGCTTTTGCCAACAGCTTCTCCAAGTGTGCATTCACCCGGATGAACATTGACTCTCTCTCCTTAGGCAATAGGTCATCGGGCCTCCTACGGTTTATGACTCGGTCGCTGCGTATCCTCCATAGCTCATCAAGTTTCTTTTCCTCCTCTAATTGCTTGTTGCGCTACTCAAGATAGTTGATAGTCCATTGAGCCATGTCAAGCTTCTGCTGTAACAAGCGGTTCTCCGCCTCTCTCTGCCTGATAATCTCATGAAGATCTGAATGTATATATGCAGGGATATGGGAAATAAGGGAAATAAGGGAAATACATGTGTGGACAAAGGGAAAATCATGGGGATTGTTTTGGGAAGTTTGTCCACAATTTCCTTTGCAATTTCATCAACTTTTCTTGTTTACAATATGCTTATAGTGAGGCCAGCTAGGGTTTACAGTTTTGTTGTTTTAGGAGGGGGTAGGGTTTTTGATTTTTTGGTGACTAGGGATAAGGGATGGCCTGCACTTTTATTTTCAACATGGCATGGGAAAATAGGGGAAAATGAACATGTGAGTTATAAGGGAAGGGAAAAACAATGTGCAAAGGGAAATCTCTTGAAACCACATAAAACCCTAGCAAATTTCAAACATCAACAAGCAGCCACTGAATGATTTTTTCACTTGCATCTTTGGAGGCTTTAAAACAAGTATGGAGGTCAATCATTCATCATCAACCAACAAAACAATTTGTAGAGATCCTACCTCAACCCAATTTGCAAATTTGAAGAAGATTTGAGTGAGTTTGAAGTGAATTTGTAGCTTACAGCTCAACGGGTCGCGGCAGTTCATTTTTTGCACTGCAGGAGGGCTCTCAACGGGTCGCGCACCACTCAACGGGTCGCGCTTTTGCAGGAGGCTTTTGGAGGCCTTCCCGGTGTCGGAATCGGGCGCAGGATGGCTCGTTGGAAAGGTATTTGAGTCTACTTTCCAAAACAAGTATAATTTTTCAATTTGGAGTTGATTTGACCTGTAAAAAATCAAATCTCCCAAGACTGGTCAAAAAGTGTCAAATGAGGCTGCCTGAAAGAAGAGTACTGTTACAGTCAACTTTTGAATGCCTTCCTCAACCCAAAATTGAGCTCATGATAGCTCATTGGAAAGCTATTTGTGTCTAGTTATCATTTTACCCATCAAGAAAATAATTTGGCCAACCCAGCTAGGACAAAAATTGATTTTCCCAAGGTCACTACAGAGGTGTCTTTGATTCTCCTGAGGCAACGGTATTCTTGATATTTCTCTCAAAAAATGATACCTGTGCAAAAAGTGAAGGAGGTTTTTCTTCTTTGGAATGTTATGAGAAAAAACCTCTCTCAGTTTTCCAAAATTCATCTTTTATTGCTCTGGAACATCATTTGAGTGCGACTTGTCCCGATGTGAAGCAAGGAATTTTGTCGAAATGGAGCGAGATGAAGGGGATAGGGGGCTTCTAAATTCTTGGGGACATTTGTGGGAGTGAGGAGGGATGTTAGGAGCCAGGGGAAAGTGGAATCTCAGTGATTGAGTGAGGGGAAGGGGTCCAAAACGGCAAAACACAGGCCCAACCTAGAAAATTGCCAGATTGTAGCTAGAAACTAGGGTTTGTGGAAAAATGAGGAATTTGGCGGATCTAAGGGATGGGAAGTGTTTTATAAGGTACTTTAAGGATAGGGGAAGGTGTATTAACGTCAGGATATGAGTTTTGCTGATTATTTAGCCGCCCAAGAGAAATTGCCTTCAAAACCCTAGGAGAGGGAAATGACCTTGCCAAAGCACAACTGAAGCATGAATAAGTTGTAAAAAGACTCATTAGACACTGACATGATAATGACAACCCTCTGAATGATGATAGGCTCAGCTGAATGATGACATGGACTGACATTCGGGCAAAGCCTAGACCTAATGCCTAGTGACCAAATTTTGCTTGAAGACTCACTGAAATGACAAAATTTGACCTTGACACTCTGAGACCACTTTGTAAGAGCACATTTGATCACTGGAGGAAGGCTGAAAAGACTGACACTAACAGGTTCTTCATGATTTATTCAGCTTTTCTTCCTTCTTCCATCTGCTTCCTGAATTCAAGAACTTCATTTTCTTGTTTTTCAAGAGCTTGGAGTAGTTCTTCATTCTGCTTATTTGATTTTTCAAGATCTTCTTTTAGCGAGAGGATCTTAGCTTCAAGTCTTTCATAGTAACTGGATCTATCTTTGATTTTCTTGATTGTTGTGCTCCTTTGATTTACTTTATTTCTTAATGATGTCACTTCATCCTACAGCTTTTGACATTGATATTCCTTTTTCTTGAATTGCTTCCTTACTTTGTTTCCTTCCTCTAGTTGAGCTTTTAGTTTGGTAGCTTCTTCTTTGAAGGCACACTCCCTTTTGTCCAATAGATCTTGTTGATCTCTAATTTTGTCTGTGAGCCTTTTAAATTCTGCCTCTATTTGATATCTTTCTCTCTCACCCATAAGAGAAAATTCAGTTGTTTCGCTATCACTTTCATCATCTTCAAATGGATGGAGAAATGTATCACCAGAGGATAACAAATTCATACCTGATAGTTCTTTTGCTTGTTCATCTTCATTCTGAGGTGATTCTGAATCTGAAGAGTTGCTTCCACATAATCCCCAATCGATTCTCCCACTATCATAGTTCCTTTGAGATGTCTTATTCTTCTTAGGTGCTTTCTTCTTTAGCTTCTTTCCTATTGTTCTACGGATCTCCTTCAAGAGATCAAGCTTCTACCAAAGAATCTGCTCTGGTACCAATTGTTGGAAATAATACTGAGGGGGGGGGGTGAATCAGCATTAGTCAAGTCAATAATATTTTCTTTTCGTACTCAAATTTATATACGCTACTTCCATGTGGGAAACCCGCGTGTACACGCAACTGTGTATAAGGAAACAATCTTATATCCAACAAACTAATGATTTAGTTAATTCATCATATGTTGATCTTTAGTCTGTGCATCAATACTTTATTAAACATTAAACAGTAACCATATGCAGTTAATAACAGAGTGAACCATCACACATAAGAAACACACATGAACACCAAGATTTAAGGTGGAAACCCAATGTGGGTGAAAACCACCTGCTGCTGTCGTCTCTGTCTTCTTTTAATAATAAGAAAATCTATTTACAACATTGTACTGGTGCAGACTCATACCAGTACACATGCTTCTACCTGCAGAAGGTTACAACCTTCTCTCGTTCTCCAGCTTCTACTGGAAGGGAGCTACAACCCCCTAGCTCTTGTACTAGCCGATATGTTTACTAGCTCGTAGGCGCCAACCTACAGAAGGCTACAACCTTCTTTCTTCCTCCAGGGTCCACGTTTCATGAATTTTCAGATTGGATACTCTTGGAACACAACACCATAATCTGAAGGCCACGTTTCATCCAATTTTCATACTGGACCCATCAACAACATTGAAGCTCAAAATCAATCACCACTGTAATACAACCATCAAATACATCTGCATTAACTAATCACTGAAACTCAATCATCACTTTCTGAATCAACCACAACTAAATCAATCAATCCATGAATCTCTGACACAACTGAATCAAACACTTACTGAACCTCTGACACAACTGAATCAAGCATTCATTCAAACTTAATCAAATTCAATCAATCAGTTGGAACAGACAGATCATTGTAACCAGTACACAGATCTGAACCCAGAACACTGCATCATCATTTAGAACCAACTGTAACCTCAAAACCATGTATCAGAGTGTATACGCAACTTGGAAGAGCCGAACCAACGTGTATACGCAACTTCATCAAAGCGAACCAACGTATAGATTTGCAAATACTTACTTATAACTTCGCTGCACTTCCCGACTTTAGACATACCTAGATCATCACATATAAAGGATAATACATGTGTTAGCAACTAGATCTAGCCCATCAAATCACATAATGATAAGTCATATGATTCCATCATCACTAAGGCAAATTACTATCAATCTAAACACTATTACTAGAATGCAGTCACAAGAACATAAAGCAAAACCCAGAACTCTGCATTAACAACAAGAATCAATTGGAACTTCAAACATCATAGTTCATAGGGTATACGCTACTTCGATGTGTCGAACCTGCATGTATATGCGCTTTTACCAAAGTCAACCAGCGTATACATCTATAAATATTCATTCATAATTTTGCAGCCATTCCAAACTTTAGTTATACCCAGATCATAACATTTACAGAGTAATACATGCGTCAGTGTTCAGATCTAGATTATACATGATCAAACCTTATAAAGATAGTTCATTTCAATCCTTAAGATCTTGATCCATCATTATATCTTATCCTCCATCAATCGCTAAGGTTACTCCTTGGTTTAGATCAAGCCGAGCATCATAAACCCATAACCTGCATACTGGATCTCACACTTTATCAAATATTCAATGCTTTTCTGCCTTGGCCTAATGATCTTCTCCTCCTTATGTAGTTTTAGGCCTTTCTCAATACCATGGACCAAAACCACTTAGGACCAATACCTTGGATGAAATACCTAAGGTCAATACCTCAGACCAAATACCATGGACCAATACCATGGATCAAAATACCATGGACCAATTACTTCGGACCAAAGACTTAGTTTTCCAAGGTATACACGCTTTTCCTTCTGTGAAAGTGCGTGTGTACGTTATACACTCCTTTTGTTATGTTAACCTGCGTGTATACGCAGCTTGGTCAAGTTGAACCTGCGTATACCTCTCTTTCTTCATTCTTTGTAGTCTGAACTGTAATTCTTTGTTGTTTACCTACTATACTGTGATCTTTCATCTGAGTAAGTTTCCTTCTGAATTGATTCCTTGAAACTATCCTGCATTTCATCATATCCATAAACACTGCTATTATGCATTCTGTCACATTTGATATCTCTTCTATAGATTCATCTAGTTACAATATACAAGTGAGATGTTCTGCTACAAGTGGGTTGCCATCAAGTACAACACATGCATCATAATGCCAACACTCGCGTGTCAAGAACCTGTTCAGGTTGGAGCCAGATTGAACCTTCTTCATCCAATTCCAGTAGACTAGTTTGAATTCTCCAATTGTTCCCAACCACTTTCTTGAGGTATGAGACATGGAAGATGAGATGGATTTTTGCAGTGGGTGGCAAGGCTAGCTTGTAGGCTAATTCTCTGATGCACTGAAGTATTTGATACAATCCGTAGAATTTTGGAGATAATTTCTGACAACCCTTGTCTTTGAGTGATGTTTGATTATATCGTTGCAGCCTCAAGAATACCTGATCCCCTTCTTGAAATTTGCGCTCTGAACGATGTTGGTCTGCTTGTTGCTTCATTTGATTTTGAGCTTGATGGAGATTCTCTTTGAGGTGGGCAAGCATGGTTGCACGGTTCTATAGGAGTTGATCCACTGCTTGTACCTTAGAGCATCCATGGATATAAGAAGTAGGTAAAGGGGGGAGTTGACCATAAACTGCTTCATATGGAGTCATCTTGGTGGTGGCATGAAAGTTAGTATTATATCACCATTCGGCTAGAGGTAACCACTGTACCCATAGATGTTGCTTTTCTAAAGGGAAACACCTGAGGTAGGTCTCCAAACATTTGTTGACTGCTTTAGTTTTACCATCAGTTTGGGGATGATAGGAAGTACTGAGTTGTAGTTGGGTACCTTGTAGCCTGAAGAGTTCTTGCCAAAAGTTACTGGTGAAGATTGGGTCACGATCAGACACAATGGAAGTGGGCATGCCATACAATTTGAAGATCTGGTCCATGAAAGATTGAGCCACCAAAGCAGGTGTAAAAGGGTTGGGTAGGGCACAAAAATGAGCATACTTAGAAATTCTGTCCACAACCACCATGATCACTGACTTGTTGCCTATCTTCAGAAGACCAGTAATGGAATCCATAGAAACCTCCATCCAGATTGAGGCAGGGATGGGAAATGGCTGTAAGGTGCCTGGGGATTTTACTGTTTCTCCTTTGTGGCGCTGACACACATCACAATCAGCTACAAAAGTAAGAATGTCCTTTTTGATGCCTGTCCAAAAGAATGAATGTCGAGTGTGAACATAAGTCTTCTGAAAGCCTGAATGGCCTGTAGTGGGAGATGAGTGCAACTCTACCAAAATGCGACTTTTGAGGGTGGATGTTAGTGATATCACTACTTTGTCCTTCTAGCGAATAATCTCATCCTGCCAAGAGTAGCCTGCTGTGGAATTTGGATCTGCTTGCAATTTATTAATGAGTTGGGAGAGCGAAGGATGTGAAAACCATTCCTTGCGAGCCTCTTCAATCCACTCTGGAATGGGAAGAGAGATTGCTAGCAGGGTGCTTTCCTCCTCAAATTGGCGTGATAAAGCATCCGCTACGAAATTTTCGCGCCCTTTCTTGTAAATTATCTCATAATCATATCCAAACATTTTGGCTAGCCATTTATTTTGTTGTGGTGAGGATAGGCATTGCTCCAAAAAATATTTAAGGCTTTGATGGTCTGTGTGGATTTGGAAATGCCGCCCCAATAAGTATGGTTGCCAGGTATCCACTGCATGTAAGATGGCCATCATCTCCTTCTCATAGGTAGATTGTCCCAAATTTGTCCCACTTAGTTGTTGGCTAGTGAAGGCCAAGGGTCGACCTTCCTGCATTAAGACAACCCCAATACCTGTACCTGAAGCATCACATTCAATCACAAAAGATTTGGTGAAGTCGGGTAGTGCCAATACGGGAGTGGAACACATGGCATGTTTGAGAGCTATAAATGCCTATTGCATTTCATCATTCCAGAGGAATGAATTTTTCTTGAAAAGGTGAGTGAGGGGTCTAGCAATGCGACCATAATTGCGGAAAAATTTGCGATAGTAGCCGGTGAGACCCAAAAATCCTCTCAAACTCTTCAAGGTCTTTGGTTGAGGCCAATCCTGCATTGCCTGGATCTTTTTGGGATCCACCCTGACACCTTCACGCCCCACAATGTGGCCCAAATACTCGACTTCTTTCATGCCAAAAGAGCACTTGGACAATTTGACAAATAATTTATGCTTTCGGAGCAGTTGCAAGAGCAGGTCTACATGCTGAAGATGTTTTTCCCAGGTGAGGCTGTAGATGAGGATGTCATCAAAGAAAATAAGGACAAATTTCCTGAGATATGGTTTGAGCAGGTGATTCATGAGGCTCTGAAGAGTGGACGGGGCATTACAGAGACCAAATGGCATGACCAATAATTCATTATGGCCTTCATGAGTTCGGAAAGTAGTCTTTTGAATGTCTACTTCTTTCATGCGAATTTGGTGATAGCCCGAGCGAAGGTCGAGCCTAGTAAAGAATTGAGCCCCATTTAGTTCATCCAGCAAATCATCAACAATCGGGATGGGAAATTTATCTTTGACCATTAGCTTGTTGAGGGCCTTGAAGTCTGGACACATACACCATTCCCCATCTTTCTTGAGCACCATGACCACATGCGTTGAATAAGGACTAATGCTAGGACGAATGACACCGGCTTCCAGGAGTTCCTTGATGATTTTTTCAATTTCATTCTTTTGGGTGAAAGGATATCTATATGGGTGCACATTTTGTGGTTATGCCCCTAGGACCAAAGTAATGCTATGATCACATTCCCCTCTCGAGGGTGGAAGCTCATGAGGCTTGTCAAAGACCTGCAGATGGTTGTTTAAGACTTGTTGCATCTCAGGATGAATATGAAGAGAAGTGGGCTCGAAGGTCTAGATGGCATTAAATTGGGGCTATAATTCCATGGTGGCCCTTTTTTAACAACTTTTCCATCCTATGCGAGCTGATGATAGAAGGAGCACCTACCTAAAGTCCGCGAAGGGTATGCGTGTGGTCATTCTGCTTAAAGCTCATATATAACTCCTGGAAATCCATTGTGATTGGGCTGAGTGTACGGAGCCATTCAGTACCCAAGACAATGTCACACCCACCCATGTTGATGGCAAACATGTGGGTCTTTAGGTGATAATCCCCCATCTGAAGTTTGACATTTTCACAACGGCCTTCACATTTCATTCTCCCCCCATCAACAATCTGGACCTGGAAATTAGAGACTGCTCTAAAAAAACAATGAACTGCTTTGGTGACTCTTTGATGGATAAAGTTATGCGTACTACCACTATCAATCAAGATTACTATAGGGCGATGTTTAATAAAACCTATGATTTTGAGAGTTTGGGGAGAAGAAATTCCTGCCAAAGCATGGAGCAAGATAACTGGTTCTTCTGGTGTAGCTGGGAGCTCATTGTCCGGCTGGTTGTCCTCATCTTCCTCCTCTGGTCCCTCAAATGGTGGGGCTTCCTCAGATGAACTGTGATCAGTAGCATCAATTTGAAATAATTTTGGTTCCTTGCATTTATGCCCCGGGGAGTATTTCTCATCATAGTAGTAACACAATCCTTTCTTTCTTCTTTCCGTCATTTCCGCTGGTGACACCTTTTGAACCTTAAGTGTTTGGGTAGTGCTCGGAGCCTGGGTGGGGCGTCCCTTGGCTATGAAATTTGGACGAGTTGACTGGGTCACTAACGCACGTTCTACTTCACGAGCTGTCATGCAAGCTGCCAACCATGTGACTGGGTGGTGCATCCGGATGTGGGCTTGTATGGCGTCTTTGAGACCACTGATAAAACATTCCAAGTAGAATTCATCTGCTAGACCTCCTGTGCAGAAGGATAATGCTTCAAAGGCTTTAATATATTCTTGCACTGTGCCTGTCTGTTGGATCTTAGTAAGATGACCCAAAATGTTAGATTCATGGTCAAAGTGATCAGAAAGGGCTTTTGAGAATATCTTCCAAGTCATTGGCCTTGCATAGCAGCGTTAATGCCACTGCCACCATTGCCATCTTTCTTGGTTCAAGTACAGGGTTCCCACACTTATCTTAGTCGCATCATCTCTGATGTGATTCAATGTGAAATATTGCTCCATTTGTGATAGCCATATGGCCGGATGAGAGCCATCAAATTTATAGATGTCCAGCTTGGGTGGTCGAGGCTGGGACTATTGGTGGTTTCCATAGAAGTGAAGAGAATGGCTAGATTTTCCCTCAAGGTTTTCATTAAAAGCATATTCCTCTGATTGTACCCCCAACTTGCCCTTTGTGATTGTGTCATTTAAGGACTGGATCTACTTCGTTAATTCCTCCAACTTTTGTTCAAGGGTGTTTATCTTCTCATTGGCCATAGCTTGAGCTCTGGTTTGTACCATGCACAAATCCGGTGCACTTGTCGTTACTGTGAAATTTTTTTTTGGGACCACCCAAAATTTTGACGCTGACAAGTGAATGGTACCACCTTGCTCCGCCCGTCGACCTAATTCTTATGGGTTAAGTCTCCTATAAGCGTTCTGAGAGGGTTTTTTTTTTTTTTTTTTTTACTCCGAAAGGAGTTTTACTCCTTGCTTAGGAATACTGTAGTAGCTGATTCCCGGAAAAGTTAATTCTGCCCAATTTCCTACGAGAATCACGCCTAGGTATAGGAGCCACAAGTTTCCCTGCACAAATAGTCTGATCTGTCGGTGAAACCCTCAAGTGCAGAGTATGAGTAGGAATGTGGTAGTGATCAAACCCCTGCTGCTAGATCTGAATGGTGGATCTGATTGTTGTGGCTGCGACAGAATCCAACCTGCTAGATCTGATATGGAAAAGATGATATGTGATCTAGAGAGAGACAAGGGAACTATGGTCTCAAGGAGTGTCAGGTGCTACAAATCGCAATATACATAAGGGTCCAACAATAGTACTCGACCCAATCTTCCAGGGCACTAACCAAGGAGGATCAACTGTACCCTTAACCGTACTACCTGACTACCCTATCATACGCGCGAGTAATCTCCCCGAGTGTTATTCTCGGTGTACTGTAGTAGCAAGACAGCCGATGATTTATCTATGGCTAGGTTTCAGGTGAGCCTAGGGGGCTTCCGATATACCCAGAGGTACTTGGAAAACAGTTCGTGTGTGGTTCTGTCTAATGCGCTACTACTCGAAGGGGTACCCACAGGGGTTACAAGGGAGTCCAACAAGTGTGACCACCTCTTGTATTTCCTGCGTGCATGCCTCCCCAAATCCATAGGTTTATGCGCTCAATGACAGATCCTGTGGTTTAAAGACGCCAGAACACGTCTCTAGCCAAAAAAAAAAAATCTGCTAAAAATGGAGATCCCACCGGCCCTGGAAAGTGCTCTGATACCACTTGTTATGCTCTTGACTTGCGAGAAGATACCAGAATACCAAATATGTGAAGAAATATATCCAGAACACATAACAATGAGAAATAACAACATGTATTTTATTATTCAGAAAGGAAAGCAATGTTCACTTGCCTCTTTGAGGGGGCAACCTCCAATAGAGCTGGGCTCGATTACAAAATAAGACACGATGCTCCTCAAGGGGAGTCTCTATCCTTTATATAGGATTCATACATGCAATACCAGGGGTCAGTACCATGGTTCTTATTAATACCATCTATCTAATACCATGGCCCATTTGCAACTAACTGTGGTCCCTTCTTTAAATGCGGGTCAACCACTTACAATTTTTAATATGGGCTTTATTAACTCTTTAACTAACTATAACTATGACTCGACCCTATTGCATAAATAAGAGGGTTAGGGTTGGACCCTAACATATATGGGGCATGGAAGTTCATATGTTTTTTACAAATCCTGGATTAATAATTAAATGTACATCCCTTCCCTTTTCTAAAAATAAATTTTAGGACTATTGAAAGGCCTGTCATTTTTGGTGCCAATGTCAGGGAATTGTCATTAGTACAGTGGTTGTTGTGTCGTTTTTTCTTTCTTTTTTAGGATGAATTAACTTTATTTTATAAGAGATTTATCTATTTGAAGAATTATTTTTTAAATTCTAAGATGCAAGGATCAACATGGTAAATTTGTTATTACTTCGAAAAACCCCTTAAAACTAACATTGCAAACACATTGATCCGAATGGAAAGTAGCATCCACCCATGGTATTCATCCACCCATGGTATTTATCCACCCATGGAATTTACCCATGGTATTGTAAGTGGCATCCACCCATGGTATTTATCCACCCGTGGAATTTACCCATGGTATTGTAAGTGGCATCCATCCATGGTATTTATTCACCCATGGTATTGTAAGTGGCATCCACCCATGGTATTCATCCACCCATGGTATTTATCCACCCATGGAATTTACCCACGATATTGTAAGAGGCATCTACCCATGGTATTCATTCACCCATGGTATTTACCCACCCATGGTATTTACCTATGGTATTGTAACTAAAAAAGACTATAAGTAACAAGTTGCATTTTTCAAAAGGAGATATTGTCCACCACAATGTAACTTTTACAGTGATTCTCTGTCTTAATAAAAAAATTCTTTGCTTTTTTTACTGTGTGTTCTCTTCTCATCTTTTTCTTGCATTTCGATTTTTCAGATCTTGAGGGGAGGCCCCCAAGGTCTGAAAAATTGAAATGCAAGAAAAAGATGAGAGTAAAAAACATAGTAAACAAAGCCACAAAGAAACTTTTTATTAAAACAAAGAATCATATTAAAAGTTACATTGTGGTGGAAAATATCTCGCAGTGTGTCCAAACACCACAATGCACCCGTAGAATTTCTTCCATGTGCGTTTCGTTCTTACTTTTCTCCGTGTACTATCTTTTTTGTTGTTGTTGTTATGTTTGAATATCTTTCTTGACATGTGTTCCCTTGCTAACATAGGTCAACCAATGCGTTAATGGATACACTTGAAGTATCATTTCATGTGAGTCTAGCCTATTCACTATTAGGTTAGGAGTAGGAGTAGTTGTTTTCTTTTCTTTGAATTGCTTTCCTTTAATATTCTTTCCACTCCACACTTTCCTTCTATTTGTTTTCTTTCAGTCATAGGATAGGCTCCGCATGGGATTGTGTTTGGCTTCTTAGACAAGTAGGGTGAAGTCCAAGAGGAATTTGTACTGCAATCGATGCTTGGTTATCTATCTTTCCCTCTTTTTACGTGAATCTTGCATTTCTTTTGGTAGAACCACCCTCCAAAATTTTTCCTATGCTTCGATTTTGGAGATTTCCTTCCTATACATAGGAGCTTATCTTCCACTGATTCAGGTATTCATGTTTCATTTGAAACGTATCCTTTTCATTTATGATTTTTTTTTTTGTCATTTCCAAACTTAATTGATCTTTCTAACTCACAAGATAATCTCCCGACTTGGTCTTATAGTAGTTCTAGGCTTGCCTCCAGAAACTACTTAATCCTTGAGGGAAAGCAACCTTGATGATTGGAATTGCGCAATTCAGACTAGAAATTAGCCTTGAGCTAAAAAAATGCGTAGTCATGGAAGGCAGCCCAACACTAAGCCCATAAACTGTGTAATCCCCCATTGAGCTCAAAAACTGTGCAGTGCACTGAGCCGTAAAGTTGCCCAGTTCCCCAGAATTACGCAATATTTCTCAGCAGCATGCATGGCATGTTTCCCCTTAAAAGGAAAAAAGAAAAAAACATTCCTAAAAAATAGGGATCCATTATTAGTATCCCAAAGGAGGCACACTCGCTATTTTTAGAAACTTCCACCAAGTTTCACATTTTCCTTGATTTTAGGCATGCACATCTGTTACATGTCAATTTGTCGCCATGACACTTGATCAGTTTATGGATATTTTTACCATCCGTGAACATGTTGAAACTGGCTCACTTAGAAGTCAAACAACTCAAAATGTTTTAAAGTACATGATAAATTTTGGGTCAAATAGCTCTCACACCTTGTTAAGTTCCACCTACGTCGATTTCTCTAGCGTTTCCCATGCATGCGCTAAATTGAATCTGAGTACAGCGCATAGCTGTACTCTGCCTATAACTATAAACCTGCGTAGGTGAATTCTGGAAAGTAAAAATAAAAAGTACATTTTAGAAACATAGTTGGTCAAATATTTCTGAGCTAAAAGCTTCCATGTGATGACTATTCGAACTATAACCCTCATAAGATGCATCTCCATCCCTTTTCTCATGGTAACCTAATCCTTCATTAAAGGAGCTTCATCCTCTTCTTAGGGATCTGAAACTTCCCCTTCTTTGATCTATAAAAGGACTAGAGGGTTGAGGGATGAATGAGGCTAGAATTCAGAGAATACAAACTTATGTTGTTAGTTTGAGATTGGAGAGCTTGTTATCGAAGGAGGAGATTGAAGGCATTTCGGAGGGACCTCGCGATATCAAGGCGAAGGTTGTAAGGCTCCTCTTATCTTCTGATTAATACAAATGAGCACTTTCTCCCATTGATTTTGTCCTTTATGGATGATGAATATTTTGCAATTGTTTATTATGTTCATTAAGACAATTTCAATTCCTAATTTCCTTGATCATTAGGCTAATTCCTAATTTCCTTGATCATTAGGCTAAGTTGTTTGAATTACTATATCACATGTGCTTTTGATCCTTTTTATGGTTTATGGTTGTAGGTCCTATAAGGAATTGAAGAGCTGCATCAAGTCACAACCAGGGATATTCATCAGGAATTTCGTGAAACCAGTAAGAGGTATATCCATTAGTTAGACTGCTTATAATTCTAATAAGTTCAACTTAGGGAAAGAGTCAGTTCATTTGTTATGATTGTTTCTAGTTTCCATTTAGTATCTAGGGATTTCACTCTTGTCCGCAAGAGGGATTGTCCGGTGTAACAAGCTGGCGACCATACTGGGGAACGTCTCTGTTCTCATCTTTTTATTTAGCCTCACTTTCTGATTTTTCTGATTTATCCAGACTTGAGTCTTCATTAATTAATGGAATTTTAGATCCTATTGGTTGATTTTGAATTTTTTTATTTTTTCTTTAAGTTTTCCTCCTTGCATCGTTTCTGTTTGTACATAGAGCGCATCTCTGCACTTTTTTTGTCGTAGAAACTAAGCGCACGCGCTCCGTTGCCTACTGGAAACCCACACAGGCCTTGATTTTTTTTGAAAATTTCGTTATAGTTTCAACCCAGACCTGAATTTGTCTTTCAGAAAGTGTCATTTTATTTGTTTGGACTATGTGTTGTCTTTTTTGAACTTAGTTGATTTCTTTGTTGATGATTTTTGAAGATTGGGTCCTCTTGGAAGAATACCTTAGGGTTTTGCCTGGTTGATTTATAGATTGATCAAAACAAGTTTGAATGTCTTTTTGTGAGTGATATTATTATTTTTCTCTGTCAAATACACTGGTTGAGCTTTAAAAATTGTTTATTTGTAGTCAAAATCACTTTGAATTACAATATAGGGTTTCTGAAGACCTTGTGCTTTTATGAAAAATCGTAGTTATTTTTGTTTGATAGAAGAAGTTGTTGCTTTCATATTGGGAAAATTTTCACAATTGCACTATTATTGTCATTAAATAAAAGCATTCATAGGAGAATATGTCTTTTCTCCCATCTTCTTGATTGATTTCTGTATGCTTGAAAGTTTCAAGTGATTAGAAGAAAAGAGTCTTTTAGTTTGTTTTGATAATTAGGGAAATCTGGAAATTAGTTTGTTGATTGCGTTTTTCATTACAAAATAGTGAAATTGGTTGTTTTGAGAAAAGTGGAAAAGTTGTGAGTTGTTGCATTTTATTTCTCAAAAATCAAGGAAACTCTTTCTTTTCTCTAAATAGAATTTCATTGAAATTGAAAGTTGCTTTTGCATTTTAGAGTGCATTAAGATTTCGAGTTGTGTCACAACATCATAAGTTTCACCTTCATCACCCATTGAGTAAAAGAACAACTTAATAATACAACGTTAATTAAAATTCACTTAGAATTTTATATTTTTTAGGGCTCTTTTCACCTACAGTAGCTTAAGTGTAGGGCTTTGGAATAGGGAAGGAAGTAAACTTTCTAAAGCTACAAAAAACAATAGAATCTTGGGTCAGGGAGAGAAAATCCAATTATTTCCATTTTTCTCTGGGAAGCTCTTATTTGACACGAGTTAAGCATGAGGTCGTGTCGAATTTGGTGAAGTGATCCTACCCACTTCGTTGGCCTAGATACAGTAATTTACACGTATTACAACGGTACTGAAAGTTCCTTGCTGTCACTTGAAAGCAAACCTCTAATTGATCACATGGAGGAGCCTTCAAGGGGATTGAGCTTGTTACTCTGCCCTTACGTGTACGCCTGATCTACGACTGCCCCCCAAGGTAAAATTGTTGTATTTTATTAACATAGTGACTATAATCCTAGGGCTATACTTAAGGTGATGACAGAGGGAAGGTCCTGTTGTACCTGGAACAAACGTTGGCTAGACTCACTTGGACTCTCTGCAGGGTAATTTTTGCTCAGGATGGTTTATAGCAGAGTTACTTGCACCAGATCATTTCATTAAGCAGGTTGTCAGGGTAACTGGTTCCAAATACTCATTTTATATAAAACTTTTCACCTTGATCTCTTTGATGTTGATTTCATCACCAACTAGTAAATATTGATCTCTGTGAAGAGCAGGTTTGTGTGGTTTGAACTCCTAGATTTTTCAGCGCGTGTTACTTTCTCTGTTGTTTTTTTTACTTTTTAAACAATTTAGGTGTAATTTATATCTTGTGTGATTAATAAATTGAAAAATTTTCATTGTGGCGAAACTACCAAGATAATCACGTAGGATACTCGGGGATCCCCCTGAGTATACAACGAGTCAGTTAGAAAAGATTAAAGCAGAAAATTCTAAATCATCTGAAGTTGGAACTGCAACAGAAACTGAAACTTCTACTATTATAGATTCTAATGTAAGAGGAACTGAAGTTAATCAACCTATAACATCTATTATTTTAGGCATTGAAGTAACAGAAACTGAATTTGATCAAACTCAGAATTTAACATCACACTCAACAGCAACTGATTTACAAATTACTGAACTCATTCAAACTGAATCAGATACTAGAGAATCTTTCGATAGAAACCCCATTTTCGAACCAGATATTGACGAACCTGAGTCTGATATTTTTGAGCCTGAAATTCATACATCTGCTACAATACATATTCTAGATCCTCCACTTTCACCGCATGTGAAACTTATCATTACTGATAGTCTCCCTCCTGGTCTTATTGCTATTGAAGAACTTGTTTCGAACGAAGAGGAAGGACCCATAGTTTCTACCAATGAACCTGCAGATAGCTCAGAAATTTTGTTTCGATCTCTTCACCCTAACCCTTAGTATTTTACACCCTTTAACTTTTTAGGGTAAGGTATTCTGCGTTACACAACCCATTATTCTACCATACCCGGTTTTGACTGGTCCATAATGATTCCTAGAAGTGTTGTGTCAGATACATACTTGTATTCCACTTCTCCGGAGTCCACATTGTATGGTGGTTTTTTACACCTGGATATCACTCTCTCTAAGGAGCTTATTGAGGAGCTTCTTCCTCGAACTCATCTTCAAACATGTCAACTGGTGTAATTAACCCTACCAATGAAGGTTTGGCATCTGAACAAGTCATTAATATGATTGCTGGTAATGTTGGTAATCCATGAGCTAACCTAACAGGTGGTTATTATCTGCCTTGGGAGCAACCATCGTATTCCCCACCTAGAGGACAACCTTTTGGTGGACCTTATCCTGCAGCTGGGGAGAAACCCCCTACTAGAAACTACTTTAGCTATGATCAAATGCCTCAAATCGGTTTTGATCAGCCTATTATGCCTCAACCCGCCTTTGGAATGCCTTACCCTGGATTGAATACAATATGGAACCCTTCTCACCAGTCAATTCCTGTTGCTTCTCAAGTACCTTTGTATCAACCTAGCCAAACTATTGGAAAACCTATGCAGAAAATACCTTTTCAAGGTATGTCTTCTCAAGTCCAACCAACTCTCATCGACACCTGCCCAGCAATCGCTTCAACAATCCGCCCAAAGTACCCATCAAACCATAGGGAAGTCTGCTATGGCAACGACTATTCAGAACCCAGGTTCAAGTTCGCCTAAAACTCCCATTCCAAGAGTATCACAAATAATTGTCCCACTTACATCACAGGTTACTATGCAACCTCTTGTTCAGTCTTTACCTCAGGCATCTGGTGTTCAATCCATTCCTACGATTTCGTCAACACCTCAAATACATGTTGTTCAGCCTAGTGTTCCATATGTGCAAGTACATTTTCAAGGGCTACCTTCCCAAGGTTTACCCTAGAGTAATTTTGTTCAAGCTACACCTTTTCAAACTCAATTTTTCCAAGGTTAACCCTTTCAAGTACAGTTCATTCAAGATCAAATGGGTCAGAATCTCCTCTTCTAGAATCAACCATACCCAGGTGATATGTTTCAACAACCTATTCAACCTCAATACGGTATGGCTCATCATGGATACCCAGGAGGTATGCGGATTCCAACTACTCAGGCTATCCCAAAATATCTTGGATATCCTCCTCCTGGTATAGGACTCTCTCCTCAGGGTTATCAATATCCATCATAGGACCCTAATCACCAATTTCCTTTCATTTCACCTTTGGATTTTCCTGACCACTCTCAGTTAACTAATGATCCACTTCTTCATTTACCCTATTGGTCGGCTATTCTTACTAAGTTGCCCAGTGATATTCCTAAGTTTGAAGGTAAGTCGGGTGAAGATATGTCCAACCATGTCATGACCTACCATCTTTAGGGCGTGTCCAACTCATTGAACAATGATTCTATTAGATTATGACTTTTTCAATGAACCCTAATCGGTTCAATAGCCAAATGGTATGTAGACTTGCTACACGCTTCCTTCAACACATTTAATGCCCTTGCTACAACCTTTTTGACCCATTTTCAGTTACCCGTTCGGTATGAAAATGGAATTGATAGAAACAAAACCTGCCAAAGTCCTAATCTATTCCACAATCATAGTTAAACAACAAAATCAAACAGTAATAATAATTCCAATAATCCAATGGAAACCCGATATACAAAGAATATATTTTATTATAACACCTGTGAAAGGAACAAATAAATGTTACCAGTCCCCCTCTATGGGATGGGTTCTTGGCTATCCTCAAACGTCTTCAACTTGTGTAGATTCTCTTTCATCTATAATGAGTAAGTCCATAATATAAAATGTTTGAGCTTAATGGGAACTTAAACAGGATAAAAATGGTGTGTGACAGTGATAATAATCAGAGTTACAATAGTGAGTGCAACAATGAAAATAATCAAAAGTGAATAATGAATGGAAAACCCTTTTATTTATAACAAAATATTGAGTTATCCTTGAATAATGAGCAATAATAAATTATTATTAACCCCATTCTTGGAATAACCACTTGTAATATTTTATTATATTTGGTTAGGAGGGAAAAATAATTTTTTTTTTTTTTTTTTTTTTTTTTTTTTTTTTCGATGTGGTTCACGGGGCACCGGAGGTGGGCCGCTACGTCCACGTAGACAGGCACGGCCATCAAGCCTACCCCCGAGGGCGTCGAGGAGATTTGACCCCGTGACCTCTCAAACCGGGAGAGTACTATCAACGGGAACTCGACCATTTGAGCTATCCCTCGGGGGCCGGAGGGAAAAAGTATTTAAACCTTTATTTAGAAATAATAAATAAATAAATGATTTATTTATCATCTCAAGAAATTGGTTAAGGAATAATAAACAAATAATGATTTATTTAATTATTCCTGAGGGATTTAGTCAAATTTGACAAGGAATAATAATTAATTAGTGATTAATTAATTATTCCTAGAGAAAAATAAGATAATTAATAATTTATCTGTTGATTTTTCATAACTGGGTCAAATATGACAAAGAATATTAATTAATTAATGGTTTAATTAATTATTCCTAGAAGAAAATTAAATAAATAGTGATTTATTTAATTATTCTTAATGGGTTTAACTATAAGTTACTTAACAAAGGTGGTTTATTAAGTAATTTCTCACAGTGAGAGCAATTTTACTATGGTAAAATTGGCCTTACATGGTGTACTTCAATACATCTAGTAAATTAGGCTAGATGATCAATTTTTTAGTGATAACAGAAGATGTCCATTTTACATCACCAATTAAAACGTAGCATGTCTTTCTTGAACACGACACTCCATCACATCCATGTCCGGGTTGGGAAATCCATTTGCCTTACAGTTAATCAAACCTCATTGAAAGTCTTCATGGTTTTGGGTATTATCGTTGAGTCAAATGCTGCCAAATCATTATAAGTGTCGTTATGTGTTCAAGAGAATTTCAACCTTGGTTCAAATCCTTTTGCAAAATCTTTGCCTTCATTTGCGTCGACCATCCTTGAGTCAGTCCTTGCAATTATTTTCAAAACTTGATATCATGTTTTGTGTCATAGGCTTTCCTACGACGAATCACTTCCTATCGACTTCAGCTCATTATCTAGGAATTTGATTTAGAAACCTTCAGTACCTTGAAGCCTGCATGCCTTAATGACAAGTTTTTCACTTTTGACGATAGGTTCTCATCATTGGCCTTCGATTGAATGATTCTATGAGTGTTCGACTTCAAATCACATATTCGCACTTCATAGATTGTATTGGGAGTACCTTGAGAACCATTTTCATTATTGGTGGTTTCTCTCGCGCTTGTTAACGGTTCACATCATTGACCAGTAATCAAGTGGTTTTTGCCATGTTTGACTTCGAGACATTCACTCACATGGTTAGAATCGTACTGTGGATCGAGAGATGGAGATCAAGACCCTGGATCTAGTTTCATCAATCCAGGTTGTGAGGAGATTTTATATTCATGATTATGTAGACAGATGGTTGTGTCCATGCTATGTCTACCATCTATATGATATTAGTTTTTCCATGTTTGTTCATTGAGTTCGCTTTACTTTGAGTATGGCAATTCCTACCTCAAAGATGATTTTTGATCTATACTTTGCATTATGTTCCCTTGAATGTTCCTTACAGGTTTTTGACCATTGCCTCTGATTCGATCCTTGGAATGATAAAGCGCTTCAATCTTTTAAACTTATTTTTCAGACTTCGCACTTTAGGGGGTAATGTGTTACACATCAATTTGTCGCCATGAAACATGATCAATTTACTGATATTTTTACCATCCATTATCATGTTGAAACCAACTCCCTTAGAAGTCAAAGAACTCAAAATATGTTAAAGTACATGAGAAATTTGGGTCAAATAGCTCTCACACCTTGTTAAGTTCCACCTGCACTGATTTCTCTATTATTTCTCGTGCATGCGCTGAAATTGAGTCTGAGAGTAGCGCAAAGCTGTGCTTTGTCTATAACTATAAACCTGCACAGGTGAATTCTAGAAAGTAAAAATAAAAAGTACATTCTAGAAACATAGTTGGTCGAATATTTCCCAACTGAAAGCTTCCAGGTGATGACTATTCAAACTATAACCCTCATAAGATGCATCTCCATCCCTTTTCTCATGGTAACCTAATCCTTCATTAAAGGAGGTTCATCCTCTTCTTAGGGATCTGAAACTTCCCCCTCTTTGATCTATAAAAGGACTAGAGGGTTGAGGGATGAAGGAGGTCAAAATTCAGAGAATACAAACTTATGTTGTTAGTTTGAGATTGGATATCTTGTTATATAAGGAGGAGATTGAAGGAATTTTGGAGGGACCTCATGGCATCAAGATGAAGGTTGTAAGGCTCCTCTTATCTTCTGATTAATACAAATGAGCACTTTCTCCCATTGATTTTGTCTTTTGTGGATGATGAATAGTTTGCAATTGTTTATTATGTTCATTAAGGCAAGTTCAATCCCTAATTTCCTTGATCATTAGGCTAAGTTGTTTGAATTATTATATCACATGTGATTTTGATCCTTTTTATGGTTTATGTTTGTAGGTCCTATCAGGCATTGAAGAGCTGCATCAAGTCACAACCAGGGATCTTCATCAGGCATTTCGTGAAACTAGTAAGAGGTCTATCCATTAGTTAGACTGCTTATAATTCAAATAAGTTCAACTTAGGGAAAGAGTCAGTTCATTTTTTATGATTATTTCTAGTTTCCATTTAGGATCTAGGGAGACCGCTCTTGTCTGCAAGAGGGATTGTCCTGTGTAACAAACTCGCGACTTCCATGGGAAAAGACTGTTCAGAACCCAGGTTCAAGTTCTTCTAAAACTCCCATTCCACGAGTATCACAAATAACTGTCCCGCTTACATCACATGTTACTATGCAACCTCTTGTTCAGTATTTATCTTAGGCATCTAGTGTTCAATCCATTCCAAATATTTTGTCAGCACCTCAAATACCTATTGTTCAGCCTAGTGTTCCACATATGCAAGTACCTTTTCAAGGGATACCTTTCCAAGGTTTACCCCAGAGTCAGTTTATTCAAGCTACACCTTTTCAAACTCAATTTCTCCAAGGTCAACCCTTTCAAGGACAGTTTGTTCAAGGTCAAATGGGTCAGAATATCCCCTTCTAGAATCATCCATACCCAGGTCATATGTTTCAACAACCTATTCTGTTGGGTCCCTATAATACTAGTGATTACCCCATTACTATTGTAGTTATACCCCTTATTTATATTGTTGTGCCCCTATTACCCACATATTGTTATTTCTGTGCCCCATAGAATCCCTCTATTATTATTTTTGTGGCTTTATATTATTATTGTTAGGTCGGCTGGATTATATTGTGACTCCTTAGACTCCTATATATAGAAAGGAGGTTTTGTCATTTGTATCATCGAAGAATTGTTCATTTATGTAATGTAAAGGAGGTTTCCCCCTCGAAGAGGCTGAATTCTAAGGCGTTGATCTTTCTTTTCTATCTTTTCTTGAGCTGGTTTCATAACATTTGGTATCAGAGCTTTGGATTCTAGGGTTTCGCTGCTCCAAACAGGTCATCGTGGAATTTTCACTATAACTTTTTTTCTGTGACGTTTCAGAAGTTTCAAAAAAACCCATTTGAGAAGAAATCGCGCTGAACCTTGGGTCCGAATTTCAGAGTTTTTCGCGCGATATTTTCGGAGATATGATCTGAGGAAGTTGGTCTTTTTGCAGACTCCTGAATTACACTCAAAACAGGTGACCTGGGCAAAATCGTCATAACTTTCTTTCTGAGCATCGGATTGAAATTTCGTAAGAAGGTACAGAAAGAGGACGGACTGTAGTTTTCTTTTTATATATTTTTCAGAGTCAAAGGTTGAAACAGTGACACGTGGCACGTCGTACAAGTTTACTCTACTGAACTATTCTATAATCAAGTCACTGTGGGAGATTTCGCATAACTCTTCCTTGGAGAATCCAATTTGGGTCAGACTTGTGGCATTGGAAAGAGGACATAGAGGGCTACTACAGGTCACAAATTCAGAACTAGATAATCAAAAAGTACAGAGATACATCGGAGGCAATATCGAGCTCCTACAAAGTGAAAAAAGGTGTGTAGATTTTCTTTAATTTTTGCTTAAGATTGGTTTGAAAAATTATTTTGAAGGAATTCAAAGGGCATATTAGAGAATTATTATCGGTAACTGATGCCCCGAGGAAAGAAAATGCAAACACCTAGTAAGGAGCCTGAAAGCTCTAGCATGACTCATGAAGAAGAAGAAGAAATGCTATATGATATATCAAAATTACAAGAACAAGTGCAACGAGTGTCACTTGCACAAAAAGCAACAGAATCTAAAATGGATGGTTTAAGGAAAGATGTAGAAGCTAAGATGGATGGTTTAAAGAAAGGTGTAGAAGCTAAGATGGATGGCATGGAAGCTAAGGTGAATGGCATGGACGCTAAAATTGATGGCATGGATGATAAGATGGATAAGTTGCTACAAGAAATAGTCACTAAGGGTGAAAGAGTACTAAAGGAAACTCATGATGAGAACAAAAGAAATGTTAATCATGATTCCATAGACTCTAATGTTGGATCGAAGACTCACCATGTTCCAAAAATCGATATGAGGAAGTTTGATGGCAAGGATCCCGCCACATGGATATTACAGATGGAGCAATTCTTCGATCTCAATAATGTGCAAAACACACAAAAGGTACGTATGGCAACTTTATATTTGGAACCAAATCAGTTTGTATGGTATCAATGGCTTTGTTCTCGTAAACAATTTATCACTTGGGCAATTTTTACGGAAGAATTGATAGCACATTATGAGGATACAAAAAGCAACACTTTTTTTAGCCAATTGATAAGTCTCAAACAAAAGGGTTCAATAATGGAGCACATTGAGGAGTTCCAAAAATTGAACATAAGGGTAAAAGATATTCCAGAGGAGCATAGGATTGATGTGTTCATAGGGTCTTTAAAGGATAATATCCAACATGATGTGCGCCTTTGGGAACCTGATTCATTAGAGAAGGCATTCAGGTTAGCAAGAAAAATGGAAAGCAAAATTATGGCAACTAGGAAGCATACCATTCACAACTATAAAGACGGAAGTGTTGTTGCCCATAGTCTTCCACAACCTACAAGGTTGACACCACAACAATTGGAAGAAAAAAGAGCAAAAGGGCTTTGTTACAATTGTGATAGCAAATACACAAAAGGTCATAAGTGTGCTGAGAAGAAATTATTCTACATAGATTGTGAAGAGGAAGAAGAAAAGGAGCAAGAAAGGTCAAAAGAAGAGGATATATTCCAGGAACAAAGCCTAGATGAAGAAAAAATAAATCCGACCATATCTTGTAATGCATTGGCGGGAATTACCACTCCTCAAACCATCAAGATAGAAGGACAAATCAAGAAGAAAAAGGTAATAGTGTTGATTGATTCAGGAAGCACCCACAATTTTATTCATTGTAGGGTAGCAAAAGAATTGAATTGCTTCCTATATCCAGCACCAGAGTGTCAAGTGATGATTGCAAATGGAGGAACAATAAATTGTTCTGGAAAGTGCCATAATATCAAGCTATCCATGGGAGAATATGTATTGACTAGCCCAATGCTTTCCATTCCAATGGGAGGTGCTGATGTTGTACTAGGAGTCCAATGGCTACAATCCTTGGGTACAATAGCTTTTAATTTTCAAGAACTTTTCATGAAATTTTCTGTGGAAGGAAAGGAAGTTGAATTAAGGGGTATTGCAGGGAAACCAGGAAAGATAATCAGCTCTAATGGCATGACAAAGCTTCTAAAAAAGGAGCAAAGAGGTGTAATTGCACAATTATGTTCGCTAGATGTTTCCACATTGGAATCATCTATTTCTCCAGATCTCCAAAAAGTCCTGGACAATCATTCCAAGGTATTTGAGACTCCCAAAGGTCTCCCACCTATGCGTGATCATGATCATGCTATTCATCTGATTCCAGGAAGTGTTCCTCCAAACATCAGGCCGTACAGATATCCATATGTCCAAAAAAGTGAAATTGAACGTATGGTTGCAGAAATGCTAGAGGCTGGTATAATTCAACCGAGTCAAAGTTCTTTCTCAGCTCCAGTAGTATTGGTGCACAAGAAGGATGGATCATGGCGCATGTGTCCAGATTATAGGGAGCTCAACAAGCTCACTATTAAAGATAAGTTCCCCATTCCTGTCATTGATGAATTACTGGATGAATTGCATGGATCAATTTACTTCACCAAGTTGGATCTTCGTTCGGGATATCATCAAATCAGAATGAAGATTGAAGACATTCCGAAAACGGCATTTAGAACTCATGAGGGTCATTATGAATTTTTGGTCATGCCTTTTGGCCTTACCAATGCACCTTCAACATTTCAAGGTTTGATGAATTCAATTTTCAAACCATTCCTTAGAAAATTTGTGTTAGTATTTTTTGATGATATACTAATCTACAGCAAGTCTTGGAAGGATCATGTTGAACATGTTGACAAGGTGCTACAACTATTGGAGGAGAAACAATTATATGCAAAAAGATCCAAATGTTTCTTTGGAGTCCAGGAGGTGGAATATTTGGGTCATATTGTATCTCATGAAGGAGTTAAGGTAGACCCTAGCAAAATTAAAGCCATTAAGGAATGGAAAATCCCCACATCCATAAAGCATCTGCGAGGATTTCTTGGGTTGACAGGGTATTATCGCAAGTTTGTTAAGAATTATGGGAGAATAGCAGCACCTCTAACAACATTATTGAAGAAAGATTCATTTTCATGGACTTCGGAAGCAACAAAGGCCTTTAAACATCTTAAAGAGGCAATGTGCCAAGCACCGGTCTTAGCTACACCGGACTTCACAAAAACCTTTATTGTGGAATGTGATGCTTCAGGAAATGGAATTGGTGCTGTTCTAATGCAAGATGAAAGACCCATTGCTTTTGAAAGTCGTCCAATCAAGGGAAAGTTTTTAAGCAAAGCTATTTATGAGAAGGAAATGTTGGCAATACTCCATGCACTTAAGAAATGGCGACCCTACCTAATGGGAAGACACTTCAAGGTAAAAACGGATCATGATAGCCTTAAATACTTTTTAGAACAAAGATTATCCTCTGAAGAGCAACAAAAGTGGGTCACAAAGATGTTGGGTTATGACTTTGAAATCATCTACAAAAAAGGGAAGCAAAATGTGGTGGCAGATGCACTCTCAAGAAAGGATGAGGATGTGGAAGCATTGTTGTGTGCCATTTCTATTATCCAACCAGATTGGATAAATGAAGCAAAGGAGGAATGGAAGAATGACGAAGAAGTGTGGGCACTTATTCGAAAGCTACAACAAGATTCCAGTACTTCTGATACATTTAGCTGGCAAAATGATTCGTTATGGTACAAAGATCGCTTATACCTCTGTAAGAATTCCCAGCTAAAACAAAAGATTCTTATGGAATTGCACACTTCTCCCTTAGGAGGGCACTCAGGATTTTTAAAAACTTACCACAGGGTTAAGAAGGAATTTTTTTGGGATGGCCTTAAATCAGATATTCAAAAGTTTGTGGCGGAATGTTTGGTTTGCCAACAAAATAAAGTTGAAACAATTAAGACACCGGGTCTATTACAACCTTTATCCATTCCAAGCCAACGTTGGGAGGAGGTTTCAATGGATTTTATCACAGGTTTACCCAAGTCTGAGGGAAAGAGTGTCATCATGGTGGTAGTTGACAGACTTACCAAGTATGCACACTTTTGTGCATTATCACATCCATTTAAAGCCAGTACAGTTTCTACTGCATTTATGGAAACAGTTCAAAAGCTACATGGAAACCCAAAGATTATTGTAAGTGACAGAGATCCCATTTTCACTGGAAATTTTTGGACAGAATTATTTTCTTGTCTTGGTACTCAGTTAGCTCATAGCTCATCTTATCATCCTCAATCTGATGGGCAAACTGAGATAGTAAACAAATGTTTGGAAGGATATCTTCGTTGCTTTGTATCTGATAAACAGACACAATGGGTCAAATGGTTGCCTCTGGCTGAATGGTGGTATAACACTTCCTTCCATACAGCAACAAAAATGACCCCATTTATGGCACTTTATGGGTATCAACCACCATCAATCACATCATATTTAAGAGAAAATTCTAAGGTTCAGGCAGTGGAACATCACATCGAACATCAACAACAAGTCCTCCAACTCTTAAAGGATAACCTCGTGTTGGCACAAAATAGAATGAAACAACAGGCAGATCAACATCGCAGTGAAAGAAGTTTTGATGTAGGTGATTGGGTATTCCTACGGCTACAACCATATAAGCAAATGTCCCTAAAGCAAGCTAAGAAGGATAATAAATTATCACCAAAGTATTATGGTCCGTACAAGGTGTTGGAAAAGATTGGTACTATGGCATACAAATTGGAGCTTCCTGCAGCTTCTCGATTGCACCCAGTTTTCCATGTTTCATGTTTAAAGAAGGTTATAGGCGACAAGCTCCCAGTTCAAACAATATTGCCAGAACTTGACGAGGAAGGAAAAATTATATTGGAACCGGAAGCAGTCACAGAAACAAGAACTCGACAGCTACGAAATCGATCAATTTCAGAGTATCTTATCAAGTGGAAGAACTTATCCGCTGAAGATTCCACATGGGAGGATGAGAATTTTATGCAGAAGTATCCAGAACTGCTCAAGCGTTGAGGACAACACTTTTTTGAAGGAGAGGGGCATGTTGGGTCCCTATAATACTAGTGATTACCCCATTACTATTGTAGTTATACCCCTTATTTATATTGTTGTGCCCCTATTACCCACATATTGTTATTTCTGTGCCCCATAGAATCCCTCTATTGTTATTTTTGTGGCTTTATATTATTATTGTTAGGTCGGCTGGATTATATTGTGACTCCTTAGAATCCTATATATAGAAAGGAGGTTTTGTCATTTGTATCATCGAAGAATTGTTCATTTATGTAATGTAAAGGAGGTTGCCCCCTCGAAGAGGCTGAATTCTAAGGCATTGATCTTTCTTTTCTATCTTTTCTTGAGCTGGTTTCATAACATATTCAACTGCAATATGATATGGCTCATCCTGGATACCCAGGAGGTATGTAGATTCCAACTGCTTAGGCTATCCCAGGATATCCTAGATATCCTCCTCCCGATACAGGACTCACCTCTTAGGGTTATCAATATCCATCACAGGACCCTAATCACCAGTTTTTGTTCATTGCATCTTTGGATTTTCCTGACCTCTCTCGGTTAACTAACGATCCACTTCTTTATTTACCCTATTGGATGACTATTCCTACTAAGTTTCCGAGTGATATTCCTAAGTTTGAAGGTAAGTCGGGTGAAGATGTCCAACACCTACCATCTTTGGTGCGTGTCTAACTCATTAAACGATGATTCTATTAGATTATGACTTTTTCAATGAACTCTAATCGGTTCAGCAGCCAAGTGGTATGTATAATTACCGCACACTTCCTTCAACATGTTTAATGCCCTTGCTATAGCCTTTTTGACCCATTTTCACTTACACATTCGATATGACAATGGAATTGAACTTTTGACTTCTTTAAAGCAGTCAACATCAACCCATATCTCAGATCACATTCACGAATGGAGACGAAGACGTCGCCTAGTTAAAGTTTACATTCCAGACCAAATTTTGGCCGAATGGTTCATAAAGTCACTTTTACCAGTAATAACTGAAGATGTGGCCAAAGGGGGTGTTGTAACTGAAGAGAAGGTAATTTCCCGCACTCAATATCTCGATCTTGTTTATACTCAGTCTGGTACTTTGTATGAAAAGATCCCAGATTTACCCCGATCTACTCCAAATAATCCACCTCTTCCAGGATCACATGCCACAGATGGCATGATTGGTTCTATGAGCTAGAAATATAAGAACAAAAAGAAAAATTCTAAGAATGTTCAAGTTTTAGCTCTATCTGATTCACCTGACGAAGATCCTTCTCCCGGAATTACTTCCGAAATCAATGTCGTAGATTCATCTACTAGCAAGGGTAAGTCATCCAGAAATAAGAAAAAGGGAAAAGGAAAAACTAAACAAGACAACTGCTCTAAGGAGAAATCAACCAAGAATGAACCATCTGATGAAAAGAGGAAACCTCGATATCCTTGCTTGATTTGTGAGGAAGATCATTACACTAAGGAGTGCCCTCATCGGGCCGAAGTTTCCAAATTCATTAAAAGTTCACCCACACTCGCTGTTTTGAAGGATCCTTTTCCTCAAGACAGTAAAATGGTCTCTCACGACCAATCCTCCTCATCCTCATCGACATATATCATGATGATGTCTTCCAGAGTTATGGTAGCAACAAGATCTAAATATTACACATCAAAGAGTCCTGTTGAAAATGGAGATGACTCCAGTTCATCTGGTAAAACTTACGCATCTACTCCTCCTTCTTTTGAACCATTACATATTGAAAAACTAAATCTTGATATGATAATTCGTCCTTCTCCTAAGGGTATGCTTTGTAAGTCAGCCTTTAATCCTCATGCGAGGGTTGCCCACAATTATAACATCGTCGAAGATTTTGCTATGTGACCTTCAGCCATGTCTGCCCTTGAAGTGCTGCAAACTTGTCCAGCGTAAATCAAATTATTATTATCAGTAATAGGAGCTATAGATCCTCAAGACTCCCATTTGATTATTTTCGATCTCGAGAATCATATATCACGTCTCCCACACCAACTGGCTTTTCAGATACCAGTTCACGTCAAAAACCAATGAGTTTTTCGAACAGTGATTGACGAAGGAGCGTCGACATGTATTATGTCCATTGCCTATTGGAAAGCCTTGGATTCTCCAACAATCAATCAATCTCCCACGACTTTGAAAGCCTTTGATGGAAGAGGTTTTCATCTGTATGGACTTTTAAATGATTTTCCAATCGAGTTAGAATGCAAAACAATTGTAATAGACGTTCAAGTTGTTGATTCTCAGCTTGATTACAACCTTTTGCTTGGTCGAAGCTGGACTTATGCCATGGCATAAGTAGTCTTGTCATATTTAGGATGATTATGTTTCTTCACAAAGAAATTTTTTTGAAAGTAGATCAATTGTCCTACTATACCGCTGACCCTAATTCTACCGGCAGTATCCCATTTGTTGGAGAATTTACCACTCCATATGAAGAATTTGGTGTTGGCCTACTCAAAGACTCATCTTTGATGGGAAATTTCGCATTCCCTCCACCAATTCTTCTTCATAATGAAGCACATATCAACATGATTACATCAAGTAATTTTGAAATGGGAGATCCATGGAAAGTAATATCAGAGTCAGAAATGTTCTTTTATGGTGATGAAATGCCTCGTAGTCCTTTCGAGTTAGCCTATGAGGCCATTCAGTCTTTTTCCAACCCATCAACATCTGATGATGATCAAATGAATATGATCATTGATGAATATTCTCATTTTTCACGCTTGGAACCAATCTCTATGCCTGATCCTTTTAACAAAGATTTTTTAACTGATGAAGGGATTATGGAAGTTATGACCTTGGATGAAATTCCATGGAATGATACTCATCATCGTTCAACTTTCTTACCATCTTTTGATAAAATTGAGAATAATTTTTCATCATTATTTTCATCTGAGACCCTTAGCAAATCCCCAAAATCCAATATCTACATTTTCTTCCAGTTTTGAACAGAATTTATGGAACATATCGGTAATAGTACCTATCGATATCTTAGTGAAACTTAGAATAATTGAAAATATTCTTATAGGAGCCTCTTATTCATTAGAATAGGTTTCAACTTACAAAGCCCTATTTCAAGAATTCCATGACATTTTTTCCTTGTCCTACAAAGAGATGCCAGGAATCGACCCTAGCATTGTTGTACATGAAATAAAAACTTATCCGGATGCTAAGCTAGTTAGACAATGATTACGTCCTATACATCCGCGAAAAGTTGTTGCTATCAAAACTGAGGTTGAGAAATTGCTAAAAGCAGGATTCATTTACCTTGTTCCTTTAACTGATTGGGTATCAAATATTGTGCCCGTTAATAAAAAGCAAGGAACTATTTGAGTGTGTGTTGATTACCGAGATATCAATAAAGCTTGTCCCAAGGAAAATTATCCAACTCTGTATATCGACCAAATTGTCGACGACTATGTCGGAAATGAAATTTTTTCCTTTATGGATGGATTTTCTGGCTACAATAAGATAAACATACTCCCTTCCGATCAATATAAAACCACATTTATATGCCCATGGGGAAATTTTTCTTATCGCAAACTCCCATTTGGCCTAAAAAATGTTGGTGCAACTTTTCAACGAGCAATGTCTTATGTGTTCCATGATATCAAGCATATTTTTCAGCCTTATTTAGATGACCTCCTAACTCATTCCATGAAATGGAAGGATCACACAATGCACTTAAAAATGATTTTAATTAGGTGTAGGCATTACAATATTTTCTTGAATCCACACAAATGTGTTTTTTGTGTGCAATCTGGTCGCCTTCTAGGTTTCATCGTTTCAAAGGAAGGCATTCATGTTGATCCCCTCAAGGTAGAGGCAATTTTGAATTTGCTTGCTCCTTCTAGCCTTACTCAACTCCAAAGTTTGCAAGGGAAGGAATTTTTTTTGCATAGATTCATCCACAATTATGTTGAACTAACACAAGGTTTTACTTGACTGTTGAAAAAGGGTATTCCATTTTTCTGGGATGAGCTTGCTGATAAAGCTTTTGATGCATTAAAACATGCACTGACTAATGCGCCTTTACTACATCCACCTGATTATCATCGAGACTACTTTTTGTACTTAGCTGCATCTGATGCCACCATTGGCATGGTGTTAGTCCAAGAGGATGATTCTAGTAGCGAACATGTGATTTACTATTTGAGTAGGAGTCTCACTAAAACTGAGATTAAATACGCACATGTGGAGAAGCTAGCCTTGGCAGCTGTGTAAGCTGTTCAACGTTTCCATCACTATATACTTCTCTGAAAGATGAATTTCATTTCAATTGCAAACCTATGATGTATATTCTCACGAAGCAATTGCTAGGGGCAAAATACTCGAAGTGGATAGCCATTTTACAAGAGTTTGATCTGGAATTTGAAAAATCCAAATCAAATAAATCCTTGGTTTTCGCTGAACTATTGTGTGACTTCCCCCACACTGATATAGAAATTGTAGCAGAAGATTCTTTTGCTGACGAATCTCTCTTTCTTATTTGTGTGTTATATCTGTGGTATGGAGACATCATTATATATCTCCAAACACAAACTTTTAGGCATGGTTTATCCAAAACCGATCTTCGGTGAATCTGATACCAATCCCAATAATACAACATTATTGGTGACACTCTTTATCATCGTGGTGTCGATTCTATATTCCGACGTTGTTTAGCTCTTCAAGAAGTCGAAAAAACTTTAAATGACTGCCACTTTGGTGCATGTGTTGGTCACATGTCTGGGTATGTTATTTCCCAAAAGATCTTACGTGCTGGCTATTTTTGGCCGTCAATGTTTAAAGATTGCATCACTACAATCCGAAAATGGCATAATTGTTAAGTTTATAATCGCAAAATGCAAGCACCTCCCGCTCCTCTTCACCCAATCGTAGTTGTCGGTCCTTTTTCCAAATGGGGCATTGAATTCGTCACTTGTAACCCTCACTTGACTAGGGGGCATGGATATATCATCCTTGTAGTCGATTACTTTACAAAATGGGCTGAGGTGATGCCTACATATAGAGACAACAGTGAAACTGTAGCTATTTTCATTTTCAATCATGTGATTGCTTAGTTCGGCGTCCCACAAGCTATTGTTACAGACCACAGTAGTCATTTTCGTAACTTTATGATGGTCAAACTGTCCATGCAACTCAGCCTCCGCCATGATAGCTCTACTCCATATTATCGCAAACTAATGGTCAGGTTGAAGTTGCTAATAAATTTTTAACCAATATGATTAAACAGATAGTTGGTATCCATAAAGGAAACTACCACTCTATGCTCTTTCTAGCACTTTGGGCTTACCGCACTACTGTAAAAACATCGACCGATTTTACCCCTTTTCAACTTGTTTATGGTTTGGAAGCCGTATTACCTATTGAATGTGAAATTCCATCTCTTAAATCAGCTATCGAATTATTACTTACTACCTCTGCAGATGAAGAATTCTTTGTACATTTAGCCCATTTAGATGAAAATAGCCATAACATTGTATTGGCTAGCGAAGCTCACCAGAAACGTGTCAAAGCCAAATATGATCAAAACGTTAATCCTCATATATATTCAGAAGGTGACCTAGTCTTAGTATATGATCAAGCTCATGACAATATAGGTGTAGGGAAATTCGAGCCCCTGTGGCATGACCCTTACATCATAAAATGCATATTAGCTAAAGGTGCCTATGAGCTAATTGATTACGATGGTGTTCCTTTGGGAAAGTCCACAAATGGTCTTTACCTAAAGATTTTTTTTGCATAAATTCATGGTGAAAATTTGTACATTATTTACCATTTTTAGGTATGTGTGATAAATTAGTGTTTTTTATTGCTTCTCCTGCTTATCTCGTTTTTACACTTGATTTGCAGATGTCGAATTTTTCTTCGACGTACATTAGCTTTGCTGTTGGCACTAGTCGTAGTACTCAGAATTTATCATCCACAACCTAGGTTATTTATTCACCCAGTAACGAGCTAGTCTCTATTCACAGAATGTCTCGGTCAAACAATGAACAATATAGTGGAATATAACACAGTCATTGAGCTATTGGCTAATGCCATTACATTTGGTATCTGACGTTTGATCGTTAGGTTATATTCATAGCTTGTATTATTACATTTAAATAGTGTCTATTCAGTAAGGAGTCCAACCATGATAAGTATGTTTTTACGAGTCTATCTCTTGGAAAGACAATTTGATTATATCGAATATCAACACATTCCGAGATTTTTAAACACATTGACAAATGCATTGGAAAATCATGTGTTAAATAGGCATTTGCAACCTTTGTAAATTAAAAAAAATATTCATTCATACATTGAGTGAGATAAACATAGATAAAAGTAGAAGTTTTTTCATTAAAATAGAGTACGGGTGTGTCTACAAAATATGTCATCCGAGGACATAAGGTCCCGTAGCATTTTATTTTCCGAAAAATTTTGACACCAAAAAGTCAAAAATTGTCCTCGAAACTAGAAGAGCTAGGCATAGTGATGCTCATCATAACACACAATAGCACGAGCAGCTCGACGCAGCAAATGTCTAAGCAGCCAGGGAACCCCAACTACGTGCCTCTGATAGGCTAGTGGAATGTCATCAACTCCAGTGTCTCGGATGTTGGCAGTCAACCTCTCAAGGTTGTGCTCCAACTTTTTCAAGATGTCATCCACCTCTAGGTTCACTGCCACAGCTACCATAGGCTACTTATCTCGTCTATGGTACCGTCTCATCCTGGCTGGTTGGGTTGGACCCACATCTGCACATATGTTTCAGACAATTAGCCTTTGAAGACAAAAACACTTAAAAATTGAAAAAGTTTGAAAATATGCTAAAATGAGAAATTCTTACCTATATCACCCCACTGAGCTTCGACTGGAAATGAGATATCAGGGTCACCTCTGTAATCTATCCCAACATATGGAAAGTCCTCGATCAGAACAATCTATTGGCTCAGCCAGTCAAAAATCTCTATTGTATACCTCACTACAGGATCGTCACTACCATGGCACGTAATCAGTGCAACCCACCTCATCAAGCATGGATACCTCGAATCCCCCTCGTCTACCCGAATCTTCTGTGGTCGAACAATGGGAACCCTTTCTAGGGAAAAAGCAAATAGAATGGCACCATAACCGAAATTTTTAAGTTTACCATTCTTTCACCTAGTTAACTAGCCCTTCATATTCACCACAACTTCCTCGCACCAGTTTTATACCTAGGAATCCCAGCATTCCACGATCGTCTGCATCTGTGCCTAGGTGGATAGATGGAGGGTAGGACTGCCAAATAGTTTGTAAACAGTGAAAGCAATGGTCCTCAAGGGTAAAAGTTTGATGGACTGAATGTCAATCCATCCATCTTTGGGCAGTGCACCCCTGTAAAAGCGCTGTAGGTATCCATCAATAGTGTCTCCCCCTTCTCTTGATCTAAATAATGAAATATCAGCTCCTCGATGAGATAACCTAGTCAAGAAATTTATTTCATCAATATCAATGGTGAGGCGATGCTCAACAATCAAAAAACACTATTTCTGGACATTCCAGGTCCTCACCAACCATGTCATTAGATCTACCTGGGCTTTCATCCCAGGGATTAGCTAGTACCTCAGGAGGCCGCAATTCCTGAGAGCCTTCAAAGTAGTTGGATCCGCCAGAGAAGCCAAATCATTGGCTTTGTTCTCTCTTTCCCTCCATTCCATTTTTGAGTAAGCAAATGACATGAAATGACCATTTTAAAGTAGTTAGAAGCTTTTTTGAAACTCATTTCATGTTTTTTGGAGTTCAAAGTTTGTTTCAAAAATAGTCCACGACGCCTGTGCGGATGCCCTTTTATGGAAAAGGCACAGTTGCGCAGAAATTTCCAACAGAATGCTGCGCAGGTTGATAATTTCCGTAGTGCGTGCCCGATTGAGCAAAACCCGTGCAAGGCCGAAGGTGCATTTTTGGACAAATATTTGTCCCAAAAAAACAAATGAAAGCTTAAAATGAAAAAATAAACAAACATAAAGCTAAGTGATGGAGAGATCTTCTACCTGGAGGAAACAACGCATGATTTCGTCCACCGGTTGGCTCAGAATCAGTCCTGGAAGTTTCACGGTAAAACCCCTCTCTCCACTCTAAACTGTTGAAAATTAAAATGGTAAAAATAAATTACTTTTTCCCACTTTTATAAGTTTTTAAGCTTAAAAAATATTATTTTTTGTATTTTGAATCTTTTAAAGAGGGAAAACATCTTTTTGAGCAGTTATGCCGAGTTATTGAGTTTAAATGTCCAGGATCATTTACGAAGTCAAGATGAATTATGTTTGACATTTTAGTAGACTTTTATCGCTTTTTATGCTCTTTAAAACATTACAAAAAGATAAAAATCATGGTGTCTTCTTTTAAGCCCTTTTCAAATTTTTTCCAAAACAAAAAGATTGTCGAGTACTTGCTTGTTCGAACTCGTAAAATTAAATGAACAATCGTCCGCTTAGTATAAGTTTACCCCTTTTACGGAATGAGCCAGGACTGTTTACGAAAAGGTATATACTGATCAAACATGGTCAATAGAGTTCTCTATTGTATTACTTTATCCTTTTTCGGACCCGAGAGACTAAACTAATGAAAAAGAACGTGATGGAGTCTACTTATGTTTTTTTTCTGACTCTCTAAAAATGAAAAACGTCGAACTTTACTTTCTTGAGGCTCGTTAAAATTTTACGATTAAAGGGTTGAATGAGTTTTTATTTTTGTGTCTTTTTCAAACTCTTAAAAGAAAATGACATCGAGTTACACCTTTACCGGACTCATAAAAATTAAACAATAGAGGACTCATTAAGCATGACGAGACCAAACCATTCATTCTTAGGGTTCGTTAAAAATACTTCGATGGACTCATCCAAAGGATGAGCTTACAATCCAAACATATGTTATCCTCCTCAAGCTTGTAAAATATAAAGAGGTACTTGCCAGTAAGGGTGGGAGAAAATTGGGGAAGGTGTTGCAGTGTTTTCTCCTTGAATATTTACGAAAAGAAAACACTTAAGACTGTGGATGAAAAATAGTCTCAACAATATAAGTGGCCACTAAACATTGTAGATCTGCAACAACAGATAGAAACAAAACCTGCCAAAGTCCCGATCTATGCCACAAACATAGTTAAACAACAAAATGAAACAGTAATAATAACTCCAATAAACCAATGGAAACCAAATATACAAAGAATAGATTTTATTATAACACCTGTGAAGGGAACAAATAAATGTTACCAGTCCCCCTCTATGGGATGGGTTCTAAGCTATCTTCAAACATCTCTAGCTTGTGTAGAGTCTCTCTCTTCTATAATGTGTAAACCCATAAAATAAAATGTTTTAGCTCAATGGGAACTCAAATGGAAGAAAAATGGTGTGCCGCAGTGATAATAATTAGAGTTACAACAATGAGTGCGACATTGAAAATAATCAAAAGTGAATAATGAATGGAAAACCCTTTTATTTATAACAAAATATTGAGTTATCCTCAAATAATGAGCAATAATAAAATATTATTAACCCCATTCTTGGAATAACCACTTGTAATATTTTATTATATTTGGTTAGGAAGGAAAAAGTATTTAAACTTTTATTTAGAAGTAATAAATAAATAAATTATTTATTTATCATCTCAAGAAGTTGGTTAAGGAATAATAAACAAATAATGATTTATTTAATTATTCATGAGGGATTTAGTCAAATTTGACAAGGAATAATAATTAATTAGCAATTAATTAATTATTCCTAGAGAAAAATAAGATAATTAATAATTTATCTATTGATTTTTCATTACTAGGTCAAATATGCAAGGAATATTAATTAATTAATGGTTTAATTTATTATTCCTATAAGAAAATTAAATAAATATTGATTTATTTAATTATTCTTCATGGATTTAATTATAAATTACTTAACAAAGCTGGTTTATTAAGTAATTTCTCACAGTGAAAGCAATTTTACTATGAAAAAATTGGTCTTACATGGTGTATTTCGATCCATCTAGTAAATTAGGCTAGATGATCAATTTTTTGGTGATAACAGATTGCCCCCCAACGTATGAGTGTTAGGAGCAAAACGTATGACCGAAGTACGTTGTAAAGACACAATCACTAGACAACAAAGTGGAGTTGAAGAGAGAGAGAGAGAGAGAGAGACCAATAGAGCTGAAGTGAAAGAGGATAGGGACAAAGGGGGCGAGACCAATGCAAGTCTCCTTTTATGTTGTGGTACCAGATCTCAGTGAGGCAGGGGAGGCATACCTATACTCGCCGAGATAACTTAGTACAAAAATAATGATGCGCCTAGAAACATAAAACTAAGCAATGAAGTACATGTTGAATGGTACATGACACGCTGACATAACTGAGCCAGAAAATAATATAATGTGTCCCTATATATAATGCACTTGGAAAAAACATGAGCCAACACTGAATACAATATCATCTAAGTACATGAGATATAATGGCCCTTACCTCCAAAAATGGGTGGGAGGGAGGGTAGAACAACCGAAGAAGCTCTGTTGAATAGGGAAGGGCTCTGCAAAACTAAATGGGTCATGTGAAGGAGACGTGCATGCTATGAACACTGTGATCGGTAGGAACTGAACCCATCAAATCTGCAGAACTGCATATGAGGCTGTAGCATAATAGGAATGTATCTGGGCATGTGGGGGGTACTTGAAGGTCCACCCCCTCATGAGGTCTAAAACATCTCACATACACACCCGGGAATCACTCATACAATTTGCTACATTACTGGGCCATCAAGAGTATGAATAACAAGGATGAAACAACCAAGTCAAAGGGAAATAATGGCTCCCTCTGATCGACCTGAGGTGCCGAACAAGAATGGAAGTTGGAACCAAGATAAATTTCCCTCTAGGCCGTTCTTCTGGAATAAATGAGATGATGTCGACAGAATAGGGCCAGTGATAGGTGAGGCAATGAGGATCCTTAACTAAGGTGTTGGGTTGTGTTATATTGTTTCTACGACTAGCCTCCCTAGTTAACTGAGGGGTTAGAGGGGGGACGGAGCACCCCCTTCATTGCGCCAATTGTGCATTAGGGTGGTCACAAGGGGGTTTGAGGGGGGCGAGGAAATTTCTTTTTGACCCTATATTAGGTGGGCGGACCTACCTATGGTTTTTTGCATGGTTTTCGCACATGGTTTTGGGCGCGATGGTTTTCGGTCCATGGTATTGGATGCTTTGGCATGTATATATATGTATTGTAACATTGAAAGGAACATAATGAAAAATCAATCTGGTAGTCCCGGTTTTGGGATCTAGGGGAAAATCTCTGTGTATATTTGTTTTATGTGTTATGCTCTCGCTATTGTTTATTTTCTGTGTTTTAGAATTCATATGCAGGTAATTTCTTTACGGGGTTAAAACCTACATTTGGTATCAGAGCTGTTTTGGATTCAAGGGGATGCCTTTGTTGCTGAGGGGTTTCGCTCGGGCCTATGGTAAACCCTATTCAGTGGGAGATCTGTGGGATCAATTTTGGTGGTGAAAGAAGATGGTGAGCAGTGGAAAGATAGAGATCGAGAAATTTAATGGTCAGATTTTTGAGTTATGGAAACTCAAGATGGAGGATCTGTTGGTAGATAAATATCAGTGGATCACGGTAGATCCGGGTACTAAACCAATGGGAGTGTTCAATGAAGAATGGAGGAAATTGGATCAGAAGGCAAAGAGCACAATACGATTGTGTGTCTTAGATTCAGTATTGCTCAATGTATCAGGGGAAGCTATGACTAAGGCTTTATGGGACAAGTTAGGGACTTTGTACCAATCTAAGTCTCTGGTGAATAAAATGTTCCTACGGAAAAAGTTGTATAACCTGAGGATGAAAGATCAAGACTCGGTGACAAAGCATCTCAACGCATTTAATACTGTGGTAAGTCATTTATTATCTGTTGATATTAAAATTTCAGATGAAGATAAGTGTATCAGTTTGTTGTGTTCTCTACCAGATTCGTGGGATAATCTAGTTATTGCAATAGGTAGCAATGCAATTGCCGGAGGAGATGAGACAGAAAAATATGGAGAGCCAGAATGGTGATGCCTTGTCTGTACGAGGAAGGTCCCAGAACAAAAACAAAAATAAGTCATCGAGAGGGAGAACTAAATCTAGAGGGAGATCTAAATCTCCAGGAAACCTGTAAAGGTGTGCTGGAAATGTGGAAAGGAAGGGCACTACAAAAGGGACTATAAATATAAAGCTCCGAAGAAAGGAAAGGAATCTGATGATGCTCCTTCTGCAGAGGCAAAAACCACCTCAGATGAAGGTGGGGATGTGTACTTCGATTCTTCAAGTACACATGTAGATCATGAGGCATGGTAGATTGACTCAGGTGCATCACTCCCCATAGAGAGTGGTTCTGCGAGTATGAGAAATATGATGGTGGTGATGTCTTCTTGGGGGATGACAGGAAGGCTAGAATCATTGGTCACGGAAAATTCAAGTTGAATTTGCAAGGTGGAAGGATTAGAATACTTCTGGGTGTTCTGCATATTCATGCATTAGCCAGAAATCTGATTTCTGTAAGTAAGCTGGATGATGCAGGTGTAAAAACAGTGTTCGAAAAGGATACTTGCAATTTGGTTTGGGGAGCACTGGTATTGATGAGGGGAGTTTGGATTGGAACCCTGTACAAGCTGCAAGGTAGCACTATTGTTGATGGGTGCAATAGTTATGTGGTTCCTAAAAGTGGAGCAGAAAATCTAGTGGTCTCTGGAGAAAATACCATGCTATGGCATCAAAGGCTTGGACATATTGGAGAGAAAGGCCTTCGAATACTTAATAGTAAAGGTATGGTAGAAGGTATGACTAATAACTCTCTGGATTTTGATTTCTGTGAAAATGGTGTATATGGGATGCAAAATCGGGTGAGTTTCCCCTCTGGTGGTAAGAGGGAGAAAAAAATATTAGAGCCTGTGCACCGTGACGTGTTTGGACCTGTGAAGGTTCCATCACTGGGTAAGTTTGTGTACTATATATCATTTATATATGACTTCTCAAGGAATACATGGATATATTTCCTTAAGAAGAAATCTGAAGTCTTTGATAGGTTTAAATAATTTAAGGCTCTGGTGGAAAACTAGACAGAGAAGAAGATAAAGGTGCTGAGGATAGATAATTGTGGAGAGTTTTGCAAGAAGGAATTTGAATAATTCTGTAAGAAGTGTGGTATAGCACGATGGAAGACTAATCCATACACACCTAAGAAAAATAGAGTTGCAGAAAGAATGAACAAGACTGTTATCACAAAATCACTACTGAAGGCTGCAACCAAGCAAGATTTCATGTAACTATTTCAACCTATCTTTAGACCAAAGATTAGCCTCTTTGATCAGAGAGGGCTCTCTCACAACTCTTGATAAAATCCTTGAAACACTAGATGGCTAACTCTTTATTCACTTATGAAAGCATAACTGGTTGGAAACACATCAAACTGGCTCTCATTGGGCTATGGAGTCTATAATATTAAGTAAACAAGGAAAACACAGTGATCTCATGGAAATCAAGGCTCTTAGCATTACATGTCAAACATACTCCACCAAAACATAGCTTGCTGAATACACAGGAAGTCAGAGCATATAATTATGAATTCTGAGTGATTGCATTACAACAAGACTATAAAAGAACATAAAGTATAAAACACCATCACTACATTTGAACATGACAATCCTTCGAGAATCTTGAGAAGAGAATAACTCTGTTTTACTATTACTGTCAAAAAAGGTCTTACAATGGCCCAAAACAACACTGTTTTTCTATAAAGTATCCAACCCTTTTTACATCCTATATTGATCCATATATAGGCAAGCAAACTCCATCACCTCGAGCTTCCTCCTCCAGCATGAGGGGAGCCTCGAAGGTGGCTATTAACTATTCCTACATGCTACTAACTAATGCATTAATTACAAACATGCTGGGCTGTAATTACATAAAGTCCTAATCGAACTAAATCACTAATTTCATTCTCCTCGTATGCTTGATGCTTTCTTGAATGCTGTGACAGATGTCCTCCTTTAGTTAAGTTGAGATGGTTGAGCTTTCAGATGCGATGAATGCTGACTTGGGATGCTTGAAAGCGCTGATGGCTCATTTAATTGACCACAAGATGTGCTCCTATTTTAACGGTCTCTGTCTCCCAGCACTTTCCGAAAGTGTAGAAGTATGTTCCCAACTCTTTAATAACTTTGAACGCTGCTACCAAATACCATACCATGTCTTCAGATGAGCTGTATTCTGCCTTGATGTACAAGTGTCTCTCCTCTAATCATTCCTGGTCAAACTGTTCATTTTGCATTGAAAACATCACCTACAGCAGTTTCGTAGCGCGCTACGAAACTGCTGTGTGATTTAAAAACACAGTCCTCCTCACTGGTTTTCTGCTAACACTGTGCTACATTTATTAATGATCTCTTCATTCCAACAAATGAACAACAATTTGCAAATAATCCTGTTTAGCTACCAGGCTTCAATGTCAATAGCTTTTCCTAAAAACAAAACTCAAACAGCATGCCCGGATTCCTCTGCTTTCTTCAAATCTTCAAATGAGGTGGTCTTTTTCAAAATACAGATCTTAAAGTTGAAAGAATTCAATACTTGGACATTAAGCTCCTTAGGATTTCTCAGACCAAACTATCTCACCCTACTGTACCAATTTGACTGGGTCTACATATGTCAACTTCGACTTGTCTGTCAGAATCAGCTGCATCTTTTTGTTGTAAAGTTTTCGATTTTTTCTTAACCAATGAAACCATCACAATGAACTCCCCTGGATCTAGAAATTTCTCCCATTTAGAGTCAAAAGCATCGATAGTAGAAAATTTAGCCTTGTGCTCCTTATTCTCTACTGCTACTGATTTTCTCTTGGATGAAGCATTCGATTAAGATATAATTCCTACAGGGACTCTGCTTTTTATGCATAGAACCTAGAAGTCAAAGCTGCAATGTGGGCACTAACAACTTTATCTCTCAATGGATCCACAATAACATCACATAGTTCTACCAGCACCGAATCAAGGCCTTGAAACACCATATCCATCTGTGCTTGTGAGACACTGTTTTTGTACAAACCATCGATAAAGGATTCCTTCATATCCTAAAAGATTATTTTCATGCCTGCGAACTCGCATATTCTATCAATGGTTGCATTAATCTTTTGCTGGTGCCATCAAAAGCTGTTGAAAGTACATCCATTGGTCTGTTAGTAGTAACACGCCTTGGCTTGAGATCACAGTCGATTGAGCTTCGCCCTGCCATAACATTTCATGAGGTTTCTTTTGTGTCAAACCCTGTGGCCACTGTTCCTTTAATTATTTCCACACCCTTTCCTTTATAATAGCCCTCATAAAAAGCAGCCATCTGCGTCCATGAAAGCAATAATTTCTCTCAACACACGCAGAGTGACACGCTCAACGAGCATCTTTTCTGCTCACCAGAAAGACTGTCAACATACCCAATTATTCCCTCTAACTGTATTTGGCACTCGAAGGTCAGAATCTGAGCCAAATTGTGCAATTCATGGCTACCAATATTCTGTAGACATTGGTGGATCAAATCCTCTAAATCCTCTGTATCTTCATCCATGAATCAAATCCTCTTCGCCTCGCAGGTAACTGCTCTATTTTCTACATGGACGTCTGCCCTTTTGTGGTCCTTTTTTATCGAACAACTCCTCGACTACCCATGTACATAAAAATAAAACCCAACTTTGCAAAATACTCGGGCTCCTATCTCTTATCTCCTGGGCGCGCAGCAACAGACAAATTCAAGATGTGAACAACGCACAAGCGTCCTGCATATGAATTGAAAAGCCCTCTAATACACTAACAGTTACTTGTAAACCCTCACCAAAGTTTGGATTTGACAAATACGATTCTGTAGGCTCTGGAGCATAAAATTGCAGGCCCTTTCTTATGCGTTCCTTAACCCATACAAAGCAAGCTCTTACTTCATTATTTTGTTCATGGTTTGGGTCGAGAGAAGCGGCTTCGAAACAAGAAAGCACTTACCAAATGCAGAATGTAAATTGCAAACCAGATCGATTCCAATCATAACACCAGTGGAACATTCAGCTACAAGTGACATGGGACTTTTGTCTTTTGGGACGAGAATAGTCGGCCTCGTTGGACAGAGCAACAGTAGGTTACAGAGCTTTTTGTAGCATAGTCGGTCCAGGAGGGTATCTAACGATTTTTTTTTATTACACGGCTCTTCCAAAATAAAAAACTCTTCATCTTCTTTGCAATGGAAGGCACCGGCTTTAGAACCTGCTTTCATTTATTTTATTAGATGCAAACTCATCTTTAATGACATCTGTCAATATAATTCCAGCCTTTATGCCACATCATCAACGAATGCAACTGTGACCATAATACCTCTCTGTTTCATAGCTTCCCTAAAGACAATCTTGAACATTAACAATGTTATCTCGATACCAAAAGGGGCAAAAAGAGTCGGTTTGCGCACTGAACTACTAACAAATTCTGCACTAATTCCTTTCCCATGCAATGATCAATCCGACAAATCTGCTCTTCACTGAAACGCTACCCAAGCTGCTTACTCAAATTCTCTGCTAATGTTAAGTCCATCAGCATGATTACTTAGCAGAATTTGATTTTTAAAAAATGACAGCAAAATATTTTGCCCGCAATCCAACATGGGGACGAAACACAAAAACAACAACTTCATCAACCACGCCATGCCTTCATATTTGAGTGAGCAATTATTAGACATGACAGGAGATACCCAGCGTTTGAGGTCACTTTCCTTTCTGGATCACCAAGCTCGTTCACAAGTGTCGACAAGAGTTTGCGTTATTGTTCAGGTTTTATCCTTAAGAAGATCAAACATTGTCTTCAAGGCTTTATCTTTTAAGAAAGGTAGCGCATCTTTGGAAACATCTTCCAATGCAACGACAAAGCGCTCAAACCTCTGCTTTAGACAATCTTCCCAATACCAAAATAGAAAAAGTGAATTTGCATCCTTTGATTTTAATAAAACATGGAGTGATTGCTGGCCAAAATACATCAGTTTCCTATCTGGCAGCAAACTAATTAAAAATAATTCCTTCAATGCATCAATACCACTCTTCTTGAAAACACGACATAAGACAAAAGCATACTTTAAGTAACTCAGCCGGAGCCTTGAATGCCCACTTAATGATTTGTTTCTTGACATCCTTTCACTGTTTTTGATATAGCAGTTCCGTCCTCCAATCTGGCCTCATATTTAACCAAAACTTGATCAGCTTCTTTTGGGTGCTCTTATATATCCTTTTTTGTGCAGCAGTGATAATTTTTTGACAAGATTTTCCTTTGGCTAGCGCAATGTTCTTAGCAACAGAACAGGTGCTCAAATGCCGAGGGTCCCCTGTATTTCTTAGATCCATCCATTGTCAATGCCTCAGCCAGATTTAGGCTCGATATGTTCATTTCTTAATAAACCACCCCAAATTATACTAAGCAACAACATAGCAGCTATCTGCTTTTAGAGCTTCAGAGTATTTCTAAATTCCTTCATGGACAATTTCTACAAGTTTGAAACTGGTCCCAAGGTCTGTCAAAACAATTACCAAGTACTCCGCAGCATGAACAAGGTGTGAACATGAACTTTATCATAAATATTTTTCAAATATTTCAATCCATTGTGGCGCCCTGCTTTGTGAAAGAGATTACAGATTGTGAAAAGACAATCCCAAATGTCAAACACTCTATGACTTATAGAATTTAATAGATTCTTTGTCTAGAGGATTCAACACAAAATCTCCTGCAAGTCTCCCACATTAGTATGTACATCTTTCACAATCACCCATGAGCCAAAATTCAGAGATAACTCCCTTAATGTATTTGATGGCAATCCCACAATAGCTGCATCATCATAGGATGCCTCCTTGGACACACTGTCATTGCTCTCATCAACATTCCTGGAGGGAAGCAAAACTCTATACAATAGGCATGCTAGGATTTGGACCTTCGCTGAAAACTCGAATCAATTCCCAATTTCGTAGCACGCTACGAAACCACTCAAACAGGTAGCGCTGCGAAACTGCTAAAACGAATTCTGGCGCTGCGAAACTGCTAAACAGAATTCAGGCGCTGCGAAAATACCCCGACTTTAAGCTAGACTAAAAAAAAATTTTGACAATAGCATTTTCAGTGATAACAAAGACGTTTATGGAAAGGGAAAGAAGCATGCTCAGTGGTGTCGCGTTAGGACATGAATTCTGGGTAGAGGCGGTAGAAATTGCATGTTACCTGTTCAATAGATCACCTTCATCAGCGTTGGAGGATAAGACTCCACAAGAGGTATGCACTGGTATGAAACCCTCTCTTTCACATCTGAGGGTATTTGGATGAGATGCATATGTACATGTTCCAAAGGAGAAAAGAACAAAGTTGGATAGTAAATCTGAAAAGTGCATATTTATTGGCTATAAGGATGGTTTAAAGTGTTATAAATTTTGGAACCCAGTAACAAGGAAGGTTGTGTATAGCCGAGATGTGGTGTTCAGAGAGCTGAAAGATGTTATTAAACATGAAGTCCCATCAAAGGAACCTAAGTAGATAGATTTTGAGCTAAAGGAGGAAGAATCAGAGTCTACAACAGAAGAGGAATCAGAAGATGAAGAGCCACAAACTCCAGTTGTGAGAAGATCAGTTCGAGAAAGAAGGCAGCCATAAAGGTATAGTCCATCTGCTTTCTGTTTAAATTTTGCTTTATATATTACTGAAGATGATCCCATAATTGCGAAGGAAGAAGTAGATTCAGAGGATGGAAAACTTTGGAAAGAGGCCATGGTTGATGAAATGGCATCTTTGCACAAAAATGAGGCTTGGGATCTAGTGGAGTTGTCGGCTGGAAAGAAAACCATTGGCAAAAAATGGGTGTTTAAGGAGAAGACAAATGCAGAAGGAAAGGTGGATAAATACAAATCTCGGTTGGTAGCAAAAGGTTATTCCTAGGTGTCGGGAATTGATTTTGGTGATATTTTTTCTCCTGTTTCCAAGGTAGCTTCTATTAGGTTACTTTTATCTGTTGCTGCTGCTTTTGATTTTTGAGGTAGAACAAATGGATGTGAAGACAACATTTCTTCACGGGGATCTAGAAGAAGAGATCTGCATAAAGCAACCTGAAGGATTTTCGGTGAAGGGTAAGAAAGAAATGGTATGCAATTTAAAAAAGTCTCTGTATGGGTTAAAACAGTCACCAAGGATGTGGTATCAGAAATTTGATACATTTATACGGGGACTTGGCTTCACCAGAAGTAAAGAAAATCACTGTGTGTATTTTAATTAATTGGTGACCGTGTTATTTATCTGGGCTTGTATGTGGATGATATGTTGCTGGTTGGAAATGACAAAGAAATTATCCAGGATTTGAAGACCCAATTTTCCTCCAAATTCGACATGAAAGATCTTGGTGCTGCAAACTATATTTTGGGCATGGAAATTAAAATAGATTGGGAAAAGAAGAAGCTATGGTTAAACCAGAGGAAGTATGTGGAGACAATACTACAGAGGTTTAATATGCAGGATAGTAAACCGGTGAAGTTTCCTATTCTTGTAGGTGTAAAGTTATCTACTAAACAATTTCCCAAGACACAAGAAAAGGAAGAGGACATGTCCCATGCTGCATATGCAAGTGTAGTCGGTAGCCTGATGTATGCGATGATCTGTACTAGACCAGGCATTGCACATGCAGTGGAAGTATTGAGCATGTTTATGTCAAAACCAGGGAAGGAGCACTAGACAACAGTGAAACGGTTTTTTAGGTATTTTGCATGGCACTAGTGATTATGGTTTGTGCTACCAAGGATAACCAGGATTTGATAGAGTTTTGGATATTCGTGGCTTTGTTGATGTAGGCTGGGATGGAGATCTGGATTAGAGAAGATCTAGAAGTGGGTATGTGTTTAACATATTTGGAGGTACAGTCAGTTAGATGAGTAAGAAACAATCTGTAGTGGAATTATCAACTACAGAGGCAGAATACATGGCAGCTACTCATGCAAGCAAGGAGGCATTCTGGTTGGAGAGATTGTGTTCAAGTATGGGGTTAGTACAGGGAGCTATAAGAATAGACTGTGATAGCCAAAGTGAAATTTTCTTGGAAAAGAACCCTGCTTACCATTTAAAGACAAAGCACATTGGTGTTCAGTATCACTTTGTGAGGGATATGATAGAAGACAAAAAGGTGTTGCTGGTAAAGGTGGACACTTTGAAGAATATTGTTGATGCATTGACAAAATCTATGAGCTCCTAGAAGTTCTCTTGGTGTAGAGAAACAATGGGTGTTGCAGGGCTGGATAATGACCAATCTCTCCTGTGGCCCCTTGTGGAAAGAAAACAACAAGTGGGAGAATGTTGGGTTGTGTTATATTCTTTCTATGACTAGCCCCCCTAGTTAACTGTGGGGTTAGAGGGGGGGCAGAGGACCCCCTTCATTGCGTCGATTGCGCAGTGGGGCATCAGTGCCCTGTGTGCGGGGGGTTTAAGTGGGGCGGTTAGCCCCCTTCTACGGGGTCCAGGGTAGCACCCTGGGGAAAAAGATTGGACCCTATATTAGGTGGGCGGACCTACGTATGGTTTTGTGCATGGTTTTTGCACATGGTTTTGGGTGCGATGGTTTTCGATCCATGGTATTGGATGATTTGGCATGTATATATATGTATGGTAAAATTGAAAGGAACATAATGAAAAATCAATCTGGTAGTCCTAGTTTTGGGATCAAGGGGAAAATCTTTGTGTATATTTGCTTTATTTGTTATGCTCTTGCTATTGTTTATTTTCTGTGTTTTAGAATTCGTATGCAGGTAATTTCTGTACGGGGTTAAAACCTACATAAGGCACAAGGGAAAATAGTAATGTGACTAATGGACTGAAACCAAGGACAATGGAAAATGTCAGACTGAGGGACAAATATATGGCTTCCCTTGTCAAAGCATAAAGTGCATGGTTGACCTGGTAGCGACTGACTCAACTCCGGAGGGGATGGGGGATAATATGACTAGAGGCCAAAATTGGCAACACGGGATGAATGGTATGCAAGTATGGATGGAATACTGTGACATGATATAATAGGACATGAAACAGACTCCATGGATGCAAGGGTGACTCATCGCGGATGATCTGAACAAGGGTGACTCAATGACGCTGCCACATAGAATAGGCCCGATGGGGACCATGAAAGCATAAGTAAATGAGACGACAAGTGCCAAGAGAAGTTGGTCCCTAAAGTACAAACGTAACATATGAATAAATTCGATTTTAAGAGGCAACGAAGTGACCCTTCTTGGAAAAATGGCTTTTGAGTGGTGTTAAATCATCAAAAACAGAGAAAGACCCATGATGGTACTTGATGAGAGTTTTCCAATGGTGATGACGGTTCATCAAACTGAGCTATGGTTTGGTTGCAATGGGCGGCATAAAAATTGTGGATTTTTCTATGAAAGGACGTTTTCCCTCCAATTTGAATTCAATTACTAAGTGAGCTGTGGTGAATTTGGAGAGGAGGAAAAGGCCCTAAATGTTATGGAGATCGTAGTAGACAAACAGATGATCAGAATCAGGATCTGCGACTTTTAGGTAAGTGGCCTTACTCATCTCTTCAATTTCAGTGGTTTATTTCTCGATTTTTGGCACCCTGCAGCTCCCGAGGAGACTCTTACTCCTCTCCATTGTCGCATTGCATTTTTTGGGTCTAGAAGTGCGATTTGGCTTGCAGGAAATAGGTGAAAACCTGCAAGCTCGCTCTTTTTGTGTAGAAAATTGCAATTTGGGGTTGAAAAGAGGGGGTGTCTACTAGCCTAGTGGGGACTGTAGGTTGATCAGTGTAGATCGTTGTTTTCTTCTCTGAACTAACAAGACATGTGGTGTTTTTCAGGCATGATAGAGTTAAAAATCAACTGGCATGAGCGAGACTTGGATACCCTTTGATCTGAGATTCAGAGGGATCAGGGGGTTCGAGGGGCATTGGCTCGCTATGGGGTTCTCAAGTTGGTAGAGAACCCATTGATGAGGGCAGGTGAGCCCTTTCTATCAAGAATTGTGAGCTATTAGGATCCAAACTAGGAGGTCTTTGTCATGTAGGGGTACAAGATTGAGCTCACATTATAGGATATTTATTTCTTGATCGGATTCCCTCCCCTAGGAGTGGTGGGAGATATTCATCCAGTGTTTCCTCATGGGAGGAACATTACAGATTTTTTGGAGCGCCATTGTCCATGGGATGTGTGTGTGAAGGGCACAACCATCTCGATTGGTGATCTAGACAGGCTAGAGACACAGGTTGTTTTCGCAGCAGTGTTATGGGTCTTGGGCAGCCAGGCATTCCACCACATCATTGGTGGGTAAATGATGTTGGTTGAGAGTGTTTTGGCCGGGACCTACTATGGGTGGGCCCAGATGATGCTATTGTCAGTGAAATGACAGTTAAGTCTATGCAGGAGGTAGGTGAACCGTGACTGTGCTTTTGGTACAGTACTGTGTGCATTCTTCTTTGAGAAGATACCCACCATTCATCCTCATGTATAGATCCGAGATGGGGGTCCACAGGAGCCTAGGATGCGCCACTGGGGGAAGCTACTGTAGAGAGGAGGAGGAGGGGGAGTCGGATGGGTGTTCTAACGTGATTTTTCAGACCTTGGGATCAGATGCCCCTCTACGTTTACAATTATCCTTATAGCGGGATGAACTATCAAGGTGATCTTGACTTACCACTTCCACCTAGGCGAGCATGGGGACCAGATGGTAAGTGTTAAGTTGTTATTTTTATGGTGCATTTCATATTTTTATCACATGTATATGGTACTGAGTGTAAAATATGTGGTATGCAGACATAACTCTGGTAAAATCGACAAGATATGCAGGACGAGCCTCAATGCCTGGGCCTACAGATTGGGGAACATCATCGTCACGTGAGGGTCCAGAGGATAGTGCACTACTCGTTGATCTACACCGTAGGTGTGAGGTACTCTTGACCAGAGTTTCTGAGCATGGATGGTATGAGTTAGACAATCGATACACAGATGAGTGTATCGAACTTCCCTCAGAGTGGCGAGGTACCATGCGGCACATGGTGATGGCTGGTCAGGAAGTACGTGTTCTACATGCAAGTGCAGCAGAGCATTTGGCGCGATCCGTCATACAATGACTAGATATGGAAACATGTGGGTCCCTTTGGTTATGACTTTTGGAAAAGGATATGGGCATGTCTGAGGTATTTAGAGCTATGGAATCCAAACACTTATATGATACATAATATGATTATGAATTTTTATATGATGTTTCGTCATGTGTTTTGTTTATGGTTGTCTTCTATAGTATACATGTGATAAATGTCAATCTAGAATCTTATTTTCAATGGTATCTACATATTTTTTTGGGCTCTAGGAACATGAATGAAAGTGATGGTTTCACGTACCAACAACTTAACTCGTAGATATTCTATAAATAGGACTTCATTATGCACATGATATGCACCATTCAATTGCATGACAAGTAGCAAGGAATCTAAATGAACATGAAGATGAAGGATGTGATGAGCAAGGGCATAGACTAACAAACCGGTCACTACATCATATTTGGCCTAGTTATTGGTGGCAGATCCAATGCACACGTCGTTCGAAAGGACTAACATATGAAAGGGGGTAAAAATGGCCCAGGCCGCCAAGGCTAGATTCCTATTGAAGTGACTCGCACCATTGGCATGACCGATATATGATGTGGATGATGGATACATCTGAAAGGTACAAAAGACAATGGACGAGATGATGTAACCTACCGAACTTCATGACAGAAATAAAGACATGCAAATCAAAGGGATATGCTATGAGAAAAAATTCTTGAGGTAGAGTGCATTGGGAAAATTAGGAAGGAAATGGCCTTCAGAATCCCCCAAAAAATATGCCCCCTTGCCTAATCACCTTGGTAATCAGGGGTAGACATATCTTCCATGATATCCTCATCAGAATGGAAGATGGGCGGGTGGGAGGAATACTGACTACATGATGCAGTGGTGATACCTGGTGCATCAACTTCAGGGAGAAGGTTCAAATACACATCATTTGGAATGGTAGACGATGAGCTGGTAGATGGAGGATCTACAGATGTTGAGACCTGGGATTTTGTCGAAAAAGGTTCAATAGAAGCGCGCGCAAAAACCTTAGAAAGGTTTGGCTGCGAGGAGCTCAAGGATGAAGAAAGGTAAAGGATATGGCATGTGGTGTCCCTCATATCAACATTAGGGGGGAGGGATCATAATGGTGGGACCAGAGTCCCCCTGTTCTAGTTTACTAGTGGTACCAGAATCCACCGTAATATGGTATGGATTAGCCTGGATACCCAGGAGGTATGCAGATTCCAATTGCTTAGGCTATCCTAGGATATCCTCGATATCCTACTCTCGGTACGAGACTCACCCCTCAGGGTTATCAATATCCATCATAGGACCCTAATCGCCAGTTGCATTTCATTGCAACTTTGGATTTTCCTAACCTCTCTTGGTTAACTAACTTTATTTACCCTATTGGCCGACTATTCCTACTAAGTTTCCCAGTGATATTCATAAGTTTGAAGGTAAGTCGGGTGAAGATCGTCTAACCATGTCATGACCTACCATCTTTGGTGCGCGTCCAAATCATTAAATGATGATTATATTAGATTACGACTTTTTGAAAGAACCCTAATCGGTTCGACATCCAAATGGTATGTAGAATTTCTGCAATCTTCCTTCAACATGTTTAATGCCCTTGCTACAACCTTTTTGACCCATTTTCAGTTACCCATTCGGTATGACAATGGAACTGAACTTTTGACTTCTTTAAAGCAATCAACATCAACCCATATCTTAGATCACATTCACAAATGGAGATGAAGATGTAACCTAGTTAAACTTTATATTCTAAACCAAATTTTGGCCGAATGGTTCATAAAGTCGCTTTTATGAGTAATAATTGAATATGTGGCCAAAAGGGGTGTTGTAACTGAAGAGAAGGTAATTGCGCACGCTCAATATCTCGATCTTGTTTATACTCAGTTTGGTACTATGTATGAAAAGATCCCAAATTTACCCCGATCTACTCCAAATAATCCACCTCTTCTAGGATCATATGCTGTAGATGGCATGATTGGTTCTGTGAGCCAGGAATCTAAGAACAAAAATAAAAATTCTAAGAATGTTCAAGTTTCGGCTCTATCTAATTCACCTGACGAAGATCCTTCTCCCATAATTACTTCCAAAATCAATGCCATAGATTCATCTACTAACAAGGGTAAGTCATTTGGAAATAAGAAAAAGGGAAAAGGATAAACTAAACAAGAAAACCACTCTAAGGAGAAATCAACCAAAAACAAACCATCTGATGAAAAGAGGAAACCTCGATATCCTCGCTTGATTTGAGAGGAAGATCATTACACTGAGTGCCCTCATTGGGCCGAAGTTTCCAAATTCGTCAAAAGTTCATGCACGTTGTTTTGAAGGATCCTTTTCCTCCTCATCCCCATCAACAGATATCATGATGATGTCTTCCAGAGTTATGGTAGCAACAAGATCCAAAGATTACACATCAAAGTGTCCTGTTGAAAATGGAGATGAATCCAGTTCATTTGGTAAAACTTACGCATCTACTCCTTATTCTGAACCATTACATATTGAAAAACCAAATCCTAATATGATAATTTGTCTGCCTCCTAAGGGTATGCTTCGTAAGTCAACCTTTAATCCTCATGTGAGGGCTGCCCAAAATTATAACATCGTCAAAGATATGGCTATGTCACCTTTGGCCATGTCTTCCCTTGAAGTGCTGCAAACTTTTCCAGCACAAAGGAAATTATTATTATCAACCATAGGAGTTGTAGATCCTCAAGACTCCCATTTGATTATTTTTTATCTCAAGAATCATGTCCCACATCTCCCACACCAACTGGATTTTCAGATACTAGTTCACGTCAAAACTCGATGATTTTTTCGAACAGTGATTGACGAAGGAGCGTCGACATGTATTATGTCCATTTCCTATTAGAAAGCCTTGGTTTCTCCAACAATCAATCAATCTCCCATGACTTTGAAAGCCTTCGATGGAAGAGGGTTTCACTTGTATGGACTTTTAAATGATTTTCCAATCGAGTTAGAAGGCAAAACAGTTGCAATAGACGTTGAGGTTGTTGATTCTCAACTTGATTACAACTTTTTCTCGGTTGGAGCTGGACTTATGCTGTGGCGGAAGTAGTCTCGTCATATTTAGGATGATTATGTTTCTTCACAAAGGAATAATTGTGAAAGTAGATCAATTGTCCTACTATACCTCTAACCCTAATTCTTCCGGCAGTATCCCATTTGCTGGAAAATTCACCACTCCATATGAAGAAGTTGGTGTTGGCCCGCTCAAAGACTCATCTTTGATGGGAACTTTTGCGTTCCCTCCACCCATTCTTCTTCATAATGAAGCACGGATTAACATGATTACATCAAGTAATTTCGAAATGGGAGATCCATGGAAAGTACTGTCAGAATTAGAAATGATATTATATGGAAATGAAATTCCTTGTAGTCCTTTGTAGTTAGCCTATGATGCCATTTAGTTTTTTTCCAACCCATCAACATCTGACGATGATCACATGAATATCATCATTGATGAATATTCTCATTTGTCACGCTTGGAACCAATCTCTACGCCTGATCCTTTTAACAAATATTTTTTAACTGATGAAGGGATTATTGGAAGTTATGACCTTGGATGAAATGTCATGGAATGATACTCATCATTGTTCAACTTTCTTACCGTGTTTTGATAAAATTGAGAATAATTTTTCATCATTATATTCATTTGAGACCCTGAGCGAATCCCCAAAATCCAATATCTACCCTTTCTTCCAGTTATGAACAGAATTTAGGGACAAAATCAACAACAATACCTATCGATATCTCAGTGAAACCTTGAATAATTGAAAATATTCATATAGGAGCCTCCTGTTCATTAGAAGAGATTTCAACTTACAAAGCTCTATTTCAAGAATTCTGTGACAATTTTGCCTGGTCCTACGAAGAGATGTCAGGAATCGACCCTAACATTAATGTACTTGAAATAAAAACTTATCCGGATGCTAAGACAGTTAGACAACGATTACGTACTATACATCTGCGAAAATATGTTGTTATCAAAACTGAGGTTGAGAAATTGCTAAAAGCATGATTCATTTACCTTGTTCCTTTAACTGATTGGGTATCAAATATTGTGCCCGTTAATAAAAAGCAAGGAACTATTCGAGTGTGTGTTGATTATTAAGATATCAATAAAGCTTGTCCCAAGGACAATTATCTAACTCCTTATATCGACCAAATTGTCGACGACTGTGCTGGAAATGAAATTATTTCATTTATGGATGGATTTTCTGGCTCCAATCAGATAAACATACTACATGGCGATCAATATAAAACTGCATTTATATGCCCATGGGGAACTTTTGCTTATCGCAAACTCCCATTTGGCCTAAAAAATGTTGACGCAACTTTTCAACGAGCAATGTATTACGCATTCCACGATATCAATCATATTGTTCAACCTTATTTAGATGACCTCCCTGCTCATTCCATGAAATGACAGGATCACCCAATGCACTTAAAAGCGATTTTCATTAGGTGTAGGCATTACAATATTCGCTTGAATCCGCACAAATTTGTTTTTTGTGTGCAATCCGGTCACCTTCTAGGTTTCATCGTTTCAGAGGAAGGCATTCATATCAATCCCCTCAACGTAGAGGCAATTTTGAATTTTCCTCCTCTTTGTAGCCTTACTCAACTCCAAATTTTGCAAGGGAAGGCAAAATTTTTGCGTAGATTCATCCACAATTATGCTTAACTAACACAAGGTTTTACTCGAATGTTGAAAAAGGGTATTCCATTTCTCTAGGATGAGATTGCTGATAAAGATTTTGATGCATTAAAGCATGCAATGACTAATGCGCCTTTACTTCATCCACCCGATTATCATCGAGACTACTTTCTGTACTTAGTTTCATATGATGCCACCATTGGCACAGTGTTAGTCCAAGAGGATGATTATAACATCGAAAATGTGATTTACTATTTGAGTAGAAGTCTCACTAAAACTGAGATTAAATACACACATGTGGAGAAGCTAGCCTTGGCAGTTGTTCAACGATTCCGTCACTATATACTTCTCTGAAAAACGACTCTCATTTCATATTGCAACCCTATGACGTATATTATCACGAAGAAAATGCTAGGGGGAAATACTCGAAGTGGATAGTCATTTTACAAGAGTTTGATCTAGAATTTGAAAAATCCAAATCAAAGAAATCCTTGGTTTTCTCCGAACTATTGTGTGACTTCCCCCACACTGATATAGAAACGGCAGCAGAAGATTATTTTCCTGACGAATCCCTCTTTCTTATTAGTGTGTTAGATCTGTGGTATGGAGACATCATTATATATCTCCAAACAACAATTTTTTAGGCCCGAGTTATCCAAAAATTATTTTCAGTGAATCTAATCCCAATCCCAACAATACAACATTATTGGTGACACTCTTTATCGTTGTGGTGTCGTTTCTCTATTCTGACATTTTTCAAGAAGCCGAAAAAACTTTAAATGACTGCCACTATGGAGTATGTGGCGGTCACATGTCTGGGTATGATACTGCCCAAAAGATATTACCTGCTGGCTTATTTTTGGCCGTTAATGTTTAAAGACTGCATCACTATAGTCCAAAAATGCCATAATTGCCAAATTTATGATTGCAAAATGTGAGCACCTCTTGCTCTTCTTCACCTAATCGTATTTGTCAGTCCTTTTTCCAAATGGGGCATCGAATTCATCACTTGTAACCCTCACTCAGTCAGGGGGCATGGATATATCATCCTTGCAGTCAATTACTTTACAAAATGGGCCGAGGCAATGCCTACATATAGAGACGATGGGGAAACTGCAACTATTTTAATTTTCAATCATGTGATTGTTCAGTTCGGCGTCCCACAACATGTTGTTACAGACCACGATAGTCATTTTCATAACTTTATGAAGGTCAAACTTTCCGGGCAACTCGGCCTCCGCCATGATAGCTCTACTTCATATTATCTGCAAGCTAATGGTCAGGTCAGAGCTGTCAATAAAGTTTTAACCAATATGATTAAATGGATAGTTGGTATCCACAAAGGAAATTGGCACTCTATGCTCTTTCCATAACCATGGGCTTACCGCACGACTGTAAAAACATCAACCGATTTTACCCCTTTTCAACTCGTTTATGGTTTGGAAGTCGTATTACCTATTAAATGTGAAATTCCATCTCTTAAATTAGCTATCGAATTATTACCTGCTACCTCTGCAAATGAAGAACTCTTTGTACATTAAGCTCATCGAGATGAAAATCGCCGTAATGTTGTATTGACTAGTGAAGCTCACAAGAAACGTGTGAAAGCCCAATACGATCGAAACTTTAATCCTCGTACATATTTAGAAGGTGACCTAGTCTTGGTATATGATCAAGCTCATGACAAGCTAGGTGTAGGGAAATTCAAGCCCATGTGGTATGGCCCTTACATCATAAAATGTGTATTAGCTAAAGGTGCCTATGATCTGATTAATTACGATGGTGTTCCTTTAGGAAAGCCCAGAAATGGTCTTTACTTAAAGAAATATTTTGCATAAATTCTTGGTGAATATTTGTACAATATTTACCATTTTTAGGTATCTGTGATAAATTAGTGTTTTTTACTACTTATCTCGTTTTTACACTTGATTTGCAGATTTCAAAGTTTTCTCCGACTTACATTGGCTTTGCTGATGGTGCTAGTCATAGTACTCAGAATTTATCTTCCGCAGCCTGGGTTATCTATTCACCCAGTAACGAGCTAGTCTCTATTCACGGAATATGTCTTGGTCAAACAACGAACAATATAGCAGAATATAGTGCAGTCATTGAGCTATTGGCTGATGCCATTACATTTGGTATCCAATGTTTGATCGTTAGGTTAGATTCGCAGCTCGTAGTATTACATTTAAACGGTGTATGTTCAGTAAGGAGTCCAACCATTTAGGATGTTTTTACGAGTTTGTCTCTTGGAAAGACAATTTGATTATATCGAATATCAACACATTCTGAGATATTTAAACACATTGACAGATGCATTGAAAAATCATGTGTTAAATAGACATTTGCAAAATTTGTAAATTAAAAACAATAGCCATTCATACATTGATCGAGATAAACATAGATAAAATTAGCAGATTTTTCATTAAAATAGAGTTCGGGTGTGTCTACAAAATATGTCATCCGAGGACATAAGGCCCCGTGGAATTTTATTTTATGAATAATGCTGACACCAAAAAGTCAAAAATGGTCCTAGAAACTAGAACAACAAGGCATGGTGATGCTCATGATAACACACTATAGCACAAGAAACTCGACACAGCAAACGTCTGAGTGACCCAGGAACCCCAAATACGTGCCTTTGATAGGCACGTGGAATTTCATCAACTCCAATCTCTGGGATGTTGGAAGTCAACCTCTCAAGGTTGTGCTCCAAATCTATCAAGATGTCATCCGCCTCTGGGTTCGCTGCCACAGCTACCATAGGATTCTCATCTTGTCTTTCGTACCATCTCATCTCGACTAGTCGAGTTGGACCCACATCTGCACATGCATTTCAGACAATTAGCCTCTGAAGACAAAAACACTTAAAAATTGAAAAACTTTGAAAATATGCCAAAATGAGAAATTCTTACCTAGATCACCCCACTGAGCTCCGGCTAGAAGTGGGATATCAGGGTCACCTCTGTAATCTATCCTAACATACAGAAAGTCCTCGATTAGAATAATCTGTTGGCTCAGCCAGTCGAAAAACTCTACCGTATACCTCACTACAGGACCATCACCACCATGGCGTGCCATCAGTGTAACCCACCTCATCAAGCGTGGATCCCTCGAACCCCCCTCGTCTGCCTGAATTTGTTGTGGCTGAAGAATAGGAACCCTTTCTAGGGGAAAAAACAACTAGAATGGCACCATAACCGAAATTTTTCAGTTTACCATTCTTGCACCTAGTTAGTTGGCCCTTCATATTCACCACTATTGCCTCACACCAGTTGTGTACCGTGGAATCCCAGCATTCCACGACCATTTGCATCTGTGCCTGGATGGCTAGATGGAGGGAATAACTACCACACAATTTGCAAACAGTGAAGGCAATGGTCCTCAAGGGTAAAAGTTCGATGCACTGAATATCAATCTGTCCATCTTTGGGCATTGCACCCTTGCAAAAGCGTGATAGGTATCCATCGGTAGTGTCTCCCCCTGCTGTCGATCCAAATAATGAAAGATAGGCTCCCCAATGAGATAACCCAGTCAGGAAATATATGTCATCAACATGAATGGTGAGGCGATGATCAACAATCACAAAACATTATTCCTGGACATTCCAGGTCCTCAGAAACCATGTCATTAGATCTACCTGGGCTTTCATCCCAGGGATTAGGCAGTATTTCAGGAGGCCACAATTCCTGAGAGCCTGCAAAGTAGCCAGATCCACCAGAGAAGCCACATCATTGGCTTCGTTCTCTCTTTCCCTCCATTCCGTTTTTGAGTAAGAAAATGACTTGAAATGACCATTGTAAAGTAGTTAGAATCTCTTTTGAAACTCATTTCATGTTTTTTTGACTTCAAAATTTGTTTTAAAAATAGCCCATGGCGCCTGCGCAGCCACCATTTTATGGACAGGGCACAGTTACACGGAAATTTCCAGGAGAATTCTGTGCAGGTCGAGAATTTCTGTATGGAAAATTTTTTCCGCCCGTGCGGACTAGATTGAGCGAAACTCGCGCAGGGCCGAGGGTGCATTTTGGAAAAATATTTGTCCCAAAAAACCAAATGAAAGCTTAAAATGAAAATAAATGGATAGAAAGCTAAGTTATGGAGAGATCTTCTACCTAGAGAAAACAACACATGATTTCATCGACCGTTGGCTCGGAATTAGTCCTGGAAGTTTCACGGTAAAAACCCCTCTCTCTGCTCTGAACTGGTGAAAATGAAAATGGTAAAAATAAATTATTTTTTCCCAATTTTATAAGTTTTTTAGCTTAAAAAATATTATTTTTTATATTTTGAAACATTTTAGGAGGGAAAACATATTTTTGAGAAGTTATGACAAGTTATTGAGTTTAAATGTGTAGGATCGTTTATGGAGTCAAGATGAATCATGTTTGACATTTTAGCAGACTTTTATCACTTTTTATGCTCTTTAAAACATTACAAAAAGCAAAAAATCATGGAGTCTTCTTTTAAGCCCTTTTCAATTTTTTTCCAAAACAAAAAGATTGTCGAGTACTTGCTTGTTCAAACTCGTAAAATTAAATGAACAACCGTCCACTCAGTATAAGTTTACCCCTTTTACAGATTGAGCCAAGATTGTTTACGAAAAAGGTATACGTTGATCAAACATGGTCAATAGAGTTCTCTCTTGTATTATTTTATCCTTTTTTGGACCTGAGAGAATAAAATGACAAAAAAGAACCCGATGGAATCTACTAATGTTTTTCTTTTGACTCTCTAAAAATGAAAAATGCTGAGCTTTATTTCTCTGGGATCGTTAAAATTTTACGGTTAAAGAGATGAATGAGTTTTCCTTTTTGTGTCTTTTTCGAACTCTTAAAATAAAACGACATCGAGTTACACCTTTACTGGACTCGTAAAAATTAAACAATATAGGACTCGTTAATCATGACGAGACCAAACCATTCCTTCTTAGGGTTCGTTAAAAATACTTCGATGGACTCATCTGAAGGATGATCTTACAGTCCAAGCATATGTTATCCTCCTCAAGCTTGTAAAAACTAAAGAGGTACTTGCCAGTAATGGTGGGGGAAAATTGGGGAAGGGGTCCATTTTACATCTTCAGTTAAAAGGTAACATGTCACTCTTGAACACAGCACTCCATCACATTCATGTCTGGGTTGGGAAATCCATTTGTCTTCATGGTTTTGGGTATTATTGTTGAGTCAAATGCTACCAAATCACTATAAGTGTTGTTATGTGTTCAAGATAAGTTCAACCTTCATTCCAATCCTTTTGAAAAATCTTTGCCTTCATTCGCGGCGACCATCCTTGAGTTAGTCCTTGCAATTATTTTCAAAACTTGATATCATGTTTTGTGTCGTAGGCTTTCTTACAATGAATCACTTCCTATCGACTTCAGCTCATTATCTAGGAAGTTGATTTAGAAACCTTCAGTACCTTGAAGCATGCATGACTTAATGGGATGTTTTTTTCTTTTGATGACAGGTTCTCATCATTGACCTTCAATCGAACGATTCTATGAGTGTTATACATCAGATCACATATTTTCACTTCCTAGATTGTACTGGGAGTACCTTGAGAACCATTGTCATTATTGATGGTTTCTCTCATTTTTTTTAACGGTTCACATCATTGACCGGTAATCAAGTGGTTTCTGCCATGTTCGACTTCGAGACATTCACTCGTATGGTTAGAATCGTACTATGGATCGAGGTATGGAGATCCAAGTTGCGAGGAAATTCTATATTCATGATTATGTATAAAGATGTTTGTGTCCATGCTGTGTCTACCATCTATATGATCTTAGTTTTTCCATGCTTGTTCATTTATTTCACTTTACTCTGAGTATGGAATGCCTACCTTAAAGATGATTTTTGATATATACTTTTCATTATGCTCCCTTGAATGTTCCTTGCAAGTTTCCGACCATTACCTTTGATCCGATCCTTGGAATGATAAAGTGCTTCAATCTGTTAAACTTAATTTTTAGACTTCGCACTTTAGGGGGTAATTTGTTACACGTCAATTTGTCGCCATGACAATTTATCAGTTTATGGATATTTTTACCATCCGTGAACATGTTGAAACCAGCTCCCTTAGAAGTCAAACAAATCAAAATATGTTAAAGTACATGATAAATTTGGGTCAAATAACTCTCACACCTTGTTAAGTTCCACCTACACTGATTTGTCTAGTGTTTCCCGCGCATGCGCTGAAATTGACTTTGAGAATAGCGCAAAGTTACACTCTGTCTGTAACTATAAACTTGCATAGGTGAATTCTAGAAAGTAAAAATAAAAAGTACATTTTAGAAACAGAGTTGGTCGAATATTTCCCAACTGAAAGCTTCTAGGTGATGACTATCCGAACTATAACCCTCATAAGATGCATCTCCATCCCTTTTCTCATGGTAACCTAATCCTTCATTAAAGGAGCTTCATCCTCTTCTTAGGGATCTGAAACTTCCCCCTCTTTGATCTATAAAAGGACTAGAGGGTCGAGGGATGAAGGAGGTCATAATTAAGAGAATATAAACTTATGTTGTTAGTTTGAGATTGGAGAGATTGTTATCTAAGGAGGAGATTGAAGGCATTTGAGAGGGACCTCACGACATAAAGTCGAAGGTTGTAAGGCTCATCTTATCTTCTGATTAATATAAATGAGCACTTTCTCCCATTGATTTTGTCTTTTGTGGATGATGAATAGTTTGAAAATGTTTATTATGTTCATTAAGACAAGTCAATCCCTAATTTCCTTGATCGTTAGGCTAAGTTGTTTGAATTACTATATCACACGTGCTTATAATCCTTTTTATGGTTTATGTTTGTAGGTCCTATCAGGTATTGAAGAGCTACATCAAGTCACAACCAGGGATCTTCATCAGGCATTTCGTGAAACCAGTAAGAGGTCTATCCATTAGTTAGACTACTTATAATTCAAATAAGTTAAACTTAGGGAAAGAGTCAGTTCATTTGTTATGATTTTTTCTATTTTCCATTTAGGTTCTAGGGAGATCACTCTTGTCTGCAAGAGGGATTGTCCGGTGTAACAACGTCATAAACCCTAATTTTCTCAAATCTATTTAATCGATGCCTTTAGAGTTCATTTGCACATTCGATCTTGGATCTCTAGCACTCTTGAATAGTTCAAGGAACCTTTGGTTCGGTCTTCGTCGCTTTTTTTGGGTGAGTTTCTTTTTTATCATCTTTTGCTGCTTTTTATGTCGCTTTTTTCCTTTTCTCTTGTGTTAGTGTTGTTTTTCTTATTTCTCTTCATGGTTGCGGGTATTTCAAATTATTTTAGCTTGTATAAATGTTGTTCTAAGTTGTCATTTTCCTTTCACAAGTGTTGCATTGATTTTCTTGTTTTTGCACCGATGGTCATCGTTGCGGTGACTCTCCTCAGATACTTGATTATCCTTATGTTTGTTTAATTTTTGTACTTGATATACATCGAATCATTCATACTTGGTCAATTTCTCACTCCATCTCACATCATCACATAGTTGTGCTCATTTTCCACACTTCCACGGGAATATATGCATTTTCCTTATCCATATGTTGCCTTGCCCAGTTGGGCACTGTGCAATCCTAAGGCTCAAGCCAAGAGCTTGGCCTTTAGAACTGCACAATGCGTAGTACAAGACGGCCCAACTGTGCACTGTACAATTCCAGGTCTCAGACTTCCACCTTGGCTGTAGTCTCTCCTAGTCTCTTCCCAGGCTGAACTATGCACTGCGGAGTCTCAAGCCTTAGGCTGCACCCTTAGCTGCTAGGACTGTGCAATGCTCAGTTCCCATAGTCATTCTCCCTTGCTTGGTCATGGAAATTGCACAATCACTCTCACTAGTTGCTTGGTTTGTTGCTTGATCATGATTTGAAGTTAGATTTGCAAAAGCTTGTGTTTTCTTGCTATGAGTGCCTATTATATCCCAAACGCACCACAGTTGTTGAGCACTTCTCTCCAGTAGTCATTGTTACCATGGCACCAAAGAAAGCTGCTTCAAAAGAGACCATTGAAAGTTTTACTAGGGAAGCAGTTGAGAAAACTATAGTAGACTTTCCAGTGTATGCAGATACTCAACTATTTATAAAAAATGAGTCAACATTAACATGGCAGCAAGTGAAGGAAGGTTTTTCAGCAAGGAGATTCAAAGAAGATCTAGAGGACCGACAATTTTACATCAGTGTTTAGTAGTGGGGATTACATGGGATTGCATGCAGGTATCCAACCTTCGCATGTGTAGATGTCATCATCTTACAGTACAGGGGAGGAAAGAAGTCGCAAGATGAAAGTGGATCATGTTTTTATGAAAATGGCTTTAGAAATTGAGGCAAAGAGGAAATAGAGTTTGCAGATAGCATAATGGAGGAAGAGAGAAGCACAACGAAGGAGAATGGAGAAAGAGAGAAGCACAATGGAGGAGAATGGAGGAAGAGAACCAGAAGTAGGAAGAAGAAGAAAAGAAAGGTGCAATGGCAAGAGAAACAATGCAGAGTCAAGTTGAAGAGAAAGAAAAGAAGCAACCAACAACAGAGGAGGATGGTGAATAGATGTAGGATCGGGATATTGCTCAAAAGATTGAAAAATTGAAATAAGTTGCAGACATGGAGTTGGCATTAGAGCCACAAAATGAATATGTTGACCTGATGTTGAGTGCACTGAAGGTCACCGTTCAGTCTCCACCACCTCCAGCAGAAGAGCCAACCCTGAGTGAGGAAGGGGATATTTTCCCTCTTCACGATGTCCGGTAATGGACTTGTATAATATTTTGTACAATGAGAGCTAAAACAAGATTGTACAAGCATGGAGAAGCATTTTATGGATGACCATGCATCACCTACATTCATTAGAGAAAGGGTGATAGTGGTGAACACCAAGAAGAATCCAAATTCCCTTGTCGAAGCCAACTTGACCTTTTTAGGTGCAATAAGATCAAACATTCAATATTTGACTACTGAGAACGAGAAATTGTCATTGAACTTACATGCTACTAGGAAAGAGGCAGAACAACTCCGCATAGCAGCACAAAACACAGTTTCCACATAGGTCTACTTGGAGGATATGAGTGCAACAATACTTATTGAAGTATCAACACTTGGAGAAACCATTTGGAACCTTTATGAGGAGTTTATGGTTGTACATAAAGCAATTGTCTATTTGCATGGACTATAGAAACAAAGCAAAGATTTTGTTAAAACTCTCAAGAACATGAAAGTTGTCATTAACTATGTGCAATAATGGACAATGAGATACAAAGGGGCACCACTTGACTTGGGAAAGAAATGAAGCCACAGGAAGAGTTGGAGAGAGAGAAAGTTTGAATATTGATTCAGAACAACAAGAAAATCGCTTCATTTATTGGTAACATTTAGGCCTTGTATGTACAATTATTCAATAGTTTGGATATCTTGGTGGAAACACACAAGATCCCATCAATTGGCTCACTCACAAAAGAAAAACTCAGGGAACCAGTTCCAGCAGGAGATTGAAGAGTACTTGGAGTAGCTGAGATAGATCGCCACGAAATAATATTTGGAGTTGAACAATTAGAACATGCAGAACTACATCAGTGGTCCTATCCAAATTAGAACAATATTGCTCATGCTTCAGAAGGAAGTTGAAACCGGTTCCAATTCATTGTACTCGGATGCCATGGAGGCTGAAGTCTGCTTCCAACCAGACACCATCATGCAGTTTGAAGATTTCATTGCATAGTACCAAGATTGGCACTAATATGTTACCACGAAGCATCAAGTGGAAGTTTTTGAGCTAGAGTTCTCCCAAACTCAAGCATCATAACGTTTTGTCTTGTTAGCTTGTCAAGTTGTCTCTACCCTATTTTGTATTATATGGGTACAAGTGTAAACTGTAAGATTACTTATAATTATTTTAAAAGTGAAATTCCAAGTCTCAATATTGGTATATGAAGAGTCATGATGTAATGTGATGATTTATTTGAAAGAAGTTGAAGAGTCATGAGGGTAGTCCAAAGGTCACAAATGGGAGTTGAAAGGTCATCCTCCCCCTTGTTATAAATAGAACCTCACAACTCATGTAGCGGAGGATTTTGGGAGCCAAGTTATTGGATAGGCTTAGGCTTAGAAGGATCTTGGGAGTATTTTGAGAGCCTTAGCTTCTCCATAGTGTAGAGCGAGTATACTTCTTTGGAGGAGCAGGTGTTCTTGACTTTAATGTTCCACTATTATGGCTAGTGGTCACCAATTGTGTATGTATGAATGAACTTTCACTTATAATAAAACTTAGATCTGACACACTTTCATGCATATGCTGCGAATATAGGACTATTCTTGTTGTATTTGCAATGTATGTTATTTAACTTATGATTATGAACTATTTATTTTGCATTTGTATGAATCTTGTTGAATGCATGTTGTTGTATTAATTTGTCACTATTAACTTGTGGAGTATTCCACATATTATCTTGTGATGTCATTATGCGCATGTGTTCCTTTCAAGTTGTGTACTATTACAAGCTTCCAAGGGCCGCACTTCCTTTTTCCTTCGTGTGTTGGAACCTTCATGCATCACGCTTGACTTTCCATAGGGTCACACACTTTCTCTCACCAAAGTTACTGTACTTCTCTCTATGCGTTTTTGCAGTCAAGGCATAACATTACCACCCACTATTGGGACTCCTACTCCAAACGGTGTGAGGTCTAGTTGGGATTTTATATCAGGGAGATCCCCTGAATGTTGGTGGGTCCAACACTGTCAACATTTTTAGCACTAGAAGGAAGGCAAGATGACAATCTGAGCCCTTGGAGCCTGTTTTGAATTTTTTCACTCATTTAATGTCTTCTCCCAAAATGATAGCCCCGGCATGTTTTTCTAGACACACAAATATGAAAGTGTCGGCTATAATTATTGATGAATTGTCAAATTTGAAATTCAATAGCGAGGGTGAAACAACCTTATTTAAGCACACTGCTCATTTTCTTGATTTCTGCACGATGCACAACATCCATTTTGATGATATTGGTTGTAGTTTGTTCATTCTCACCTCTGAAGGGCACGTACATGAATGGTGTAACACATTATATAATGACTCCATACACTCTTTCGAACACCTTGTCACAAAGTTGTTCCATGCCTTTGATATGTATGATTGTAAAACTTTGTGCAAGAAAATTTTGAATTTGCAAAAAGCACCTCATGAATCTATCTAGGATTTTCATGATCGTTTTATTCATTTTTTCTTTGAATTTATAGAAGATGATGTTGATTGGTATTTCTTGGTTGAAAGGTTCCTATATATTGTTCATGTTTCAGAAAATCCACACCAGCTTGAATCTTTTGAACCTTTCCCAACATACCTCGGTATTAGAGCTTCTAAATTTATGACGAATGAGGTTGTTATTCCAAGTGACCCTCCATCCCCTTCTCATCAAACAACTCCAGTTCCACAGGTTGAGGTGGGATAATTTGAGAATTCATCTACTAATCTACCAAAATCTTCTCCCACACCACATACTTAGAATTTTAGTGTGGGTTTGGACTATGAATCTCATGATTACGATGAAGTAGGATATCCTCATCCTTCATCCTTTGGTTCCTTTGATCCTCTGGAATGTGAGTTGTTTTGTTCACCTGTTTTGAATCCTTCTTTTGATGTTCATGAGGATCAAGTTTTGGATGGAGTTAGTGTTGAGCATCCAACTTGCGATATCATTTATGATGATTATGTGTGGGAGCCCATAGCTGAACAAGAATTTGTGATGAAGGATTATTCTTCTCCTTCCTAACCTCTCCTTCATTATCCTGACATCTTCCATGATCATGTAATCCTTGTTAAATCTTGAAAAGAATTAGTTTTCAATCATTATTAGAACACGTGGAATGTCAGTTTTTTCATCTGAATGCAGAGAGGACAAATTTGTTTTCCGCGATCTTTCTAATCTCTGATCTTATATTTCTAATAATATAGAGGGTTAAATTTCTCATTTTCCACCATTCCCTCTTTATGATTCGTCAGATCATGAGGATGCCTCTGTTTTTAATCTTGAACTTTCTGATCGTGGATGTCGTGATCATTTCATCGATTGACTTGATCACGATTCTGATTTTTCAAATGTTGATCTTTCTAAGTCGTCAATCTTCGATGATCCATCTTCTGGTAAATTGGAACTTCTCCAAGTTGTCGAGGCACTTCATCCCAAGCTTATGGTTATGTCAGGTTCTCATGGTCTTGATGTCATTTCCACTTCCAAACAGAATAGTTTTTAGTCTTTCAAGAATCCTCATCACTCTCCCGTGCACATTGAAAATCAATCTATTTTACAATTTTCACATCCTCCATCTATATCACACGATCCTATCGCTCAGTCATTGGAGGAGTCATACGTGGTCATAGTGTGTCCAAATATTTTCTTTATATTCACCCATTTACACATTTCGAAAGTTTTTTTCTTGCATGTCTTCAGGTCACAGTGTGTCCAAACACCACAATGCACAACAAGATGTCTTCCATGCGTGTTTCATTCTTACTATTTTGTGTGTACTTCAAAATTTTGAACATTTTGGTTTTCATTGTCCTATCTTTTTTGTTTGATGTTATGTTTTAATATCTTTCTTGACATGTGTTCCCTTGCTAACATAGGCCATCCAATGCGCCAGTGGATATACTGGAAGTATAATTTCACATGATTCTGGCCTATTCACTGTTAAGTTAGGAGTAGGAGTAGTTGTTTTCTTTGAATTTCTTTGCTTTAATTTTATTTCTGCTCCACACTTTCCTTCCGTTTGTTTTATTTCATTCATATGATAACTTCTACATGAGACCATGTTTGGCTTCTCAGAAAAACAAGGTGAAGTCCAAGAGGAATTTGTACTGCTATCAATGCTTGGTTATATGTATTTCCCTTTCTTTACATGAATCTTCCATTTATTTTAGTTGATGATACTGTAATGGAAAATGCGTTCCTTTTAGAGAAAGTCACAGTGAAATCACAATGCTTGCACTTTTAACTAGTACTGCCTACTCTAATCGGTCTTCTATTTTTAGTTAACCCTTGTCAACTAAGTCAAGTAGAGTAAGGAGGGGAGGAAAACCTTAACAAGTATGTAGGAGGTGTATATAAATATCCTTCTCTGAAGGGACAACATCTTATGCTCTCAATAAGTCAGGATCCCTCTTCTTCCCCCATGAAATAAATAAATGCATATGCACAGTTCTTTGAACAAATAAAAGTGAAAAAAAATGAAAAATGAAGTAAAGGGTGAAGCAATAAAAAGGTTTCCTACGCAGAGGGGTGAAGCAAGCAACTTCGTCGGGGTACTGTCCATGCTCGCTGGTAGCAGTGCAATGCTCTTATTCCTGAAGTGACTCCACCGGGGTACTGTCCAAGCTTGCCGGTAGCGTAGCAACACCAAAGATGAAAAATAATACTCTGACATTTCTTTTTTACTTTTTCATTTATATACTCCTCATCCTCAATCGAAACAACTCAGTTTGACTTGGCTTGGTATGTGTGCCGCCGATGAAGAGAATGGTAGGAACTATATTTTTAACTGAGGATAATTGAAGAAGTTGCGACATTCAATGAACTAAACAATACTTCTGGAAGAGTTAGACATGTTTTTCATGAGACAATATCCATACAGAGAGCTGGAGTTCTACCAGTGTGTCTCTAGTGTTGTAGTTGCCCACCCTCCAAAATTTTACCTATGCTTTGATTTTGGAGCCTTCCTTCCTATCCACAAGAGCTTATCTTCCACTGATTCATGTATTCATGCTTTTTTTAAGACGTATCCTTTTCATTTATTCTTGTTTTTTCTTGTTTCACACTTAATTGATCATTCTAACTCACAATTTGATCTCCTGACTTGGTCTTACAACATTTCTAGGCTTGCCTGCAGAAACTGGGCAATCCTTGAGGGTAAGCAACCTTGATGATTGGAATTGCACAGTTCAGACTGACAGTCAACCTTGAGCTCAGAAACTACGCAGTCATGGAAGGAAGCCCGACATTGACCCCAGAAACTACGCAATCCCCCATTGAGATCAGAAATTGCGTAGTGCATTGAGCTAGAAAATTGCCCAATTCCCCAGAATTGTGCAATATTTCCCGACAGCATGCATGGAAAGTTTCCCCGAAAAATAAAAAAATCAAGAAAGATAAAAAGTAGAAATCATCCCTAAAAATTAGGGATCCATTATCAGTGTCTCAAAGGAGGCACACTCGATATTTTTAGAAACTTCTGACAAGTGTCACTTTTTCCTTGATTTTAGGCTTGCACGTCATAAATCCTAATTCCCTCAAATCTATTTAATCAAAACCTCTAGAGCTCAGTTGTACATTCGATATTGGAGCTCTAGCATTCCCGAGGAGATAAAGGAACCTTCGGTGCGATCATCATCACTTTTCCAAGCGATTTTCACTTTTATCGTCTTTTGCCGCTTTTTATGTCGTTTTTTATCGTTTCTCTTGTGTGAGTGTTGTTTTGCTTATTTATCTTCATGGTTGTTCGTGTTTCAAATTATTTTAGCTTGTAGAATTATTTTTCTAAGTTTTCATTTTCCTTTCATAAGTGTCGCATCGATTTTCTTGTTTTTGCATCGATGGTCATCGTTGCGGCAACTCTCCTCACATACTTGATTTTCCTTTTGTTTGTTTAGTTTATGAACTTGATCGACATTGACTCATTCATACTTGGTTAGTTTTTCACTCAAGCTCAATTCATCACTTAGTTCTACTCATTTTCCACACTTCCATCGGGCAAGTCTGCATTTTTCTTAGCCAAAATTTTCCTTGTGCAGCTGGACACTGTGAAACCCTAAGGCACAAGCTTAGAGCTTGGCCTTTAGAATTGCGTAGTGCGCAATACAAGCTGGCCCAACTGCACAATTACAAGGCTTAGCCTTCCACCTTGCCCACAGAGACTACGCAATGCATAGTCTCTCCCAGTCTCTACCCAGGTTGAACTTCGCAATGCCAGCTCAAGCCTGATGTTGCATCCTTGGCTTTTGGGACTGTGCAATGTGTATTTCCCATAGTCAGTATCCCTTCCTTGTTCATGGAAACTGCACAATCACACTCACTAGTTTCCCGATTTTTTTCTTGGTCATGCTTTGAAGTTAGATTTGAAAAAGCTAATGTTTGCTTTCCATGAGTGTCTTTTCTAACCCACAGGTGCCATAGTTGTTGAGCACTTCTCTCCAACAGTAATTGTTACCATGGCACCAAAAAGAGATGCTTCAAAAGAGACCATTGAAAGAAGTACTAGGGAAGCAGTTGAGAAAATTCCAGTAGACTTTCCAATGCATGTGGACACTCAATTGTTTATATAAAAGGAGTCAATACTAACATGGCAGCAAGTGAAGGAAGTTTTTTCACCAAGGAGCTTCAAAGAATATCTAGAGGAATGATAGGTTTACATTAGTGTTCAACAGTTGGGATTACACAGGATTGCATGCAGGTATCCAACCTTCCCATGTGTAGATGTCATCAACTTACAGTCCAGGGGAGGAAATAAGCCACAAGATGAAATAGGATCATGTTGTTATGAAAGTGGCTTTAACAATTGAGGCAAAGAGGAAACATAGGTTGCAGAGAGTAGAATGGAGGAAGAGAGAATCACAATGGAAGAGAATAGAGGAAGAGAACCAGAAGTAGGAAGAAGAAGAAAGGAAAGGTGCAATGGCAAGAGAAACAATGTCGATTCAAGTTGAAGAGAAAGAATAGAACTAGCTAGCAACAGAGGAGGAGGGTGAACAGATGTAGGATCATGAGCTTGTTTACTAGATTGATGACTTGATTGAAGTTGCAGACATTGAGTTGGGATTGGAGCCGCAAAATGAAGATGTTGACTGATACTGAGAGCATCGCAAGTCACCATTCAGTCTCCACTACCTCTAGCAGTAGATCCAACCCCAAGCGAGGTAGGGGATATTGTTCCTCTTGACTATGATCCAGTAATGGACTTGTACAAATCTGTTGTACGATGAGTTTCAAAAGAAGATTTAGAAGACACCATGAAGAATCCAAATGCCATTTTTAAAGCCAACTTTGCCTTTGCAGGTGCAACAAGATCAAACATTCAGTATTTGACGGCCGAGAATGAGTAATTGGCACAAAACTTACAGACTGCTAGACAAGAGGCAGAACAACTCCGTGCAACAACATAGAACGTAGTTTCCACACATGTCTACTTGGAGGAGGTGAGAGCAGCGATACTTGTTGAAGTATCAACACTTGGAGAAACCACGCAGAACCTTTATGAGGAGTTTGTGACCGTACATAAAGCAGTTGTCAGTTTGTATGGCCTACAACAATAGATCAAATATTTTGTTAAAACTATCAAGAATGTGCAAGTTTCCATTACCTATCTGAAAGAATGGAAAATGTGATACAAAGGGGCACCTCTTGACTTGGGAAAGAAAATGAAGCCACAGGCAGAGCTGTAGAGAGAGAAAGTTCAAATATGGATTTAGAACAAAAAGCTTCTCACCTCATTTATTGGTAACATTCAGGTCTTGGATGTATAATTATTCAGTAGTTTGGATGTCTTGGTGAAAATACACAAGATCCCATTAGTTGGCTCGCTCAACAAAGCCAATCCCAGGAACCGGGTCTTCCAGGAGATTGAAGAGTACTTGGATCAACTGAGACAGATTTCCACCAAGGAAGATTTGGAGTTGAACAAACAGAACATGCAAAACTACATCGGTGGTCCTACCCAAATTAGAACAATTTTTCTCATGCTTCAGAAGGAACTTGAAACTGCTTCCAAGTCATTGTACTTGGATTCCATGGAGGCTAGAGTTCGCTTCCATCCAGACACCATAACGCAGTTTGGGGATGTCATCGCACAATATCAATCTTAGCACCAATATGTTATCACGAAGCATCAAGTGGAAGTTGTTGAGCTAGAATTCTCCCAAACTCAAGCATCATAGTGTTTTGTCTTTTTAGGTTGTCAAGTTGTCTATACCCTATTTTTTCTTATATGGGTATAAGTGTAAATTGTAATATTATTTTTAATTATTTTTTTTAGTGAAATTCCAAGTCTCAATATTGGAATATGAAGAGTCGTGATGTAATGTGATGAGTCATTTGAAAGAAGTTGAAGAGTCACAAGGGTAGTCCAAAGGTCATAAAGGGGAGTTGAAAGGTCGTCCATCCCCTTGTTATAAATAGAACCTCATAACTTATGCAACAGAGGCTTTTGGGAGCTAAGCTTTTGGTTAGGCTTAGGATTAAAAGGAGGTTGGGAGTATTATGAGAGCCTTGGATTCTCCGTAGCATAGAGTGAGTATGCTTCTTTGGAGGAAAAACTATTCTTGACTTTGATGTTCCACTATTGGGGCTAATGGTCATCAATGGTGTATGTATGAATGAAACTTTCACTTATAATAAAACTCAGAGCCGGCATGCTTTCATGCATATGCTGTGAATATAGTAGGATTATTCTTGTTGTATTTGCAATGTATGTTATTTAACTTATGTTTATACATATGAACTATTTTGTTTTCATTTGTATGAATCTTGTTGAATGTGTGTTGTTGTATTAATTTGTTATTGTTAACTTGTGGAGTATTTTGCATATTATCTTGTGATGTCATTATGCTCATGTGTTCCTTTCAAGCTACGTACTATTACAGGCTTCCAAGGGGAGTTATTCCTTTTCCCTTCATGTGTTTGAACCTTCATGCATTACACTTGACTTTCCACAGGGTCATGCACTTTCTCTCACGAAGTTACCATACTTCACTCTACGCATTTTCGCAGTCAAGGCGTAACATTACCACCCAATGTTGGGACTCCTACTCCAAATAGTGTGAGGTCTAGTTGGGACTTCATATCATGGATATCCCCTGAATGTTGGTGGGTCCAACACTGTCAAGAATTACCTAAGCTCCCATTTTGATGCTATGCAAATGAAGAAAAAGAGGGAAGAGGCAAATATAGCCTTAGCTATTTTCTGCCTAAAATGGAAAAGGAAACACTCATTGAGGGAGTGTCCCTTGCACTAAGTTGAGATTTATGGAATAGGCACTAAATACCATGATACCAGCAGTTATCCATTTCTGTTGGGCTTAAAATTTGTATATCAAGAAGTAGAGGAACCTAAAAATTTGTGCTTTGTTACACAAAAATGACCATGGAAGTAGAAACTACAAGGTATGATCCAAGACGCATCTCAATATTTCAATTATTATTGGACTAATAATACTTTATAGTATTCCTCTCAATATCGGTTTATGATTTCTCATCCATGGATTGCTCCTCTTTCCCCTTAACACCTCTATAAATAAGGGCAGAGAGACCCTACGTATGGATCCCCCCAATAGGTCCCTTTGCAACCACCCATGCAAATCCTTCCACCTCCTCAATTGCAAGAATCCACATCTACTCCATGAACATAAATGCTTACACAACCTCTATCTAAATCCAATAATGGTAGGCCATCTCATCTATCTCAAGCTGGTTGGGTCAAAACCTAACCTACTTTCTCTCTCTCTTCCATGGACTGTGATGATAATCATCTCAGATCCGGGAAGACACTGACCCAAGAGTATCCTCTTATGCATCTTGAATATTTTGATGAGGAAGCTTGGAATGAAGAACTTCAAAAAGAATTATCTCCTAAACCTTTAAGAACTAAACAAGTAAGCCTTGATATTTGAGACCCACCTTACCCCAAAAGGTTAAGCTCAGAGAAACCTACAACTCATCCAAAATTTGATTTCCTAGGTGAGCTCAAAAATATGTGTCATAAAATCATGTTTTTTCAAGCTATCAAAGATGTATCTATTTATTCAAAATAAGTAAGGGAACTTTGTTAGAGGAGGCTTGGTTGAAGATGAAGAGATGCCTAGACCATCCATGTCATAGGTAAACTAACATATTTGATGACGAGGTGAGTCCTTGCTACAAAATACTCTAATATTGGTAGTTTGATGGTTAATGTGCAAGTCAATAACACCCTATTCTTAAACATGCTAATCAACCTAGGTGCTACTATAAATGTATGACACGAGAAACCATGGAAGCCTTAGGACTCTATGGCCTAAGATAAAACCCCACCATATTCCAACTCGTTGATAGGTCAATAGTTAACACAAAGGGAATTTTGGAGGATGTAGTTATATATGTTACTTGTGGGATTATTCCACTAATTTTATGTTCCTCCAACCAAAATCCTCCTGGTGGGATATCGTCTCATCCTTGGACAACCATGGATATGATCCATTGCAAATGTACACAATGGTTGTAGATATGGGAGTATGACAATCTCCCTTGGCACCTCCACCAAAAATCTCACCTTATATCATCCAATCAAGCCTAGTATATAACTTGAAACACCATTTTGGGCAAAGGAATTGATGAGGAATAAGTAGTCCACCAAGTTTTCTCCATCAATCAATATCTTGCAATCAAATAATTGACTAAAGACAAAGAAATTAGTGATTTCATTGCTTTCTCTTCCACTTCCTCAAATGCACGCGTTCTTGAACACTTTCAACATCCAGAAACTTAGGCATCTCTTGCCTTAGAAGATGCTTCATCTTTAGAACATGAATCCTCAACCAAAAAAAAATAAGAACCCACCATAGAGACCATCAAAAATAATTTCAAAAAAACTTTGAACATCAAAAAGGCATTGACGGAACAAAAAAGAGAAAAAGGCACAATGATGCCTTCACTTGGGAATACTTTGATATGAATGGGATCCATCCTAATTTATGCACTCATTATGTGTGTGTTTATATGTGTGTGTATGTGTGTGTGTGTGCTCGCACATATATATAAAAAGTAAGGATCAACAATCCAACATCATAACAACAAAGAGAAAAATAGGTTGAGGTATTGCAAAGGCACAATGATGCTTTCACTTGGGACTACTATGATATGAAGGAGATCAATCCTAATTTATGTACACACACACACACACACATACACAAATATATATATATCTAAAGGATTGAGACCCATCCTCCAACCTCGACGTTGGATGAGTCCAACATTAAGGGAAATAGTGAAGGATGAACTATAGATATTGATTCTAACTGATTTTATCTATCCAATTTTGAACAGTCGGTGGGTCCCCCCTTTAATTCTTGTATCAAAGAAAATGAAAAATGTATAATTTGTGTGGACTATAGAAAGCTCAACAAGGTGACACAAAAAGACCATTTCCCATTTCTTTCCTCGAAAGGGAAGAAATGTTTTTCTTTCCTCGAGGGATTTAGTGGTTCCAAGTACATTCAAATTGCACCTGAGGACGATGAAAATCTCACGTTCACTTTCCCATGGGGAATTTTAACCTACCATGTTCTACCATTCAAATTATGTGATTATCTAGCCACCTTTCAAAAAGCGGTAATAGGTATATTTTCTAATTTGATTCGTGATTGTGTGGAAATATATATATGGATGATTTTACGATGTATGGTGATGAATTTGATGAAGCACTAGATAACTTGGGAAAGACATTGATAAGGTGTAAGAAAACTAATGTTCCCTAAGTAATGTAAAATGTGCAATAATGTGTTAAGAAGTGTAGCAAGAAAGTCTCAATTTGATTTTGCCTTAGTCAAATTGAGAAAATTAGAATTTCCACATCAGCAGAGAACTTGGAGGTAGTTAAATTATGTGACATAGCTCTTATCACTCAGTTAGATCAATAAATTCGAGTTAGATGGCTTGGATTTCAGTTAAGCATGTGTGATTTCTAATTTGTAGCAATCAAGGTTATGTCCAGTTGTATTCATTTAAACTAGTTCTAACTGTTGATATAACTAGTTGACGGTTAGTTGTGCAATGGGACAACAGTCTAAAAGTTAGTGATCATCCACTTAACTGATCAATCAACTCAAAATAGTTAGTGCATGCACAGAATTCGAGATCCCTAGTTGTGGTGGAGATTCCAAGGAACTGTAACAATAGTTATAGACTAGTCTTGAGTGTATAGATGTTGCATGCAGTCAATGATCCAACCTTGGGAATTGTGCAATCAGTTGGAGGAAAATTCCTATAGAATATGGCCCAATTTCCTTAGGAATTGCACAAGGAAATATGGGATCATGCAGAGGCATAAATGGACTAAGTCTGGGTTAGAGGTTCTCATTGAGTAGAGAGATAGGTTATTCACTTGTAGGTTGTGCTCAGAGCTGGTAAGAAATTGTAATACATTCTCTATTCATCTCATTAATGCAAAGAGACTTGAGGGGTTTTTCTGAGTTGGGTTCCCCTAGAAAAAATAATGTGCATGTGTGGTTTTTCTTATTGCATGTTTGTGATTGTTGTTCTAAATTGTGAATTAAGTTTCACGGAGCAGTAGAGTAGAATCGTGTCTCTTGATTTATTAAATTTCTTGAGCAGTTGCAATTCTATCACCAATTTTTTACATGGTGTTAGAGTTGGATTCAAATTAGAATAGGAATTTCGAAGTTGTTCCTCAAGATATTCAAATTTGCAGTTTCAGTGTAGCAGGATATCCTCAGAGTTGGGAATATGACCTTCAACTGGTTAATATTATAGTATGCCTTGGATAACAACTTGAATTTAATTGCATGGAAGGATCACATGGATGCGGTCCTTGATGACAACATATTGTTTGAATATGTCAAGATAAACATTGCAAAACCAAGATCAATTGATGAAAGAAACCTAACCCAATGGAAGAAAGATGTAGCCAAGGTGAGGAGAATTATTTTGGAGGGAGTGTGAGACTACATTGTCTCAAATATCCATGGGAAAGAAATTCCTTTCACAATGTTTAAGGAACTGAAAGAGATATTTGAGAATAGCAGTGACCGTAGAAAAATAGCCCTAAAAAAAAACTTCTAAATATCAACATGCAAAGGAATGACACTATTCCTTAGTATCTCACCATATTTAGACAAGTTCGGTATGAGCTTGGAGGGGTTGGTTTTACTGTTGCACAAGATGACTTGGTGAGCCTAGATCTAGGCTAGGCCTTCCCAAAATTTGGCATAGCTACTAGGACTTGGTGAACGAAAGGGAAAATTTATTGAAGTGGAAAAGGTTGTGGTCCGATTTGGTTCAAGAAGAGTTTAGGAGAAATAACTAGGATGGAACTTCATCCAAAACAGAGGATAAAGAAATTTTTTCAGTGGTTGGAAAGGCAAACAAGGGAAAAGGGAGGAAGTCTCAAACCAAACTAGAATCTAGCCAAGGGGGCAAGAAGAAAGACTTGTCCAAACTAAAATGCTTCAATTTTCATGAATGCAGGCACTATGCTACAAAGTGTCCATAGAAAAATTATGGAAAGAAAAACTCAGGAGGAGGAGTAGGTGAAGCTTTGGCTTCACAGTTCAAGCTAGACTTCACCCTTATCGCATGCATGGACAACACTATGATGGGGTGTTAGGTCCCTATACTATTAGTGTAACCCTTTATTGTTATTAGTACAACCCCCTTATTATATTGTTGTGCCCATATACTCCCCATATTGTTATTATTGTGCCCCATAGAAGCCCACTATTGTTATTATTGTGCCCTTATATTATTATTGTTATGTCGACTCTGAATCTATTATGACCCGTTAGACTCCTATATATAGAAAGGAGGTCTTGTCATTTGTATCATCCAAGAATTGTTCATTCGTGTAATGTAAAGGAGGTTTCCCCCTCGAAGAGGCTTATTTCTATCAGAGCTTTGGATTCTAGGGTTTTGCTGCTCCAAAAAGGTCATCGTGGAATTTTCGGTATAAATTTTTCGCTACAAAGTTTTAGAAGTTGAAAAAAAACCCATTTGAGAAGAATTTGGTTTGAACCTTGTGCCTGAATTTTAGATCTTGGCTTGCTACATTTTCGGATATATGATATGAGGAAGTTAGGGTTTTTGCATACTCCCGAATTAGAACTTAAAGAAGTGACCTTGGGAAAATCGTCATAACTTTCGCTCTGAGCATCAGATTGAAATTTCCTAAGAAGTTACAGAAAGAGGACGGATTTTAGTTTTTTGTATGTATTTTTTAGATCCGAAGATCAAAACAGTGACACGTGGCACTTCATACAAGTTCGCTATTCTGAAAAGGTGTATAATCAGGTCATCTTGGGAGATTGTGTATAACTCTTTCTTGGAGAATCCAATTTCGATCAGACTGGTGGCATTGGAAAGAGGACACAGAGGACTACTATAGATCATGATTTTAGAACTGGAAGATTTGAAATTATAGAGTTACAGTTGTTTCAAGATCGAGCTCCTAAAATCAAGAAAAAGCGAGATGAGGAAGTTTGATGGCAAGGATCCAGTAAATTGGATACTACAGATGGAGAAATATTTTGATCTACATGGTGTACCACTATTACAAAAGGTATGTATTGCATCTAATTATTTAGAACCGAATCAATTTTTATGGTATAAAGGGCTTTGTTCTCATAAACCACTTGTCACGTGGTCAATTTTCACAGAGGAAATGATAACACATTATGAGGATACAAAGAGAAACACCTTCTTTAGCCAATTGATAAATCTCAAACAAAAGTGTTCAATGGTAGAGCACATTGAGGACTTTCAAAAATTGAATATAAGGGAAATTGATATTCCAGAGAAGCAGAGGATTGATGTCTCTATAGGGACTTTAAAGGATAACATTCAACATGAGGTTCATCTTTGGGAACCTGATTCATTGGAGAAGGCATTCAGGTTGGCAAGAAAAGTGGAAAGAAAAATTATGGAAACAAGGAATTCTACCCCTCACAACTATAAACATGGAAATGTTGTTTCTCATATCCTTCCACAACCTACAAGGGTGACACCACAACAATTGGAAGAAAAAAGAGCAAAATGACTTTGTTACAATTGTGATAACAAATACATTAAAGGTCATAAGTGTGCTGAGAAGAAATTGTTTTACATTGATTGTGAAGAGAAGGAAGAAAAGGATCAAGAAACGTCAAAAGAAGAGTATATACACCAGGAACCAACCCCAGAGAAAGCAGAAATGAATCCAACCATATCTTGTAAAACATTGGAGAGAATTACTACTCCTCAAACTCTTAAGATAGAAGGACATATCAAGAAGACAAAGGTTCAAGAAGTGAAAGACCACATCAAGAAAGAAGAAATGAATCTGACCATATCTTGTAATGCAATGGCCAGAATTGCCACTCCTCATACTATCAAGATAGAAGGACATATCAAGAAGAAAAATGTTCAAGAAGTGAAAGATCTCATAGAGCATTAAGAAATGAATCCGACCATATCTTGTAATGCACTGGAAGAAATTACCACTCCTCAAACTCTCAAGATAGAAGGACATATCAAGAAGAAAAAGATTCAAGCAGTGAAAGATCACATCAAGCATCAATAACAAGTTCTCCAACTTTTAAAGGATAACGCCACTTTGGTGCATAATCGAATGAAACAACAAGAAAATCAACATCGCAGTGAAAGAAGTTTTGATGTAGGCGATTGGGTATTTTTACGGCTACATCTCAAGTAAGCTATTTATGAGAAGGAAATGTTGGAAATACTACATGCACTTAAGAAATGGCGACCTTACCTAATGGGAAGACACTTCAAGGTAAAAATGGATCATGATAGTCTTAAATACTTTTTAGAACAAAGATTATCTTTAGAAGAACAGAAAAAATGGGTCACAAATATGTTGGGTTATGAATTTGAAATCATCTACAAAAAGGGGAAGAAAAATGTTGTTCCATATGCACTCTTAAGAAAGTATGAGGATGTGGAAGAATTGTTTTTTGCTATTTCTATTATCCAACCAGATTGGATAAACGAAGCAAGGGATGAATGGAAGAAAGACGAAGAAGTGTGGCCACTCATTCAAAAGTTGCAAAAGATCCCAGTTCAAACAATATTGCCAAAACTTGACGAGGAAGGAAAAATCATATTGGAGCCTGGAGCAGTCACAGAAACAAGAACCCGACAGCTATGAAATCGATCAATTTCAGAGTATTTCATCAAGTGGAAGAACTTACCCATTGAAGATTCCACATGGGAGGACAAGAATATTATATAGAAACATCAAGAACTACTCAAGCGTTGAGGACAACACTTTTTGAAGGAGAGGGGCATGTTAGGTCCCTATACTGCTAGTGTAACCCTTTATTGTTATTAGTACAACCCCCTTATTATATTGTTGTGCCCATGTACTCCCCATATTGTTATTATTGTGCCCCATAGAAGCCCACTATTGTTATTATTGTGCCCTTATATTATTATTGTTATGTCGGCTCTGAATCTATTATGACCTGTTAGACTCCTATATATAGAAAGGAGGTCTTGTCATTTGTATCATCCAAGAATTGTTCATTTGTGTAATGTAAAGGAGGTTTCCCCCTCGAAGAGGCTTATTTCTAAGGCATTGATCTATCTTTTCTATGTTTTTGTGAGCTGGTTTCATAACATGGGGAGTGTGTGGTACTTGGACTTAGGTGCCTTGTTCCACATGAGAGGGTGTAGATATTTTTTCAGTGACCTAGAGGATAAATATCCCCTGATGCATATTGAGCTTGGGGATGTACAGTGATACTGGGATTGGTACCGTAACCTTTAAGCCGAAGTCTAGATCCCCTCTTCGCCTCAAATATGTCATGTTTGTTCCAGGCCTAGAGAAGAATATCATCTATGTAATAGTTTTGGAAGACTGTGGTTATGATGTGATCTTCAGCAAAGGTAAAGAATTTCTAAGATACATAACCACTCGACATGTGAAGCAGATTGGGGTTTGTGTCAAGATCCTATGCAAGCTAGATGTGGAATATTGTGTTGCATTAAATAGTAAGGAAGAGAGAGTGCATAGTCACGATGTCGATGAGCTCTAGCACAGGAGATTGGGCCATTTGCATCATGGTGCCGTAAATATTATGCAATAAATAACCATTGTCCTCCCTAAAGGAGCACTTTAGTAGGAGGATGTCTCCAAAGGTTGTACCTTGTGGAAGTATGTAAAATCCACATTCCATGATCCAGACAACAAAGCATGTGAAATGTTGGAGAGAGTCCACTTTGATGTTTGTGGACCCTTCTCTACAACATCCACTTCCAGACATAAATATTTTGTTATTTTTCTTGATGATTTCTCAAGAAAGTGTTGGATCTTCTTCATGTAGAAGAAGGATGAGACGTTCTCAAAGTTTGTAGAATTCAAGGAACTAGTTGAGAAATAAACCGCCAAGAAGGTGAAGGTTCTCAGGAGCGAAAAATGGAGGTGAGAATGTTTCAAATGAATTCAAGGATTTATGTGTGAAAGAAGGCATTCAAAGAGAGCTGAAAACACCCCACAACCCACAACAGAATGGGGTAGCTCTAAGGAAGAGTCTATGCATTGTAGTAGCTACAATATCTATGTTAAATGACCAAGGCCTACCACTACATTTGTGGGTAGAGGCACATAAGACAACAGTATACTTGCAGAACCGGAGTCCTCATCGGATTCTTGGTATGATTACACCCAAGCATGCTTCATTGGGGAGAAAGTTGGATGTGCCTCACTTCAAAATGTTTGGAGCCTCTATTTACTTCCATGTCTCCAAATATTCGAGGAAGAAGCTTGAGTGAAAACAAAGTCAGGAGTTTTTATGGGTTACATTGAAACTCCACATAATTACCATGTGTACTTACCTTCCCTCATAATGGAAGTTCTGCGAAAGGATGTAAACTTGATGATGAGAAAGCGATGTGGTGCTCTATTGAGAGGGAGATTCAGATGCCACCAGAAGAGGAGCTTTTAGCTCCAAAGGACAAGCCTTGGGAATTTGTGGAGTAGCCACAATTGGAGGAGAAGAGAGGAGGAAGAGTGGCGACATCCGCTCAAGCAGAATCACTAGAGAAGGTATAAAAAGAACCAGGGAAGATAATAGATTAGTGGAAGATGCGAGGGACAATGTGGGAGCTCCTTCAAATTTTCACATGAAAAGGAGGTCACCTAAGAGTTACAATGGTTACATGTCTCTAATGACTGAGCTTGTAGATATTAAGCCATCCCCTTTTGAGGAAGTAGTAGAGAAACTAGTTTGTTTTGATGCAATGGTGGAAGGATAAGAACCCATCATGAAGAACAATGTTTGGGAAGTGGTCCCAAGATCGACAGATAAATCAGTTGTGGATTTGAGATGGATATTAAAGGTTAAGCAAGTAGCAGATGGAAGCATAGAGAAGTATAAGGCCAAATTTATGACCAAATGATTCTCCCAATTTGAGGGTATTGACTATAAGGAAACCTTTGCTGCCGTAGCAAGGTATTCATGCATTATATCAATTTTTTCAATGGTTACGTATATGGGGTGGAAGATCCACCAGATGGGTATAAAAACAACATTTTTCAATGGTGTTATTGAGGAGGAAGTGTACATCGAGCAACCATAAGGTCTTGAGACATTTGATTAGGAGTCTCATGTGTGCAGACTCAGACAAACATTGTACGATCTCAAACAGGCACCCCGAGCTTGGTACACCAGGATGGATAGTTATCTCACCGGATTGGGATTCACCAAAAGTGAAGCGGATGCGAAGCTCTATCATATTTTGGTAGAAGTTAAATTTCTTATCATTTTTTTATATGTTGATTATATAATATTGATAGGTGATGAGGAGCTAATTAGCTCTTGGAAGGAGGACCTTGCAAGGGAATTTGAGATGAAAGACATGGGTCTCATGCACTACTTCCTCAGGTTGGAATTATGGCAAGGTGATGGGGAATTGTTTGTGTCTCAAGGCAAGTATGCCACCGAGATACTGCAAATATTTCACATGGAGAGTTATAAGCCCATGGAGACACCTCTAGCGACCAACTGGAGGAACGAGGATGCCACTTCATGTGAAGAGATTGATGTTATCATTTATCGAAATCTAGTCTATTTACTGATGTATCTTGTGAACATAGGACCATATAACACATATTTCATTAAATTTGGAAGTAAATAGTGGATCTAGAATTTCAAAATAACCAAAAATCTCAATTCTAGTGATGTCCTTGTAATAAAATATTTCCAATTTTAATGAAATATGTGTTATATATGTGTTATGCCGTCAACCAACTAAGCCAAGTTATGGCTAGGTCAACCAAATTGTATTGGAAGGTAGAAAAGCATGTCTTACAGTACCTCAAAGGCACTACCCGATATGGATTATGGTGTGAACGAATAGAGGGAGTGAAGTAGTGTGGCTTCATAGATGCAAATTAGGGAGGGATTCCATCCGACTGGAAGAGTAAATCAGGTTAAATTTTCAACATTGGGCCCACAACAATTTCGTCATATAGCAAGAAGCACAGATTTGTGGCGCTCAACTCGACAAAAGAAAATGCATGACTGTAAGTCAAGCAGCATGTGAGGCGATCTAGATGAGAAAGATACTAGTGGGACTGTATGGTTAGATGATGGATCCAACTATGATCTATTGTGATCACCTGAGTTGCATTAATCTCTCTGGGAATCTGATATATCACGATCGATCCAAGTGTTATCACTCCGTAATTTCTGAAGGCTGTGAAAGAAACCCAAAGGTAACCATAAAACCACTTTCAAGCTTAGAATCTAGCCCTTCTGAACATGGGGAGGGATATCTCTATTGGATTTAGATTTGTTGTTGTGGGATATTAGGCTAGTTATTAGGTTCAAAGTTTGGTTTTTTGAAATGTTTGGTTGAAACTACAAGGAAAGGCCATTGGGAAATGGAGTTGAGGTCTTAGGGTGATAAGATACAGAAATATCATAACATATTGAAATAGCGCAAGGTAGGTAGGCTATTGGATCTTTGAAGCTTTGTGGAGTGAAAGAGAGGAAAAGATTCATATTTATTTAAACATAGAGCATTTTAACATGAATTCTATATTTAACTTCAATTTGAAAACATACAAATTGCTTATAAGGCAGGACAAAGTGTGATTAAACAAGTTCAACCCTTCACTTTCTCTTAAACAATTCAGATAAGAAAACATATGAAAACAAAGATATAACAAGTTTACAAAAGGAAAGACATCACCAATTACCCTGACACATGAATGTTGGAACAATCTTCTGTATTAATGAAATGATCACTTTCATCTTAGTGAACAACTTTACATCAAAATGTGCTTTCTTGATACAAGTCCCAACATTTGTACTTCTATTTGTGAAGTACTTATACAAAAATGATCAAAATATCTTGAGTGAAAATATCATGATTTTTTACAAAATATCCTAAACTAATTACAGATACAGTACAAAATAGTAGGTAGCTAAAACTTTTGTAGTGCTCTCGCACTATCTTCGAGGATTGTTGGTGATGACTCATCCTGAAGAAGTGTTGTCTTGTTTTTGAAGGTAAAAACTATTTTACCCAAGTAACTCACACAATTTGTCCCATCGGTCTTCACTTGGAGTGGAGAATTTGACTAGTTTCCTATAGGTTTCATCCACCTCGGTGTACTTTTGAAATGTAGGCTTGATAATGAACAAGTGATTTATCTCATGTTTGATAAACAAATCAAAATCCAAAGCTTCCATGAAGTCTTTTCCTATGATGCTTCCTTTGATGGTAGAAAACTTTGACTTATCCCTTTCTATGGTATATAATTTCTGGTGATAATCTTCTAAACTAACCAGCTTATCTCCAATTCCTATCAAACCTGGCACTCCTTTCTGATTTAACACATTAAATTTCCTATGGTATTTCCGAATGTTGGAATCCATATTCTGACACTTGTTCTCCAATTGTAGCATAAGTTTCCTTTTTGTAAGGACCCTTCTCACCTCCAAAATTGTCTCTTTCCTATCTGCAATTTGAAATTCTTCTAATTCTTCCTTGGTCTTCGATTTCAAAATTCTGATTACAGCAGTGGATTCACCTGGCTTCTACCCTAAATTTCTGTTTACCTCTTCAATTACCTCTTTATACCTCAATATTTACTCCTCTTTCTAAAAAATAATCTGAATTGAGGGCCATATTTCAGTCATGGCCTCATTTATTTCTATCCATATACTTTCTTTTTCCTATGCCAATGTTTGTGCCATTGCAGACTCACTTTGCAATTATTCAATATTTTGTGTTAATTTATGAGTTTTTTGCAGCTCAGCTAAATATACTTTGTCAAACTCCAACTTCTTCTCCTAAAGGTTATTTAGCTGAGTTTTCAGCTTCTCAATTTCCCGTCCTATGGTTGATAGGTCATCAATTTCTTTGATAAGTTCCTTTGAAGAATTTGTGGATTGTGCCTCCAATGTGATGGTTGCTGAAGTGGATGTCCCTGCTACTGGTGTAGATTCAATGGGAATTGTTATCAATGGAATTGTTTCTAATTGTGTTGATTGTTCTCTTTTGTTTAACAGTTTCTCCATTTCAACCTCCATTGCTTTGATTTGTCCACTTTGTTCAATAATGATTTTGAACATGCCTTCCTTTTCCTTCTCTAATTCTCCATCTTCCTTAGTATGTGGGTCTTCTGTGGAGGGAAGCTAAAGCTGCTTCTTGAGTTCTAAAATTTCAGCATTTTTCCTTCTGATAATCTCTTCTGTTGCTTTTAGCCCCAAGGGATAGCTCAAATGGTCGAGTTCCCGTTGCTAAGCACTTTCCCAGTTGGGAGGTCACGGGGTCAAATCTCCTCGATGCCCTCGGAGTTAGGCCTGTTAAGATTGACCGACGGGCAGATCCCTTCGGGTGGAACTGCCCCGATATTTACCGTGGATGTAGCGGCCACTCAGTGACCGTGAACCATAGCTTAAAAAAAAAAATCTCTTCTGTTGCTTTCACATTCCTAGGATCGTATCCTAGTTTGATTACAAGGTCTTCCAATGATTTGAATTTTGTAGATTTTCCTAGAGAAGAGACTTTCTCTAATTTAAGTTGAGACTGGATGTTATTTACAGAGGCTTGCAGCCTAGAAGCTTCCATTGCTGAAGTTGTCAAAGTGGAGTACAACATCTCCCTTGTTTGCTTGTGCAGGTCTATTTGATCAATTGGATGAATTTGATCAGTATTGAAGGAAAAATTTGATTTTTTATAATCTTCATGAGTCTTTGGGAAAGGGACCTCAGCATGTAGGAAGGCTATCTGCATTTTCCCTTTCTCTGTGTCAAAGGTAGAGAGTAGCCTATGCTGTGAAGAGGTTGTCTGCTTCCAAAACTGTGTATATGTTGTAGCTTTTAGTAGTTCATTTTTCTTCTTGATCTCTTTGTACTTAGAAAATATGTTTGGTTCAGCTTGGTCATGAACCAATTCCCCTGACTGAGAGGTGTCTAATGGATCTTGGGAGGCTAAAGAGGATGGAGACCCTACAAAAATATCTTCAGTTCTCCTTGAAGCATGAGGGCTTGTCAAAATAATGGTGGACTATGTATTCTCTTCTTGAAATATTTCTTTTGTTGGATTCATCCTTTTCCTTTTCTAATAGATTTGAAACTCTTTCTCTGGAATTTTTGTGACTATATGGGAAGCCTCTTCCCTTGGTCTCTCATCCTACTTCTCCTGTGGTGTAGGAGTCTCTGTTGTTGGAGTGGAGATTACCTATTCTTCTACCTCCAGCAGAGTTTTTTCCAGCCATTGATCCTGGTTCAGGTATTTCTCAATCTCTAGACTGGGAGTGTGACTGTATGGAGTAGTCTTTTGTTCTACTCTTAGCTTTTAAATCACTCCTAAGGGGTCATACGACTGGGTGAAGCTAAGTTTGAAGTTCATTTACTTTAGGAGGATGTCTGATTCTTTAGTTGCTTCTCTAGAGTTGCAGATGAAAGGGCCCACCTGTGCTTTAATATTAAACTGTGATTTTCTCTTTGCTGTTACAAAATGGAGATCATCCATATGAATCATCTGTCTAATGTATTCTAATGAGAAAATTCTCATTGGGACAAACTTTGGCAACCTGTAAGGTGGAAATTCACACCCATACACCCTAATTTCTATGTAATTCTGGTACAAGTACCAGTCACCTATTTTGGTCTGATCACTAAGGTGTAAAATCCTTCTTATTTCAGGCCCTATTCTAGGTTCAACTTCACTATTCAATAGGCAACAAACTATATATAAAAATTGGTCAACATAGTCATTGAAAGTAAATTCATTGGAATGTTTCCTCACCAAGGAGGTCCAATGAATTACAGATTGGGCATTTCCTTGTTCATCCAATCTCTATAATGGAAACTAAAATTTGTCTACCTAATGGTATAAAAACAAATAAACTAGAACTGATGCATATTTAAAGGTTCCCTTTGTAGAAAACTTTAGGAACTGATCATGGATGGCATCTGCTAGAAACTGACTGTAATTGAAGATGGAGGGTTTTTCACTTGTTGTAAAGACTGATAAAAACCAATGATGGCCTCATCAACCCATTGATCGGATTGGTAGCCAAGTAAGCATGAAACAATTGAGATAATATTTTTGGTCATCTCTGGAAACATAGAGGATGAATAGGGGGATTTTTCTTGGGTAATTGAGCATCCTCAAGGAGAAATGTTTCAAAAATATTTTCTATGTGAGGGAAGGTGAGGTTCTTGTAGAGTTCCATGAGGGAATCTACTGTAAAAGGTTTCAGAGGTGCAGAGTTTTGAATTTGGAGCATTTGGGAGATGGATTTAGAGGTGATTGTGAAAAGGATGTCATTATTTTGGGCCACAATTTCCCTCTGACTGGGAATATATCGAAATTGGCACCATGATAAAAACTCAGGCTAGCGGTAGGTTTGAGGGAAAATGATTTGGGGTAGGGAGGAATCCCACATGCCCAATTCATCGCTAAGGTCTATGAGTTTCTGCTTTAACAAGTTGTGGAGTTCATAAAGGTTGAACTCACAACTGGTTTCACTAATTTTTGTACTCTTGGTCTACTAGGGGTTGATGGTCCAGATCAATGACAGGGGGAAGGAGGGGGTTCTCTTCTGTAACCTTATTTTTCCATTTAGGAGCCATATTGGATAGAAAAGAACTGTGAATTTAGATTTTACCCGAGAAAATTTGGACGAAGATTGATGACTAGGCGTATAGAGGTTGTGTGTTTATTGACTGGTCATAGTGACAGGCTGGTTTGATGACTGGATGCTGTAGTAGACTCTGTCTGTTGACTGGGTACTTGGAACAAGTTCTGGTTACAAATGTCTTGGAACAACGAAAGGAGGGCGAATAAATGGGCTTTGGCTTGTTTTATAAGCTAAAATCAACTTACTGTTAGGATTGGGTCGTTAAACGGGAGCAGGTCCATTATAGCGGGAATGATTATATAACGGATATAGAATAGTGCCATGTGTCAAAACGAGAGTGGAGTAGGGGAGGGATGTGACTGTAATGGGAGAGGAGTGAAGTGGGGAATGCCATGTGGTGGCATCGTATATAAGTGGGGTGGAAAATGGGACGCGCCACATGGTGGAATAGAAGTGGAGCGGGAGCGTGGGGTGAGTCAACAATCACAAAGGCAGATTTCAGAGGGGGGGTTCGCAGTGAGCATGGAAGAGACACTTAGCAAAGGTGGTGAGCGGGGGAAACCACTTTTCAAACCCCCCCGGTTAACCATTGGAGGGGTAGGGGGGGTCCGAACTCCTCACCCGCCGTTGATCTGGGCGGGTGAGATCCTCTGTCATTGAATGTTGCACCAACATTATTTACAAAATGCCAAATCATGTTGTGTCATACAACTTTTTTCAATCATTATACAAAATCGCATTTATACAATGCGATAATTTTATTACATTAACTTTATTTTAATCTAATTTAACCACAATTACACAGTGTGGTTAATTAATCAAACCTTAACTAACCTAATTAAAACTAATCCGACCATGATTAAACTGTGTGGTCAAACAATTTCTATTCTAACTAAACTAACTTTATTCAAAAAGTCTAATCATGCTTAAACAATGTGATTAAACCATTAAACCTATCTTGTTCTAACTCCAATGTGGCATTTTAACTAGCTGCACATTATTTAAATTTCTAAAGGCATTTCTCATGCATCTTTTTTTATTTTTGAAATGCAGTGGCATTTAGATTTGCTCACTTATTGGGGTATTTTCATTTTTTCATATTTTCATTTTTTCACACATATATTATTTTTTATATATCCCTTTTTTCCTTTTCTTTTCTTTTCTATTTTATATTTTTTCCTGGAAATAATTTACATAATGAAACATTGTTTACAACAATCAAAAGCATGAAAATTCACAGATAATCAACTTATGATCCTATAAATTATAGGACCCTAACAGTGGCTCTAATGAGGATGACATCCTCTTTGTGAGGTGTCAAGAATGTTGTAGATTAGTAGCCTTCATCCAATGGGAAAGTTGTCCTTATTATGCAACTGAACTAATTTACCTTTTGTTATTTTAAATATGGGAAACAAATCATCAGAATCTTAGGGCCTTCTCTCCGGGCTTCAACTCCTGATGTGAGCCACCCTCACTCTTGCAGTAGAATAGTAAAATGATATTTACAATGATTCTAATCGAAACTTATCTATTTTGGAAGGAAGTAGTGTTTGAGTAGTCTGCCATTGACAGGTCCACCTAACAACCCTTCCCATTTCAAGTCCTTTAACAAAATTGCAATATTACCTCTGGAAGCCTCAATTTTGTATGGCCCTTTCCACAGACTGTCAAATTTACCAGGCTTACCTTTGTATTCATTCCTTGAATCCCATTTTAACACAATATCATCTATTTGGAAGTCATCTGCTTTTGTTCTTTTTTCATGAATCTTCTTAATTTTATCCTAAATGGGTTGAGTTTTGTTGTAGACCTCCTCCTTGGATTCCTGCAATTGTACGGTCTGATTGATCCTTCTCTGTAAATATTTGGTTTCTACTTGTGATTCCTACAATAACTTTAGCACAGGGATTCCCAGGGAAGTAGGAAAAATTGCATCTACTCTATATACTAATTGAAATGGAGACATCACAATAGATTTCTTTTTGCTAATTCTATCAACCCACAGGAAATTAATCAGCTTCTTATGCCAAGACCTTTTATTTTCCTGCAGTAATTTCTTGATGATATTGACTAGAATCTTATTAGAAGACTCATCTAACCCATTCCCTTGTGCATAATAGGCAATAGAGTGTCCTAACTTTATGTGGTATTTATTGCAAAAATCAACCATTTTCTTTGATTTAAAGGCATCAAAATTGTCAGTGATAATATTATGTGGACATCCAAAACTAGACAGAATTTTACCTTCTAAAAATTGAATGATTACAGTGTCTGTGGCGTGTCCGGTTGGAATAGCTTCAATCCAATTAGTAAAGTAGTCAGTGGTTGTCAAGATCCATCTATGTTGACCTAAGGAGCTTGGATGGATTTCACCAATGACATCTAGACCCCACTGTTGAAAAGAAACCTCAACTGAAATGGGTTTCAATGGTAAATGAAAAATATTTCTCTTGCCTTTAAAAATTTGGCACTGGTGGAAAGTGGTGACTTTCTTATATACATCTAAAAACAAGGTAGGCCAGTAAAAAACAACCCTCAGGATTTTTTTGGCTGTGGTCTTCCAGTACAAATGACCTCCATAGTCTCCTTGATGAAACTCTTCCATGACCCTGTCTGCTTCATCTTTCAACAAACATTTTAGCAAAATACCTCTAGCATCTTTCCAGTATACAATTTGATCTAAAATACTAAATTTCGTAACTTTCATTTTCAGAAACCTAGATTTTGTCTTTGTTAAACCAGGAGGATCTTGTAAATTTTGTAACAAAAATATAATGTCTGCATACCATGGAGAGGTAGCAAAGGCCTATGATACCTATGGAGTCGCCATCTCTTCCTGTTCATCAAGTGTAGCTACAAAATTAATATCTAGTGCATGAAAATTTGACTCAACCATTAACTTAGCCAATCCCTGACCTTTGATGAGCTTGGTAGATCTTATCTCAATGTCATATTCTTGGATTACACCAATCCATTTTCCTCTTCTGCCATTTGGTTCAATTTGTGTAAGAATGTCCTTTACGAAAACACTTGGAATAAATGCAATGATATGTGAATGTAGGATGTAAACTCTAAAGTGTTTCAGTGCCTTCACCAAAGCAAAGGCTTGTTTCTCCATTATGTTGTACTTTAATGAGGCATCCATTAAATATCTACTGAAAAATCTATGGGTTTTTCATATCCTTCACTTTTTTTTTGCAACAAAACAACTGCAATAGTATGCTTAGATGCAAAAGAAAAAATCATAAAATCCTTTGTAAAGTCAGGGCTTATCAAAACAGGGTTAGTGGTTAAAGCTAACTTTACTTCACTAAATATTTCTTGGATTCAGTATTCCATTTTATTTCAATATCCTTGTTTAGCATGTTTGTAATGAATCTTAATATTTTGGCAAAGTTAGGAATAAATCTTGTGAGGAAATCTATCCTACCAATGAAGGATTGAACTTCTTTCTTGTTTCTGGGAGGGTCAATTTTTAGTATGGCTTTGACTTTGCTAGGATCTATTCTAATACCTTCTTTTGAAATTATATGACCTAGAATTTTTCCCTCCTCTAAACCAAAAAGTGTTTTCTTAGGGTTTACGAAAATACCATATTTTTTTCATCTTTCAAAAACTTTTTTTAAATGCAATAGGTGTTCTTCATCTATTTTTGAAAACATAGTTATATCATCTAGGTAAATCACAATGAATATATCTATTTCATCAGAAAATGTTATGTCCATTGCTCTTTGGAAAGTGGCCCCAACATTCATAAGGCCAAAGGGCATTTTTACATACATAAAAGTCCCCCAAGGTGTAGTAAATGTTGTTTTGTGTTGATCATCAGGATGAACCAGAACCTGGTTGTATCCTGAGAAACCATCCAGCAAAGAGATTCTGCTGGAACCAACTACCTTTTGTAGGATATGATCCATTTTGGGCAAAGGGTAGTTGTCCTTAAGAGAAACCTTGTTTAGATTCCTAAAATCCACACAGAGCCTAATTTCACCTGTTTTCTTTCTAGTAGGTACTAGATTAGAGACCCATTTTGAAAATATGAGGGGTACAATGATCTTTGCATCAAAATGTTTTTTGACTTCCTTTTCTATCAAAGGTAATAAGACTGGATTCACTCTCCTCAATTTCTGTTTGAAGGGATTTTGATCTTCCCTGATGGGAATGGTGTGTTGTATGATACTAGTATCATATGATTTTAAGTCTTCATAGCTCCAAGCAAACAAATCAGAGAATTCGTTAAATAGTTCAATGTATTTTGGTTTTTCTTTAGGAGGCAAGGATTTGGATAGTTTCACAATTTTAGGATTCTCTGTAGTTCCTATGTTACATTCTTCTACCTTGGCTCCTACTGGTTCTATTTTTGGCTACATTATTGAAGTCAAACAACTCTTCCAATGGCACAAATCCTCTTGGCAGCACATTGTCTTTTAGTTGCAAAGCCTCAAGTTCTTCTTGATTGTCATCAGTTTCATTTAACACTAATTTTTTTTATCTACATCATTATCTGTATCAATATTTACAGACTCAAAATCATCTATTAATTGTAAAAAAATCTCTACTTGTTTGTCACTTCCAAAAACTTGGCAATATCTTACATTATCTGGGATAGCTGGTCTGTGTTTTATCTCAACCTCATATTTTATGTTTGGACGGAATGGCACCTTACAAGTACTAGTTGAAGAAGCTAAAGCATTTGCAAAAACATGCTAGCTTCTAGGAATAATAGATAATCGATATTCAGGGAAACATTGAATAAAATCTAAAACTGCATTTCTATAGGCTCTTAATCTAGGGTTCTTGGTTGAACACTCACCTTTAATCTGGTTAATGATGAGTTCTGATTCTCTGTGCATAGAAATTATTTTTGCGCCTGACATCTTTCAAGGTTGTAGTCCTAAGATTAATGCTTCATATTCAGCTATATTGTTTGTACATTAAAATTTTAGTTTGTAAGAATGTCCTTTAGTTATCCATGTTTGTGAGTTTAGAATCCAGACACCTGCCCCTACTCCTTCCTTTCTTATAGCCCCATCAAATTCCATGTTCCATAGGGCTTCACTCTCTTCCTCTGGTTTCCCAGGTTCAAATTTCATTTCCTCTGTGTTTATTAGCTCAGCTTCTAAATGTAAAACTTCCTCCTCTACAGATTCATCATTGTATAAAATAAAGGAGTCTAAATCTGAATTCACAGAGTACAAGGGGTAATTGTTTGGTTTTTCTTGGCTACTAACCATGTATTTCATGAGTCTCCTATATAGTCTTCTCTGCTGACCAAAAACATGAATGGTAGCATAGGTCATATCCATTCACAAAGTACCATGTAACTTTGCTCCCTAAGATCTTGATAGTAGCATTTCATACTTAGGGGGTATGTCTTCTACTACAATGTCCATGACTAGACTTTTGACTAGGATTTGGGCTAAAGTGACACACAGGTATTTGATGAGACCTAGGCATCTGACCTTGCTGGAATCAAAGGAATAAACATTTTTATAAGGCCTTGTGATATCTAAACCCATTTTTTCCATGATGGCTCTGGGCATCAAATTGTGAGAAGCACCAGAGTCAAGCATTGTGTTATGAAGAATCTTGTCATGAATGTTTAAACTAATGCAAAAAGGAGGCACAATTCCATCTTGATATTTTCCTTCCACTTCAGGTACAAATAACAACTCAGGGTGGTCATTAGTCAGGTTTACTATGTTTGTCCCTTCCCCTATTTTTAGGGTTTTCATAACTTGGGACCTATATGAATTTTTATTGATTAATTCAATTAAAGTAATTGAAATTTTAAATTTAGCCAACTCAGTCTCAATGATGAAAGAGGTTTGAGGTTTGTCTATCTCTTTGGCATTCTGATCCTGTTTTTTAGGAGTCTCTTTTTTAGAGCCATCGTTTGTTTGGCTAGTGTAAGGGGGATCATTCTGAGTTTTGTTGGGAGGATTTCCAACAGTCTTTTTGCTCATTATATTATATTGCTTATGAACTTCCATTATATTGTTTTGATATGCTTGTTTATACTCATCTGATTCTGAAGGGAGGGCTTCTGGTTGTGATAGAAAGAACATATATTTCTCTTCTTTGGTCAAGAAAATATGGTCTATCTCACTTTCTTCAAATAATTTTATCTGGTTTTTTCCAGGATCTTCGATCAAGTCAACTTCTTCATCAACATAGTTTTCTTGTAAGGGAGGCCTGATCTGTTGTTGATAATTTGGGCCTCTAAGCTTCGTGTGATCACCTGGAGGGCCACCTTGTGGACGTACAACATTGTTTGCAGAATAAATATTTTATTGTCTTGCAAATCATTTGTTTTCATGTAGATTTAGATGCTCTGGGTTTTACTATGTTTTATTACAACATTGTTTTAGGTACTCTATTTCATATCTAATCATTTCTTTGTTCTTTTCATATTATAAACAAGCTCTTGGAAGATTAAAAAATTACATTTAGAGAATTTTCTTTCATGTATTGAAGGATTTCGTTATGTTAGATTTTTAGTTCATGTTCATGTTATTTTAGACCAAGATTTACAAAGCTTTCCTAAGTTAAGTTTATATTCTTTCATAAGTAAACAAATTTCAATGTTTTTGTAGACTAAGTTCACCTATTTTCTTAGAATAGATTTGTGTAATTTCATAGATCATTATTTCATGCTTTCATAGATTAGTTTTACAAGATTTCTTATATTAAAGTTCCAGGTTTTCATAGAATAGAGTTACTTGCTTTCTTAGACTAAGAGTATTTTCTTTCATTGAATAAATTTACTATAATTTCTTAGAGTAGATTTCCTACTTTCATAATATAGATTTCTATGGTTTCCTAGAGTAAATTCCTTGCTTTCATAATATATATTTCTATGTTTTGTTAGAGTAAAACTTCTATGCATCTTATGCGCTTTCACAGACTAAAATTTCATGCTTTCCTAGAATACATTTGTATGCTTTCATAAATTAGATTCATGTGTTTTCAAAGAATAAATTTATTTGCTTTCTTATATTAACTTTCAATGCATTCATAGAATAAATATTCATTTGTTTCCTTAGATTAATGTTCCCATTTCTTTCATAGAGTAGTGCTTTCTTCCTTGTCAATTTATTTCCAATTGAATTGAAAGTTGAATTCATAGAATATACCTTGTTGTATATTTCATAAATTTACCTATTTGGAATGATAATTTAATGTAACAAAATTTAAAGTGTACTTAAATTGACAGAGAGGTTCCATATATGTACCATTTCCCTAGTCTTAGGTTTCAATCAATAAACAAAATGATCGACCTTGTGCTAATTAGTGTCCATGTATAAGACACATTTGACCAATTCCATGAACGAACTCTCATACTCTTCTACCGTTTAGTTTCCCTGAACCAACACGTGGAAGGACACTACTTTTTCTTTGTAATATGTTGGTAGGTACATTTTCCTTAACCTTTCCTCAAAATACTTCTAGGTGAAAATGTTAAGAGTGAGGTGCAACTATCTCTCAAAATCACACTACCAATTCAAGGTGTACGCTGTAAATTTTCTCTCCAATATCTTGATAGTAGCATTCCACACTTTGGGGGTATGTCTGCTACTACAATGTCCATGAATAGACTTTTTGCTGGGATTTTGGCTAAAGTGACACACAGGTCTTTGATGAGACCTAGGCATATGACCTTTTGGAATCAAAGGAATACAAATCTTTGTAAGGCCTTGTGATATCTAAACCCATTTTTTCCATGATGCCTATGGACATCAGATTGTGAGAAGCACCAAAATCAAGCATTGTGTTATGCAGAATCTTGTCATGAATGTTTAAACTAATGTAGAAAGGAAGCAAAGTTCCATCCTAATATTTTCCTTCCATTTCAGGTCCAAATAACAACTACGGCTGGTCATCAGCGAAGTTTACTATGTCTGGCCCTTCTCCTATTTTCATGGATTTCATAACTTGGGACCTATATGCATCTTTATTGATTAATTCAGTTAAAGGAATTGAAATTTTAATTTTAGCCAACTCAGTCTCAATGCTGAAAGAGGTTTGAGGTTGTTTTCCTATCTCTTTGGTATTTTGATCTTGTTTTTTAGGAGCCTCTTTTTGAGAGTCATCCTTTGTTTGGCTAGTTGAAGGGGCATCATTATGAGTTTTGGGAGAATTTCTATCAGTCTTGTTTCTTCCTAGATTATATTTCTTATGCACTTCCACTATATAATTTTGACATGCTTATTATACTCATCTAATTCTGAAGGGAGGGCTTCTGGTTGTGATAGCAAGAACATATATTGCTCTTCTTTGGTCAAGAAAATATGATCTATCTCACTTTCTTCAAATAATTTTATCTGGTTTTCTTCAGGATCTTCTATCAACTCAACTTCTTCATCAACATAGTTTTCTTGGAAGGGAGGCCTGATCTGTGGTTGATTATTTGGGCCTCTTTGTTTGATTAAGGGTGGATTCCTCCTAAGATTTTGATTTCTATTTTGAGGGCCACCTTGATTATCTCTTGGAGGAGCTCTATCAATTAAACTTATTCTCTCTACCATTCTTTCCATAGACCTAACTAAGTTATCCAACTTAGCATCGGATGAGGAAGAAGTAGGTTCCTCTTTAATAGATACTCTCCTTTCAGCTTTTAGCCTAGCTCTTTTGGCTAACAAATTAGCTTCTACACTAACTGCATTTCTCTGCATCTCCTCAAGGGTAGCATGATTTATTTCTCTAAGTTGGTAAGACATGTCTGGATCAAATCCATCTAGGAATTTGATCAGGGCTAGACTTGGTGGGGGTTGTATGGCAGTGGGGATAGAGTTGTAAATTCTGTTGAATCTGGCACAATAATCCTGGATTGTTTCACCAGGGGCTCTTTTGATACTTTCATACTCAGCTAAAATTTGAAGAGGGTTTTTCTTCACTTCCCATCTTGCAAGGAAATTTTGATGAAATTGTGTTAGATCAGGGATAGAGGTAGCTTGTAATGATTTAAACCATTTTTTCACTTCCCCTGTTAAACTTTGAGCAAACAATCTCATCTTTACATCATCCTCATCAATTTCTTGTAAGTCCAAATAGTCATTCATCCTATCTACATGTTGTTGAGCAGTTATTGGGCCTATGCTATCAAACTGAGGTATTCTACTCTGGTAGTCTTGTGGCATGGAATTGAGTTATCCAGGTAAAACCAGGGGGGCATACCTACCTGCCATGATGGGTGTGTGAGAGGAGGAGGTAACTACAATGGAGGTGGATGAGGAAGGTATCAAAGGAGGTAAGATTACACTTTTTTGTGTTGATGTAGAGGTGGTAGGGATAGTAGATGAAATGGGTATATTGGTAATAGGGGGAATAAATAGAGGTGTAGTAGAAATAAAGGGAATCTCTGGAGGAACAGTGGAAATAGGAGGAATCTCTGGAGGAACAATGGAAATAGGAGGAATCTCTAGAGGAAACGTAGAAACAAGAGGAATCTCTGGAGGAACAGTGGAAATAGGAGGAACCTCTGGAAGGGTAGTATAAACAGGAGGAATTTCAAGTGGGATAGAAATACTAGGAGGAATTAATGGTGGGTTTGGGGATGAAGTAGTAGAAGAAGAATGCGAGGATTTAGGTGACTCAATATATTTCTACACAGCTTGATCTAGTTCATATACCAACACTTCAAGTTTGTTAAATTGTTTGATGACATAATCATCAGAGTCCGATTTCACAGTTTTATGCTTTGAAATGTAGGGTTTTAAGATGTTTTCATAAAAGACAGTTTCAACTACAAAACTATCAGATTTAGTTCGGAAGAGACTTTTTTCAAAAGCCAAATCAAATTCTATATATTCTATTGTTTCAAAGCTTTAAGGCAGAGAATTTACCCTAGGAGAGGATTATTACTTGCCTGGCTCTCAGCTAAACTTTTCTTTCTAAGAATTTTTTTAGGGTTATCTACAATTTTTGGTGGATTTGGATTTAGATTAGCTCTAGTATATATCTTCTTAGGAGCCATATCTACTATAGTATATTTACAGATATAAAATATGTACAAATTTTAAGTGGAAAACAACCTTAAATCAGATCTATTTCTCAGCCACAAACCTAGAAATAGCTTTAAGCACTGAAATAAATTTTTTGACCAGGGAAAATTGAATTCAAATCAGATTTGTTCGATGTCCCCAGTGGATTCGACAAGATGTTATCACTCCGTAATTTCATAAGGCTATGAAATAAACCCAAAGTTCACCATAGAACCACTTTTAAGATTAGAATCTAGCCCTTCTAAACTCAGAGAGTGATCTCTCTATTAGATTTAGATTTGTCATTGTGGGATATTAGGCTAGTTAATGGGTTCAGAGTTTGGTTTTTTGAAATTTTTGGTTGAAACTGTAAGGAAAGGTCATTGGGCAATGGAGTCAAGGTCTTAGGGTGATTAGATACAGAAATATCAAAATAGATTGAAACAGGGAAAGGTAGGTAGGCTATTGGATCTTTGAAGCTTTGTGGAGTGAAAGAGAGGAATAGATTCATATTTCTTTAAACATAGAGCATTTTAACATGAATTCTATATTTAACTTCAGTTTGAAAACATATAAATTTCTTATAAGCCAGGACAGAGTGTGATTAAACAAGTTCAACCCTTCATCTTCTTTTAAACAATTCAGATAAGAAAACATATGAAAATGGAGATATAACAAGTTTACAAAAGGAAAGACATCACCAATTAGTCTAACACATGAATCATGGAACAGTCTTCTATATTAATGAAATGATCACTTTCAAATTAGTGAACAAATTTACATCAAAATGTGCTTTCTTAATACAAGTCCCAACATTTGTACTTCGATTTGTGAAGTACTTATACAAAAATTATGAAAATATCTTCAGTGAAAATATCAATATTTTTTACAAAATATCCTAAATTGATTACAGAAATAGTACAAAATAGTAGGAAACTAAAACTGTTGTAGTGCTATGGCACTATCTTCAAGGATTTCTGGTGACAACTTGGCCTTAAGAAGTGTTGTCTTGTTGTTGAAGGTAAAAACTATTTTACCCAAGTAACTCACCCAATTTGCCCCATCGGTCTTCACTTGGAGTGGAGAATTTGACTAGTTTCCAGTAGGTTTCATCGACCTCAGTGTACTTTTGAAACCTAGGCTTGATAATGAACAAGTGATTTATCTCATGTTTGATGAACAAATCAAAATCAAAAGCTTCCATGAAGGATTTTCCTGTGATGATTCCTTTAATGGCAGACTATTTTGACTCCATATTGTGACACTTCTTCTCCAATTGCAGCATAAGGTTCCCTTTTGTAAGGACCCTCCTCACCTCCAAAATTATCTCTATCCTATCTGCAATTGAAATTCTTCTAATTATTCCTTAGTCTTCGAATTCAAAATTATGTTCAGAGTAGTGGCTTCACCTAAATTATGCCTTAAATCTCCTTTTACCTCTTCAATTACCTCTTTAGACCTCTGTATTAACTCCTCTTGCTAAAAAATATTCTGAATTGAGGGCCATATTTCAGTTATGGCCTCATTTATTTATATCTGTATACTTTTCTTTGACTGTGCCAATGTTTGTGCCATTGCAGACTCACTTTGTAATTGTCCAATATTTTGTGTTAATTTAGGAGTTTTATGCAGTTCAGCTAAATATACATTATCAATCTTTAGCTTCTGGTCCCGAAGGTTATTCAGTTGAGTTTTCAGCTTCTCAATTTCCCGTCCTCTGATTGACAGGTCATCCTTTGCTTTGATAAGTTCCTTTGAAGAATATGTGGATTGTGAGTCCACTGTGGTGGTTTCTGAAGTGGATGTCCCTGTTGCTGATGTAGATGCAATGGGAACCGTTGTCAATGGAACTGTTGCTAATTGTGTTGATTGTTTTCTTTCCTTTAACAATTTCTCTATTTCAACCTCCATTGCTTTGATTTGTCCACTTTGTTTAATAATTATTTTTAACATGTATTCTTTTTCCTTCTCTAATTCTCCAACTTCCTTAATTTTTGGGTCTTCTATGGAGGGAAGCTTAAGCTAATTCTTGAGTGCTGCAATGTCAAAATTTTTCCTTCTGATAATCTCTTCTGCTGCTTTCACATTGTTTGGATCGTATCCTAGTTTGATTACAAGGTCTTCCAATGATTTGATTTTTTTATATTTGGCTAGAGAAGAGTGTTGGCATTATGATGCATGTGTTGTACTTGATGGTAACCCACTTGTAGCAGAACAACTCACTTGTATATGGTAACTAGATGAATCTATAGAAGAGATATCAGATGTGACATAATGCATAACAATAGTGTTTACAGATGTGATGAAATGCAAGATAGTGTCAAGGAATCAGTTCAGAAGGAAACTTACTCAGATGAAAGATCACAGTACAACATGACAACAACAAAGAATTATAGTTCAGACTACAAACAATGAAGAAAGAAAGGTATACGCAGGTTCACCTTGTGATCCGGATTTAAACAGGAACGCAATAGATTATAGAGATAACCATAAATACAAAGATGTGATAACCATAAATACAGAGATGCAGTGGAAATAATACTTCATTTCATTAATGGAAAATACTGAAATATGCTTACAAACAGAAATGGAAAGAAACCAGCTAGGGCGATGGTAGCTTATCTCTGAGAAGAGATGTGCGGCTACATGCCTTCGAACTGTTCTAAAATTGTGTTACAATGAGGCTCGAAGGCCTATTTATTGTTGAGAAACAATGGAAAACCCTTCACATTCCAAAACCTAACCCTAGAAGATGAAACGCCAAATTTTGGGCCCCGTTTTTGGGTAAGTTGGTACATCAACTTCCCGGGGTCGCGAATTGGCCGTACTATCTCCGTTTGACGCGCATGATAGCCCGTTGGAAAGATCTCTCCGAGGAATACGACGGAAAAGATGATTTTTATCAAAAAAATCGCTGCGGTGGATTTCCCAAAAAACGTCGTTTAGGGCCTCAAAACGGCTCTGGAGGTTTAGGACCCGAAAAACTGCTAAAAATAGTAAATTGTGCTACAATTAAGGAAACTGAAAAATTGAAAGAGACAGTTGTGGGGGTCCAAATGGGATAGGTGGGTGGCCACCAACATCCACCTGGATCATTCCTTCCCCCTTAGGAAGCAATGGTCCCCATTGCGTTGAGTTCCTCCTTGAGATGAGGAAGCTTCTGTTGAGCTGGGTCTCTGGTGAGCTGTGCTGCAATCTCTGATGTGTCCAGAAATGGTGGGGAGCATGGTCGGCGACGGTCCACATTGAACACTCGGTGCAAGCGAAGGAATGGAGGAATGTTGTGCTTCAAAGCATTGTTTCCCGTAGCCTTGTTACTGGTGTAAGGACCATGTTGAAGTGGTCTGAGTTTCTGATGGGTTCTGGTAAGGCGCTCCCTCTGCAAATGTAACCAAACTTTGTCACCCACCTGAAACTTGTGTGGTACCCCTCTGGGTAAGGAGAAGTTGTTCCTGTGTTCTGTCACGACTGTGTCCCTCTGTTGCTGTTGCTGTGTGGAGGAACCCTTCGCGGGGGTCATGGATGTAGCAACGATCTTCCCCTTACTTTGGGAGCGAACCAGACATAAAATAAATTTCCTAGTCTGTGAGATGAGCTTGTTGCCTTTCTTAGCAGTGATCAAAGAGGTGGCGGTAGGTGGGGCTACCTCCGGTATCCTGTATAATGAATTATCCAAAGAAATGATGACAGCGCGAGGCCTTGACTCATACACATCATGTCGCCTCCACAAGTATGGCTGGCCTAATAGTACATCACAAACATCTAGAGGTGTAACATCACACAATACCTCGTCTGTGAAGGGCTTGATGCTGTAGGGAAGGCGGCACTACTGGCGAACTTTGAGATCTCGTCCTTCGTGAAGCCAACCGATACTGTACGGCTGTGGGTGTGGTGTAGTTGGTAGGTCCAACCGCTTCACGACCTCTGTTGAAATGAGGTTCTTTTGGCTGCCACTGTCGACAATGAATTGCAACGGCGAACCCTTCACCCACATCTGTGAGTGGAAAAGACGTTCCCCCTCCTCTGGATCTTCGGGCTCATTTTTCTGGATCTTGGCAGTAGCAACAGTGGCGTTGGGATCCGCATCAATGATTTGCTTCCCTTTGTCATTCCCCTTGTCGGGTTCTGACTCAGAGTCGGAACATGCATCTGATTCGGAAGCCTTCAACTCGGCCACCAACGACTGCTTGGTCCGACACTCACTGGTGTTATGAGTGGGACTCTTGTGGAACTCACACCACTTTCTTGTGTCCTTCTTCGGCTTCGTGGTGTTGTTCTTTTCTTGCGGCTTCGACGGGTTGTCTTGGGTCACCCTGCCTTGGCTTTGTCCTTTGGGCTTCAGATTTGCAGATCCAAAGTCTCGCTTCTTCTGTTTGAACTTTTGCTCGATTTTGACAGCGTATCGATATGCTGTGCCGAGTGAGGAGATGTTCAAGAACCCCATCTCTTCCTGGATGTATCTGTGTAGGCAGCCGCGGTATTTGAGTACCAGATGCAGCTCAGAATCTTTGATACCCAACTGTGTGCGAAGGGTATGAAAAATGTTTGTGAACTCTGGCACATCTTGGTCTCGTCCCTGCCGTAGTGTGGTCCATTTGATGTATTTGTCTTCATAGCTTCCGATAGGGTAGTACTGCTCCTTGATGGCACCCTGGAAGTCATTCCAAGTGGGTGCGGCTGAAAATAGTGAGCCTGTACTTTCATCCTTCTGCTCGCAGTAGGTTTCCCACCAGTCCTTGACGTGGGGGGCTGCTTTGAGAAGAGCGAAAACAATCTTTTCCCGACTTGAAAATTTGTGAACAGAAAAATACCCATCTAGCAGATTTAACCATTTATCTACGACATCTGCATCTATTTGACCCTCGAAGATGGGGATTTCAAAATTAACTTGTACCTTGAAGGGTGTGGCATTTCCAAAGTTGCTGTTGGAAGCCGATGCGTCGCCTCTGGGTAGTCGTTGAAGGATCTGCGCAAAGCTATCCATCATCGCGTTCCTTTGCCGCTCGAGGGCTTCTTCGAGCAAGATTCTGATAGGATCTCCTGCCCCCTCGTCTTTCTTCTCATCCGCCATGGGAGGCCGTCGAGATTTGCGAGGCTGGTCTTGCAAAGGTTCGACCAATTCAAGCCCTAGCTCCTTATATCCCGACCTCGTTGGGGACATGTAAAGAAAAACAGAGAAAAAGCAGACCGCTCTGATACCACTGATTCGGATTTAAACAGGAACGCAATAGATTATAGAGATAACCATAAATACAGAGATGTGATAACCATAAATACAGAGATGCAGCGGAAATAATACTTCATTTCATTAATGGAAAATACTGAAATATGCTTACAAACAGAAATGGAAAGAAACCAGCTAGGGCGATGGTAGCTTATCTCTGAGAAGAGATGTGCGGCTACATGCCTTTGAACTGTTCTAAAACTGTGTTACAATGAGGCTCGAAGGCCTATTTATTGTTGAGAAACAATGGAAAACCCTTCACATTCCAAAACCTAACCCTAGAAGATGAAACGCCAAATTTTGGGCCCCGTTTTTGGGTAAGTTGGTACATCAACTTCCCGGGGTCGCGAATTGGCCATACTATCTTCATTTGACACGCATGATAGCCCGTTGGAAAGATCTCTCCGAGGACTACGACGAAAAAGACGATTTTTATCAAAAAAATCGTTGGCGGTGGATTTCCCAAAAAACGTCGTTTAGGGCCTCAAAACGGCTCCGGAAGTTTAGGACCCGAAAAACTGCTAAAAATAGTAAACTGTGCTACAATTAAGGAAACTGAAAAATTGAAAGAGACAGTTGTGGGGGTCCAAATGGGATAGGTGGGTGGCCACCAACATCCACCTGGATCACCTTGACCAAGCTACGTATACACGCAGGTTAACAGAACAAAAGGAGCGTATAACGTACACACGCACTTTCACAGAAGGAAAAGCACGTATACCTTGGAAAACTAAGTTTCTAGTCCGAAGTATTTGGTCCATGATATTTTGATCCATGGTATTTTGTCCAAGGTATTGACCCTAGGTATTTGTCCTAAGTGGTTTTGGTCCATGGTATGAGAAAGGCCTAAAACTATATAAGGAGGAGACGATCATTAGGCCAATGTAGACAAGTATTTAATATTTGATAAAGTGTGAGATCCAGTATGCAGGTTATGGGTCTATGATGCTCTGCTTGATCTGAGCCAAGGAGGAACCTTAGCGGTTGGTGGAGTACAAGATCAAATGATGGATCAAGATCTTAAGGCTTGGAATGAATTATCTTTATATGGTTTGATCATGTTTATTCTAGATCTGTACACTGACGCATGTGTTGTTCTGTAAATATTATGATCTGGGTATAACTGAAGTCTGGAATAGCTGCAAAATTATGAATGAATATTTATAGATGTATACGTTGGTTGACTTTGGTAAAAGCGTGTATGCACGCAGGTTTGACACATCGAAGTAGCGTATACCTTGTGAACTATGATGTTTGAATTTCCAATTGATTCTTGTTGTTGATGCAGAGTTCTGGGTTTTGCTTTATGTTCTGGTGACTACATTCTAGTAACAGTGTTCAGATTGATAATGATTTGCTTTAGTGATGATGGTTGATGGATCAGGATCATAATGACTTATCATTATGTGATCTGATTGGCTAGATCTGGTTGCTAACACATGTATTATCCTTTATATGTGATGATCTGGGTATGTCTGGAGTCGGGAAGTGTAGCGAAGTTATAAGTAAGTATTTGTAGATCTATATGTTGGTTCGCATTGATGAAGTTGCATATACACATTGGTTTGGCTCTTCCAAGTTGCCTTTACACTCTGATGTATGGTTTTGAGGTTACAGCTGGTTCTAAATGATGATGCAGTGTTTTGGGTTCAGATCTGTGTACTAGTTACAGTGATCTGTCTGTTCCAACTGATTGATTGAATTTGATTAAGTTTGAATGAATGCTTGATTCAGTTGTGTCAGAGGTTCAGTAAGTGTTTGATTTAGTTGTGTCAGAGATTCATGGATTGTCAGTGATTGATTGATTCAGCTGTGGTTGATTCAGAAAGTGATGATTGAGTTTCAGTGATTAGTTGATGCAGATGTATTTGATGGTTGTATTGATTTTGAGCTTCAATGTTGTTGATGGGTCCAGTATGAAAATTGGATGAAACATGGCCTTTAGATTATGGTGTTGTGTTCTAGGAGTATCCAGTTTGAAAATTTATGAAACGTGGTCCCTGGAGGAAGAAAGAAGGTTGTAGCCTTTTGTAGGTCAGTGCCTATGTACTAGTAAACATATCGGCTAGTACAAGAGCTAGGGGGTTGTAGCTCCCTTACAGTAGAAGCTGGAGAATGAGAGAATGTTGTAGCTTTTTGTAGGTAGAAGCCTGCGTACTGGTATGAGTCTGCACCAGTACAATGTTGTAAACAAATTTTCTTATTATTAAAAGAAGACAGAGATGACAGCAGCAGGTGGTTTTCATCCACATTGGGTTTCCACCTTAAATCTTGGTGTTCATGTGTGTTGCTTATGTGTGATGGTTAAATCTGTTATTAACTGCATATGGTTACTATTTAATGTTTAATAAAGTATTGATGCACAGATTAAAGATCAACATATGATGAATTAACTGAATCATTAGTTTGCTTGAAATAAACTTGTTTCCTTAAACACAGTTGCGTGTACACGCGGTTTACCCACATGGAAGTAGCGTATATAAATTTGAGTATGAAAAAAAAAAGATTATTGACTTGAATAATACTGATTCACCCCCCCTCTCAGTGTTATTTCCAACAAAGAGACTTTCTCTAATTTACACCAAAACTAGACGTTATTTGTAAAGGCTTGCAGCCTAGAAGCTGCCAGTGTTGAAGTTGTCAAAGTGGAGTACAACATCTCCCATGTTTTCTTGTGCATGTCTATTTGATCAATTGGATGAATTTGATTAGTATTGAAGGAAAAAAATGATTTTTTATAATCTTCATGAGTCTTTGGGAAAGGGACCTCAGCATGTGGGAGGGCTATCTGTATTTCCCCTTTCTCTTTGTCAAAGGCAAAGAGTAACCTATGTTGTGAAGAGGTTGTCTACTTCCAAAACTGTGTATATGTTGTAGATTTTCACAGTCCATTTTTCTTCTTAATCTCTTTGTACTTAGAAAATATGTTTGGTTCCGCTTAGTCATGAACCAATTCCCCTGATTGAGAGGTGTCTAATGGCTCCTGGGAGGTAGAAGAGGATGGAGACCCTACAAAAATATCTTCAGTTCTCCTTGAAGCATGAGGGTATGTCAAAATAATGGTGGACTATGTATTCTCTTCTTGAAAGATTTCTTTTGTTGGATTAGTCCTTTGCCATTTCTTATAGATTTGAAACTCTTTCTCTGGATTTCTGTGATTGTAGGGGAAGTCTCTTCCCTTGGTCTCTTGTCCTGCTTCTCTTTTGGTGTAGAAGCCTGTGTTGTTGTAGTGGAGATTACCTGTTCGTTTGCATCCTGCAGAGTGTTTTCCAACCATTGATCCTAGTTCATGTATTTCTCAATCGCTGGCCTGGTTGTGTGAATGTATGGAGTAGTGAGTGGGGGAAACCACTTTTCAGATCCCCACACCCTCACCCCCTTGGTTAACTGTCAGAGGGGCAGGGGGTCCGAACTCCTCACTCACCTTTGATCTGGGTGGGTTAGATCTTTTGTCGTTGATTGTTGTGCCAACATTATTTACAAACAGAAAAATCAGTTCGTGTCATACAACTTTATTCAACCACTATACATAATCGCGTTTATACAATGCGATAATTTTATTACATTAACTTTATTTTATTCTAATTTAACCACGATTACACAGTGTGGTTAATTAATAAAACCTTAACTAACCTAATTAAAACTCAGTGTGGTTAATTAATAAAACCATAACTAACCTAATTAAAACTAATCCGGCCACAATTAAAATGTGTGGTCAAAAAATTTATATTATGACTAAACTAACTTTATTCAACAAGTCTAATCACACTTAAACAATGTGATTAAACCATTAAACCTATCTTGTTCTAACTTTAGTGTCGCATTTTAACTAGCTTCACATTATTTAAATTTCTAAAGGCATTTCTCATGCATCTTTCTTTATTTTTGAAATGTGGTGGCATTTAGATTTGCTCACTTATTGGGGTATTTTCATTTTTTCACACATATATTATTTTTTATATATCCCATTTTTCTTTTTCTTTTCTTTTCTATTTTATTTTTTCTTGGAAAAATATTTCAAAACAAAACATTATTTACAACAATCACAATCATGAAAATTCATAGATAATCAACTTATGATCCTATAAATTATAGGACCCTAACACCAAACATATATATATTTGGAATCATCATTTACGAGACTGTGTGTAGAGGCTGATAATGTTGCTACAATACATTTCGATAGAGGAAGAAGATGCTGACATCTTAACAAAGGCCTTGTCAATCAAGAGGGAAGTTTGAATTCCACCAGTGCTGGATAAGGGTGGTTGAAAATCCTTTTCTTGCTTAGAGGGAGTGTTGAGAAGTGTAGCAAGAAAGTCTCAATTTTTTTTTTCATTAGTCAAATTGAGAAAATTCAAATTTCCACATCAACAAACAACTTGGAGGAAGTTAACTTGTGTGACATGGCTATTGACACTCAGTTAGCTCATTAAATTCGAGTTAGAGGGCTTGGATTTCAGTTAAGAATGTGTGATTTATAATTTGTAGCAATCAAGGTCAGTTATGTCCAGTTGTATTCAGTTAAACTAGTTCTAACAGTTGATAGACCTAGTTGGAGGTCAGTTGTGCAGTGGGACAACAGTCTAACTCAATAATCATCCAATTAACTAATCAATCAACTCAAAGTAGCTAGTGAATGCAGAGAATTCGATTTCCCCTGTTGTGGTGGACATTCCAAGGCAATGTAACATCATTTGCAGACTAGTATTGAGTGTACAAGTGTTGCATGCAATCAATGATCCAACCTTGGGAATTGTGCAATCAATTGGAGGAAAATTCCTATAGAATAGGGCCTAATTTCCTGAGTAATTGCGCAAGGAAATAGGGGCTCAAGTAGAGGTAGAAATTGACTAAGTCTAGGTCAGAGCTTCTCATTAACTAGAGAGATAGGTTATTCACTTTCAGGTTGTGCTCATAGTGGGAAAGAAATTGTAATACATTATCTATTCATCTTATTAATGCAAGGAAGCTTGAGGGGTTTTTCCCAATTGGGTTCCCATAGAAAAAAATATTGTGCATGTGTGGTTTTTCTTATTGCATGTTTGTGATTGTTGTTCTAAATTGTGAATTAATTTTTGCAAAGCAGTAGAGTAGAATTGTGTCTCTTGATTTAGATCAAATTTCTTGAGAAGTTGCAATTCTATCATCATATTTCTACATAATGTTGATCGATGGCATTTTCTTGGTATTAAAGGTTAGGTGGATTTAAAAAAAAATAGAGGTAATATTAAACTTTCCGAATCCACACTCACAAATGAGGTGTGAACCTTCTTGGGACATGTTATTTATTATGGAGATTTCATTGAAAACTTTTCACAAATTTCCCATCCATTATTTGATTTTCTTACAAAAAATGTTGAGTTTGTATGGACAAGAGATTTCCAACATGAATTTGAGGAACTATAGTCTAAAGTGTCTGAAGCCTCTATTCTAAGAGAGTCCACTTGGTCCATCCATTTTCAAATCTCTACAGATGCATCAAATAATGGCATCAAAGCTATTTTATGGAAACTAGAAGGAAACGATCCATATGCAATATAATTCATAAGCAAAAAACCTCTCGCTAGAAAAAATGAATTATACTATGAGTGAAAAATAATTCTTTTCCATGATTCATGCAGTAAATAAATTTCAACATTATATCATCGGGTATCAAGTAGTTTTTCATATTAACCATGATGCTACAATTATTTATTGAATAAACCAATTACTATTAGCAAAGCCACTATATGGTTCTTTTTACTGCGGGAGTTTGACATTACCATCTTGAACAAACCAAGGAAGATCAATGTGGTGGTTGATTTTCTTTCTAGACTAACATCTATTGATAATGAGCCATCTATAGAAGATACCTTTCATGGTGAAAATCTCTTTACATTATCTACTAACTATTTGTTGTTTTCAGATATTGTAAACTACTTGTTTACAAACAACCTTTCGGAACACTTAACTCTAAAGGAGCATTAGAAAATTATCAAATAGAGTTAGAGATTCTCATGGATTGCTAATAATCTTTTGCACATTTTCCCATATCTAATTATTATAATATGTGTACGAGAGGACGAGATTCATGAGATACTAAAAGCTTTCCATGATGACTTGTGGGGTTCACTTTGCAGACAAAATAACTAAGTAGAAGGTGCTCCATTAGGGGTATTATTGGCCCACCATCTTCAAATATGCCAACAATATGTGAAGATATGTGATAGCTTCCAATGCATGGGAATACTTGTACAATCAAATGAGATGTCATTACAACCACAGTTGGTGTTACAACCCTTTCAAAAATGGGCCATTGATTTTATGGAATCAATCAATCCTTCTTCTCATTAGAATTCCTACATTCTTGTCTGCATGAACTATGTCACAAAGTGGATGGAACAATGTAAACTTTGAACTGAGAACTATAAATTCAAAATGGGAACTCTAGCCAAAAACATGAAAAATCAACTCGAAAATGAAACGTGTTGATGGTGGAATAACACTTATTTTTTCTAGGGTAAATTTTCAACATGTTTTAAAAATGACGATGAAAACCAATTTTTGTGCAAAAAACACCCTAAAAGCGAAAATTGTTGATGTTGAAAAAACATCTGTTTTTTTGATAAATTTTCAACATTTTGATAAAAAACATAAAATATTTTATCATGACTCCAAAAAACATTAAGATTTCAAAAGAATAATGACAACATAAATTTAAAAATAAAAGCAAAAAAAAAGGTTAAAAAAATAACAAAAAGTAAATAAAAATATATATTTAAAAAAGAACATTAAATTAAAAAATGACAAAAAAATCAAATATATAAAAAAGCCAAAAAATCAGACGTAAAAAAATAAAAATAAATAAATAAATATATCATAAAAATGTTAAAAAAGAAAAACAAAATTAACCTATAAAAATAAGAATTTAAAAAAAAAAATACAAAGAAATAAATAATAACAAAAACATGTTTTCTAAAAAAAACCATTGAAAAAGTAAAAAAATTAAAATTAAAAAAAAAAAAAAAAATTAAAAACAAACCTGATTAAAAAAAATAAATAAATAAAAAAATAAATTAAACAAAAAACCAAAAAATTAAAACAATTTTAAATAATTTAAAAGCAAAAATAAAAACAAACTACCAAAAAAAACTGTAATTAATTAAAAAATTTAGAACATTAATATTAAAATCTTAGAAAAATAAAAATTATTAAAAAAATGTAAAAAAAATAAAAAAAATTGGAGGGCTGGGCTGAAATTCGATTCTGAGAATCAGATTTTAGCCCCGCCCACTTAAATTTTTTTTTATTAACAACTATTAATTTTTTTTTAAGTGGACGGGGCTAAAATCTGATTCGTGCAGCTCCACCTGCCCAGGGCCGCGCCCCCTTTGGCCCCTAGGTGGGGCTGAAACCTGATTCTCAGAATTGGATTTCAGCCCCGCCCACTTAAAAAAAAATTATTAACAAAAAAAATTGTTAATAATTTATTTTTATTTTTTAAATGTGCGGGGTGAAATCTGATTTTGAGAATCAGATCTCATTCTCAGAATCGGATTTCAGCCCCGCCCACTTATACAAAAAATTGTTAATAATTTATTTTATTTTTTATTTTTTTTAAATGGTCGGGGCTGAAATCCGATTTTGAGAATCAGATTCTCAGAATCGGATTTTAGCCCCACCCTCCAATTTTTTATTTTTTATTTTTACGTTTTTTTCATAATTTTTTTTTTTAGATTTTAACATTAATGTTCCAAAATTTTTAATTAATTATGTTTTTTGTTTTTAAATTTATTATATTTGTTGGGATATTTTTTTTTAATAGTTTTTAAACTTTTGTTAGTTTGTTTTTATTTTTGTTTTTAAATTTTTAAAATTGTTTTAATTTTTTGGTTTTTTTGGTTTAATTTTCTAGTTTTTTTGTTTTTTTTTTGTTTTTTAATAATCGGGTTTTCTTTTAATAGTTTTTTAAAATTGTTGTATTTTTATTTATTTATTTTTATAGTTAAAAAAATCAAATTTTTATTGTTTACCGGATAATTTTTTATTTTTTACATTTTTTAATGTGTTTTTTTTTTCTTTTTATATATATTTTTATATTTGTTTTTTAAAGTAATCAACATTTAAAAAAAGAGAAATAAGACAACTAGAATTTTTTTTAAGTAATCAACACTTAAAAAACAATTGGACATAAAAATAACCATAGTTAATAAATTAGAAATTATAAAGTGTCAAAAATAAGCCCTCTAAAAAAAGGGGTTGACACTGCATCAACACGTTTCAAAATTAGTATGAAAATCACGAACATTTAAAAACAAATATTTATATTTGATACATAAGAAAAAGTGTCAAATATATATATATATATATATATATATATATATATATATATATTCTGCGTCACCACTTTTCAAAATCGGTTGACCTTTTTTGCTACCTCAACAAAATAGGTAATCGTAACAGTTCCTGTTTCAAAGTTTACATTGTTATGGAAGCTAAGGCATTTTCGGTAGCAACAAAACAAGTAGTGGTGGAATCTCTCCATGAAGAAATATTCATAAGGCTTGGAATACTTCGGGAGATAGTGACCAATGGAGGAACTCCATTTACTTCAAGGCTCATTGAAGGATTAATAGACACATATAAAATCAAGAATAGGTAATGACACCATACCAACCCTAGTCTAACAAATAGGTGGAAGGGGATAATAAGATCATTGAGGAAAACATCACCCTAATTGTTTAGATGCACCTTATGGATTGGGCCAATCAACTCTCTAAAGCTCTATGAGGTTGGAGGGCTACTACCAGATGCTCCCCATATGAATTAGTGTATGGGAAGGGAGTTTTTTTTCTAATAGAAACAAAGATCTAAACACTAAGGACAATTATACAACTTGAAATGGATTTAATAGAAGCTCAAAAGTAAAGGCTCCTTCAAATTAAAGATTTGTATGAACTTTGATAGGATGCCTTACATCATACCACATTGGTACAACACCAAAGAGCCAGGCGACATGATAACTTCATAAAGAAAAATAAGTTTAAAGTTGGAGATTGGGCCCCACTATTCAACTCCAAGTTTAAATACTTCAGAGGGATATTTCGCACATGATGGTTTGGACCATATGAGATTGAGACAATGTATGAAAATGGAGCCATAATGTTGCAACACCATTGATGAATTTAGGACTCTTGTTATGGCCAATGGACACAATATTTGACTATATTATAGACCTATGTCTAAAGAAACCTTTTTGTAGAGGATCACCAATGAATGCCCTGATAGTAACCTAGAAATAACACGATACTTTCCATCATCGCCCGTCTCTATGCGCATTTGCAGGTCCTTCTCCTCCAAGGTACTGAATAAACTCTTGTTGCCGGTCATGTGGAATGAGGCTCCACTGTCCAGGTACCAAACACAACCCACCATCGATGTAAAGGCTCCTTCAAATTAGAGATTTGTATGAACTTTGATAGGATGCCTTACATCATACCACATTGGTACAACACCAAAGAGCCAGGCGACATGATAACTTCATAAAGAAAAATAAGTTTAAAGTTGGAGATTGGGCCCCACTATTCAACTCCAAGTTTAAATACTTCAGAGGGATATTTCGCACATGATGGTTTGGACCATATGAGATTGAGACAATGTATGAAAATGGAGCCATAATGTTGCAACACCATTGATGAATTTAGGACTCTGTTATGGCCAATGGACACAATATTTGACTATATTATAGACCTATGTCTAAAGAAACCTTTTTGTAGAGGATCACCAATGAATGCCCTAATAGTAACCTAGAAATAACACGGTACTTTCCATCATCGCCTGTCTCTATGCGCATTTGCAGGTCCTTCTCCTCCAAGGTACTGAATAAACTCTTGTTGCCGGTCATGTGGAATGAGGCTCCACTGTCCAGGTACCAAACACAACCCACCATCGATGAAACCATGCATGCGATGAGGGTGAAATCCAATTCGAACTGTGAGGCCAGTGCCTCACCATATGATCCTTTTGAGGATCCCTTCTTGGATTTCTTCTGTGGACAATTTGTTGCATAATGGCCCACCTCATGACAATGAAAGCATCACACTTTCGATTTGTCAATCTTCTTCCCACCATGGGAAGAACTTGATTTGGAATGGGAAGCCTTCCCTTTCCCTTTCCTCGCCTTACTCGCTAAGCCTATATTTTCTTCATCATCATGCTTTGACGAAGAACCATCTCTGGTGCTTCTCCTTATCTCCTCCTACAGCAGATTCGACCACAATCTGGGAGTTTCTCTCTTCCATTTACTGAGTCTTGGTAGCTATGCCAGCTCTTAGGAAGACCGAGGAGAGCAAGACTCACCATGTCATCATCGGCTGTCGTGATTCCTACACTTCCAAGCTCATCCCTGCAGGTGGTGAGCTTGTTTAGATATGTAGAGATCATGTCACCCTTTTCACACTTGATTTTCTAAAGCTTGTCTTTCAGCGCCAGCTTCCTTTTATCGTTGTTGTTCTGATATAGATCCTTCAATGTTTTCCACATTGAAAACAGTGTCTCCTTCCCATGGAGACTCGAGACAATGTGGTCTCGAACTCCCTCCAGAAGGATCCTCCTTGCTCTAGCCACACATTTCTTCCATTCTACCAATTCTTGGGCATTAGCAGCTGCTGGCTTGGGGACTTCTTGATCAATGAAGTCCTTCAAACCGTTGTCCTCTAATACCGCTTCCATGCGATCCTTCCAGGCTATATAATTCGAGCTACCATCCAGGGCATACTCGAGTCTCAAACCATTGAATTCCATTGGTGAAATTTGAGATGTGATAAGAATTCAATTTCTATAATCAAGAACTTTAACCTTTGAACTTCTCCCTTCTTTGTATATTGTTCTCTTCTTTGATCACCTTTGCTCCGATACCATGTAGAAATTCTCACTGTAGATCACCTGATAATGCAATATACTAAAGCAAAATACTTGATCTACTTCTACAAACAAACTTGCGGAAGCTTAATCGATTTTGAGCAAGATCAAATTGAACACATACAACAGAGAATGTGAAATCAATCACACATTAACACAAAAGAATACTCTAGGGAAAGCCTAAGTTAAAAACCCCGCTATCTGTATTATCATACAAGTAGAAATATCTCCAGATTACACAAAGCTTTAGCTCACAAGCTATCCAGCTCTCAGTACAATCCCTCAATGCTACTCATAGACAGAATAGACAACACATATGTCTTCCTTCAGTTCTCCAAGCCTCCTATTTCCTTGCGCAGTTTCTCCTGGGTCCTCTAGCTGCCACCTGTGTGAATTCTCCTCTCACACACAACACTGTCCTCATACTATACTGCGCAATCCTCAAGGAATGAATTCCTTATGCATGCAAGATATATCCTCAAGGGAATATTCCTGCAAATGATAGTACACTGTCCCATCCTTTGATCTCAACTGGGTCCCTGTCTGAACTGACATGCATGAGTTATTTATGAGAGAATATTCAGTTATCTGAAGTACACTAGTTGCATGCATGCATGCATTGACTAGCTGAACTCACAATCAGTTCCACAAACTGTTGGAACTAATCTAACTAGACTTAACTCAGTTAACTGAGCTAACTAATTACAACTCAAAGTATAACTCATCCTGATCTCCTTAATTAATGGATAACTTCCTCAATCAAAGGGATAACTGTTGCATGTCTTCACATAGACTTCATGTTTGATTTTCTCTAACTAATTAACTTCATGTTTGAAGGGACTAATTAAAATTTGAATGTATCCCGAAATGCTATTTATAGGAATGCTATTTTTAGCACTTCTATTTTTAGCATTTCTTGTTGCTATTTTCAACATAGGCTTCCTTTTGATGTACCATTTACACTCTGCAAAGAGGTTAATGTTTACATTTCTGCAAATAGGATTAACATTTACATTCATACAAAGTAGAATAATTTTTCCTTTCTGCAAATGTAACTAAGATTTCCTCTCTGCAAAAGTAATTAGGTTTCCTTTCTACAAATAGAGTAACATTTCCATTTTTGCAGTTAGTTTAGACTTGGATTTCATGGCATTCACTTCATTGCGTCAAATCAACGAAAGAAGGACACTTTGCATGTTGCACATATAGTGTCAACACCTTTTAAGTTTGCACGAATCTTGAGTTGATAATTTAAGTTGGTAGCCTTGGGAATTGCAACATTCTTGTTGCAATATTGAGGCTCATCGATACACATACAATTATATATATGTGTGTGTGTGTGTGTGTTTGTGTTGTCTCTTCTAAGCTTATCAAAATCTTGGCCCAACTTTTAGCATATACCTACATATAATTGCTAATCCTCCTGAGCATATAATTTACAAACCAAGGCCTACTGGCCTCATTATTTTCATACAATCATTCAACTAATTAGCATAGGTTTTCTACCTCTTCAAACACACGTCATATGGAGCAATTTGCAAACTCAGGATAGATATAGGAATAAACCATTTCCGAAGGAAGACATTTAGGAGAATTTCTATATAGGAATTCACATTCCTCAATGTTAACATGAGAAAGTTATCAACATAGAGACCAAATATACCAATATATCAGTGCAAATAGCTATTCTTTAATGGAGATTTCCATCTCTTCATGCTCAAGTAGTCTTGGGTTACTTTCATGCTCAAAATATGCATAGGAAATGAACCATTCCATAAAATATTTACAAAAGATAATGACATTCCTTACTCATGCAGGAAAATAACACTCCTCAACATTAACATAACATTATTTCAACTCAATAAACATAGACATAATAATCACAAGTACAAAACATAAGAGTATACTTATCTTATAAGAAATTTCGCAACTAAGAGTGGGACTCTAACTCTCCACCCAACCTTAGACAAGCTACAACCATAGTTACTTGTAGCTTTCACCATCGAGCCAGATTCAGTGCTTGAGGTGGAGTGCTTTTGAGAGGAAACTTAGATAATATTGATAGCTGAAGTAGGATGTCATAAGGCCACTCTTCCTTCATCCATCATCTACACAAGACTCCACTCAGTTTGTCCAGTTTTTAATACATGATTAACATCCATGCAAGGATACCATAATACAGAGAGTCTCAACTCACTTTTTGGAGGAGTCCACATTAAAGGAAGGTTCATCAATGGATAAGCTATTGATGACTAAGAGATCACCCTTCTAGGTAGTTCATCAATGAGTAAGCACCAAAGCTTCAGCCCCAAGGAAATTCCTAGTGGTTCATCATCCCTCACAAGTACTTGGGTGTCTCTTCCCAATCTAATAGGTTCATCAATCCACAAGCTTCTAATGGGTTCTTCAACCTTCTAGAAAACCACTGCTCTCTATAATGTTTTCACCCAGCAAGCCTCTCTAAGGGTTCCTCAGCTGGTTCCTCCTTTCCATAGTGATTGTTTCTCTCTCTCTTGATACACCTCCGACCCTTAGAGGAATTACTCCCAATGTTCCACACATTGTTCTCTTCCACTGCATATGCATGAGAGCGATAGTTCTTTGGATCTCCACTACGTAGATTTGAATGAATTCTCTGCCTCCCTTGTTGATTGGTTTTCATGCGTTCCCAAAAGACCAACTGCATGTCCTTTTCCAAGGCTTCATGCAGTAAACCTCCTTAGACAACACATCCCATTCCTATTATTCAATGTTTTGTCCTATATGATTGATGTTTGATCTAAAGGATGCCTGGGCCTGCCCTTTTTTTTCTAGTTAAATTTATTGCACAGTTAGCCCATTAACCTTCTCAACCAACCCATGGATGATGCATTTAAAATCATTAATTCCTTAAGAAATATCCCATCTTCAAGCAATTGGAATCCATGTCCCTTTCTATCAACCCCCCTTTTTTAATAATTACAATTATTTACAATGAGGGATTATTAACCAGGGGATGTCACAACTCTATGAGGGCGAGTTGAGGGGTCTAAGCATTAGTCTTTCCATACAACTTCCAGTTCTTCCCTTTCCCATCTATGATTAGATCTTGTAGTCATTTGGCACACCTCCCAAACCCGCTTAAAGAAAGGGCATAACATGAATAAGTGCTTGATGCTTTCTTCATCTCCTTTATAAAGAGCACACCATCCTGACCCCACAACAAATGCTTATGGAGTATATCCCATGTGAGTACCCTTTTTTCCATAAGGCACCACATGAATATTCTGGCTTTTGAAGGGCATTGGGATTTCTACAGTACCCTCCATCTCCACTTTGGCTCATCTGGAACTCTGTCTGCATTTAGGGCTATATATTCTAGGTTGGGGGTGTAGAAACTAGCCATAGAGACACTCCAGACTAGCTCATATTCACGATTGATGATCCTTATATGACTGTTATGCAAATCATTCAAGTATTCATTCCAAGCCTTAATAATTTTTCCTTGATGCCTAACTTCGTAGTAGGTTTCCAACCTGGCCTCCAAATGGTAGTATTTTTCGGGTTGAATATAAAATGATAACTAATTAACTACATCATTATACTAAATAAAAATTTGCTACACTCCGTTTTTAAAAATATTATTTGATAAGCATATGTAGATGCCATAAGAGAGAAGTTCAGTCAATAAAATTGTGGCACTATTAAAACCCTCACTAAAATTCATATCCTCACGAAAGACGCGTGCTTCTACAAGAGGATCATTGAATTAGTTGAGTAACGAGTTATCATCACCATTTACATAAAATTGACTATAAACAATATCCCACCTCCTAGTAGGTAACAAATGTTCCCAACTACAATGTAATGAAAAAAATTGTCCCAAAAAGTAATGTACAAAAGATTTTAATGCTTTTAAATTTTGTTCAAAATGAGTTGCACCAAGCTTTTGATTTTTATGTGTTTGTTTGTTTTCTACTTCACTTTTATACATAAAAACATCGATAAAAATAATATATTTTATACAAATTATAATAGAGTCTCATATATGCTTTTGTCTAGTAAATGTGAGGTGCATTTTATATCATAGGATGAAGGAGAATCTTTAACACTAAGATGGCATGACATGTAGTACAAGTTGACATGAATATAATATTTAAAAAATAATAACTCAATATAGATTATATATCATTGTTTTTGAAACATTGGAATGGGTAATTCATTAGAGTGATCCAAGTTAGACTTGGGATCAAATCACTAAGATGATTCCCCATCTTCAAGAAAAACATCCCTAATAAACCCATTGATATAAACTAGTTTGGACCTCAGTATTTGTTGGCACAAAATTAGTCAAAGTCCTAATAACATTAACAACATTCAATTGAGCTAACCTTTGAATTCATTAAAGATAAATCAAAGAAAAAAATGTAATTTTTAGTAGTGAATAAAAATTACAATTTGTTTACCCAAAATGATGCACTCAAAAAGGGGCTTGTGAAGCCACGAGTCAAGAAAAAGATACATAACCATGAAACAACTGAATGAGTAGTTTGTAGACCACTGCTATATATGACAGTATGTGATTATACATCACCCTATCAAATAGAATATCATCATATAAAATTATAGTAAGTAATGTTTAACTACAAAGCAAAAAAAACATCATAACATCATTATTATAGAATATCTACATAAAAACAAGATAATATCTACCCATACATCAATATAAATATATTTTAATTTAAACATTTTTTTAATACCAAACTTTTTAATTTATTTTAATATTTATATATTCAAAATAAAAATAATTAAATTAATTTATAAAATAATATTAATTTCATTATTAACATAAAAAAAATGTAATATTTAAAATTTTTAAAATACTATCCTACCTACCTATCTATAACTTTTAGATATAAATTAAAGTAAACATACAAACAGAATATCATTATAATTATTTCATATATTAATATCATACCTACATGTCTATAACTTTTAGATATTATTGCAACAAGAGTATTGTACTTGGATACTAAACATATTCACTATCACAAAATAGCTAGGTCAATGAAGTTGTTATAGGTTAAGAAGGAATTATCAAAAACTAAGTTTATTATCAATGCTATTGGTTGATCATTAGTTAATTAATATTGAATATAAATTTATCATGCATCTCTTTATCATATTTGATTAGAGGTGGTTTATTTTATATATATAATAAATAGTGAAAAAAATATTATAATTTAATTGTCAAATTAATAGTGGAGAATAATTATAGGCTATTTTGAATCATTATTGTTATTTAAAGAAAACAATATCATTTATAATTACTTATTTATGGTTTGTAAGGGGAAGATTTTCACTCTTTCCAGATGCTTTTCAGTCTTGGGTTGTTAACCTGTTTCTTTTTGTCCAAAGAAGACGAGCTCTTAGCCAAGCATAAACACTTTAAGGGCATACTTCAAGCCCTTTTCTTTCACAATGGGAAAACCTATCATAACTCACTTGTTAAAACAACAGTGAGAACAACCATCACTCGCTACTATCGGTGAATGCACGCTGGCTCATTATTGTTATTTAAGGGAAACCACATCACCTAGAATTACCTGTTGGCAATTCATAAGGGAGTAAGATTTCACTCTTGCTAGAGACTTTTAGATTTTGGATAGTTAACCTATTTCGTTATGTCCCAGAAAAACTAATTCTTAGCCAAACAAAACAATTTTGAAAAATACTCAAAACCACTAAATTCATATTTTCAATATTAAATATAATTATTTTATATTTTAAAATATGAATTAATTATATATCTTTTTATTTAATCACTTTACATTTATTTATATATATATTTATATATATATATATAAATATATATTTCAATTTTTTCCATAGACTATTTATTTTCAACAACCGTTTTAAGTATTAAAATTCATTATGTTATTTATACAAATTAATTTAAATAAAAAAATCAATTCCCAACCACTCAAAATAAATTTAATTAACTAATATTATTTATAATATAAACTTATATTTAAATATTAAATATAATTATTTATAAAAATATTATTTATATGTAAATACTAAAAATACAATGAATAAAATACTATAGGAGTGAAATTTATATAAATTTTATTTGATTTTGCCAAGACGATGACAAGTCTTAATTGCATTATTGCACACCCACCAACTTTGAAGAACCTTCACATCTTAATTATTGAGTTATGAAAATAATAAAAAATATTTCACATAAATTTAGTCTTTTTAGTTTTTCAAAATGCGTAAGTTGGGAATTCAAATGATGGAAAGAAAGCTAATCTTATTGAAAGGTATGGTACGGTGCACAGAGACAAAATGGGAACCCCAAGACAACAAACGATTAATATTTTTAACTCACACAACTTTGGAGTTGGTCAGAGGTGACAAGTTGAAAAGTTCCACACATCTATGTACTTATGTGGCACCGGAAAGTGATGTTACTAGGTATCCATGGAATCAAACATGATATTAGTTATTATCAATTACTTTCAATATAAACATGATTATGTTTATTTTAATAACATTTAATAAATATTAAAATATATATATATATATTTTTAAAGTTTGGTAGGATTATATATTTATTATGTCTAATGTTTAATGTATCATTTTGATCGAGACATAAATTGAATCCGATGATATAAAATCTAATAAATTATTAAAAATAATTTTTTTTATTATTAAAATTATATATATAAAAGTTTTTATTAAATAAAATTTAAAATTTATTATTTCATTGTAAAAATATATATTTTAAAATAAATTATATAATTTAAATTTTATCATAAATAAAAATCTAATTTAAAATATTTGTTTAAATGATTGGAAAAAAAAATCATTTAATTTTAGATATCGTTTTTTAGAATTCAATTACAAATTTATATATATATTAATTTGATTACTTAAATGAAATGAAATGAAATAAGATAATATATTTATTCCTTATTAATAAAACAATATGATTGAGATTGGTCATTAAATTTCGGATTAGGTAACTTTTTCATATTTATTATAATAATATGTTTCTGAGTATGTGTAAAAGTTTATGATTATATTCTTATATAAGTGACAAACCATTAAAAAAAGACAAGCAACATAATTTAAATAACCTAAATGTAATATTTTATATTTAATTATAACTTTTAATTTAATATCTTATACTTATTTATAACTTTTCATTTAAAAAAAATAACTTAAATTTTAAAATAATCAAATTATAAAGAATTAAAAGTTTTTTTTAAACAAATTAAAATATTCCAAAATAAAATTTGAAATAAATTAAATATTCCAAAATAAGATTTCCATCCATTAATTTTTAACATTATTTTACTTGAATTTAAAACTAGGTTAATATAGTATTTAACTTACTCAATAAATTCACACCTAACTAACAACACGCAACTAACGACTCGTAAATCATGACTTTAAACTCTAAAGCAAAAACTGGTTGAAAAACAAATACCATGTTTTGTAAAACCAAAGTTACCTCACCATACAAGGGCTCATCAAATCTAGCCAAAACTTTTAGTTATAGGTTTTGTTATTGAACAAGTCGCCTGATAGTGACTTGTCACAATGGAGGAAGGGGGAGTGGGTTGGATGGTGACTTGTCTCACTGAGGAAAGAACGGATAACAATGATTACAAAAAAGTGAAATAAAAGGATAAAATGGGGAAATTCACCACAACAAGAAAGGAATAAATTCCATATATAAGCATAAGTAAAAGATGAAAGGGTAAATTTGGGAATCTCCATATATTAAAATGAAACAAACGATGTAAGTAGGAGGAAGTAAAAGAGGCATCATTTCCTTTTCAAACACTCCCTAAGTGGTAAGACCACTTTTGAATTTTTGTTTGTATTTTGATATTGGATGGAATATTTATTTAAAATAATAAATGTTTTTCTATTTTATACCAATTTATTCAAAACACTAAACATTTTTTATATTTTATATAAGTATTTTCAAAAAAATATATAATTATTTAAAAATATATATATGTATATATTAAATTTAGTGGAATTATATTTTTATTATGTTTAATATACTAGTCAGATTAAGGCCGAATATATCTAATCTATCATCTTGATTAGAGTGAGAAATTGAACTTGCAACTTTATATTAAAAAATGCTTAACAAAACATTTTATCAACCTCTATCCAATATCCCTATAAACTATTTAAAAAAAAATATTTTGAAAAACAAAAAAATTAATAATATAATTTCAAAATGGGAAAACCTAAGTGTTTAAACCTTGAGAATGGAGAAACACAGAAATGATTATCTCTTTGAAGCAATTCCCAAAGTTAAGAGTAATTTGAATTGGGCAGCCGGGTCGTCATTCCCTTAAAAGTCAATGCGAGTACAGTCTCCTCGGGCGGGCAGGGTTGTGGTTTTGTATTTTAAAATATATATGGTTTTGTAGTTTGAATTCAATATTTTTATTGAATATTGGAAAGGGATAGTTTAATGGGTAGATATTTTTTTATTGGAATAGAGTAAAATATAATTTTTAAGTAAAATTGTGGTTTTTTATTATTTAAGAAGGTGTTTTTAAATATATTTAATATTTTTAAAATTATTTTAATTAATTATTTTTTTAATTAAATAACATAAATTTTGTTTAATTTAAATGTTTGTTTTTTTTTTAATTAAATAATATAAATTTAAATATTTGTTTTTTTAAATTAAATAGGATAAGTTTAAAATTTTTATTTAAAAAAATACAGTTTAAATAGGGAAAGATTTTGTTGGAAAATAATATTTTTTAGAACATGATTTTGATGTAATCTGGCAGAAATTTTTGGAAATTCAAGTTACAACTTTTTCAAAAATTTTAAATATTTCAGAATTGTTAAGAATTGTGAATCTATTTCCACCATTTGAAAAATAATCCAAACACTCCCAATTTTGAAAATACTTCGGGATTGTTAAGAGTTGTGAATCCATTTCCACCCTTTGAAAAATAATCCAAACACTCCCAATTTTATATTTTTTTGACGAGATTCTGATGAGAAAATTGCTCTCCAGTTATATCCTGCCTAAACAAATCCTTCTCAGAAATTTCTATGAAATTTTGGGAAAAAAACCAAACACTCCCAATTTTAAATTTTTTGAACAAAATATAACGAGATTCTGATGAGAAAATTGCTCTCCAGTTATATCCTGCCTAAACAAATCCTTCCCAGAAATTTCTATGAAATTTTGGGAAAAAAACCATTTCGTCTATTAAGAAACAGTGGTATTGGAAATGATATTACGTCCAGTCCAGTTCCCTCGCAAATGAATTGTATTGGCCCCCGAAATTGTGTCCAGTCCAGTCCCCTCCCAAATGAATTGTATTGCCCCCCGAAACTGAACACAGGACGTCCAAGTTGTGGGGCAGTTCTGAGAGCCGTACCTTACAAGTGCGCATGCAGTCTGCACATCAATAGGGCACGATTCTCAATATTCATTCATACAAAATTGCCTTAAAAAATCTTCCCCATATGAAAATTTCATGGATATTCAAAATAATAAAAAAATATATTCAGACAATCTCTGATCGGTGAGATTTTCCTGCTGCAAATCTCTATATGTAGCACAGTGCTAAATCTAGAAGCTTGGCTCCAGGAAAGATGAGATATTGTAATTTTTTGTTTTGTAATATGGGCGGGCATTATTGGTTTATGTTCTGTGAAGACAAATTTTGAACCTTGATACGGACAGGGGCAATCAGCGTTTGACCCCACATATATATTTATGTATGCATGCAAACTTGTTGCAGTCTCCACATGGGATGGCCAGTGTTCAACGCCTTGTTTGGGTAGGCCTTCCCTTTATATGAATGTCAAATTAATTAAATGCAAATCACCCACCAGCCCAAATTCTTGAAGCAACCCATAAGGCCACATATTTTGCTGCGATGGACAGTTGGGACGGAAGAAAACAGTCTGGTAAGTGTTAAACAGTGCTAAATGCCAGAGATTTTTATTGCTTCTTTATGACAGTGGGTACCCTCAAAATGCGAGGCGCCATAGATCTGAGTGACCTGTTATGATGATGATAACGATGGGTGATGGAGGAGTCTGTGGCAAAGATGTTAATGGTGAATCAATCCATAGAGATGTTTTCAATGACTTATTTGAGTAGTGGAAGAAGAGGATTGCCATGAACAGACCAGGCTCATGAAAATGATTAGCAAAGGAATAATAGGATGTAAAAGGGTACCTACTGACCAGATTAGTCATCTGTTTTTATGTAGAATGCAATGATACAAGATTCTTCCCAAGTGCTCTCTGGGACCCTGGGACCCTTAAACCCCCTACACAACAATGGGGAAGGATAATAACTGCCTGGGTGTGTTGTAGTGCTTCCAACGAAGCATTCTGGTTTTTGCTTGGAATGCAAGAAGCTCCTCCATGGCTGTGGGGACGGAGCTTCTTATGAGTGGGTTTGCAATTAGGTTTTGCTTGGCAAGCAAGCATATTTGAGATCAGTGGAGAGTGGAGAGGAAGCAAAAATGTTTGAGATCAGTGGAGAGTGGAAAGAAAGCAAAGTATGCACAGGGCTAAAAGCGTTGAGAAACCCTTTTCATCATTAGGAGTATTGTGCATCTGCATCCAAATACATCAATGCCAGTAGCAACTACTCTGCTTTACACCGCCTGCTGTATTTATCAGGTTTGTTGAGTGAATGCTTTTGGTTCCAAGTTTTTTCCTTTAAGAAACTTGAATTCCTGATAAATGTTTGAGAGAGATAGGGTTTTTTGGCATTTCAGTAAAATTGAAGTTTTAGAAGACTTTTCATATTCGTTCAGGACATGACCGTGCCCCTGAAGATGCAAGCTTTTGAGTTGTAAGTGGACAGGAAGTCGTCCTCCATTGCAGAGGTTGAGCCTTGAGAGGTCGTATCTGTTGAATATGATGAGGGTGTGGGTGGCATGGATTGCTCTGCAAATATGGAGCTTATGGGCTTTGGGTGCTACTAGTGTTGTATCCTTGAATTCAGATGGGCTTTCTCTTTTGGCATTCAAAGCTGCAATGACTTCAGATCCAATGCATGCACTCCTGGACTGGAATGAGAATGATACAACGCCCTGCAGGTGGACAGGAGTCTCTTGCATGACGCTGGCGGGGATCTCGGACCCTAGAGTTGTGGGCCTCACTGTAACAGGAAAATCTCTGGAAGGGTATATCCCTTCTGAGTTAGGAGCTCTGGTTTTTCTCCGTAGGTTGAACCTTCACAGCAATAATCTGAATGGCGCAATACCCACCCAGTTATTCAACGCTTCTGCGCTTCATAGTGTATTTCTTTACGAAAACAATCTCACGGGATCTATTCCTGTCGAGGTTACTAGATTGCCCAGACTTCAGAACCTGGATCTCTCGAACAATTTCCTCAGTGGGTCTATTCCTCAAGAGTTGACGACGTGTAAACTGTTGCAGAGGTTGCTATTACAGAACAATTTCTTCACAGGGCCGATTCCAGTTGGGCTTGGATCAAACCTTAATAATCTAGTGCAGTTAGATCTTTCTTATAATCTTCTGAATGGCTCAATCCATGGGGATCTCGGTAACCTTTCTTCATTGTCGGGCACTCTCAATCTTTCCTATAACAGGCTTTCGGGCCCAATTCCTCGAACTCTTGGTAAGTTGCCTCTGACTGTTAGTTTAGATTTACAGAACAATAATCTCAGTGGACCGATTCCACAAGATGGATCTCTTGCAAATCAAGGACCCACGGCCTTTGTGAACAATTCAGGGCTTTGTGGATTCCCCTTAAAAAATTCTTGCAAAAAGTCTGCATCAACACCTCCTAATCTCAATTTTCCTTTACAAGGCCCTTCCTCAGGGAGCCCTACTAATCAAGGGGCGACCCCTACAGTAAGAAAAGGTCTTAAAACTGGTGTAATTGTTGCAATATCGCTGGGAAATGTTGTGGGCATTGCCATAATTGGCCTACTCTTTGTCTATTTGTATTGGAAAACTAGGATCTGCCAAGCCAAATGGTGCAGATGTGGAGGAAAAGAGAAGTTGGCAGGAGGAGGGATTCCTCAATGTTTATGTAACAACACGGAGACTTCTGAAACAACCTCAGAGAAGGGAGACCAGGGAGATCTCATTCCCATTGACAAAGGTTTCAGCTTTGACTTAGATGAATTGCTCAGAGCTTCTGCTTATGTCTTGGGGAAGAGTGGATTGGGAATTGTGTACAAAGTGGTACTTGGCAATGGGATTCCAGTGGCAGTGAGGAGGTTGGGGGAGGGAGGTGCTCAGAGATTTAAGGAATTTGAGGCTGAAGTTCAAGCCATTGGACGAATTCGACATCCCAACATAGTGAAACTTCGAGCATATTATTGGGCAGCTGATGAGAAATTGTTGATATCTGACTTCATTCCAAATGGAAGCTTGGCAGTTGCATTGCATGGTAAATTTTCTTTTATAGATTCAGTTTTAAGTTTCTTTGATTTTATGGTGGATTTTTTCTCTTCACCTTGGTTGCTCAAAATACAATATTTGCAGGGTATAATATTGATAGTTTTAAGGTTGAGGATTTTAATGAGAAGACAAATCAAAAAATGGTTTTCAGCATTGCTTATTGGATCTATTTGATTCATTGTTTTCTATCAATCATAGAGTGTTGCTTGAAAAATGTTTTCTGGCCTACTTTGTTCGTAGTTCTGAGGTAGGAAGGCTTACTTCCAGGTTAAAAAAAACAGTTGTTATTGCAAAGTTGCTCAGACCACTTCAATCGATTAATTCATGACGACTTATATCAAATGCATGATTTTTTTATTTGTTTAAAAGTAGTACCGATTTCAGCTTTGAAGCTAACTCTTTATTCAAAGATATCATCTTTCTTATATGTTGTAGAAGAATTCTAAATTGCATTTATTGGTTGACAACAAGCCTGACAATTCCTACCAATTCCTGCAGGTAGATCAGGCCATCCAGCTACACCTCTGCCATGGGCGTCTAGGATAAAAATTGCCAAAGGAACCGCACGCGGTCTGGCCTATCTGCATGAGTGCAGTCCTCGTAAATATGTACATGGAGACATTAAGCCCACAAATATTCTGTTGGATAACAATATGCAGCCATATATCTCAGATTTTGGCTTGGGTCGTCTCATTAGTATTGCAGGCAGTGGAGTTGCACCTCAACAAGGTGGAGGACTCCTTGGTGGAGCCCTTCCATCAGGAAAAACCTCAGTTGCTGCTCGTGGAAGCACATTTCCAGGAGGAGTTATAAGATCGGCTGTAGAATGGCCAACTAATGGTGGAAGTTCACATTCATTTGTGAGTAATTACCAGGCTCCAGAAGCCTCTGTTGCTGGCCATAAATCAACACAGAAATGGGATGTTTATTCATTTGGAGTTGTCCTTTTGGAAATGCTTACAGGTCGATCTCCAACATTCCAACTTGCATCCTTTGACATGGACTTGGTCACTTGGGTTAGAAAAGCATTCAAAGAGGAACACCCACTATCAGAAATTGTGGATCCATCACTCCTGCAAGAAGTATATGCCAAGAAAGAAGTACTTGTTGTATTCCATATTGCTCTTGCATGTGTAGAAGCAGATCCTGATTTGCGACCCAGGATGAAGAATATATCTGATTCTCTTGACGCAATTGGAGCTACATCACAAAATTGAAAAGGCTACCAAGCTATGCAACTTGGTCATCTGTTTACTCTGTTTTATGGGAGCTATTTTTCCCAACTTTTGACTCGGTATTCTGCTGAGAGTCATATCCAAGTGCAGAATCCATGACATGCTACACATTCTCTCCATCTGCTTTATTCCTGTATCTATAGGAAGCAATCTTCTGTTTCCTGTCGAGACCATTCAAGACCATTCAATGTTAAATTGAGGGTGCAGTTTAGTCCCCATTTTGATTAAAGTAGCCTTCTGCTAGCATTTATTTATTTATAATGCAATTTTCAACTATTGTAGAGCAGCAATGCCCAAATTTTCACTTTAATGCATATGTTTCATAATTTCATTTCATTTTGTATTAAAATTAGAATACATATTTTTCTTACTATAACTAACCTGATGGCACTACGGATCCTAGATCTACTTTGTATCAGAAACTTGGGATTTCTTTCCTGTACTCAAACGACACTAATTTTCAACGATTGGAAATTTGTAAGTTTTTGGATTTTGTACTGTGGTGGAAGGAATACCGAGGCAAACAGGCAGATATTCTCAATCGTGTATTTTTCTCCTTAAAGGAATAATAACAACTTTATGCTTCTGTATTGGCATTTTTTTTCTTTCAGAAATTGCAAAGTATCTCCCTATAATGACATTATCTCATTATATTGGTGATGGGATTTTGTTCAACACTAATACTCTCCTGCATCTCTGCATTGCATAGCTTGTACACAAACTGGCCTTCACTATTATTCACTCATTTTGTTGGAGATGTTTTAAACTCAATTCAGAGATGCATAGCTTGTACACAAACTGGCCTTCACTATTATTCACTCATTTTTTTGGAGATGTTTTAAACTCAATTTATAGATGTTACCAGTGCTCATTTTGAATGCAACCTCCTGATAATAAAAGAGTGCCAGATCTTGTATCTGAATCATTGTACTTCCTAGCAGTTAGTTGGATGATTGATCAACTTGATATTATGAAAACTTTAATCATAGCAACTGCTTACAGACACCTTAACTGTTTGCAGTCTGCTTTCTGTGCCTTTTCAGTACTCTGTAAATATTAACCAACTTACAGTACTTTGTACTCACTGAGACTTATAACTAATATATGTAAGAGATCATAAATGAAGAGTTGATGAAAATACTTGAAGAGGAAATTTGGAAGGGTGTTTAAGACTACTAAATACTGAAAGATGTCAATCATACAGGTGAGTAAAATTTGAAAAACGATGATTGAAACTGGTGGATAATATTGTGCTTCAACTTCGGCGGGAGGGAAGAGGATAAAATGTCACCATAAAATGCTTAAGGGAATCAAGTTCATCTTGAAAATGTAAAGGTCAAATATGATGGTATTATTTGAAAAATAAGATGAAGGAGAGATCAAACACAGAGGCTAAAGTGTGTTATTGTATTGGACAGAAAACCAAAGACAAATCATCAAAGTGGATTTTATCAAAATCCTTGATACCGAAAAAATCTCTATGAAAAAGAAAATAACATCCTCACTGTGAAAGTAGCAAATTTGAAAAATAAGATGAAGTAAAGATCAAGCACAGAGTCTAAAGTGTGTTACTGTATTGGATAGAAAACCAAGACAAAGCATGAAAGTGGATTTTATCAAAAGTCCTTGTTACCGAAAATTTTCTATAAAAAGGAAAAGAACAACATCCTCACTGGTAAAGTGGCAAATGGTAGAAGCAACAACATTCGCTGAACATGACATTGATAATTTATTGTGACACACGATATTATTGAAGACCTTCAACTATAACCAATTGGGAAAGTTATAGCAATAAATGAAATTCAAGGAAAATAAATGATGCAACTAATAAATGAAATTGATAATTTATTGTGACGCAAGATATTATTGAAGACCTTCAACTACAACCAGTTGGGAAAGTTACAGCAATAAATGAAATTCAAGGAAAATAAATGATGCAACATCAAACAACTAATAAATGAAATTCAAAGAGATAAATTATTCAACATCAAACAAACAAGGATTGATGGTGATCAAAGTCTATTATGAATGGATGGATAATTAACACTAGCAGCAAGAAAGCAAACAAATATAAAATGCTATTACTTAGCTTGTTTTATAGGACATAGTGGTGACCTTATATATATATATATATATAAATAAATAAAATGAATAGTCATTGTATACCACGACTAAATGAATATATTATAGGGATATATTAGGGATATTTTAGAGTTCCTTTAAGATTTAAGAAGTTATAATTTATATGTTGATGAATAATGCTCCATCTCAATATGGGATTAATAATTATGGATTTAAAAATCCCAAAATTATTATTTATTTAAATCTATGAATAAGTTTACATAACTATCAAAGTAAATGAACTAGCAATTGCTCTAAAAGGTGCAAAAGAGGCCAATAAGTTTTTTAAATTGGAAAAATTGGATGAAAATTGGAAAAATAGTATGAAAAACGTATTTGTAGATATGTATGTCATATACTATATGTATTGGTAAATTTAAATTTTATATAGATATTGTAAAAGATGATATTTTAGTTAATATATATATATATATATATATATAATTTCCATATCCCAAACTAAAAACATTAATTTCATATACTTCTAACAAAATATTAAAAATAGAGAATAATGGATGATGGAAACTGCATATGTCATACATCTATAGTGTAAATTATATTAATAATTAATATTTTTTTTAAAATCAATTAAAATTTAGTCACAACGTATTTTAAATTATATTATTAATTAATTTTTTTAAAATTAATTAAAATTTAGTTACAACCTATTTTAATTTACCGTGTGAATGATAAGTGGTGCTATTTTAATTTCATATATAATCCAAATTAAAAACTGAGATGGAATTAGACAGAGAAAAACCTCAGAGAGATTGGAGGTGAGACTGTTGTTGGAGAGATAAACTTTTTTCAGGGCATGTTCTTGACAAGGTGACTTATATCTCCTGTAAGATTCTTGTTAGAAAGATCAATGGAACTTAGCAATGAATTCATGGCAATAGGCTTCCATGTGCTCAGACATTGTTTGACTCCACAGCTTGCAAGGAGATTTGTCATCTCTTTTCTGGTTATCCAGTGTGGATTCCTACCTAGATGCAAACTAGACTATTGTAAGGCAGATCAAGACACAACAGAGTAGAGGCTTTGGCTAGGCCAAAGGGAAGGGGATCAGACAAATGGTTTTTTGAAAGATTCAGAGAAATAAATAAATTTAATTGTTAGGTTTTTTGAAAGATTCAGATAAATAAATAAATTTAAGAGGCTTTGGCTAGGCCAAAGGGAAGGGGATCAGACAAATGGTTTTTTGAAAGATTCAGAGAAATAAATAAATTTAATTGTTAGGTTTTTTGAAAGATTCAGATAAATAAATAAATTTAATTGTTAAGTTTTTAAAGGATTCAGATTAATAAATTAATTTAATGGTTACTTTTACATTTGAAGCGATAAACTATAACAATTTTCTTCATTTTCTCAAATGTTTTTAAATATATGGAAAATAGGATGATTAAAAAATGGTTATCTTATAAAACAATAAACATTGACTACCCTTTTAAGTCTACTCTATATATTACGTTCCCAATTATGTGATTTGTTGGATACGGTTGCCAAGAAGACGTGTGTATTAGAAGAGTAAATAATGTTAGAGGCAAACATTAATTACCATCGATTTTTTTTAAATGTTATTATGAGAGTCCATTTTAACAAAAAAGAATCACTTTGCATTAAAATCTTTATATTTAACTCTAGAGATTAGAATATAGATGAATATGGTTACTGAGCTCTTTTCCGATGCATCGTTATCTGATTGAAAATCTCTGCTAGTTTTAGCGTCTCCAATCGCAATTGTATTGTCAATTTGGGGTATGGTTACACACAATATGGGTTATGGTACACCAAAATGACCAACTATATGTACAAAATTTAACGTTATTATCTGTCATGATCGACAACTCCCCTTCACGCCCTTTCCTTCTCTCGATAATTAAATCCACAATTAGATTCCTTTTACAGTCTGTCTACAGAAATGAGTCTACAATATTTTTTTTTTGTCAAATTGGAAGACCTGTGATACCTTTTATGTCGCGCGGTGGTGGAGTTTCTGTAGCATGGCACCAGAGCATAAAGATTGTTTGCTTATACACCACAGGCACATTTGTTACATGAGGAGGCACATGGGGAAGAGAGTTCCAATTTATCCCTGTATCAGTCTTATCCCTGCTTGTTTCAGCCCTTTTACATTCATTTTTTAAGCAAGGCACCAATATGGATTCTGTAGAATCCACTGTAACTTTATTGGATCTTCCTTCGAAAAATTTTCCCGCTCGAGTCCAAGATTTAAATTGAACAAACCATCGTTCAAGCAATACGTGTCCACCTTCAGCATGGGTTGGAGACCATGCTCCACCTTCTTTGATGGAACTTGAAGAAGGTTCAAGCAATATGTGTCCACCTTCAGCATGGGTTGCAGACCATGCTCCACCTTCTTTGATGGAACTTGAAGAAGATACAGTACCTTGGACTGAGAAGAGTTCTTGCAGGCCTTGCCCTTGGGGAATCCATATTTACCACCGATACATGAAGAGGTTTCATGCTCTGCTGCAGGAAAATGGTAAAGTCATGCGTGAGAAGTGGAGTTCTTGTGACAACAATGTCATTAGAAACCAAATTTGACGTTCTTAGATGGATTATGAGTCATTGAAAGAATCACTCAATCAAGCTTAAACTCTGGAAATGCTTGAGTCCCTATCTCCCCAAGGATATCGAGGGGGTGGGGTTGTCACAAAAGTAAGGAAAATCATTTTCCCATTTCATCTTGAGAAAGCCTTAGGCTCGCGCAGTTTCAAAGAAAGATTGAGAAAATTCAGCGAAAATTTTATCAATCTTTCTTTGAAAGAATCAAAACTGACTTGGTTAAGGTTGTTGAATAGAGTAGGCTAGAAGGAAGGATAGGGGGTGGAATCAACTCCACCTTTTTAGTCGCCATATTAAAAGATTCCAATGCATCATTTTTCCCAGCCAATTTCTCTATGCAATATCTTGTACAATATATTCTATGAAATTATAGCCCGTAGATTTAGGAAATTTATTTTGAAGCTAACTCTAAGAAAGTAAGGAGACTTCTTGGGATATTCATTAGATTTAGGAAATTTATTTTGAATCTAACTCTAAGAAAGTAAGGAAACTTCTTCCAAGGGATATTCATTAGTGAGAAGATCACCTTGGTTCAAGAAGCAATTCACACCAACAGAGTAGCCAAAAGGAAAAATACGCTGATCAAGGAGGAAAAGTCCAAGTCCTAATTTGAAATGGGAAAACCTGGAGGTACTATTAGAAAAATCACCCATTGTTACCTCAGTGGCATTGCCCCACTCTCTTGAGGGATTCCTAGTTTGGGAAACCCTATGGTCAATCTAAGCCAAATTGTTGAGTGTGGAGACACTCTATATATGGGTTTACATATTGATTTTCCCCTTGCAAAGATAAAACTAATACTATTTCCTATAATGCTTCTTTCCGAGCTTCAAAACTTTCTTTTATTAAAATGATTGATTCAAAATTTTACTATTTTAAATATATATGATTTTGTATTTTGCCGGCATCCGTTAAATATACTACCTTTTAGTCAAATATTTGAGTCATATCTCGGTGGGTCTCGTACAATGGCAACAATATTTGTTTAGGTTGATTTTTTTTGGATTAGATTCCTTGTGATTCTTGCATAATTCAGATTCCTTAGTTTGATACTCACCAAACAAACAATCTTCCAGGATGTTTGGGGGACTTCAAACAATAAATGTAAGGGGACAAACCTGGCAGACACAGTGCATTTCCATTAAATACACCAACAACACATGACATATTCAAAACATTTTAATTGCTTCATGTTTTATTTCTTTCAAAGAAATTAATCAATGGTAAAATTCACTAAATAACTCACTAAAACATCGTAATGTTTCAAGGTTATTTTTCTATAGTGTAAGGGTTTAAAAGGGTTGGTGAGAGTTTCTAAATTGCAATCCAGTTGTGCTATTGATCCATGGTCTCATTTTTTAATATCAATGACAACATTTAGGCCATCTTTATTAATTTCACCCAACCATTTAAAAATACCCATTACCAAATAAATTTCAGAATTGCTGAAAACTAAACACGTTAATAGTTAATAGGTAATTTTGTAGCAGAAATAAGTGAGATATTGTAATTTCAGAATTGCTGAAAACTAAACACGTTGATAGTTAATATGTAATTTTGTAGCAGAAATAAGTGAGAGATCAATGATAGATACAGCAGAAAAATTCACCAACAAAACCCTTTCTGAAATTTTTATTAACTCAGAAGATATGGGTCAGACCCACAAAGAAATACACAGGAAATTATAGTTGATAAGAAGACCTGTAACTTGGCTTCCTTCTTCCTCCAATTCGGCCTCTAGATTTCTTCCCAAAATCTCGTCAACGTCATCTTGGTTAAGTTGAGTCTTCTCACTTAGCAAATCACTTGCTCAAGTGCTCAATAATGTTTGTGTGTCTTAGGCTCTTTTATTAAGCTCAGTTTATAACTTCATTAAAGCCTAGATCAAAGGCTAAGATTAAATCGTCGAGTTACAAAAGATAAGTCACATAAATTAACTTACTTCTCTCATGCCTTCTGTTCTTAAACATAAGAAAGAAGTTATAAATAGCTTGCATGTCATGCATGTCACACCCAAGCTCCTGAAGAGGCAAAACAATATCTCCATAGCTAAGACACCAAGCTAGAAGACTTTCAGCAGATACATAATTCAACAATGTTAAATGGTTGGATGGTTTTATTAGCATAATTATACGTTGCTGGTGCATTAGAATGCAAATCTGGATGGCATTGTCCAGACCTAATTCACATTCCAAACACCCTAAACAGCACTAATAAATCTAAAAGTGATGACGGGTTCAATCTCTATACACCCATGTTTTAAAATTTATGAATTTTGCTGTCACTAAATTTAATGTATTTTCAGCCCTTTGATATCGTTGAAACAAACATTTATGAATTTTGCTGTCACTAAACTTAATGTATTTTCAGTCCTTTGATATCGCTGAAACTTTGGATGGTTTGGATGTTTATAAAATCTGAGATTCTAAAACAGACTTATAGCCTGAACGCACAAATTTAAGTTTTACAGTATGCTTTGATTTCTCTGGGCACCAAGTTCTGTAAATTTTTTTGAGATGTAATTGGATGCATTACTGCACATGTAATAATCAGAATCATGCTAAGTTTGTCTTATGGTAAATGCTCCAGTGACATTGACAACTCTCAGATATCATGCATGGTTTTCAAAGTCCGCTCAACACTTATGAACTCAATAATATTTTGGAATACCCTATGTGAATGACTTTACTGTTTCAAGTAACATGATAACAGCACATGGTTATCTCATATATTGGATGGTTTGGTTTCCAAGTATAAATTATGTTGGATAAGATTAATTTGATGACCATTTAATTATCTACAGCATTTGCGTGTATGAAATGAACTAGAATCGTAAATCCATGCTTAAATTTCAAGTTGAGACTCAAATTTGCATTTGTTTCCAAGATCATTTACACATTTGTATTATGACTTCAAGCAAATAAATGAGCAGCTTGTGGATGTTCGCAGAGGTAATGCGGAATTGAGGATGGAATTGAATAAGGCGGTCGATGTAAGCATAGACTGTCACAAACACAGAAAAACTGTACTTTAGCATACCTCAAAATCCTGTCCAGATACCGCTCTATGCACATTTCTGGCACCTGTACAGCGTCGAACATGCGGTCTTTGGGAGGCAAAGAGACGGAGCTGTAAGAGGTCGCAAGCCTCTCGTTTTTGGCGAGAGTCCGCTCCAACAGAGATGACAACACCGATATGACCGAGGGACTACATCTTCAGATTCATATTGGAATGAAAACAGATGTGATATGTCTTGTACCGCGGATAAATCAGCAATGGAACCAGGAATTGGACTTGTGAATTCATCGTCAGAAAGGTCCAGGTATGCTGGATTTCTGGGCTCTTCTCACAGCAATTCTCTCATTCGCAGCAATTCTCGCATTCCGGTATCCTCCATGTTCATTTACATAAATTCCACTGAATTTTGGGAAAATAATGCATAACAGGTTTGAAGTGGAAAGCTGAAAGGTGTCATAAATGTCATAAAAATCTGTTTACAGGGTTCAAATAGACCAGAAAAGTGTAGACTATCGGCCTGATTCAAAAGAAGGCCTATCGTCTTAAAGGCCTAGCGTCTTAAATATATTTTAATGCAGCAAATTATCTATGTAATAATAATAATAAAAAATTAACATGATCAAGAAAATAAAATATATAAAATGGTGGCTGGGATGGTTCATTGAATTGGTCAGTTCTGGGATGGTTTGTTGAACTGGTTGAGTTTTTGTTGTTAAAGGACCTTTATTAGTGAGAGGTCATATGTTCAATTCTTTCGACACTTTTGGGGTCAAACTCTATGGTTGGTACAAATATTCCATAGATGTAGCGGTCACCAATCTTGGTACAAATATTCCATGGATATAGTGGTCACCAATCTCTAGAATTCGTTAGTTTAAAAAAAAGAAGAAAACTCCACCTTCTTCTCCACCTTCTTCCCACCGCATTTTCTCCCCGTTTGAATTTTTATATTGAAAATATAAGAAAAAAAATTAAAATAAAAAACCAATAAATCCTTTAAATCAAAGATTTCATGGTAAACGTGAAGCCTGATCTATTTTTTCCCAATATCAATAATTGTATGACCAAATGTAAAAAAAAACTCCTAAATTATTAATGCACAAACAATCCTCAAACACATTTTTTTTTACTCTTACCTATTTCATGCGATGCAATGAAACAATTTGGAGAGAAAACTTCATCCCATGAAACCCTCACATGGTTCTAAAACATATGTTCGACACTCTAGGTGTGAACTTTTTAGATTATACACAACTTATTTAACGAATTGTTTCATGGGCAAGTCTTGCATGGGTAAGTCTTGCCTTTTTGCATGATTTTCAAGTATCACCCTAACTTCAACTATTATAATAAGCTCAAATTATTACTGTCACTTGCATGATTGACAAAACAGTTGCTTTTTACTCCTGCAACGATACCATACACAAAAATGTTGCTCTAGGGATTTCAAATGATGCTTATTGTTGGCTTTGATCAAATGATTTTTTTTTGAAATATATATATAAGAATCAATAAATGATTTTTTTTTGAAATATATATATAAGAATCAATAAAAATTATGGATAATTTCTAATCATCTATTATTATTGACATTATGTATTTAACAAATACTTATTAATCATTTTTTTTTTTATAGGTTTGGTCTATTTTCCTTGAACATGGTATCAAGAATCACAACATGCTATATTCCCTTTTCTTAATATGATCAAAATGGATAGAATCTACTCATGGTATTTTCCCATGGAATCAACTCATTGTATTTGCATTAGTTTTTCGAGTGAAAATAATAAAATAAAATTTCTAAAAAATCTCTGGAGCCCACTAAAGGGATAAGAGCTAGTCATATAGATCACCCTGAGTTGTCCATCTATTTTGTATTTATTGAGAACTTTAAAAAAACAGGATAGGAGATAGGCCAGTTATAGTTTGATTCCAAGGACGAAAACCCATGGATGTAATTTGTTTGGTGGATCCATCCAAATTTACAGGTGTTCTTCAGAGTTCCGTTGGTTGTTTGAGTCTGTTGCGTGATTTTTTAGTCATATAAATCACCCTGAGTTGTCTATCTATTTTGTATTTATTGAAAACTTTAAAGAAACAGTATCTATTTTGTATTTATGGAGAACTTTAAAGAAACAGGATAGGAGATAGGCCAATTATAGTTTGACTCCAAGGACGAAAACCCATGGATGTAATTTGTTTGGTGGATCCATCCAAATTCACAGGTGTTCTTCAGAGTTCCGTTGGTTGTTTGAGTCTGTTGCGTGATTTTTCAGCGGCCATTGAGGTGGGCTAAAGGGCCATATTTTGTCGCACGATCTACAGTAGCCATTGAGGGGGTGCAGGAGGGCAGCGTTGAATTGTGGGGCCCAGACACCAGCGTGACAACACCGTGGGATCGGAAGAGGGTCGGTCGAGTGGTTGTGTGGACGCAGAATTCTGGACGCTGACCCAGATCAGAACCCCAAGAAGCGCAGACCACAATCGCAGGAGGATGAGGCCGAAAGGCCAGTTCTGAATCTAGAGGGTCGAATCAAATCTGAAACGCACGCTAAGATCGTGCAGAGGGAAAAGATTGTTGCCTATGGCTGTTATCCAGACGCTAGAAATAAGGCGTGACTTGTTTTTCTGGACTATGCAAGTCATTTTTATTTCTGCTCACAATGTTGGGATCCATGAGGGCGACGGAGGAAAACACCAAAATAGATAACACAACGAGCACGAAATCAAGAAACGTGAGCTTCTGTCGGTGAATGAATCTACGAAGCACGAAATCAGAGACCAAGCAGTAAGCCAGTCAAGTATTTGATGGCGTTGTATCAGTGGCCTCCGTTGGAGAAATGGGTGACATATAACAACGGCTACGTGGTAGTTGGAAGCAGTTTTACAAGATTGGCTACGCTCGCAAAAGTCCTGTCGACAACATTCTCTGTCATGGAATTTTATAGTCTGGTTGATTCGTGAAATATTTCAGCCATTAATTAACCAACTTATTGGTTGCCTTTCTAACTCGGCATTTTACTACTGGGATCTGACATCAAAATAGGCTCAATGATCGTGAAAAACAAAAATAGTATCTACGAAAATGCTCTGTGAAATCTTGTTGATTGATCAAGCCCCCACCATCTAACGCATCCATTCGACTAGGTTTCAATATTTTGTAGTCCTTTCTAAAGCAACATGGTGAAGAGTGTTGGACTTCCAGGTTTGATTCAGGGAGAAATATTCACATCGTTATCCACTTCTTCTTCTTCTATTTAGGCTATATCTTCTTGCTACAGGAGAATTCCCTACACAACTCTCCCCCATATTATCCATAGTGGTAAGGACTTTCCAAACAAGGCAAGGAGCCGTGTGGCCATGTGATGTGGTGGTACCAACTGGGCGGATCGTGAACAAGGAGGATGGTGGCAGCAGGAGTATGGTGGGCCATGGGCCGTTAAGGTAATTAACAGGGCAAGTGAGGAATCACAGGGTCGTAAGCAGTAGGATGTGGAGGGAGCATCACATGAGTGTTGAAGAGCGCACAGGTGTTGAGTGGTCAATCAGGCTCTATTCACAGTGGTTAAGGGATGTGCAGGCAGTGGAGGGAAGGAACATGGCTCATAATGGACACCCATTGAGAAACACACCAAAATAAAATGGGTCCATGTATCTTGCAGGTTGTTTTGCAGATGTTGACTTCGACTTTTGTTTTACAGAGCTATAACACCACTGACAGCATGAGAATACAGAGACTTCCTGTCATCATACAACGGTTTCGCAGATTTCATAAATGGAGGAGGACAAGCACAGTAAAAAAGAACGCAGGGAGCACGCTTGAATGGCGATCTGTGTATCTTTGCAGAGGCATAAGGTTTTGAAAGCTAGGAGTTAGCGGGTCGATATTTTCCAACCATGATGATCCAAGTCGAAGTGCTCTAGTTCGAGTAGCAATTTCGGGCCAGAAGGATTCTTCGGCAAACAAAATGGTTTAATATGATTGTTTGAATCTATGGGATGGGATTTAATTTATTTGTTTTTCCTTTTTATATAAATAAATAAATATTAATTAATAAAAAAAAATCATATTTTATTTTTCTAGTGAAGCTTCAACCGGGCCAAAATTTGAGGCGGCAAAGTATATTCCTGTATATTTCTTTGCTTTGCTATGTGAGGATGGGTTGTATTGTATATTTCTTTGCCTTGCTATGTGAAGATGGGTATGTGAAGATGGGTTGTATTGAAGAGACTTTGGAAAACACTCAGAAACTTTTTGATGAACTAGTGAGAATATATGGTCTTTTACGCAACAATACTTCCTTAGACCAAAATGATGGTCAAAGCAGCGAACCATTCTCGAAAAGAGTCAATGTCATTCTGCAGCCAAAGCACCCATGGGAAGTGAATGAATGACACGGAAGAGGATCTAAGATCTTCACACTTGGATCTGAATTGCAATGAACAAAGTCAGTCATGGACCTTCATAAATTGGATAAATTAGACACATGTCTCTCTGAGGTGGAGCAACCAGAATGGAAGAAACTCAGTTGAGCTCTTAGGCCATCCATGGTTGCGTTGATACAACCCAAACTTTGGGAATATCCTTGTGAAGAGGTCAGGCTCACAGTTTCTTCTTGTCTCAACGATATCATAACTTTAACATCACCACTATTGCCTTACAATAATGATATAATGAGAGAGATATTGCAGTTAATAGTAGAAGCCCTTCAAGGGTTGAACAACATCATGCTTCCTACCTTTCAGAAGCAGCGCAAAATCTTAGAATTCATGGCAATGTTTTACTTTGACACATTCATGCTGAATCTGGAATGTGAGGACTTAATCTTTCAAGTATTCCAAAACTTTCACTAGCATTACATCAACTCATCTAGACCGGGTAAAAACAAGCATGCAAAAGATTGTGTCCGTATTCCTAGAAGGAGACGCCGACATCTGCAAAACACTGAGATCTAAACTTTTGACCATTTGGAGGAAGTAACTAATGGTATCACCAACTGCCTATGATCTAGTGGAGAAGTTGGTCATGCAAAACATAAAATTTCTTAGAAGGGCGTTGACTAAGAAGGAGCTTAAAACAATTGATAAAGGAAGCAAGAACAAAAATAATGAAACTTGTAGCAAGAATGAACTAAGAAGGAAAGGACTATTTTTAATCTGCAAGGGATCTTGGGCAATTAACCATTTATGTCCAGGCGATAAGGAGGCAACAAGGGTAGAACAATTAGAGACTCCTTCAGGTCATGGGGATTCATCTATAGTTGGGTTCATCGGTTTTCAGGGGAGCACCCACGAAGGATCCAAGCAGTCAAGTACAGATGGTGAGCAACAACACAATTTTTTTCAGAGAGACTTGCAGGACAAGCCAATAATAATCAATCAGCTTGACAAAATACACGGGAAAAGGAAGGAGGTAATTCCTCCTAACTATGTGGCAGACTCTTTTACAGTTCAGTCCATAGATATCCAGGAGGATATTCATAAAAAATATAGGCAATCAAGTGTAGATAACAGTCCACCAGTACATCCATGTTTGACAATTAGAGAGGGTGAACAACATATTGTCATCACACGCAAAGAAGGCGAGGAAGACATCAAGGAGACTCAAGTGAGGAGCCAACAATAATAAACTGGCATGATGAGTATGATCATGAGGGGAAGCATGAAAAATATAATATGTAGGATGAGCTATTTCTAGAGAGTTGATCAAAGGTTCAAGTTGGAGCTATGATAGTTCAGCATCTGATGCAGACAGATACAAAGACATTTAGCAGGGCACCGTAATTTCCAATAGAGGACTTTAGGGAAAAGATCATGCATTTCAAGACAGACCTTATGATGTTGAAGCGTAGAGTCTGGACAGTCTGAGACACTGCCTTACAAGAGAATAATAAAATTGAGGAGCTCATAGGGGTATGTTCTGAATCGACAACCAAGTTGTCTAGTGTTGAGGAATGACTCAAGTCCCTCACAAGGCAACAAGAGGAGTACAAATGGGAGTTCCAGAGCAACCCTCTACATGAGTACATAGATAAGGCTTGTAGCACTACAAACCCACCTTTATACATTGGGGAGAGTAGGGAAGAGTTCTCTAAATGGATCATGTTGGGTGATCGAGTGGAGCATCATGAGTTGAGCATCAGAGAATTTCAACATAGTAGACTTATTCCATGTGCAGGGATTCCTACATAAGATCCTTCCCACAGGATGGATTGGCCAAATATTATGAATTGGAACTCTATTGATGAGATGATTCCTTGGAGGATACCTTTAGTCAAGGGAATATTACAGCTTGGGCCCTTAAGCACGGGCAATGATGGAGGGCTGAGATGGTATCATAACCCACAGGTCCCAAGACTTAGGTGGCATTGGGATTCGGGTGAATCTATTGAGCGCAGGATTGGCCGAAGGATTGGTTGCGATCCAGGTATCGAAGGATCAATTCAAGATCATTTAGCATGGAGGCATGGGATAACACATTGGTTTTTATGGGATCCAAGTATAAGTATACAAACACTTTTGTTGTGGATAGAAGTGGTTTGATTGAGGGCAAGCAATATTTGGGCGGGAGGATTTGTAATATTCCCTTTTCTTGATGTGATCAAAATGGATGGAATCTACCCATGGTATTTAGCATGGTATTTTCCCATGGGATCAACCCATAGTATTTGCCTTCGTTTTTTGAGCGAAAATAATAAAATGAGGTTTCTAAAGAGTCCCTCAAGCCTATTAAAGAGGATAGGAGCTAGGCATTTGGATCATCCTGAGTTTTCCATCTATTTTGTATTTATTGAGAACTTGGCAAGGTCAGTTCTAGTTTGATCCCAGGGATGAAAACCCCATGGGTGTAATTTTTCTGGTGGATCCATCCAGGGTCCAAAGTGTGCTTTATAGTTCAGTTGGTTGAGTCTGTTGATGAGCAACCTTGCATTCCATTGGCAAAGGTTTCTATGTTAATCATTCTTGCATGTATTATTTGCAGTTATTAATTAAATAAATTGGTTTCTATTTCTGGTTTTACCTGTGTTCCGTGTTTTGGAAAATTGATTTCTCAGATATTATCATTGTAAATGCATGCATTACAACGAGATCCAAAAATTGTCATTAATTGGAACATCTTGGTGATCCTAATCCCTTCAGAATTTTCCTATTGGGAATCTTACACAACACTCATCTGTAATGCTTTGAAGTAACACTAATTTTGAATATTTTGATATTTTGGGTAATTCCATTATCCATTACTAGCCAATGATTAAAAAGATGAAGATTAATAATAAGAAATGATAGAGAATATTAAAAACATGAGATTGATAATGAGAAATGATTCAAGAGACAATTTCATTAATGTTGATTTAAAACAAAATTTAGGGAAACATTTTAAAATGAAGTTAAATTAATATTAAATTTTTGTTTAATGTTATGACAGAGAAAATGAAATAATTAGTAAAAATTGGGAATTATTGTTGTTCTCCTGGTAATCATTATTATGAACAGGACAATGTTGTTAAGGTTTTATTAAAAAAAAAAGATAAATTTAGAGATCTAAATTGTTCTGCAAGTATATTATGAAATTAAAAAAAAAAAATGTAGTTAACATTATTAGTTGTTTTTATGTTTAGAGTTTTTATAGTAATTGTTATAGTTGTATTAATAACAAGTGTGGGTTGGAGTTACACCTATATAACTTAATACAAATTGAGGGAGGTTAGATCTCTCAACGTCTTATTTAATACTAAGGAAAAATGGGGTGGTAAGGAATTATTACTTTTATGAACTTCTTATTTTAACTTATGAAATGATTTGAATAATGTTTGATAAATTGTCATTCAATGAATATATAAAAGGATATCTAAAATTTAAAGAAACATTACATAAAGTAGCCAAATTTGACAAGAGAAACTTGTGAGCTTAGCAATGTATTCAAATGAGCATCTCTTTCCCAACTTTTTATTTCTCATTATTGACAGAGACCACGATGATTTTTTCATTTGATCCAGTGTATGAGGGAGTTCATGGATCCATTTTTTGTGCTTCTTGAGTCATTTCCTTTCCTTATTTTTCTCTCTTCATATTTACCATTGGTTCATTCTTATCTCACCTCGATACTTCCTCCACTTCTCAAACTTCCTAGGATGATGCATTATCTTCCAGTGCCTTCAAGATCTATGTCACCTCAGTTAACTACCTCCAAGTATTCTGATGAAATTGAAATTCGAATTTCTCCTAATTTAATCAAGGCAAACTTAAATTATGAATTTCTTGCTGCACTTTCAACACTCCCTCTCAGCAAGAAAGATATTATCAGATACCCTAATCCTGCTTCTATGGAACTCTATTTTTCCTCTTGACAAGGCCTTTGTCAAAATATTTGCATCTTGTTCCTCTGTTGGAATATACTGCAACAACATAATCTGTCTCTGCATGTTAGGTCCCTATAATACTAGTGATTCCCCCATTACTATTGTCATTGTAGCCCTTATTTTCATTTTTGTGCTCCTATTGTTATTATTGTGCCCCATAGAAGCCCACTATTGTTATTTTTGTGCCCTTATATTATTATTTTTATTTCAGCTTTGATTATATTGTGACCCCTTAGACTCCTATATATAGAAAGTAGGTTTTGTCATTTGTATCATCCAATAAATTTTCATTTGTGTAATGTAGAGGAGGTTTCCCCCTAGAAGAGGTTGATTTCTAAGTCGTTGATCTATCTTTTTTATCTTTTTGTGAGCTGGTTTCATAATATTTGGTATCAGAGGTTTGGATTCTAGGGTTTCAATGCTCCAAAATAGGTCATCGTGGAATTTTGGCTATAACCGTTTTTCTGCGACATTTTAGAAGCTAAACAACAAACCCATTTGAGATGAAATATTGGTTATCATTGAGTCTGAATTTCAGATCTTGTCTCACCATATTTTCAGAGATATGATACAAGAAAGTTAGGGTATTTGCAGGCTCCCGAATTACATCCCAAACAGGTGACCTTGGGAAAATCATCACAACTTTATCTCTGAGTATCAGATTGAAATTTTGTAAGAAGTTAAAGAAAGAGGACAGACTGTAGTTTTCTGTGCATTGTTTTTAAGTCCGAAGGTTGAAACAAGGACGTGGCACTTCGTACAAGTTCGCTCTATTGAAAAAGTGTATAATATGGTCATCTTAGGAGATTGGGCATAACACTTTCTTGGAGAATCCAATTTCGATCATACTTGTGGCATTGGAAAGAGGACTCAGAGGGCTACCATAGTACGCAATTTTAGACCTTGGAGATCCGAAATTTCAGAGATACATCAGATATAATATCGACATCCTACAAAGTGAAAAAAAGGTGTGCAATTTTTTATTTTTTATTTTTTATTTATTTTTTTAATTTTTTTTTAAAAATTTGGCATAAGTTTGATTTGAAAAATTAGTTTGAAGGAATTCAAAGGGCATAATGAAGCATAATTATCATTAATTGATGCCCCAAAGAAAGAAAATGGAAACACCTAGTAAACAACTTGAAATCTCTAGCATGACTCATGAAGAAGAGGAAGAAATGCAACATGATATATCAAAATTATGAGACCAAGTGCAACAAAATTCACTCTCATAAAAAGTAACAGAAGCTAAGATGGATGGTTTAAAGAAAGACAAAAGCTAAGATGGATGGCGTGGAAACTGATATGGATGGTTTAAAAAAAAGCGTGAAAGCTAAGATGGATGGTTTAAAGAAAGACGTAGAAGCTAAGATGAATGACATGGAAGCTAAGTTGAATGACGTGGAAGCTAAGATGGATGGCGTGGAAGCTAAGATGGAAGATTTGAAGACAGATTTGACAAAGTTTCTATAAGAAATGCTTACTAATGGTGAAAGGGTAATAAAGGAAACTCATGATGAGAATAAAATAAATGTTAATCAGGATTTCATAGACTCTAACGTTGGATCAAAGACCCACCATGTTCCAAAAATTGATATGAGGAATTTTGATGGAAATGATCCCATAACATGGATATTACAGATGGAACAATATTTCGATCTCCATAATATGCAAAACAAACAAAAGATACACATTGCAATTTTATATTTGGAACCAAATTAGTTTATTTGGTATCGATGGCTTTGCTCTTGTAAAAAAATTGTCACTTGGGCAATTTTTACGGATGAAATGATAGCACATTATGCAGATACAAAAAGCAACACATTTTTTAGCCAATTGATAAATCTCAAACAAAAGGGTTCAATGGTGGAGCACATTGAGGACTTCCAAAAATTGAATATAAGGGTAAAATATATTCCAAAGGAGCATAGGATTGTTGTGTTCATAGGGACTTTAAAGGATAACATCCAACATGAGGTTCGCCTTTGAAAACCTAATTCATTGGAGAAGGCATTCAGGTTGGCAAGAAAAATGGAAAACAAATTTATGGCAACAAGGAAGCCTACCACTCACAATTATAAAGATGGAAGTGTTGTTGCCCCTAGCCTTCCACAACCTACAAGGTTGACACCACAACAATTGGAAGGAAAAAGAACAAAAGGGATTTGTTATAGTTGTGATAACAAATACACTAAAGGTCATAAGTGTGCTAAGAAGAAATTATTTTACATAGATTGTGAAGAGGAGGAAGAAAAGGAACAAGAAACATCCAAAGAAGAGGATATACACTAGGAACAAACCCTGGAGAAAGAAGAAATGGATCCGACCATATCTTGTCATGCATTGGCTGGAATTACCACTCCTCAAACTATCAAGATAGAAAGACATATCAAGAAGAAAAAGGTAATAGTGTTGATTGATTCGAGCAGTACCCATAATTTTATTCATTGTAAGATAACCAAGGAATTGAATTGCTTCCTATATCCAGCATCAGAGTGTCAAGTGATGGTTGCAAGTGGAGGAACCATAAATTGCTCTGGAAAGTGCCATAATATCAAGCTATCCATGGGAGAATATGTATTGAATAGCCCAATGATTTCCATTCTAATGGGTGATGCTGATGTTGTACTAGGAGTCAAGTGGCTACAATCCTTGGGTACAATAGATTTTAATTTTCAAGAAACTTTCATGAAATTTTCTTCAAAAGGAAAGGAATTTGAATTAAGGGGTCTCACAGGGAAACCAGGAAATATAATTAGCTCTAACGGAATGACAAAGCTTCTAAAGAAAGAACAGTGAGGCATAATTGCACAATTATGTTCACTAGAGGTTCTCACATCGAAATCATCTATTTCTCTAGATCTCCAAAAAGTCTTGGACAATCATTCCAAGGTATTTGAGACTCCCAAAGGCCTCCCACCTATTCATGATCATGATCATGCTATTGATTTGATTCCAGGAAGTGTTCCTCCAAACATTAGGCCTTAGAGATATCCCTATGCCCAAAAGAGTGAAATTGAATGTATGGTTGCAGAAATGCTAGAGGCAGGTATAATTCAACCTAGTCAAAGTTCTTTCTTTGCTCCAGTAGTATTGGTTCACAAGAAGAATGGATCATAGTGCATGTATCGAGATTATAGGGAGCTCAACAACTCAGTTTTAAAGATAAATTTCCCATTCCCGTCATTGATGAATTATTGAATGAATTGCATAGATCAATTTACTTCACCAAGTTGGATCTTCATTCAGAACATTATCAAATCAGAATGAAGATTGAAGACATTCCGAAAACAACATTTAGAACTCATGAGGGTCATTATGAATTTTTGGTCATGCCTTTTGGCCTTACCAATGCACCTTCTACACTTCAAGGTTTGACGAATTCCATTTTCAAACCCACCCTTAGAAAATTTGTGTTAGTATTTTTTGATGATATACTAATCTACAACAAATCTTGGAAGGATCATGTTCAACATGTTGACAGGGTTCTCAAACTATTGGAGGAGAAATAATTATATGAAAAAAACTCCAAATGTTTCTTTGGAGTACAAGAGGTGGAATATCTGGGTCATATTGTATCTCATGAAGGTGTTAAGGTAGACCCTAGCAAAATTAAAACCATTAAGGAATGGAAAATCCCCACATCCATAAAGCATCTGCAAGGATTTCTCGGGTTGATAGGGTATTATCGCAAGTTTGTGAAGAATTATGGGAGAATAGAAGCACCTCTAACAACATTATTGAAGAAAGATGCATTTTCATGGACTCCAGAAGCAACAAAGGCCTTTGAACATCTTAAAGAGGCAATGTGCCAATCACCGATCTTAGCTACATCGGACTTCACAGAAACCTTTATTGTGGAATGTGATGCCTCAGGAAATGGAATTGGTGCTATTTTATTGCAAGAAGAAAGACCCATTGCTTTCGAAAGTCGTCCAATCAATGGAAAGTATTTACGCAAAGCTATTTATGAGAAGGAAATACATGAACTTAAGAAATGACGACCCTACTTAATGGGAAGACACTTCAAGGTCATCTACAAAAAAGGGAAGTACAATGTTGTGGCAGATGCACTCTCAAGAAAGGAGGAGGATGTGGAAACATTTATTTGTGCCATTTCTATTATCCAACCAGATTGGATAAACGAAGCAAGGAATGAATGGAAGAATGATGAAGAAGTGTGGGCACTCATTCAAAAGATATAACAAGATCCCAGTACATCTGATACATTTAGCTGGAAAAATGATTCGTTATGGTACAAAGATTGATTATACCTATGTAAAAATTCCCAATTCAAACAAAATATTCTTATGGAATTGCACACCTCTCCCTTAGGAGGGCACTCAGGATTTCTAAAAACTTATCACAGGGTTAAGAAGGAATTTTTTTGGGATAGCTTTAAATCGGATATTCAAAATTGTGTGGTGGAATGTTTGGTTTGCCAACAAAATAAAGTTGAAACAATTAAGACCCCATGTCTATTACAACCTTTATCCATTCCAAGCCAACGTTGGGAGGAGGTTTCAATGGATTTTATCACAGGTTTACCCAAGTCCGAAGGAAAGAGTGTTATTATGGTGGTAGTTGAGAAACTTACCAAGTATGCACACTTTTGTGCATTATCTTATCCATTTAAAGCGAGTACAATTTCTATTGCATTTATGGGAATAATTCAAAAGCTACATGGAAACCCAAAGATTATTGTAAGCGACAGAGATCTCATTTTCACTGGAAATTTTTGGACATAATTATTTTTTGGTCTTGGTACTCAGTTAGCTCATAGCTCATCTTATCATCCTCAATCTGATGGGCAAACTGAGATAGTAAGCAAATGTTTGGAAGGATATATTCGTTTCTTTGTATTTGATAAACAAACATAATGGGTCAAATTGTTGCCTCTATTTGAATGGTGGTATAACACTTCCTTCCATACTGCAACAAAAATAACCCCATTTATGGTACTTTATGGATATCATCCACCGTCCATCACATCATATTTAAGAGAAAATTCTATGGTTCAAGCAGTGGAAGATCACATCGAGCATCAACAACATGTTTTCCAACTCTTAAAGGATAACCTCACTTTGGCGCATAATAAAATGAAACAATAGGCAGATCAACATCGCAGCGAAAGAAGTTTTGATGTAGGTGATTGGGTATTCCTACAGCTAAAACCATATAAAAAAATGTCCCTCAAGCAAGCTAAGAAGGATAATAAATTATCACCAAAGTATTATGGTCCGTACAAGGTGTTGCAAAATATAGTTACTATGGCATACAAATTGGAACATCCTGCAACTTCCCAAGTGCACCCAGCTTTCCATGTTTCATGCTTAAAGAAGGTTATAGGTGACAAGCTCCTTGTTCAAACAATATTGCCAGAATTTGATGAGGAACGAAAAATCATATTGGAGCCTGAAGCAGTCATAAGAACAAGAACTCGACAGCTACGAAATCGATCAATTTTAGTGTATCTCATCAAGTGGAAGAAATTACCTACTGAAAATTCCACATGGGAGGATGAGAATTTTATACAGAAACATCTAGAACTAATCAAGCGTTGAGGACAACACTTTTTTGAAGGAGAAAGGCATGTTAGGTCTCTATAATACTAGTGAATCCCCCATTACTATTTTCATTGCAGCTCTTATTGTTATTGTTGTGCTCCTATTGTCCCCATCTTGTTATTATTGTGCCCCATAGAAGCCCACTATTGTTATTTTTATGCCCTTATATTATTATTGTTATGTCGCTTTTGATTATATTGTGACCCCTTAGACTCTTATATATAGCAAGGAGGTTTTGTCATTTGTATCATCCAAGAATTGTTCATTTGTGTAATGTAAAGGAGGTTGCCCCTCAAAGAGGTTGATTTCTAAGTCGTTGATCTATCTTTTTGTGAGCTGGTTCCGTAACACTACACATAATCTCATAGATTGTGATATCGGATGTCGATATGCTTGGATCGATCATGAAATATTAGATTCTCATAGAGTTTGATACAACTATTATTATCACAGTAAATCACTATAGGATCCATCTTCTGCCCAAATAACCTAACAAGAATATTTCTCATCCAGATAGCCTCACATGCTACTTAACTTGCAGCGATGTACTCTTCTTCTGTTGAGCTGAGTGCCATAGATCTCTGCTTCCTATTGTACCAAGAAACTATTGTTGACCCAACAATGAACATTCCTCCAAAAGTGCTCTTCCTGTCTAATGGACTCCCCTCCCAATCTACATCTGTGACACCTTACAACTTCACTCCCTCTTTCCATCTGTATCAAAGACCAAACTAAGTAGTGCCTCTAAGGTATCTCAACACATGATTTGCTACCTTCCAATACAGTTTGGTTGGCTTAACCATGGCTTGACTAAGCTGGTTAATTGCATAACACATGTCTGGTCGTGTGTTCACCAAATACATGAGTGAACCCACAAGCTGCCTGTAAATGGTAGCCTCCACTTCCTCACCTGAAGTGGCATCCTCTTTCCTCCAGTTACCTGCTAGAGGAGTGTCCATGGGTTTGCTACTCTCCATGCAGAAATTATTCAGTATCTCATTGGCATACTTTCCCCGAGAGACAAATAGTTCCCCGTCTCCTTTCCATACTTCCAAACCGAGGAAATAATGCATAAGTCCCATGTCCTTCATCTCGAACTCTCTTTCAAGGTACTCCTTGCAAGATTTGATAAATTCTCATCACTAGTAAGGACCAAGTCATTGACATATAACACAATAATCAATAATTTACCTTCTACCATAATGTGATAAAGGTTTGCATCTTCTTCACTTTTGGAGAAGCCCAAACCAGTGAGATGGTTGTCGATCTTGGTATACCAAGCACGGGGTGCTTGCTTAAGTCCATACAATGCTTGCTTGAGTCTGCACACATGTGACTCTCTGTCAAAAGTATGAAACCACTCTGGCTGATCAATGTACACCTCCTCCCCAATAACTCCATCGAGGAACACTATCTTCACATCCATCTAGTAAATCTTCCATCCCATCTGCATTGACAGTGATAGAATTAACCTAATTGATGAATAAATTGCTACTGGAGCAAAGGTATCCTCATAGTCAATTCCCTCCACCTGAGAGAATCCCTTGGCCAAAAATATGGCCTTGTGTTTCTCTATGCTCCCATCTGCTGCATGCTTTACCTTGTAAAGCCATCTCGAACTAACCACTAATTTGTCTGCTAGTCTTGGGACCACTTCCCAAATATTATTTCTGACAATGGAATCATATTCCTCTACCATGGCATCAACCCATAGCTTCACTGCTTCCTCGAATGAGGATGGTTCTGTATCAGCTAGCTCACTCATCAAAGCCATGTACTCAGTGTATTGATCCGGTGACCTCCTCTACCTGCGCTGTGATGTGGGAGATCCCACATTCTCTTTAGCATCCTTCAATAATCTGTTAGCTTCCCTGGTCTGTTTCCTTCCTTCTCTGGATGTCTCTTCTTGAGTGGATGTCTCCACTCTCTCCTCCTTTGCTTGTGGCTGCTCCACAACTTCTCGAGGTTCTTCCTTTGGAGAAAAAATCTCTTGATCAAGCTACAATTGAAGCTCCCTCTCAAGAAAACACCTCATTGCCTTCTCCTCATCAAACTTCACATCCTGTTTGACCACTATCGAGAAAGTTACACACACATCATAGTGGATCCTTTCAAGGATTGCATGCGGCCTGTTGTCTCGATCATTGAAGGTGTATTTTGTGTACTTCCCCAAGGTACACCCTTTGCATGTATCTTGCCTCTCTAGTGCTCCATTGGGGAGGCCTGTAGAAATATGTTGCATGATCTTCAAAGTGCCATTATGAAAATGGCCAAGTCTTCTATGCCATAATTCGTCGACATCTCGACTCTGCACCTTCTCTGCTTTTGTGCTCAATGCTACACAATCTTCCACATATAATTTGTAGAGTTTATGCACTCAAACCCCGATCTACTTAACTTGTCCCGTGGCGATGTGTCTCAAGAAAACATTTCTTTTTTTTGAATATCAAATTGTAGCCACGATCTTCCAACATTGTGACAGAAACTATATTCTTCTTCAGACCTGATACATACATCACTTCTTGAGCCTAAGAGGGGAGCCAAAATCCCTCTGAAAAGTAATGGCACCAACTCCAGTCACGCTATACCTTCCATCATCTCCCATATTGTTGTGCATATGGAGATCATTCTCCTCCAAGTCACTGAAAAATTCTTTGTTTCCCATCATGTGGAATGAGGCACAACTATCAAGATACCACACAATACCCATCATTGTGATTTCCATGCATGTAATGAGGGTAAAATAAAGTTTGAAATGTGAAGCCAAGGCTTCACCCATTGCTCCTCCCACGGTCTTCTTGCCTGCTTTCTTGTGTGGACATTTCGTAGCATAGTGTCTCAGTTCATGACAGTGAAAGCACTTAATCTTGGATAAATATTTATTCTTGCCCCCTTGACCAGATTCTACTTTGGATTGGGATTTATTCTCTTTCCCTTTCTTTGCCTTTCTATCCAAGATAAAATTCTCGCCATCCTCTACCTTGGATGAAGTCCCATCTCTGTTTCTCCACCTTATTTCTTCTTGTACTATATCAGACCATAACCACTCCCAGCTTGGTAGTTTCTCACTACCATTTACCGAAACTTGATAACTATGCCAACTTTTGGGAAGGACCAAGAGAGCTAGAGCTACCAGATCTTCTTCAGGGACAATAATATCGACCCCTCAAGTTCATCATGACACTGTGTAAACTTGCTCAGGTAATGCATAATTGTTTCATTCTTTTGCATCTTAATACTTCGAAGATGGTCCTTGAGTGCCAACTTCCTGTGGTCACTATTATTCTCAAAAAACTCAGTTAGTGTTTTCCACATCGCGAACAAAGTCTCTTTCCCATGGAAATTCGAGACAATATGATCTTGAATTCCCTCCAATATGGTCATCCTTGCTTTAGCCACATGCTTCTTCCACCGAGAAAGATCTTGGGCATCAAATGCCGGGGCTTTTCTACATCTGTCTTGATGTATTCTAGCAGCCCATTATCATCCGTTATTGCCTCCATTTAGATCTTCCATGCCACCAAATTTGTGTTTCCTTCCAAAGAATACTCGAGCCTGAGTCCATTGAAAGACATCTTCTCAGTCTTAGAGAAAACCTGTAACACTGATCTTCAAATTCAAACCTCTTGCAATGACAACTTCAAATTCTCTTCTCTACTGTGAATTTAGCTCTGATACCATGTAGAAATTAATGTGTAGATTTTAGGCTGCTCATGAAATTTTCTAGATCACAAAACTAGAAGCTAATCTACTCATCTTCTGAAGTAAATTCACAATTAAGAACACGAATCATTAACATGCACCAATATTTAACACACATACACAAAGATTTATCTAAGGGAAGGCAACTGCTCAAAACCCCTTACTATTTGTATTGCATTAGTCAAAGAATCTATATGAATACAATATGCTCTGCTCAAGCTTGAGCTCAACCTGCACCTATATCTTCTATCCTCTACTTGATTGACTGACCTTGGACAATACTTAGCCAAAATTTCAAGCCTTCAAGCCCCTATTTCCTTGAGTTTTTCCCTTGGGAATTAGGCCCCTATTAATTAGGAAATTCCTCAATTTGGATTGTGCAATTCGTATAGGTCTTTCTCTGATCGCATGCACACTTGTACAACTTGGAATAGTTTACAACTAATAGTACACTGCCCTTGAGCTCCAATCTCAACTGGGTAACTTTAATTCTCTGCATGCATGAGTTAATTTAGGCTAATTGATCAGTTAACTGGATGATCACTCAGTGCGAAAAAAGTTACACACCCTTGACTGAACCTCCACTAGTTCTACTAACAGTGAGAACTACTTACACTGACAATAAATCAAATTAATTGAAACAGATTGCTACAAATTAGAAATCAATCATGCATATCCGAACTCAAGTGTCTCCAACTCAGATTTACTGAGTTAACTGAGTGACAAGAGCCATGCCACCTCAGTGAACTACCTCCAAGTATTCTGCTGAAATTGAGATTCGAATTTCTCTTAATTTAATAAGGGAAAAGTTAAATTAGGAATTTTTCGCTGCATTTTCAACACAAATCGACCTAAAGATCATCAAATTTAGACAAGGGAAAGTGTACTTATGAAGAAAAACCCTCATTGCACATTTGAACAGGTCGACCCTAACGGTAAATTGGTCACCCCTGGAAGCCTATAAATACAAATGACCTCAAGCTCATTTGGACATCACCAAGCATCTTCTTCTTCTCTTCTTCATTGATTGGTTCACATAGGTATGAGGTTGGGTTGAGAAAAGAAGTTCGCAAAGGTCTGAAATTACAAGGTATAAAGCTCACATCTATTTTTAGGGTTTTGGGTTATAGTCGTTGTCTCGTTAAATGATAAATTTGACTGTAGTCGTTGGCTTGCAGGCTCAAGTGAGAAATTGGAAGCCTTCAGTCGCTCGCACAACTCATCCTCCCTGCGATTGGAATGTTTGGCTAAAATTTGAACGTTAACCAAAGTTCACCGTAGTTGATTGCAAACAGAAAAGGATGTCTCTGATATATATTGGTGCTGGAAATATATTTCTGATTGTTATTGGGTTATTTTGTTTAATGATATTGTACTGGGATCATTGTACTCTCCGCTGAACATTTTATGACAATCTAATAGAAGAAGAATATCAAATGATTTTCCCTCTTGTGGGGTTTTTCCCTGGTCTTTGACCAACCCTGGTGTCTCTTGTTGATGTTTCGATTGTCTCATTTGTCATTGCATTTATTGCTTTATCTTCAATATTGTTGATAATTGAAAAGATTAATTGCTATTGGAAAGATTGCTAATTGAAGTGTTGAATTGGGCTAATGTAATTGATACATCGTAGAACAATCTAAAAATTTAACATGGTATTATAGATAAGGTGAAGGACAAACCCAAAAGGAGACAAGAATTGAAGCAATCATCTTTGGAAAAGTTGAAGGAGCCAATCTACTCAGGTTAAGATGTCTTCTTTATTCAAGGAAAATGAGAAGTTGGGTGACTCATCTAACTTTGTTGCATGGAAATTCAAGTTGGAGATCATAGCTGACAACAATGACATTTTGGATTACATTTAAGGAAAATTACCAGAGCCTCCAGATAATGTGATCCAAAATTAAACAAGAAAGAAACAAATTACTGATATAACCATAAATACAGAGATACATCAGAAAGAACTCTTCATTTAATTAATATCAAATACTGAAATATGCTCACAAACAGAATAGAAATAAGACTAGTCTCTGAACTTGTTGTGGGGAAAACCCAACACACCCCCATTTTTCATTTATTTTCTTCAAATAATGGGGACCTTTTACATTAATTTTTGGCTAAACACCTTTTATGATTCTCATTTACTTAATAGTCCTACAATTTTGCTTCTTTTTTTTTCATTGGATTTCAATTTTGATTATTTCATTGAATTCACCTTTTAGCAAGATTTCCATCAATACTTGTTTCACCTCATTTGGTTAACCAGTTTGTAAATGACACTCCTTTGAAGTTTGATAATTTTGTTGCCTAAGTTAAAAAATGTACAAAATGTATAATATTTTAACTTTTGTAATTAAAATAATCATTCATTGTAAATATTAACTCCTAATTAATTTTTATTAATTTTTTCATTTTTCACTAACTGTCCTACAAAATGACCCAGCCAAATCATAGAACAATTAAAAAACGCATTTTTAGAATCTTGGTAATTTATTCCAATTTCTTATTTTAAAATAAATTACTAAACCCGAAATTTCAAAATTGCATAGTGGTTGTAGTTCATTTTGTAGAATATTTAATTCCATGTGGGCCCCACTACAAACCACCTCTTCCTTTCCAAAACCTTGATTTAAAAATCCCGATTTAAAAAACGTTGAAATAAATTGCCAATATTTTGATATTGCATATCGACATTTTTAATTGAACACACATTCCTCTGATATAAAAAAACCCTCAATCACCGATATAATTTTATGTGACTAGGTATTTTGATTTTAATATAAAATTTTGTAAATATCATATAACTCCCACTCCATCCTCCCACTTATTTCACGCTCACCTCACGCCACCCTCCACCTCACCTTTAACTCTTCCTCCATTAACTCCATTCTCACGTGAGTTTAGTTTATTAAGAATGGGATTAATATGGTTTTATTATAATATATGAATTATATTTTTATTATAAATTATATTGTAATTATAATATTAAATTATAATTATAATATAATATAATTATAATATTAATATAATATTTTAATTAATTATTAAATCAGTGTTTGTTTGTTTGTTTGTTTTGTTGTTGTTTTTTTTTAACTTAATTCGGTTTATAATTAATTAATTTAAATTATAAATACAATTAAATTAATATTTTTTTTGTAAGTTTGGTAGGACTACAACTTCATCATGTCCAATTTCTCATCCCGAGCGGGATAACAGAAGATTTGAACATATGCTTTTCGGTTTGGTGAGACTTCATTTCCACGACCATTGCCAATTGAGCTACCCCAAGCAGATACAATTGAAATAGTGTTAATTAAAAGATAATTGTAATTTAATTTAGCATTAGATTGTAATTAAAAACTCTGATTTTAGTCTAGGCAACAATTTTTTTAAGAATTCTGACAGTTTTAATTCCCCAACTTTAGAAGCTTTTAAATTGAGTTTTAATTGGCCAAATGAGGCCCAAGATGACTCATTGGATAGATAAAATCATGGAGAACATTGATGAAGTGGTTTCATTACCAGATTTTATCATTTAATGGGTCTAAAATTCAGTAGAAGATCAAGCTCTAAATTTTTAAACAAAACTATTTTTTCGAGTTAAATTTTCTGCATTCTCATTTGCTATAGCATCTACTGAGTACAAATCCATTTGTCTATGTTCCCCTTGACCAATTAAATCTTCACATGCATCAATATAAAACTCAGATTTATTTTATTTAATTAAGTAATTAAGTTTTGATTTGATATGCGTTATATTTTAGATTTAGTGTTTTGATTTTAATTTGCATTTTAATTAAATTATTGATTGGTTTTTGCAAGGAAATAGTTTGAAGAAATGAGAAGAAAAATATTTCAATCAATAAGAATGCTCCAACAATAGAAGAATAGAATTTTGGGCCAATGAAAATTTATGGAGCAAAACTACTCTTCGGCAACTTCCTATTGAGCATTCTTTTTGTAAAATTATAAATAGTAGATTGTAGAATCTTTAAGAGGTTGCCCTACCCTGCAATTCTAAAATTCTTAAAAGAATTATTGTAATGGAGATTTAGAACTATAGGTGAGAGGAATCCAGGAAAAGAGGATCTATATTGCTGTATTTTTTTCTGTTTGTAGAGAAACTCCTTTTTATCATGTAATACTACTGTAAGGAGGAGGCCATTTCTGCAAACAGAGATCGATTGCAAGCCCATAGCATTGTGCACTACTGCCAAACTGTGAGGATCTGTAATTTGATTTCATTTATTAATAAATGTTTATTTTAGTTAATGATATTTAACATTATTGTTTACAAAATTTAATTGAAATGAATTCTTATTTCAGTTTTTCAATTTATATTTCAAATGTATGAGTTAATAATCATATTCAAGCACTATTGTTCAATCCTGAATGTTAATTGATTTAAAATTCCGCTCAAACTATTCTACAAACTTAATTTTAGATATAATATGAAAACTGAAGTTTGCATAGGAACAAATAGTTTTAATCTTAGATTGGAAAGCTATCTTATGATTTAGGATAATAATTGTTTGCTTGCATAAGTGATGTCTTATTTGAACTAATTCAGTAATTCATCATGAATCTTTTTAGTTCTTATGCATATGATAAATAAGGAATTGGATATATTTTCAATAGGCTCTTATATAACTATTTACTAAGTGTTTAATTGTTAGTATTTTTTGCTAATGATGAAGCGGATCTTGTGAACTATCTCCTTGATCTAATTCCTTCATCTTAATTCCAATTATTTAAAGCTTTTTTTCCATGTTAAGTTAATTGGCTCTCAATTGAGAGAATGATTTCCCTTTCCTTCAATCGAGATAGGTTAGTCTAATTTCATCTTAGATTAGATTCTGCATGTGTTATCATAGCTTTTGCATTCTAGAAGTCCTCTTTTTAAAAGGGAAAACTTTAGAGTGGTTTGACTGTGTCGTTAAAACAACTTAAGGGTCATTCCCTTACCTGATCAGCAAGAAGAATCGATCCAATGTCTCTGCCTATTGGCAACTAAAGACATATCTTAAACCGATAGCAATAGGGAAAAGGTAATTGGACCTAGTTAAACCAGTTGGAATCACCATTCCAAATGGAAAAAGAACTGATTTAAGGTCTGGACCGGGTGGTCTCCCTTATATTGTTGTAGGCAGAGAATTTCGAGCCTTCAATGTTTTTGGCACTAGAAGGAGGGTCTAAAGACTTGTTGTCTATTGGAGTTTTTGTATTTTAAAGCTTTATTTAATCACAATGGCTCCTCTTAAACTTCCAATTTGGAGTTGTATTTTTGGATGTGCATCTGCCAATACTCCACCAGAAGTGATAACACTCTTGTCTCATGTAAAGTTTAATAGTAAGAGGAATGCTTCTGCATTTGATCATGCCTTTCAATTTATTCAAAAATTTTCAAATTTTGATTTTCAAGGAATTGATGAAGGTATTTTATGCAGGATTTTTACTCTTACATTCTTAGGAAAATCCAGAAGCTGGTGTCAATCTCTTCCAGTTGCCTCAATTCACAGCTGGGATCAGTTTATTACAATGTTCCTTTGTAAATTTGACAGCTATGACTACGAACAAGTATGTGATGAAATTGAAGGTCTACGAAGGTTTGAAAATGAGTCTTTGATTTATTTTACTATTAGATTTCATTTAAATTGTTTAAAATTAAAAATTGAAGATAAACCTTCGAAAAATGAATTATTTCATTGGTTTGAACATATTTTCTCTCTTCCTTCCATTCATAATCCAAGTGAAATTATTTCAAGCTTTGCTCATTCTCCTCCCAATTTTATTAACATAATTGATAATTCCATTATGGAGGTGCAAACTAATGATGATGAAGTGGCCTCTACTATGTATGATCAATTCCTTCATTTAGTGCACACTTCCTACAATATTAATAATGATCAGGATACACCTTCACATGTTAGTGAATCTCAATCACAAAACTTGGAAAATTTTACTATTCAAATGCTAGAAGATACTAGCAACAATCTTGGATAAAAAGTTGCTTTGAAATCTGAAAAATCACTATGCATTAAATTCAGAAAACCAGAGCACAAATCAACAAGTACAAGCAAAAATTCAAATTCTATTAATATGCAGCTTGCTGTACAATTTATGAATACTTTCATGATGATGAAATATCAAATTCAGGGCAGCCAAACAATATTCTTCAAGAAAACAAAGTCAATCAAGTGAATGATTAAAATTATGAAATTAGTAATGAAGAAAATACAAACAGAGAATATTGTAGATTCATTTTTTCAAAGTCACAATTTTCCCTTTATCCCGATATTTTTGCTGATAGTAATTTACCTTCTCATTTCATGAATAATGTTCTAGAAAGCAGTGAGGTTGATTTAAATAAACTCCCTATTATATTTTATCGGGATACAAAATTATTTATTAATCATTCTTCCAAAATTGATAAAGATGGGCTTAATCTTTCTTCTTGTTTTGATTTGCCATGTGGGAATGAAGAAAATTTCAATGAAATTCATGAAGTCAATTGTGATAATAATTGTGATATTGAGAAAACTGAAACATCTTCTGCCCAATTAAATTCCCATAATCAGAGATCAATCATATGTGGGAAAGAAGAACATTCTAAATCAAAAGATGTTCCAAATGATTATCATTCTCATGTAAAAAATGATCTTCATGATTTCAACATTCAAGAGTCTTATCCAATCTACAATTTATATGATCATCAAGATCTCACACTTGTTCTTGGTTCATAATCGTCTCCTCTTCCACAAGTCAATGCCAATGATCCTTCTTATTTTCTGGCTAATACTTGTGAGAATGAACTTGTCTTAAAGCAATTCCAGTTGTGCTGTAACACTAGTTGTACCAATAATGTAAATTATGATTTAATTTTATTGTTGTTTCTTAAGTTATTTTGTTTATTTTCATATTTTTTTTTTTTTTTTTTTGTTTTGTTTTTTGTTTTTTTTTTTTTCGATTTTTAGATACTTTATGTTGGCATATTGAGCAATTCAGTATTGAACACTCAATTGATGCATTGCCTGCATGGGAAAATCATGTTTCAAATCATAATATTGAACATCAAGAACTATTTTTCTTCTAATTTCAATTGATGTTTATCTCTGATCAATTGTTTCTTTCTTCTCAAAAGCAGTGCCAACAAAAGAGTGTATTTTCACAATATGACCAACAATCTAATCCAATTAATGATCTTCCAGTGAGTCTATCTAATTTCCATCCAGTTTTAATTGGCCCATTTGAAAGATATTTGGAAAGTTTTCCTTCATAGAAGATTATTAATAATTTAATATATGTAACAAAAGACATATAATTGTATGCAGACCATTGTATCTAACAATCTATTTCCACAATCTACCTGATCTTTTCTTTTAAACCACTTACAATCATTAATGAAAGTTCATCCAGATTTCTATGATCCTATTGAAATTCTGCTGGAATGGACATTTAAAGAGAAGGTAATTGTAAATAGATTACTTTCTATAAGTAGATTATCAATTAGTGTACATACCAAATTCAATTTTTTTTTTCAACTATATTCTTGTTACTAATGTTTGACTTGTATATACATATAGGAAACAAAATGCTTGCATGGTTACATTGGAGGTATGACTATACCTAGTCATGTTTCCTTTCATTTAGTTAAATTATAAACAAATTAATTTAGATTAGATTCTTTTATATTTTTATTTATTTTATTATTCAGATTTTTAATAAGCAAGTAATAAATATGAGTTTTCTTGGCATCCCTTTTATTTTTAGAATAGAGTGGCTTAAAACATAGCAGAAGCTTATGAACCGCTTGATTGTCTTACTTTTGCAAAACTCTGTCACATTGACAAAAATGTTTTAAAATAATGTATGAAGAAATTCCAAAGAATTTCTATGGCTTGGAAATCTTTGATTCATGAGTACTTCTAAAGAGCTCATTTTCACTACTCTTGTCCTCCGATGAAAATTTGAGGTAGATGCAATTGTAAAATTCATTACTTTGCATTTTAGAGTAAAAAAAGTAGATGATTTTCAACATATGCAAATTTTGAGAAATGCATGGGAGAACTTGAAAATTCATAAGGTAAATTTATAGTCAAAATTCTTCCAGGTATGCATTAACAAGTTTATCTCCATCTATTGTTTGACTTTCTTTTTCATAATTTATTTATTATTTTTGTTCTGTTTCTTTTTGCAAGTCTTCATTCGCTTGATTTTGGAGACTTGAAAAAAGCAAGCAAGACACCATTTCTAAATCTACAACATGCTTAGGGAAGTATTTGTTGTTTTGTCATAATTTGAGGATTCTTTAATTTTTCTTATATTCATTAAAACCTTGATAGACCTCTAATACATTATCGGAAAATTCATATAAGATCATAACAATATCACAGCTCTCCTCATAATAAAGTTTCGATAATATATTTTTCCGATGGAATACTCCCGATGGTTAATTAAATTATTAAAAGGGGGTTTTTTATTGAAAGGTAAAGTTAAATTTTACCATTTTCTTTTGAATTAAATAATTCAAGAGCTGCTTGCCCCATAGGATTGTCATGTAGCCTTATCGAAGCTTCCGAATATCAAAACATTTCATATAAGCATCAATCAAAACATTGCGATGTCCATACGACCCCCAAACCCAATATGACATTTAAATACAGTTTTAAAAAGATATTGCGTCCATTCATAAATCAGAATTTTGGTTGGGACATATGTTTAAAAGTTTCGTCGATGTGTTAGATCTTATATGAAATTAAATCCACATAATAAAACTATCGGGTCCGTTCCATATCGCACATTGGTGTATCGACAATGTTACATCCCATAATTGTTTCAAATCTTCCGATTGTTGATATTCGATATTCCCAAACCTCAATCCCCGATAAACTTCCTGCTACTCATATCAGAACTTTTATATCAAAACTTGCGATTGGCTGGTATCCTTTCGCACACCTGATATTAAAACTCCGATAAAGGACTTCCAATATCCCTTCCCACTTATATTTTTAGCTGTTACGTTCAAAGACCTATTAAAAGGTTATAATATCGCATACTTAAAAGATATAACCATATAATTTCACCGATATTTTTCTTCTGATATGCCGATGTATGTAGAAACTTGAGAATTTATATTTTACTTAGCGATATGAGTAAATAATCATATTTTGTCTCTCATCAGTACAACTGGAGTCAAATGTTTATGCTCATTATCTCTCTAATTTGCTACAAACGGTGGAAATTTTCACAAAAAAACCCTTGCAGCGAATGATCTTATCCATGATTATATCTATGCCTGTTCTAAATCTTACAATTGCCAAATTGAGTAGAATCATGACATCACATTCATTCATATTATTTTCCCTTTAGTCATATTTGCTTTTCCGAAGGGACTCAAAGCCTATTTGAGAGCTTGGATGTATTTTAATTATAACTTCAACAAATCCAAGTATTCATTCATCACGATAACCTTCTGACTATAGGGATATACATTCTTCATGGTGTACACAAATCAACAATATTTTACTCTTCTTAGAAATCTGCTTGGTTAATAGAAAATTTCATCACTTGCGGTTCGTTTACGTTTTTTCCTTTGACTCATTATGCGATGCATATTTTGTCATCTCAATCATCTTTTAGTAAGCATCTTCATTTTCTTTTGAAGGCACCCTTGAGAAACCACTAAGGTAATACAACAATTGATAAGAAATTTCGAACAGGAAAAGGCAAGAAACCATGGTTAATTCGTTTTTGAATTCTCTTTTATTTAAATTTTTGATATTTTGCTCCATGCTTATCATATAAAGATTCAAGTCCTCTTCATATACACAATTGGTACATTATTTGGGATTTTGAGTCAATTTCAATCTTTTGGAGTTGATATAAATTCGGAATGGAAAAACAAAGAGAACAATCATCACTGTAATTCATTAAGAAACATATCTTCATTCTCATTTTTTATGGATTTGATTTACTTCTGATTCCTTGAACATCAAACTTTGTTTTCTTTTTACTGCTTTCTTTAGTATAATAATAAGCGATGATTTTGGGTTAATAAGATTTTAGTCAACTTCTTCACACTTTTAGTTCTAATTAAAATAAGAGGTTATCTTCGCTTGGATAAGATGATATATTTTAGGTAAGATTAAATGAATTTCTCCAATGGTAAGTTTCATATTCCCACTTTCATTCATTTTCATTTCTTTACTTTTATTTTTTCAATTTTGTTTTTAGTTTTGACTGATATAAAACTTTATTTTGCAGGTCTTCGTGAGCTTGGTGAGCTTGGTGTCCAATAGTGTCCAGAGGCTTGACCATAATGTGCTTAGGAACCTGCTATCCCAATCTAATATAATGGTCTACGAGATCCCAAAATGTACTTATACTTGTTCAAAGAAGAGTTTGGTAGTTTCCTCTGTTGTGATACTCTTCTTGAAGGCTGCCAATATAGCTATCTTAGAAAATCTATCCACGACCACAAATACACAAACATTACCATGATTGGTAGAAGGGAGGCCAAAGAGATGGATTCCCACAGTTGGATGGAAGTAGGAAGAGGAGTGTACATGCCTTGCTTCTTGATGGTTGGATTGATGATGGTGCAGACAATGCAAGATCTGATATATTTCCCAACATTTAGTCAGATTTTGGGCCAATAAAATTACTTTTGTAGTACAACCACAGTTTTCTCCACACCAAAGTGTCCTCCGACTTGAATGTAGTGCGACTCCCAAATAATCTTGGCACGCTCACTTGAAGGAACACAAAGGTGGCCCATGTAGCATAATAATGCACCATGGAGGTGGAAATAAGAAACTTTCTTTCCATCTACTAGCATCTGGTATGTGGAGGCAAGCTCTGGATCATTTTTGTATAGTTGCGGCCATCCAAAGGTCTCGTTTCCACAAGAGTTGATAACAATTGTCCGTGTTGCAACTAGGGATCATTTGAGGTAGTTTGTAACATTATTGGAGTTCCCCTTTTTGTATTTAATGTTGAAGTGGAATTGTTGTAGATATGTAGACCACTTCTGATGGTGATCATTCTACAAATTCCCTTGTGTCTGTATAAGCTAAAGATGTCGGTGACCGGTGTGGATGACTGTCTCCTTCCCCAAGATGTAATGATTTCATTTCCAACAAGCTTGTACGATGGAATACATCTATTTATCATAGGTGGGGTACTTCCAATTTGTATCAGAAAGTGTCTTACTATGATAGGCCATTGGATGCCCGTGTTGGGTGAGGACTCCACCAATAGCATAGTTTGAGGCATCTATCTCGATTTCAAATGGTTACTGTAGGTATGGTAGGGTGAGTACTGGTGCAAAGAAGAGTTGGTGCTTCAACTCAACGAACACCTTCTGTTGGGATTCAGGCCACGAAAACTTTGCTTTTGCCCCGCCCTTAATAATCTGACTCAAAAGCCAAGTGATATGGGAGAATCCCAACATGAACCTCTGATACAAATTTGAAAGGCCCAAAAGGTTGCGAAGCTCCATTAGAGTGGTTGGGGCTGGCCAATCCCAAATGAATTGGATCTTAGTCAGATCCACATGCATGCCACACTAATCTATGATGTAATCCAAATATTGGACCTGTCTCATGCAAAAGGTTCATTTCTTCAAGTTGGCACATAGTTTGTGTTGCAAAAGGGTTTGAAGGACCTGTCGAATGTGTTGCAAGTGTTCTTCCCAACTCTTGCTGGAGATGAGGATGTCATCTAGATAAAAAACGACAAATGAGTTGGTGAAGGGCCTCAAGATGTCATCCATTAGCCTCATAAAAGTAGTAGGGGCATTTGTTAACTTGAAGGGCATAATCAACCATTCAAAAATTCCTTCCTTGGATTTGAAGGCGGTCTTCCATACATCTATGGGCTCTATTAGAACCTGGTGATAGCCAGACTTCAGATCGATCTTCTTGAAATACTTGGCCCAGAAGGTCATCAATCCATGGGACTGGATACTTGTTCCTGATAGTTATTTTGTTTAGTGCCCGATAATCAATGTAGAGCCTCGAGGTATCATCCTTCTTATGTACAAATACAATCGGGCTACCACAAGGTGAGGAACTTGGTCAGATGTGCCCTTTTTGCAACGAATCCTGGATTTTCTGCTTGATCTCTTAATTTTCCAGAATGGAGCAGTGATATACTGACTCGTTGGGTAGAGGTGCTCTGGGAGTCAGATTGATTGAATGCTTGACCTAACAGTGCAAGGGTACCCTCGTGGGTGAGGAGAATATGTCCTTTTATTCTTCCATGATCGTATTCACTTGATTTTGCTGCATAGAGGAACCTTTCCTGGGGGCCATGGATGTGGCTATGATCTTCGCCTTACTTTGAGATTGAATCAGAAAGAAAACTACTTTCCTAGTCTGGGAGATGATATTACTGCATTGCTTAGTAGATATCAAAGAGATGACAGTAGGCAGGGCTACCTCTGGTATCCTGTATAACTTACTACCCAAAGAAATAATAATAGATTGGGGTTTAGACTCATATATAGTATACCGCTTCCACAAGTATGGTTGTCCTAATAATACATCACAAACTTCAAGAGGAGAAACATCACATATTACTTAATCCATGAGGGTCTTGATATTGTAGGGAAGGCGACACTACTGGATGATGCGAAGATCTCGTCCTTGGTGAAGCCACCCAATGGAGTACAACTGCAGATGTGATGTAGTCGATAAGCCCAGCTGCTTCATGACCTTTGTTGAAATGAGGTTCTTTTGGCTTCTGTTTTCGACAATGAACTGCAACGGAGAACCCTTCACCCACATCTATGAGTGAAATAGGTGTTTCCCCTCCTCTGGACATTTAGGTCCAATCTTCTGGATCTTGGTGGTGGCCATAGTGGCACTGGGATCCACGTCAATGATCTTCTTCCCTTTTTCATTCCCCTTGTTGGGTTCTGACTCAGAGTCGGAACATGCATCTGACGCAGAAGCCTTAATCTCAACCACCAGTGACTGCTTGGCCTGAAAATCACTTGTGTTATGGGTAGATCTCTTATCAAACTCACACCACTTTTCCATGTCCTTGTTAGAATCCTTGAAACCCAACTTCGTGCAAAGGGTATGAAAAACATTGGTAAACTTCGACACATATCGGTTCCTTCCTTGCCGCGGCATGGTCCACTTTATGTATTTATCTTCATAGCTCCCGACAGGGTATTACTACTCCTTGATGGTGTCCCAGAACGAATTCCAAGTGGGTTCAGCCAAAACTAGCGAGGTTGTACTTTCATCCTTATTCTCACAGTAGTTTTCCCACCAATCCTTGACGTGGGGGCGACTTTGAGAAGTGAAAAAGTAATCTTTTCACAGCTGGAAAAATATTGAACAGAAAAATATCCTTCTAGTAGATTGAACCATTTATCTATGATTTCCACATCTATCTGACCCTCAAATATGGGGATGTAAAATTTAACTTGTACCTTAAAGGGTGTGGCACTTCTAGAGTAACTGTTGGAAGGAGATGTGCCTCCCTTGGGTAGTCGTTGAAGGATTTGGGAAAAGTTATTTATCATCGCATTCCTCTGTCGCTCAAGGGATTCTTCAAGCAAGATTTTGAAAGGATCTCCTACCCTGTCGTCTTTCTTCTCTTCCACCATGGGAGGTCGTCGTGATTTGCAAGACTGGTCTTGCATAAGTTTGACCAGTTCGAGCCCTAACTCCTTATATCCCGACCTCGTTGGGGACATGTAAAGAAAAACAGAGAAAGATAAGACCGCTCTAATACCACTGATATGAACTTAAACAATAATGCAACAAATTACAGATATAACCATAAATACAAAGATGCAGCAGAAATAACACTTCATTTCATTAATATCAAATACTGAAATATGGTTACAAACATAATGGAAATAAGACTAGCCCGAGTGATGGTAGCTTATCTCTGAGAAGAGATGTGGCGGCTACATGCCTCTGAAATGTGTTACAATGAGGCGGGAAGGCCTATTTATTATTGAGAAACAATGGAAAACCCTAAACATTCAAAGACCTAACCCTAGGAGATGAAGCGCCAAAACTATGGGCCCCATTTGGGTAAATTGGTACATCAACTCCTCGGGGTCGTAAGTTTTGCATAAGATCTCCGTTTGACGTGCATAATACCTCGTTAGAAAGATCTAGCCAAGGAATTGTTGAAGACTCGAAAATCGTTGCTACAACATGGGGCAAAACCACCTAGTCCGAACCTTGGTTAGCAACTCCTTTTCCGTTTGGTGTAGTGGCTTCGACTGGGGATAATGGGACCACTTTCCCAAAAGAGATTTTGATAGTGTTGATGGGGTGATATATGATGTAACGGTGGAATGATTAAGCTAAGTATAATCCAATCTAAACTATTAAACAAATGCATATATCCTAATTTGAACACTATTAAACTATAACTATGCCCGAGAATAAAGTAAAGTATGCGATCTACAATAATGCCCTATAGCAATTGGTAATAAAGATCATTCATCTGCAATAAGAAGTGAAATAATTTAACAATAATCATTTTGGATAAATAGTTAGCCAAAACGATTGTGAAAAATATATCACATATGGAATCGTTCATATATTCAGCATAAATTTAAAGCCAACACCATACAAAAGTGCAATAATGCTAACCGTAATTCAAACTTTCATACATAAAACAATTTAAGAAAAGTTATTTCCTGATACATAAATAAAACATAATCATAAGATAAAAGTACCATAAATGATAAGTTATTCTCATGTGTTTCAGCAATATCAACCTAATTCCAATCAATCCAACATCATCTAAGAGTACAAAAGTGAAATTTTAGTAGAGCATGCCAGATATTCAAATCAAAATAGATCATGTTCCATTTATTCCATCATAACCTCCTCGAAGGTACAGAAGTGCATGTTTTGAAGAATGTTTTTGATAACATTTTTGGACCCCTCTCTAAATGCATGAGAGGAGTTTAAATACTAAACTGTAGGTCCTAAAATAGATTATTACAAAAATAGATGAGGAGGTTTAAACGTCCTTCCTCAGATTATGCGAAACAAAACTAAAAATAAAAATAAAACAAAGTGACTAATTCCTTTGCATTTGATCCTTAAGATCGCATATATTTGTCATTGGCTTGAGCTGTGTCAGTTGGTTGATCACACATTTCAACTGTCTAGTAAATATAGCGTCCATCAGTGCTGGCACCATTTTTTGTGTGGAGGTAGTTAGGCATCGCAAGGTCATCCACTGGCTGTATGGTTTGACTAAGAATTTCCAGTATGCTTCCCAGTTCAACTTGCTCGTTTGTCTGATCACCTCCTCCCTTTCCTTTGCCGCCTGTCTCCACTGCTGCTTTAGTTGTTTGGCATTTGGAATAAATCCTGGTATAGATTCTGCAACCAGGTTGGTGCCATGTAGATTTTAGTTTATGGCTTCAATAATGTTGTTTGCTGCTGCTACTGCAACCGCCATTTCCCTTTCTGATTTCTTGAGCCGAAAATCTCAGTTTGTAAATAGAATTTCTTTATGTGATTCCTCCAATTTCGGAAAATCAACCTTCCTCCCATCTTCTGATTCTTGCCAGGTGATAAAGTCAGAAATTCTTTTATGGATTTCGTCATACTCAAGCCTCATGTCGACGACTTGGCTTGTTAGCTTATCACTGGCCTCACAATAAGGAATTATCTGCGAGATTTTCTGGCATATAACTTCCTTTTGTTGCATTAGTTGGGAGTTAAGGCTGAGTGCTTCTTTTATGAACTGATCGATTTGCGAAATGTCATTATAATTATCTATCATAGCTTGTATACATGCATCTCTTTATGCTAGGCTGGCTAGATGTTTTATTTGCATCTGTTCAAACTCCTACTGAAGCTTGGCTACTTGTAACTCTGCTTGTTGGTTAGATTTTTCCTGCTCTAATTGTTGTTCCAACAATAGAATCTTTTGTTCCTTTTCTCTCAACAACATTTGGACCTTTGTCACTTTATCAATAGTTTTTGTGGCATAGGCTCCTGCAAATTGCAAAAGTCTCATAAGGTTTTCTGATGGGTCCATGGGCGAATCTTTCCAGACAATGTCCATTGGTTCATTTTCGGGAGTGGTAATAGCTGCAGCATCTAACGTTATTTTCTTCCTCTATCTTTTGATGACAACTATGTTGGTAGGGATATAAAACACATCTAATGGAGGAATTTCCTCAATTCTCAAAATAATTTTAGAAGTGGGTGTGGCAAGAATGAGCTCCACATCCTGAGTGCCTACATTTTTTGCCACTATAATTTTTTGAGTTGATTTGTGCTGTGGAGTTTGTATTTTAGATGTTTGTTCCTCTGTATGGAACTTATTATTAAAATGCTCCCATTCTTTTTCTAAATCAATAATTGGGGGTTTTTCCGACTGAGTGGAAGTAGAGTTAACTTCGGCATGTTTCTTTGCCAAGGTTTGCTCGGCTGCTTTCTCTGTAGTTTTGACTGTGTCCCTTTCAGACTCTCTATTTTTATTGCCCCCATTTTGAGACTGTTACTGTGAGTGCTCTGACTCACGAGTAGACTTCTCCTGGGACTTTGCTTCAGAATCTTCTTTGGAATTTTCTCTAGAGCTTTCCTCTAAGCTTACACTGGGAGTTGGCTCCCTTATTGGTTCAATCTGTAGCAGGTCCAATGGGACCTTTAATAATATCCTCTCCCTATATTCACAGAAGGCTTCAAGATCATCTGGGGTAAAAAGTAGTGATGCCATATGTGTCACTTCTGAAAATGTCTCCTTTTGTAGGAAGAGGTCATCGAAGGCATCTTCTTCATGGGTAAATGGTTTCACTTTCACCATAGTAGCGAAGTCTTTAGCGGTGCCATTTAGTTCATACTATCTTCCTAGGAATGTAACTAGTTTCAGAGATTTCATAATCTCTGCTTCTTTGCATGCATGTTAAAAATCATGTAGTGCAAATGCACCACATTGCAACGGAAATATAGGGAAAATGCCCTTTTTCTGTTCCTTCAATCCTTTGCTCAGCCACCTTCCCCTGTTTTTTGGTAGGCTATCTCCCTGACCATTAACTTGTCGGGGACATAGTATGGGAGGACATGCGGCGAAGCAATTCTCCCAAATACTCTAATATATGTAAATGTCTCCTCCCCAAACCATCTAGCTATAGGTAGGATATCTACTTCTACTTTTCTGGAAAGCCTAGGGGCATTTCTGTTGTAGACTTGTTTATGGATAGGAAACATAACTCCTTGACAAATTTTGTAAAAATGGGGGTGAAACTGAGACTCCCACATACTCTTATGATATATATGGATAGGAATCGAGTCTTGCACAATCCACTTCCATCCCATGATAGGAAATTTGGAGCCAAAACATATTGTGTCCATTACATAGGCACTCATGAAAAATGGAGGATAAACCCTTGAAGAGATACTCCTCTTTCTCCTATACTCCATAATAGCTTTTGCGAAATTATCAGACAAAATTTGGGTCCAATTCATTATTATTGCGTTTACGGCTGCATCTATTAATGGCAGCCATTTTGGGGAAAATTTGGTACTATCGGGCTTGCCAAACATTCTACATAGCATGGCTGCTGCAAAACTATGAGGGGGAGAGATAGATGCTATAGAAACATACCCATCTTATCATTTTTTATCTTTCTTTCGTTCTTTGTCCAGGTTTGCTTGATGTCTACTGGATCTTCATTCTCCTTAGCAAATTTCTCAAGGAATTGTTTATTGTAGAGGTTATGTGGCTCTGGTAGATTGTACATAAGCCGCAGGTTGTCTGGTGAAAAAGATCCCATAACCTCCTGCCTGCTATTCTTGAATTCTCTGTCTGAGACGTCCACATGATCAATTATCCACTTAGCAATATCTGTATATGGAATTATCTTTGGTCTTGCGGCTATGCAGTGCAGAAATGAACGTGCTGTCTCAAAGAAGGAGGCGTCGGAGGAAACATGACCATCGGCTGTGGCCTTTGTTACCAAAGGTCTTGGTTTCTGCTCTTCTAATAAATCATACATTGCCTCCCATGTTGAGGTTCCTACGTCTCTGCTGCACGTAGTATCAGAGAATAGAGGGATCATTTCTGATTTTTCAGACGCGGCTGCCTTTCCTCTCTTTTTCATTACTGCCAATGACTTTTGCTGCGGATTTTTCCTGAAAATGGAGCAAAGCAGAAGCTATCAGGTAGACACAAGTAAGAATGAAAATAAGAATGAATGATACAGATAACCTTGAAAACGTGACAAGAAAGGAGTTTTTATTAAACGTGAGTGAGAAGATATCGTATCACGTCGAGTGGCTTTTCAAACGTAAATGCCATTAACCCATACTAAATGCCCACTAATGGTTCCTTATCCCTAGATTTATTGCTCATTAATGTTTTGCATCGTAAGTCAGGAAAGAAACTTATTAGGGTGGCGAGCTTTTTAACTGTGAAAATGCTGATTTTGCGATTGCGATGCAATATCACAAATCACATTATCGCATTTTGTGTGTGCACTTTCTTTAACATTCCTTTGGTTTCTGCGGGATGTGAAATGCGGGACGTTCTTTATTGTTTTCAAAGCACAGCTTGTTCGATAGGATTTCCTTTATAAAGCCTTTTTTAATTGCGTGGCAGACTTGAGTGTTTTTTATAACATAGTTGGAAATTGGGTCTGGGCTTCTATCACATTTCGCAATATCGCATGGTTGGTAAGGTTTTAGACCTTTCCTAAGGGTTTCCAATGCGATGCAATAAGGGTGACCGTGTCATCGCAATATCGCATATTGCATGGTTAAATATACTTTATGAGGGTGCACCCTTTTTAAGTGGCGATATGCGATGTGAGCCTTATTTTAATAAGAAATGCCTTAGGACTTAGTTCAAATGAAAAAGCCTAATAGTTTCGAGGTTAAGCGTGGTAATCCCTTTTGATCATTTTTCGCGATTTTTGGTCATTAACAAGGCTTTTGACACGTTTGATCGTGCGATATGCAAAAATGCGAGCATTTGCTAGCTTTCCAAAGGGTTTTATCTTGATGTCTTGCTTTATTCTAAAAATAACAAGAAAATGACTAAATGCTAAACTTATTATTTGCAAGGATTTTTTTGATGGATCTAAATCCAATGATGGAGCAGGAGCATGATGCATATTAGTTAGCCCGGAAGGGGAAAAAACTATGTTAACACGCAGACTTGAATTTGATTGCAAAAACAACATTGCTGAATATGAAGCATTAGTTCAAGGCTTGTATAAAGCCATTGACATTAATATCAAACACCTTTTAGTGTTTGGAGATTCAAAAATTGTGATAAAACAGGTAAGAAATATTATACACTGTTTGTTTGGACATTTGAAACATTATCAATCGTTAGTCCCAGACCTTACTTCTCACTTTAAAGCGTTTAATATTTCCCCTATCCCAATATTCCAAAATGCAAGCACCAATCTTTTGGCTAATGTGGCTTCCAAGCTCATTCCACCAGGAGATTACAGTGCCGATCGCTGTTCTATTGAATTGATTTTTAGGCCTTCGATTCTCGACAATGTCACCAATTGGTGAGTCTTTAATAACTATCCAGATATCATAAGCTTTTTGACATCAGAAGGCTCTTATGATGACCAGATAATTGATGAAGATCAGCATGACAACCAACTTAAGCAAGAAGAAACAATGAATGCCATACCTAAGTCTGTGGTTAAGATGGAAGATTTATATGACCTTAAGGACGGATTCAAAAGACCCACCAACTCAAAACTTCAGAGTTGAACTTTGAGGTTTGAGTTAGTTAATCTTGGAATTGACCTTAAACCTCAAAATATCAATCTAGGCCTTGGTCTTACGTCAGATGAAAAGTCAACCTTCATACATTTGTTTAAGAAATATAAGAATGTCTTTGCGTGGAACTCTGAAGATCTTAAAAGATATGACACTTCTATAATTCAACATACCATCTCCATGACATTTGATGAAAAGCCTGTACAACAGAAATTGAGAAAGATCCATCCCAATTTAGAAAATCAGATTAAATCTGAATTGAATAAATTGCTGAAAGAGAAGATTATTTTCCCTGTCAGAAATTCCAGGTGGGTCTCCAACCTTGTCCCAGTCAGAAAAAAGAATGCTGATATTCGAATATGTATAGGCTTCTACAATCTCAACAAAGCCTATCAGAATGAAAACTTTCCAATGCCTCCTATGGAACAGATATTGCAATCAGTTGCAGGCTCAAAACTAATGTCTTTCTTGGATGGATTTTTAGGTTATAATCAGATTCTAGTACATCCAGATGACTGGATAAAGACTACATTTAGAACCAAGTGGGGAACCTATGCCTATCAGAAGATGCCATTTGGATTAATCAATTCTGGTGCAACATTTCAAAGAGCCATGGACATAGCTTTCAAAGGTTTGGTGAACAAATCAATGGTAATCTATTTATATGATATGACTATATACTCTAAAAAGTGCAGTAATCATCTGAAAGATTTAAAACAAATCTTTGAGCGTTGTCAGAGGTATGGAATTTCTCTTAATCCTGAGAATTATTTCTTTGCATTGAGTGAAGGAAAACTCCTTGGATCCATTGTATCCAAAGAAGGGATTCACATCAACCTTGATAGAATTAGAGAGATTTTTGAAATTCCTTTACCTCATAACAAAAAATCTATGCAATCTTTCCTAGGTTAGATAAATTTTGTCAAAATATTTGTCCTTGACTTTTCACGAATTGGATTACCTCTTCAATCCATGATTAACAAAAATTCTCTTTTTAAATGGGGACATACATAGCATGAAGCCTTTAATCTGATTAAATAAGCAATCATAAGTGCTCCCTCTTTAGCAACCCCAATTTTTTCTAATCATTTCATTTTATATACTTTTGCTTCTGAGAAATCATATGCAGCTATATTAACACAGGTCAATGATGACAAAGCCTACTCACCAATTTCTTTTTTTAGCTCCAATTTACAGGGGGTTGAATTAGGCTATTCAGATGTTGAAAAACAAGCTTTTTTTGTTTTCAATTCCATAAATAGTTTCAAACCCTTTCTCCTCAAAACTCACACCAAGGTAGCAGTCCCATTCTCAGTAATGAAATCTATTAATACAAAGGGATGTAGGTGAGAAGAGGGAAAATTGGGTAACAACACTACAAGAATATGACATTGAAATCAGACTAGCGAAAATTTTAAAAGGTCAAGGTTTTTGCAGAATGTTAGCAGGAGCATCCAACTTATCAGCGCTACAAGATTCAAGTGATGATATACAAGTATACGAGGTAAGCCTTAATGATACTAAATCCAGATATGCTGATATCATATTTTATTTAAGAAATGGGTATGCCCCTACACAACTAAGTTACCAAAGAAAAAGGGCTTTGAGGCTAAAAGCTAGACAATACCAAATCATAAAAAATGTGTTATTTACAATAAATTGTGATTCTGTTTTGCTTATATGTCTTGAAAAATATGAGGCAGAAAAGGTTTTGCAGGAACTCCATGATGGACCAGTTGGTGGACATTTTGGAGGGGACACAACTGCACATAAAATCCTGCATGCTGACTATTATTGGCCAACCTTATTCAAAGATACACACATTTATGTAAGGAAATGTAAAGTTTGTCAAACAACTGCTGGGAGATAGAGGAAACCCGCATTGCCATTGCAGCCAGCTAACATTGAACATCCATTTGAACAATGGGGACTGGACATAGTAGGTGAGATCGTTTATCACTCCTCTAAGCAACATAGATACATCCTTACTTCAACTGATTACTTCACAAAATGGGTGGAAGCAATTCAACTTAAGGTAGCCAATTCTAAAAACATCATTGAATTCATTGATTAGTTTATTATTACTAGATTTGGTCTGCCATCTTCCCTTATGTTTGATAATGCATCTTATTTTTCAGGCAATGCTATGACAGAATTTTCTCTTAAAAGAGGTTTTAAATTCAAATACTTTGCTAACTATTATCCGCAAGGAAATGGCTTAGCCGAATCTACAAACAAAAATCTCATAAGGATTATTAAACGAACCGTTGATCAAAGTCATAAAAATTGACATAAATCTTTAATATTTGGTCTATGAGCAGATCGAATAACACAGAAGGCCTCCATAGGCACTTCTTCTTTTTATTTGGTCTATGGGAAAGAAGTTTTCCTCCCTACAAATGTAGCTATTCCCTCTCTAGCCCTAGTTCAATGTATTGAAGAAACTCCTTCCTCTTCTACAAAAGTGAGACAATTACAAATCCTTAAGCTCAAAGAAGAAAGGGAAAAGGCCAAAATTAGACACGCACATCATCAACAGTTAGTCAAAGCTTCCTTTGATGCAAATTTTGTAAGTTCAAAATCCTTTCAGCTTGGAGACCTGGTATTGAAATGGGATAAAGCACATGAGGAAAAAGGTAAGCATACCAAGTTCCAACGAATGTGGCTTGGCCCGTTTCAGATTGTGGAACAAATAGGCCCATCAACCTTTTTATTGCAAGATTTATCAGGCAAGAGAGAATATCTACCTATTAATGGGTAGATCCTCAAGAAATATTTTTCATAGAAGACGACCTCTTCTATTCCTTGTATATTATTGATTTTTCTTTTTAGAAAAAATAAAAGTTGACTGGCATTTACTTTTGGCTTTACAAAAAAAATAAAAATAGTCTCTTTTATATTTTGACTTTTTGCTTGTATAAGTAGAGATTGTTAAGAAGATGAATTTCGCATTTGAAACATGGGTTAAGTTCTATTACTCTGAAATTGCTTGTTCTCTACCGAAATTATTTGTCCTTTGCTAAACCTCGACTTTATAAAGAAACCTTTGCTCTACCATCAGTCAAGAAAAGTATCTGTAACAAAGCAAAGTCTCTCTACAGAAAAACATCTTTAACTCTACAATTGTCATCCAGAAACTCTTAAGGAGTCAATGATTCTCCCCATCTAGTAAGCTTTCATTTTTTAGAGTGTAATTCTAAAATATGCTTAAACTTAAAGGATAAGAGGTCTCATCAAGAGCCGACTTACCATGATCATAGGGAAATAACTAGCTGACATTACCAATACTGCATATCAAAACAGGGTAATGACTTGAGATTGTATCAATCAAAAGACAAGGGGTCTCATCAAGAGCCAGCTTGTTCAGTTAAGTTACAACCAGTGAATGGCATTGTCAATTTTGGTCACCAAACCAAGACAATGGCCTTTAAGGAGTAAAATGAAAATTTTATAGAAAAGAATGAAAAGAATAACAAGTATATAAATTTGAACTTATCTTTAAAGATTGCATTCTTATCTAGATGGGATACTGAATCATTGCTGGTTAAAAGGTAACCCTGTCGAGGCTATGGACGCCTGTTGGCAGCAAAGGCTCTACCTATGACAACTGAGTACACCTAAAAGCTAATTTGTGAGAGTTCCCCTATTTTTATCTTTAAAACCAAGTAATGACTGATGTAGACAAAGAAACTTTCATATTGAAAAGGATGATAGTTGGGTAGATGTTGTTTTTATTATTCAGAGTAATGTTTTTTTATTTTTTTGACAGTAACGGCTAGTTTTTATTTATGATTCGGCAAAACAGTTGCCAAGGGCTTTAACAAGGCTAGTTTGTAATTCATTGTTACATAATTGAATTTGACTGCAGATGAGGCTTGAATGTGTTCCGTTTTTTTTCTGTTGTTCTGATTTTTCTACTATTCCTTTTCTGTTGTTCCTTTGCGAAAAAGGAACAGCAGAACCCAAAGGTGCTGTTCCTTTAGATCAGAAAAAGAAAAACCAATGGGAGGAAAGCTCTGGAAGACCTTAAAGTAGAGTGAGAAGGGAGGCGCAGAGGATTAAGCAGGGAGGAGAAGTCACAGGAGGAAGACAGCGAGTGCGGAACAGGATTCATGAAATGAGACACAACGATGTTGTCTAGCAAAGAGCGGAAATTGAAAATGACTAGGATGCGTTCTCAGAAATTCCTTGTGGAGGAGTTTGCGAAACCAATCTGTTGCCAGCAAAATTTGACCGAGCCCGAGGTTCAGGAGGAATCAGAACCAGAGGAATGCTCAAGAAGCAGGGGCCCAGACTTCTCCAGACTTAAGGAATGCTGCATTCCGAATCCACATTGTTGATTAACAAAGATCTCCTGCTGCGGGTGGTTCCTTGATTGGCAGCCAGGTCCGCCTGAGAGTTTAGCTTCCTCAAAATATGATAGAAGGAAATTTTGCAGAACAAGGGCAGAACTAGAATGATTTTTTTGAGAATGGGGGCTAAATGAACCTGAGAAGGGATCTTTTTAGAGATCAAAGCTTGGATAATAATTCTAGAGTCCCCAAAGACTGAGATGGAGAGGAGATTCCTCTTGATGGCCAGATTTAGCCCCTGCCACAGAGCAAGAGCCTCCGCTCTGTTGTTAGTTTCATGCCCCAGACCCCAAGCAAAACTCAGCTCTGTTGAGCCACCTGGACTAATGAAAACTCCACCGCCTCCCGCCACTCTTGGGTTACCTTTAGAGGCCCCATCAAAGAAGAGGCAGTGCTCATCCAAGGCTGATCTCCATTTGATCAATTCCTATTCTTGCAGATGAATTTCCCAATGAGCAGGGGCTTTAGCAGAAGGAATGGGTCTATTCTGATGGTTTGGAGCTAGTTATTTTAGCCATTGATCTTCTTCGCTGTCCAGGGACATACCATTTCTTATGGCAGGTTTGGCTTCTAGGGCCTCACCCAACATAGCTTTGATCTTAGAGATAATTCTGACCGGATTACAACTCTCCTCCCTAAATATTCTGTTGTTCCTCTCCAGCCACAGTTTCTAGCATGTGAATTTGGGGATCCACATCCAGCCAGTCTTGAGAAGATTTTTTTTGGAGAGACAGAATGGGGATAACTTGGCCCAGTTTCTTAGCAGGTCCGAAATATTTTCGGGAAGCTCTATTTTGTCAGGTCCTAACATCAGGACACCCCTCCAAACTTCTTGAGCAAAGGGGCACATTAACAACAGGTGATTAGCCGTTTCTTCATCCGAAACACAAAGAGGGCACCTGGAGGGACCTTCCATTCCACGCCTTCGCAGATTATCTCTAGTGAGGATACTTTTGTGTGCCAAAGTCCAGCAGAAGAAGTCAATTTTGGGGAGAGCAGGAAAGGACCAAATAAATTTCCATTGGGTTGGCTCTGGGGGAACATTTGGAACAACCAATATACTTTTGTAACCTTCTGCTACTGAGTATGAGCTTGAGAGAGAGCCCCACCCTCTTTTGTCCTTAGAAGAGGCCTTTAAAGGAGATTTTCCTTGAAGCAAATCCAACAATAAATTGGCTTCACCATCTAGCCAATGAGGAACCTCCCCTAGATTCCAACCATCCCAGAGTCTTCTTGCATTTTTTTTCCAATTGGAGATATCCCAAAGAGTTTCCAGATTGTTGGTTTGTAGCCAAACTCTGATATTTACAAGCTCTGCCATTTGATTCAAGGGCTGATCGCCAAGGATCGAATCTTCCCAAATTCTTATTTGTTTCCCATTACTTGGGATCCAATATAGCTTGTGACTGAAATGTTTCATAGCTGTGAGACAGAGTTTGAATACTGGTGATCCTTTGGTTATTTTTGGAGGCTGGTCCAAACACCTCAAGCGATGCCCATGGAAGTATTTTTTCCACAAAACTCTCTTGCTCCAACTTGGGTTCCTAGAAACAATGTTCCAAAGGAGCTTTGAGCCCAGAGCAAGATTTTGGGCTGCCAGATCCCGCATTTGGAGACCTCCTTCCAAGAATGGCTTCTTAAGAGTGTCCCAGTTAACTAAATGGAGCCTTCTTTCATTATTTTTCCCTCCCTCCCATAGAAATCTTCTCAGGAGGCCATCCACTTTACTAATAAAGGTTTTAGGGGCCAGGAGAATGGAATTCTGATATAACGGAAGACTAATGAGAACAGATTTCATTAGGATTACCTTCCCAGCATTATTCAACCATGAGGCTCCCCAAACTTGAATTCTGAGCTTTAGCTTTTCTAGCAGGGGCATCCAGTGAGCTACCTTAGGGTTTGATTTGAAAATTGGGATCCCAAGATACTTAAAAGATTCCCAGGTCAGGGTTCCTTCCATTTCTAACAGCCTGGCTATGTCTGTCAATTCCTTGATCGAGCAATTCCAGCCATAGATCGTGCTTTTTAGATAGTTGATCTTGCTGCCCGAAACCTCCCTATAAATGTCCAGTTCCTTCTTGAAAATCCTAGCAGAATTGATGCTAGCTCCTCCAAGCAATAATGTATCATTAGCAAACTGGGCATGATTTATGTCTTTAACCTTGTGAGCCATCCTCAGTCTTGGAAGAGATTGGATCTGTTGACAGTAGTCAAGCTGGAAGCTGAGCACCGAAGCTTGAATGGCGTAAAGAAGCGGGGACAAAGGGCAGCCTTGTCTTAGCCCCCTCGAGGCCTGGAAGAATTCGGTTGAACGACCATTAACCAAAGGCGCTATCCATGGGGAGGCAATGCAGGCTTTCACCCAAGTTATGAGATCTTTTGAGAATCCAAATTTCTCCATAACAGAAAACAGAAGATCATGTCTCACCCTATCAAAGGCATTTGTCAAATCTAGCTTAATCACCATGCCTTTCTCTTTTCTATGACAACTTGAGTGTATTGCTTCTTGCACCAGCACAATATTGTCTAGAATCTTTCTCCCTTTGATGAATCCTCCTTGGTTTTCAGGGATGATGATCGGCAGAATTTTCTTAAGACGATTGGCTATTATTTTTGTAACCAGTTTATAGCTTGTATTACACAGAGAAATGGGACGGTATCTGTTGAAGTTGGTGGCGCCTTTATCTTTTGGAATCAAGGCGAGGAAAGTCGAATTGGTATTGCCTCCAATCTTGGTACATGTCTAAGATTTCTGAACCATTCTCAGCAGATCTTTTTTAATTGTTGGCCAGCAAGTCAGGTAGAACCTTGCTGTGAACCCATCAGGGCCCGACGCTTTATCCGGTTCCATGCAATCTAGAGCTTTTTTAATCTCATCCATACTGATTGGTGCAGTCATCATAGTATTGTCAGAATCTTGAACACTATGAGGGATTAGATCAATCAGATAGGCTTGAGAATCGATAGGTGGGTCTTCCGGGGCTGAGTAAAGGTCTTTGAAGAAGGAGTGGGCTGCTCGCTTTATGCCTTCAAAATCTTTAACCACAGTGTTTTGATAATGGATTTCATTTACTGTTTCGAAGTGCTTGCGTGCTTTAGATTTCTTATGGAAGTAGCTTGTATTTTTGTCTCCAGCCTATAACCAAAGATTTCTGGATTTCTGTCTCCAGAACTCTTCTTCATCCCTACTTGCTTTATGGAGATCCTTTTGCAGCTCTACTTCCTTTTGAAGAAGGGTTTGAGTTACGCCGGAGTTCTCCATAGCTAATTGATGACCTGCTAAACTGTCATGCATCTCCTTTCTTTTGGCGATGGGCATTTTCAACGTTTTAGCCCACTCCTTGAGCTCTCTTTTCAGTCCCCTCATTTTTTCTTCCCACACAAAGAACGGGGATCCTTGAACTTGCTGATTCCAGGCCTCGAATACCGCCTCCTGGAAACCTTCTTGATCAATCCATAGAGAACTGAATCTAAAGGGGATGGCGCTCAGATTTCCATCCAAGGAGAGCTCGAGCATAATTGGTTTATGGTCAGAGGTGTAGTTCGGTAGGGTTTTAGAGGTGGTCGTTAGACCACAGGTCAAGAAGGAGGATTGGACAAGAAATCTGTCCAACAGAGCAGCAATGTGACTGGGGCCTATCGTTTTGTTGGACCAGGTAAATTTCCTTGATGAGGGCTTGATTCAAAGTAATGTTACTTATATTATATTTCATGTATTTTTATTTTCTAAACTACGTTTATTTTTGGAAATCTCAAAAAAATATCAGAGATAACTGGTTCTTCCAGCGAATTGCCAATTTTTGTGCTATTCAACAACCCCCCCATTTGTTAAAATAATAGATAATATTTTATTATTAAATGGGGATCCTTGAAAAAAAAAATCCTTCCAAATAATAAATTTAGCATTTAGGAATTTTCTTGTTATTTTTAGAATAAAGCAAGATATCAAGATAAAACCCTTTGGAAATCTAGCAAATGCTCGCCTTTTTGCATATCGCACGATCAAACGTGTTAAAATCCCTCTTAACAACCAAAACTCGTGAAAAACGATCAAAAGGGATTACCGCACTTAACCTCGAAACTATTAGGCTTTTTCATTTGAACTAAGTCCTAAGGCATTTCTTATTAAAATAAGGCCCGCATCACATATCACCACTTACAAAGGGCGCACCCTCATAAAGTATCTTTAACCATGCGATATGTGATATTGCGATGACACGGTCACCCTTATCGCATCGCATTGGAAATTATTAGAAAAGGTATGAAACTTTACCAACCATGCAATATTGCAAAATGAGATAGAAGCCTGGATCCGATTGCCAACTATGTTATGAAAAACACTCAAGTCTGCCGCACAATTAAAAAAGGCTTTATAAAGGAAATCCTATCGATCAAGATGTGCTTTGAAACAATAAATAACATCCCACAATTCACATCCCACAGAAACCAAAGGAATGTTAAAGAAAGTGCACACACGAAATGCGATAATGCGATTTGCAATATTGCATCACAATCACAAAATCGACATTTTCATAGTTAAAAATCTTGCCACCCTAATAAGTTTCTTTCTCGACTTACGATGCGAAACATTAATGAGCAATAAATCTAAGGATAAGGAACCATTAGTGGGCATGGGCATTTAGTACGGGTTAATGGCATTTACGTTTGAAAATACGCTCGACGTGATACGTTATCTTCTCACTCGCTTTTAATAAAAACTCCTTTCTTGTCACCTTTTCAAGGTTATCTGTATCATTCCTTCTTACTTTTGTCTATCTGATAGCTTCTTCTTTGCTCCATTTTCACGAAAAATCCGCAGCAAGGGCCGTTGGGAGCAATGATAAAGAGAGGAAAGGTAGCTGCGTCTAAAAAATAAGAAATGATCCCTCTATTCTCTGATACTACGTGCAGGAGAGACAGATGAACCTCAACATGGGAGGCCATGTATGATTTATTAGAAGAGGAGAAACCATGACCTCTGGTAACAAAGGCCGCAACCAATGGTCATGTTTCCTCCAACACCTCCTTCATTGAGGCAACATGTTCATTTCTAAACTGCATAGCCGCAAGACCGAAGATAATTCCATATACAGATATGGTTAAGTAGATAACTGATCAGGTGGACGCCTTGGACAGAGAATTCAAGAATAGCAGGCAGGAAGTTATGGTATCTTTTTCATGAGACATCCTGTGGCTTATGTACAATCTATCAGAGCCACAAAACCTCTACAATAAACAGTTCCTCAAGAAATTTTCTAAGGAGAATGAAGACCCAACAGATGTCACGCGGACCTGGATAGAAAATGAAAGCAAGATAAAAAAGGATAAGACGGGTATGTATTCTACAACATCTATCTCTCCCCCTCATAGTTTTGCAGCAACCATGCTATGTAGAATGTTCAGCAAGCCTGATAGTACCAAATTTTCCCCAGAATGGCTGCCATTAATAGATGCAGCCGTAAATGCAACAATAATGAATTGGGCCCAAATTTTGTCTGATAATTTGGCAAAAGCTATTATGGAGTATAGGAGAAAGAGGAGTATCTCTTCAAGGGTTTATCGTCCATTTTTCATGAGTGTCTATGTAATGGACGCAAATCTATTTTGGCTTCAAATTTCCTATCATGGGATGGAAGTGGACTGTGCAAGACCCGCTTCATATCCATATATATCATAAGAGTATGTGGGAGTCTCATTTTCACCCCCATTTTTACAAAAATTGTCAAGGAGTTATGTTGCCTATCTGTAAACAAGTCTACAACAGAAATGCCCCTAGGTTTTCTAGAGAAGATGAAGTAGATATCCTACGTGTAGCGAGATGGCTTGGGGAGGATACATTTACATATATCAGAGTATTTGAGAGCATTGCTTCGCCGCATGTCCTCCCATACTATGTCCCTGATGTCCCTGACAAGTTAATGGCCAGGGAGATAGCCTACCAAACAACAGGGGAAGGTGGGTTGAGCAAAGGCTTGAAGGAACGGAAAAAGGCCATTTGGCCTACATTTCCATTACAATGTGGTGCGTTTACACTACGCAATTTTGGACATGCATGCAAAGAAGCAGAGATTATGAATTCTCTAAAAATAGCCACATTCCCAGGAAGACAGTATGAACCAAATGGAACCACCAAAGACTTCACTACTATGGTGAAAGTAAAATCATTCACCCATAAAGAAGATGCCTTTAATGACCTCTTCCTACAAAAGGAGATATTTTCAGAAGTGATGCATATGGAATCACTACTTTTTGCCCCAGATAATCTTAAATCCTTCCGTGAATATAGGGAGAGGAGATTATTAAAGGTCCCATTTGACCTGCTACATATTGAACCAATAAGGGAGCCAACTCCCAATGTAAGATTAGAGGAAAGCTCCAGAGAAAATTCCAAAGAAGATTCCGAAGCAGAGTCCCAGGAGAAGTCTACTCGTGAGTCAGAGCACTCACAACAACAATCTGAAAATGGGGGAAATAAAAATAGAGAGTCTGAAAGGGACATAGTTAGAACTACATTGAAAGCACCTGAGAAAACCTCAGCAAAGAAACAGGCTGAAATTCACTCTACTTCCACTCAGTCGGCAAAACCCCCAGTTATTGATTTAGAAAAATAATGGGAGCATTTTAATAAGAAGATCCATATAGAGGAACAAACATCTGAAATACAAACTCCACAGCACAAATCGACTCAAGAAATTACAGGGGAGAAAACTGTAGGCACTGAGGATGTGGAGCTCATTCCTGCCACCCCCACTTCTGAAATTATTTTGAGAAATGAGGAAATTCCTCCATTAGATGTGTTTTATATCCCTACCCACAAATTTTTCATCAAAAGGCAGAGGAAGAAAATAAAGTTATATGTTGCAGCTATTACCACTCCCGGCAATGAACCAATGGACATTGTTTGGAAAGATTCACCCATGGACCAATCAGAAAGCCTTACGAGACTGTTGCAATTTGTAGGATCCTATGCCACGACAACTATTGATAAAGCGACAGAGGTCCAAATGTTGCTGAGAGAAAAGTAACAAAATATTCTGTTGTTGGAACAACACTTAGAGAAGGAAAAATCTAACCAACAAGACGAGTTACAAGTAGCCAAGCTTCAGCAGGAGTTTGAACAGATGCAAATACAACATCTAACAAACCTAGCAGAAAGAGATACGCGGATACAAGCTATGATAGATAAGTATAAATATAGTCCGCAAATCAGTCAGTTCGTAAAAGAAGCACCCAGCCTTAACTCCCAACTAATGCAACAAAAGGAAGTTCTATGCCAGAAAATCTTGCAGATAAGTCCTTATTGCAAGGTCAGTGATAAGTTAACAAGCCAAGTCGTCAACATGAGGCTTGAGTATGACAAAATCCATAAAAGGATTTCTGACTTTATCACCTGGCAAGAATCAGAAGATGGGAGGAAGGCTGATTTTCCAAAACTGGAGGAATCGCATAAAGAAATTCTATTTGCAGACTGGGATTCTTAGCTCAAGCAAGAAGAGATGGAAACAGTGGTCGCAACAGCAGCAACAAAAAAATTTATTGAAGCCATCAACGAAAATCTACATGGCGCCAACCTGGTTGCAGAATCTATACCAGGATTTCTTCCAAATGCCAAACAAGTAGAGCATCAGTGGAGATAGGCAACAAAGGAAAGGGAGGAGGTGACCAGGCAAATGAGCAAGCTAAACTGGGAAGCATACTCGCAATTCTTAGTCAAACCATACAGTCGGTGGATGACCTTGCGATGCCTAACTACCTCCACACACAAAATGGTGCCAACACTGACAGACGCTATATTTACTGGACAGTTGAAATCTGCGATCAACCAATCGACACAGCTCAAGCCAATGACAGATATCCGCGATCTTAAGGATCAAATGCAAAGGAGTTAGTCACTTTGTTTTATTTTTATTTTTAGTTTTATTTCGCATAATTTGAGTAAGGTCGTTTAAATCTCCTCAAGTATTTTTGTAATAATCTATTTTAGGACCTATAGTTTAGTATTTAAATCCCTCTCATGCATTTAGAGAGGGGTCCAAAATTTTTATTAGGAACATTATTCAAAACATGCACCTCTGTACCTTTGAGGAGGTTTTGATGGAATGAATGGAATGGGATCTTTTTTCTTTTGAATATTTAGCATGCTTTCCTAAAATTTTAGTTTTTTACTCTTAGACGATGTTGGATTGATTGGAATTAGGTCGATATTGCTAAAACACATGAACATAACTTATCATATATGGTACTTTTATCTTATGATTTTGTTTTATTTATGTATCAGGCAATAAATTTTATTCAATTGTTTTATGTATGAAAGTTTGAATTACGATTAGCATTATTGCACTTTTGTATGGTGTTTGCTTTAACTTTATGCTGAATATATGAACAATTCCATATGCTATAAATCTTTCACAATCGTTTTTGCTAACTATTTATCCAAAACAATTATTGTTAAATGATTTCACTTCTTATTGCAGTTGAATGATATTTATTACCAATTGCTGTATGGAATTATTGTAGATCGCATACTTTACTTTATTCCCGGGCATAATTATAGTTTAATAGTGTTCAAACTAGGATATATGCATGTGTTTAATAGTTTAGATTAGATTACACTTAGCTTAATCATTCCCCCATTACATCATATATCACCCCATCAAAACTATCAAAATCTCTTTTGGGAAACTGGTCCCATTATCCCTAGTCGGAGCCACTACCCTAAACGGAAAAGGAGCTGCTAACTAAGGTCCGGACTGGGTGATTTTCCCCCATGTTGTAGCAATGATTTTCGAGGCTTCGACATTTTGGCGCTAGAAGGAGGGCCTAACTATGAATGGTAGTAAATTCAAACCAACGGGCCATTTTAAGAGTAAAACTCCCTCACCCTCACCTCCAACTTCTCGATTGCATTCTAAATCTCTGAATCCTACGTGAGAAGTTGTAAAGAAACCCTTAGAATCCACTACTGAAATTTCAAAGAAGCCAGATCATTCTTCTTCTATAGAAACCCTTGAAGTCCAATCTTTGATTCATAAGTTATAGGGGATTTCGATATCTCAAGAAGAATCTGAGTTATCCCAAGATAGTGTTACTTCTCAGTTTCCCACATCTCAAAGGTTAACTAGAGCACAGAGTGAAAAGTTTGGGATCCCCCCATTCGAATTCCCTCAACCAAACCATAAGAGAGCTAAGAAGACACCATATGAATCCCATAGTGAGCTTCTCTCACCATCACCTACATCATCCTCATTCATTCCATTTGTTTCATCACAATATCAATCATCCACCTCATAACTCTAGATCCTGATTTACATAGGTACTAGAGCACAAGCCTCCTCTACCCAATCACCTTCAACCACTGGAACATCTTCCTCTATGCAGATACCAACGATGGCTCAAAACCCTCCAACGCCATGGACAAATCCAGGAGCTGTATGGATGGCAGTGCCTTTACATCAATTGCTTGCACATCCCGAAAAGTGGCTGCCAAAGTTCAATCCTAATAATGGCCTACCGGTTGAGGAACACATAAACAATTTTATGTTGTCCATTAACCTAAATGAAGTAGTAAAAGAAGATGTAGTTGTAAGATTATTTCCTTATACCTTACAAGGATCAGTAGGATCATGGTATTTTTCATTACCATCAAGTTCTATTAATATTTGTGATGCCTTTTAAGAGCAGTTCCAAACCAAATTTGGAGATGACAGATCCACGACTAACCTTCTCAATGATCTCTCCAATTTGAAAGCCGAACCTAAATAATCGATCAAAGACTTCAATTCTTATTTCAATAAGTTATTGAATAAAATACCAACGACATCCAAGCCCAGCGATGAAGTCCAAAATGAATGGTACATTTCTGCTCTCCCTTCAAACACAACTATTTTCGTCGATAGAGCTTCCAAACCAACTTTGGCAGAAAACATGAAAGAAGCAATAGCTGTAGAAAAATGAATTCTAGCCTTAGATAAGAAAAATGCTTTAGAAGAATGAAAATCCAAGAAAGTGACTTTTAGGGATGAATCCAAGAAAAAACCACCTAAAGATCCTTTTGATCTTGAAGGTTTACAAAAAGTCCTCAAAACCATGTCTAATGAAATGGTTGATATCAAGAAACAAGTAGTAGAGACTTCCTCAAAGAAATCTTTCAGACCATATAAAAGGAATCCCTCCACTGATCCTAAGCCTCCAAGCACTATATCAAATGTTGAATCAAATGTGGAGGAAGATGAAGTCTCAACAACTGAAGAACAAACAAATGATGAAGAAGTGGTCGAATTACAAGGAATGTGGGATTTTATCCTTCCAAATGAAGATACACAAGAAGCACTACCTGTTGCAACCCAAAGTAGAAGCCCTATTGACTTACCACAAACAAATCCAAAGTGGAAGGTATCAACTCTGGCTCCCAAGGACAAAACAATAGGTAATAAATATTCATGTAAATCTACCCAAACCACTCCTCTTCAATCAAATTCTTCACCTCCATCTAAAACCCTGATAGTATCCGATGAAATGGAATATAACATTGTGGATGATATGAAAAAGACTAGGGCAAACATTACCTTTCATTAGATTAGCAAGCTGAAACATTAGCATAAGTTGCTTCTCAAAGAACTCAAAGCAGTCCCTACTTCGCCTCTTCCTGCTGCTGTAATCTCGCAAGATGCCCAAGAAATGGGAAGGCCCCTTAACAACTCACTATACAGAATCAATCCTACCGATATTGCTCTAATCGAAGGAAGATTTAAATCCCATACTCCATTTCTGTTGAATTTTGAAATTTTCAATAAAAATCTACACAACTGTTTAGTTGACTCTAGAGCCTCATCTAACATTTTACCTAGAACAGTTTGTGTGAAATTGAATGTTCAGCCTCAAAAATCTGTTGTGCGCATTGTGCAGTTAGACTGATCCCAGGTCGATGTTATAGGGGAAATTAATCAAGTTACCACTAAAATTTCATTGAACCCTAAGTGTGTCAAGTCATTGACATTTTTGTAGCTGATATTCCTGAGTTCTACGACTTAATCCTTAGTAGAGACTAGTCAGGAAAGCTCCATGGTTATTTTGCAACTGATTGGTCTCACATGTGGCTTCCCTATAATGGAAAGCCAAATAAAATAAGGGTTGATCATGAAAAACATCAAAAGTATATTGTTACAGAACTAGAAGGAGAGAATGAACCAGTCGTGTAGAGCAGCAACACCAAACGGAAAAGGAGTTGTTAACCAAGGTTCGGACCGGGTGGTTTTCCCCCATGTTGTAGCAACGATTTTCGAGGCTTCAACAGGACTAAAAATTTTGAGTGGCAAAAATTGGTCAATATTAAATGCTAGCTCTATTTTTCTCAAAAAAACGTTGTTTAAGGCTTCAAAATGACTCAGGAAGTTCAGGACCTGAAAAACTCCCAAAAATAGTAAATTGTGCTACAATTAAGGAAACTAAAAAACTGAAAGAGACAGTGGTGGGGGTTCAAGTGGAATAGGCAGGTGGCCACCAACATCCACCTGGATTAGTGCTCCCCCCTTAGGAAGCAATGGCTCCCATTACGTTGAGTGCCTCCATGAGATGGGGAAACTTTTGTTGAACTTGGTCCTTGGTGAGCCACTTGCCTTAGTGTAGGAGTTGGCCAGCTTTTACAACCCGATATAGTTGGATCTTTGCTGGCAAGTGTTCTTGACCTATATTTCCATAATCTGATCAGTTGTGGTCTGTTCCATGTAGTCTGGGTTTAAATCTATTGGTGTGAGCTATTCTGCAATGTCTAATGTGTCCAGTAATGGTTGGAAGTATGGTCGAAGGCAGTCCACATTGAACACTAGGTGTAGGCCAAAGAATGGGGGAATTTTGAACTCAAAATCATTGTCTCCCACAACCTTGGTAATGGTGTAAGGACCATATTGGAGTGGTCTGAGCTTCCGATGGGCTCCGGTAAGGCGTTCTTTCTACAAATGCAACCAAACTTTGTCGCCCACTTAAAACTTGTGTGGCACCCGATGTTGATCATGTCACTGCTTGTACTTGGAATTTGACTTCTCCAAGATGTTGTGAACTTGCTGACATATGTGTTGGATGCATTTAGTAAATATTTTTGCTTTATCAGCCTCAGACAATACATGTGTGGATTTTGTTTTTGTTTTCACATGAGGCATGGCAACATTAATTAGACATAATGGTTGAAATCCTAGACCCACTTGAAAGGGACTATGACTAGTCGAGCTATGGAGAGCTCTATTATAACTATGTTGCACATAGGGAAGACTCTCATCCCAGGTTCATGGATGCTTGGAGTTGTACATGCAGAGTATGTGCACTATAATCCTATTGACGACCTCTGTCTACCCATAAGTCTAGGGATGGAAGGTAGACGACTTGGTGAGTTTGGTGTCCAATAGTGTCCAGGGGCTTGACCAAAATTTTCTTAGGTACCTTCTATCTCAATCTGATATAATGGTCTGCAGGATCCCAAAATGTAGCCATACTCGTTCAAAGAATAGTTTGGCAGTTTCTTCTACTGTGATACTCTTCTTGCAGGCCGCCAAAATAGCCATCTTAGAAAATCTATCCATGACCAAAAATACACAATCATTACCATGCTTAGTAGAAGGGAGGCCAAACATATAGTCCATGGAGATTCCCACGGCTGGTTGGAAGTAGGCATAGGAGTGTACAAGCCTTTCTTCTTAATGGTTGGCTTGGCGATGGTGTAGGCAGTGCATGATCTAATATATTTCCCAAAACGCTGTCGGAGTTTGAGCCAATAAAAGTACTTTTGTAGTACATCCACATTTTTCTCTACACCAAAGTGTCTTGCGACTCGACTGTAGTGTGCCTCCCAAGTCATCTTGGCACACTCGCTTGAAGGAACACAAATGTGGCCCAAGTAACATAATAATGCACCCTGGAGGTGGAAATAGGGAACTTTCTTTCCATTTACTAGCATTTGGTATGTGGATGCGAACTCTGGATCATTTTTGTATAGTTGTAGCCATCCAGAGGTCTCATGGCCACAAGAGTTGAGAATCGTAGCTAGTACTGCAATTGGGGGTCAGCAGAGGCAGTCTGCAACATTATTGGTGCTACATTTTTTGTATTTAATGATCAACTGAAATTGTCGCAAACATGTAGACCAATTCTGATGGTGATCATTCTGCAAATTCCCTTGTGTCTATAAACTAAAGCGGTCGGTGATCGGTGTGGATGACTATATCCTTCCCCATAATGTAATGCTTCCATTGTCAGAAAACCTACACAATGGAATACATCTCTTTATATGTGGGGTAATTCTGAATTGTATCGGAAAGTGCCTCACTATGATAGGCCACTGGATGCCCGTGCTAGGTGAGGACTGCACCAATAACATAGTTTGAGGCGTCTGTCTCAATTTCAAATGGCTGATGCAGGTCTGGTAGTGTGAGTAATAGCGCAAAGCAAAGTCAATGCTTCAACTCAATGAACGCCTTCTATTAGGATTCAGACCAGGAAAACTTTTCTTTCTCCTCGCCCTTGGTAATATGAATCAAAGGCCAAGTGATATGGGAGAATACCAACACAAACCTCTGATAAAAATTTGCAAGGCCCAAAAATCTGCGAAGCTCTATTAGAGTGGTTGGGATTGGCCAATCCCGAATGACTTGGATCTTAGTCGGATCCAAATGCATGCCACACTCATCTATGATGTAACCCAAATATTGGACTTGACTCATGCTAAAGGTTCATTTCTCCAAGTTGGCACACATTTTGTGCTGCCAAAGGGTTTGAAGGACCTGCTGAATGTTTTCCAAGTTTTATTCCCAACTCTTGCTGAAGATGAGGATGTCATCCAAATAAACAACCACAAATGAGTTGGCAAAGGGACGCAATATGTCATCCATTAGCCTCATAAAAGTAGTAGGGGATTTTTTCAACCTGAAGGGCATAAAAACCCATTCAAAAATGTCCTCCTTGGATTTGAAGGAGGTATCCCATACATATATGGGCTCTATTGAAACCTGGTGATATCCAGACTTCTGATCAATCTTGCTGAAATAGTCGACCCCCTTGAGTTGGTCCAGAAGGTTATCAATCCATGGGATTGGATACCTGTTCTTAACAGTGATTTTATTTAGTGCCCGATAATCAATGTAGAGCCTCCATGTCCCATCCTTCTTCTCTACAAGTACAATATGACTCCCACAGGGTGAGGAACTTGGTCGGATGTGCCCTTTTTTCAACAGCTCCTCGATTTTCCACTTGATCTCTTCATTTTCCAGAATGGAGCAATGATATATTGGCTCGTTGGGTATAGGTGCTTAGAGAGTCAGATCAATCGAATGGTTGAACTGACAGTGCGAGGGTGCCCCTGTGGGTGAGGAGAAGATGTCCTTGTATTCTTCCACGATCCTATCCACCTGCTTATGATGCGTGGAGGAACCCTTCCGGGGGGCATGGATGTGGCTATGATCTTCCCCTTACTTTGAGAGCAAATCAGAAAGAAAAAAAAATTCCCAGTCTGGGAGATGATCTTACTGCATTACTTAGCAGAGATCAAAGATATGGCAGTAGGCGGGGCTACTTACAGTATCCTCTATAACTTACTACCCAAAGAAATAATAACATAGCAGGGTCTAGACTCATATACAACATGTCGCTTTCACAAGTATGGTTTTCCTAGTAATACATCACAAACTTCAAGAGGAGAAAAATCACACAATACCTCATCCATGAAGGACTTGATGCTGTAGGGAAGGCGACACTACTGTTTGACGCAGAGATCTTGTCCTTGGTGAAGCCACCCAATGGAGTATTATTGCCAATGTGTTGTAGTCGATAGGCTAGCCACTTCATGACCTCTGTTGAAATGAGGTTCTTTTGGCTCTTGTTGTCAACAATTAACTACAACGGAGAACCCTTCACCCACATCTGTGATTGGAATAAGCGTTCCCCCTCCTCTTGTTCTTCAAGCTCAATCTTCTGGATCTTGGTGGTGGCCACAATGGCACGGGGCTATGCATCAATGATCTGCTTCCATTTATCATTCCCCTTGTTGGGTTTTGACTCATAGTCGTAACATGTGTCTGACTCGGATGCCTTACGCTTGGCTAATAGTGATTTCTTGGCCTGACACTCACTTGTGTTGTGAGTGGAGCTTTTATGGAACTCACACCACTTTCCTGTGTCCTTATTTATCTTCATGGTGTTATTATTTTCTTGTGGCTTCGACGGGTTATCTTGGGTCACCCCGCCTTAGCTTTTTCCTTTGATCTACGGTTTGGGGACAACTTTCCCTTGCTTCGGATTTGTAGATCCAAAGTATCACTTTTTCTGTTTAAACTTTTTCTCAATCTTGACAACGTATCGGCACATCATACCGAGCGAGGAGATGTCCCGAATCTCCATCTCCTCCTAAATCTACCTATGTAAGCAGTCGCAGTACTTGAGTACCAATTTTTTCTCAGAATCCTTGATACCCAACTTTGTACGAAGGGTATGAAAAACACTGGTAAACTCCAACACGTTTTTGTTCCTTCCGTGCCGCAACGACGTCTAGTTTATGTATTTATCGTCATAGCTCCCGACAAGGTAGTACTGCTCCTTGATGGCATCCTGTAATGAATTCCAAGTGGGTACGACTGAAAATAGTGAGGGTGTACTTTCGTCCTTCTTCTCACTGTAAGTTTCCCACCAGTCCTTGACGTGGGGGGAAACTTTGAGAAGTGAAAGAGGAATATTTTCCTGGCTAGAAAAATCATGAATAAAAAAATATCCTTCTAGCAAATTTAACCATTTATCTACAATATCTGCATCTATCTAACCCTCAAATATGAGGATGTCAAGGTTAACTTGTACCTTAAAGGGTGTGGTGCTTCCAGAGTAGCTACTAGAAGGAGATGGGTCACCCTTGGGTAGCCGCTGAAGCATCTGGGAAAAGTTGTCCATCATTGCATTCGTTTGTCGCTTGAGAGATTCTTCGAGTAAGATTTTGAAATGATTTCCTACCCCCTTGTATTTCTTCTCTTCCACCATGGGGGGTCGTCGGGATTTATGAGGTTGGTCTTGCAAATGTTCGATCAGATCGAGCCCTAACTCCTTATATCCCGACCTTATTGGGTACATGCAAAGAAAAAAGGGAAAGAGAAAACCGCTCTAATACCACTAATTTGAACATAAATAGGAACGCAAAAAATTATAGATATAACCATAAATATAAATATGTAGCAAAAATAACACTTCATTTCATTAATATCAAATACTAAAATATGGTTACAAACAGAATGGTAATAAGACTAGCTCGGGCAATGGTAGCTTATCTCTGAGAAGAGATCTGGCAGCTACATGCCTTTGAACTATTTTACAATGAGGTTTGAAGGCCTATTTATTATTCAGAAGCAATGGAAAACCCTAAACATCCAAAAACCTAATCCTAGGAGATGAAGCGCCAAAACTATGGGCCCTATTTGGGTAAATTGGTACATCAACTTCCCGGGATCGTAAGTCTGGCATACGATCTCTATTTGACGTGCACAATACCTTGTTAGAAATATCTATCCAAGGACTACAACTTTTGAGCAACCAATAATGATGAAAGCCCCATGTTGGCCCTGATTTTCCCCAAAAAACATCATTTAGGGCCTCAAAACAGCTTTGGAAGTTCAAGACCCAAAAAATTGCCAAAAATAGTAAGCTGTCTACAATTATGGAAACTGAAAAACTTAAAGAGACAGTGGTGGGTGTCCAAGTGGAATAGGCGAATGGCCACTGACATCCACCTATATCATAATGATTCCTCTACTATCAAGAACAATCACAAGAAAGGTGAGTTAAAAGCAAAACAAATTATAGCTGATGGTTTACAAGATAATTTACTTGCATATGTTGGAAAATTGAGGAAGTCTAAGGACATGTATGATAAGATAGATGACATGTATGAAGTCAATAATTTGAATGAAATAATCTCCTTGAAATATCAACTCAAAGACACAAAGATGAACAAAGGGGAGTCTGTGCAATCCTACATTATGAGGATATCTCGTCTTAGAGATCAATTGCAAAGAGTTGGGGAATCTATGTTTGATAAGGAATTGGTGATTGTGACTCTAAGAGGTCTTTGTCCTATTTGGGAAACCTTTATTACTACTATAAGCAAGAACAATACCTTACCGTCATTTGATGAAATTGCTGGAAATCTCACTCAAGAAGAATCAAGGATGATATCAAGATTCAAAAGCATGAAGAGGGAGAGCTTGCTACATTCGTCACTCAAAACAAGAAGAAGAAAGGAAAATGAGGCCCATCAAATTCAAGAAAGCCTCCACCTTGAGATGCAAAGAAAATGAATGATAGATCATCATCTCACATTGAATGCTATGATTATCACAAGAAGGGTCATTATGCTCGAGATTTCCCCGAGAAGAATAGTGGTCCACACCGCAACACTAGAAGCAAAAACAACAGGTTTGGTGATCGAAGAAGAAGAGAAGACCGAAGGAATGATCATAATGAAAGAGATGGAAGAAGAAGATGTAGAATTTTATTGTAGATTCAAACTGCACATTGCGATATGCTAAAATAATTGACTTGAATCTACTCTACTCATTAGAAGAAAAAAAAAAAATTGATCAATGAAATCATGAAGCAGAAAAGGAAGAATTTCAATCACACATAACACAATACATTTTCTTGGGAAATCCTCAACTAAAAACCTGTGCTATTTGTATATTGCATTAACCAGAATATTTGAGAAGAAAATACAATGCTTGTTCAACCCGAACAATCTTTGCACAAGTATAATCTATCTCACTGCTTCACAAACCAACTCAAGCCAATAATTAGCCAAATCTGCTGCATGTTAAGCCCCTACTTCCTTGTGTTGTTCCCTTGGGAATTAGCCCATATTTAATTGGGAAATTCCTCACTCATAACTACATAATCCATCCATAGGAATTCCTCTGTTTGCATGCACCATCGGTTTAATTTAGATGATGTTACAACTGATATTACACTGTCCCTAAACTCTAATCTCAACTAGGTCTTCCTCTAAACTGACTTGCATTAGTTATTTTTGAGTGAATTATCAGTTATGTGATTAATCATTGCATCTGAATTAAATCCAACTTAATTCATTTGACCCCTCACTAGTTCCTCCAACAGTTAGAACTAGTTTAGTTGAATTTAACTCTGTTAAACTTAATTAAATAATTACAAGACAATAATAACTCAACCTGGGCCCCTAAAATTTAGGGATCACTCTACATGACTCTAGATAGACTGCCAACTTGAATTTACTGAGGCAACTAAGTTAACTTAACTTAGTTAATTGTTACAAGTTTCTATGATAATAGAATTATAATTTAATTCCCAATTTAATTCAAGGACAAATTAAATTAGGATTTTCTTGTTGTTATTTTTAACACTCCCTCTCAACAAGAAAGGGATTATTTTCTACCCTGATCCTACCTCTGTGAAACTCAAATTTTCATCTTGAAAATGCCTTTGTCAAAATATCTGCATCCTACTCCTCTGTAGGAATGTACTCCAGCAACATGATTCTCCTCTGCACACAATATCGTAGATGGTGATACCAGATGTCAATATGCTTGGACCAATCATGAAAAACTGGATTCTCAAAGAGTTTGATACAACTCTAATTGTCATAGTAAATCACTGTAGGATCCATCTGCTGACAAAATAACCCAACAAGGATCTTCCTCATCTAGATAGCCTCACAAGCTGCTTAATTGTCATCCATGTACTCTGCTTTGCTGAGCTGCGTGCAATTGATCTCTGCTTCCTGCTGTACCAAGAAACTACTGCTGACCCAATACTAAAGATTCCCCTTGATGTGATCTTCCTGTCAGATGGACTCCCTGCCCAATCTACATCTATGAAACCTTGAAGCTTCACTCCCTTTGTCTGTATGTACCAAAGACCAAACTGAGTGACACCTTTGAGGTATCTCAACACATGTTTAGCTGCCTTCCAATACAATTTGGTTGGCTTAACCATAGCTTGACTAAGTTGGTTAAGTGCAAAACACATGCCCGATCGTGTTTTCACCAAATACATAAGTGAACCCACAAGCTGTCTATAAATAGTATCCTCCACTACTTCACCTGAAGTAGCATCCTCCTTCCTCTAGTTACTGACTAGAGGAGTCTCCATGGGTTTCCTGCTTTTCGCATGGAACTTCTTCAGTGTCTCGTTGGCATACTTTCCCTCAGAGACAAACAATTCCTCATCTCCTTATGGTACCTCCATACCAAGAAAGTAATGCATGTGCCCCAGGTCCTTCATCTCGAACTCTCTTGTAAGATCCTCTTTGTAATATTTGATCAGCTTCTCATCACCTGTCAGAATCAAATCATCGACATATAATACTATAATCAGAAATTTACCTTCAACCATAATATGGTAAAGGTTTGTGTCTACTTCACTTTTGGTGAAGCCCAACACGGTGAAATAATTGTCAGTCCTAGTGTACCAAGCACATGGTGCTTGTTTCAGCCCATACAACACTCGCTTGAGTCTGCACACATGTGACTTTCCCTTGAAGGTCTCAAATCCTTCCAAATGGTCAATATGCATCTATTCCTCAATCACGCCATTGAGGAAAGTTGTCTTTACATCCACATGATGTATCTTCCATCCCATCTGCACTGACAATGCTAGAATAGATCTGAAAGATGAGTACCCTGCTACAATGTCTCATCGTAATCAATTCCCTCCACCTGAGAGAACCCTCTGGCCACAAATCTGGACTTGTTTTTCTCGACACTCCCATCTGTTGCTTTGTTTACCTTGTAAAGCCATTTGGAACTCACCTCTGACTTGTATGTTGGTCTTGGGACCACCTCTCAAACATGGTTTTAATGGATTCATACTCCTCAACCATGGCATCAACCCACACTAGTTGTTGCACTGCTTCCTCGACTGAGGATGGCTCAATCTCTACACTCTCACTCATCATAGCCATATAGCCAGTGTACTGCTCTAGTGACCTCCTTTGCCTGCACTGTGATGTGGGTGCTCCCACATTCTCTCTAGCATCATGAAATAATTTTTCAGCTTCTCTGATGTGATTTCTCCCATCTTTGGAGGTCTCTGCACGAGTGGGTGTTTCCACTATCTGCTCCTCTACATGTGGTTGCTCCACATCATCTTGAGATTCCTCCTCTAGAGCTAAAATCTCCTCATCTGCATGTAACTGAAACTCCCTCTCAAGTGAACATCTCATGGCCTTCTCTTCATCGAACATCACATCTCTACGAACCATTGTCATCCTGTTGGATGGTAGGTACACCCAATAGTTGTGAGGTGTATAAGTGTACCCCACAAATATGCCCAACTCAACTATTGGCTCTATATTTTTCCCTGCATCCTTGGTAACATGAGAGTAGACTGATGAACGAAAGATCTTGAAGTGTTCCACATCTAGTTTCTTACTTGAAAAATCTTCTTCTGCTGTACTCATCCTGAGAATTCAGTGAGGGCTTTTGTTCTACAAATAAATAGTTGCGTTGCATGCTTTAGCCCACAAGTGTAATGGTAGGTCCTGATCATGTAACATTACCCGTTCCCCACAACACTTATGTTATTCCTTTTATCCACCCCATTATGTCATGGGTTATGAGGTGCTATCGACTCCCATCGAATGCATTTTGAGGTACAGAAGTTCTTGAATTCATTCGACACATATTCTCCATCATTATCGCTTCTGAGAGATTTATCTTTCTGTTGACGGTGTTAGAAATCCATCAACCAAGGGGATCTCCCTGATATGAAGTCGCAATCAGACCTCACACCTTTTGGTGTAGGAGTCCCATCCAGTATAAAGGCCCGGTTTCCAAATCCTTAAAGGTTTTCCTTGCATCTAGCTATTACCATAAGAGAGTGATCCAATGGTATCTTAGAATAACAAGGTGAGTGTGCCTAGTGAGTGTGCAACGCAACTGTGTGTAGGTTCTCTTACTGCAAAAGGGGGAGAAAAGTGAGCCTCTAAGTGAGAGGTAAAAGTACCACCAAAGAAGAGACACACATGATCCAGAAATATCTATCTAACATTCATCAGAATAGTCCATAATGGATGAAACAGTCATTACAACCAATGAACAAGGGAATATCCATCTAACATCCATCGGAATAGTCCACAGTGGATGTGACGGTCATTATAACCGATAAGCAAGGAAAGGTTTGTCTAGTATCTCGCAGAATATTCCACAAGGATGAGACAACAATAAAAACCATTAAAACACATTCTCAACAAGATAAGGACTAAAATAACTGAAATATTTCAACTATCTTAGTACATGTGAAAGAAAACATGAAATAAAAACGTCCACAGAATAGTCTTACAAATATTCATAAGTCATGCATGAAGAACATGCTAGCCTTAAAAGGCTTATGTTATTAAGAAAAATTTCCAAGAGACATATTTACATTGTACATCACTAGCCCGAGTAGTGGGACATTGGAGCCACTCCTTCCTCATCAAAGAACTAGTTGGTCTCTCTAATGCCTTGTGGTAGAAGCCAAGGTAAAAATTCCTTTGCTCATACAATGAAGGGGTATATATAACCAAGGGTGATGCTTCCCTCTTATGACTCTTTGACTACCCTCATGACTGTTCAACTTCCTATGAATTTTCAACTTACATGACACTTCATATTCTTGTGTGTCCATTGGACTTTCACTTTAAAATACATTTGATTTACAATATAAATGGTCTGTAAAAGTGACGTGGCATATGACAACTCATGACATGACTTGACATGACATTGATGGTGTGAACTGGATTGATGATGTGGCAATGTCAAATCACTGTTGCTGCTAAGTGCTAGATGTGTTCTTGGATATGCTTTCTCTTCTACTTCACATAGATTGATGATACGGGGTCTTCAATGGTCTTCAGTCTTGGAAAGTAGTTGAAAAATTGTGTCCCTTTTCTTTCTCTTGGTAGTTCCACTCATCTGATCAACTAAAAATGAGTCTTTAGGCATGCTTCCCTCCTTCTTCTCCTTCTTCATCATCTCGCCATGACTTGATAGTGTACCTGTTCCTATAATCCACTCATGATGAGAGGAAGTCAATTCGAAAACTACCTACTCTAAGATGGTTCATTGTTATCCATGAACTGAGCTTGCGGTAAGTCACAAGCTAGGAGCTAGGGCTCAATGAATAAGCATTGTGCAATTCCAATTGGTAGGGAGAGAGCTTGGTCACTAAGACTACGTAGAGCATAGCTCAAGCTTGAATGAGGGACTTTTGAGCACAATCGTCAGTGGGGAGAAAAATTGCGCAGTGGCCACAGGGAGTCAGGATTGCGTTGTTCAGGAAGATAGTGGCCGATGTGGGATGAGACACTGGGAGACAGATCTGTGCAGTTTCCATAGGCAAGGAGGATTAGTCAGTAGAGAGGCCTGGAGGACCAATTTGCGTGGTTCTTGAGGACAGTGAGCTCTGACTGAGGGAGGGTCGCTAGAGGACACATCTACACAGTTCTAGAGGCCAAGGGAGGCTGATATCTCTACACATTGTGGGGTTCCAGTAGGCAAGGGAAAATCTTGAGGACTGAAAGTGCGAAGTGTGCAGTTCAAGGCAGATTGGAAGGCATAACTACGCAATTATGGGGGTCGAGGAAGGCTACTGGACTTAGGAATTGCACAGAGCAACAACCCTATAGGACAGTGACTGCACACTCCATAGTTCCAAGTAGTAAAGTCACATTAATGAGGGTTGAGACTTCACAATGTGAAGCTCAGACAAGGCCCGATGAAGTTGAGTTTCCCTGTCGGGAAGATTTTCTCAAAATGGCTAAGTGTAGGAGGGATATTGACTCGTGATAAACTTTAAATGTGACCACACACTTAGCATACTTCAATGACATGAAAACATAAACCATCAGAACAGCCAAATCATTACGCCCTGAGTGACTTTCTTAGGACAAGAAGCAACAAGTGTGATACTTACGATAGACTTTAAGACGACCATGATGACACTTGTGCGACGGTGTTCAAGACCTTGTGTATGAGTGCAACATATGTTTACATGGTTAGGAAAACCCATATACACATAGGTCGACCTTCGAAACCACCAGTGAAGGCTCGCAAACATGTCGAAATAGTCAAACATGCCAAGAGACAACAATTGATCCAACAAGCGAAAGGGAGAATAATGCTTAGAGGAAACACATGGAATGACTTTGACTGTTTGCAACCATACATGTCATTGAAGACATAATGATATGAAAATGATAAGCAATCCTTCATGCTACACTAACAGGTGTATTTCAACTTCATGAAAAATATGCTTTGTTTTTTGTACCTACCCTCCAAAGGGTTATGAATCAGATGCATTCTTCCTTCGGTCTCGATCTTCTATCATACCTAGGGTTCCTTGGTCTTCTTATTTGATAGCGATATTTTCTCCTCAGCTCCTTAAGTATCATGTAGCATGTACTCCTTCATCTCCTTTTTAATCATATTTCCATAGCTTGGTAGGATTCATGTATCTGTAATCCACTCATGAGAAGATGACACCAATTTGATAAACCTGTAGTCTAAGATGTTGCATGATAATCCACTGACTAAGCCAGAACTGGTATTAGGTCAGGGGGGGAAGGCTCAATGATTAGCTAGGATGAGGATAATACTATATAGTTCCCACTGAGAGAAAAATTTTGAAGTTCAAGCAGGAAATGGCTGCTGCTAGATGAGGCAAGGAGGACTAGGAAGTTGAGAGGCTTGAGGGACAAAACCATGCAGTTTTTGGAGGAAGTGAGTTCCGGCTGAGGGAAGGAAACTTGGAGAAGAATATACAAAACTTTGGATACCAAGGGAGGCTGGGATTTCTTCTCATTGTGTAGTTCCAGGAGGCAAGGAAAAATCTTGAGGGTTTCATATGTGAAGTGTGCAATTTAGGAAGGCTGGATGAGGCTAGGTTTCTAGGAATCCTCTAGAATTTGGCTAAGTGTGGGATCAATGGAACTGATGTGAACAATTATAGAACTTTACTGTGACCACACACTTGGACACCTAGTGATACACCATAGACCATCCAGAGCATATGAAAAGATACTTCCCTTAATGCAACAAACTTTGTGGCAAGTTACGACAAATGCAATCCCGTCGATAGACTTTGTGAGGATTATGACGAAACTTGTGTAATAGTGCATGAAACTTTGGAAATGAGTGTGAAACATGTCTATGTGGTGAGAACAAATCATTTTTACAAAGCTTGCCCCAAGGATCCCCTTTGCATAACAAGCGATAATCCCCATGCCCAAAGATGATGCATGTTATATAAAGATAAAAGTGTGAACGACTCTTAAGATTGGAGAAGGCATCTTGAAATTACTAGCTTACCAAAAAGTGACTAAGGATCGACTGATCACAAGATCCACAGTAGGCTCCAAAATTTGAGTGTAGGCAAAAAATTTTGAGGGTGTTGCAACCGCTACAACACTTGGTGACACACTGGTAGAATCCAACTTATTTGTTTTGGTTAACTCTTTCCATGCATGGCTGTGGTTCTTTAGGGATTATTGGTTCATCGTTCATATTACATTGGCCTTCTCACTTACCCCATGAACATACATGGTCCCCTCTATACATTTTCAGTCGAACACCACATAGTATTCAACATAATCACAATGTTTCGAGTTGGGAAGGGTAGTGTAGCTTGTGAGCTTAATATTTTTAGAGTATGATTTTTCATCTCTTTTGTTGCTCTGTTACCAGTAGGCATGGTCAATATGCCTGTGGAGTCACGCAGGAACACAAACATTGCTCCGCCACCAGCGAGCTTGGATAGTACCCCGACAGTGTTTCTGGTTTCACCTCTCTGTGCCTGAAGCCTTTCTCTTCATTCTCCTTTATTTATTTATTTAAAGAGAACTGTGCATTGGCACTTTTTTTTTATTTTGGGGTGGAAGAGGGGTCCTGACTTATTAAAAGTAGAAGTTTTTGTTCCTTTAGAGAAGCATATAGAGACACCTGATTTAGGTTTGCTCATTTATATTTTTCCCCTTCTCCATTTCTACTAGTTGGATAAGCTTGAGAACATCAAGCAGAAAAACCGAGTATAGGCATGAGGTTTCCAGACTAGACATGGGTTCATGGTTGGACCAAAACTCTCCTTACAGATGGATCGTATTTTCCGTTGGAACTTCATTGGCCAAAAGATGTAACCAACATAAGGAAGACAGAAAAATGGCTAGCCAAATGCTGAAGTGTCACAAGAATCTTTATAGTTCGGCCACACACATACTAAGAAGCCAAAATAGGTCCAGGCACAACACTTATTCGCATAATGAAAACAAAAGGAAAAAATCAACAAGAAAGAAAGCAAGACAAAAAGAAAGAAAACATAGAACCAAGAAACAAAACCAGAAGACAAGAGAACAAAATGGCTAAAGCGAACATAATGTAGAACCAGAATAAGAAAACAAGGAAGGAATATAGGAAACAAGTGTAGAATGAGTGCAAGAAAGGGAAAGCTAGGATGCAACTAATCCTACTCCTAACCTAACATCTAGAAGGCCAGGTCACGTATAATGAAATTTCTAGTGAAGCCACCATAGTCGTTCCTGACCTGCATCCACAAAGTTACTATCAATTAAAACATATATAAAGTGATGTGCAATAGAAGATACAAAAACTTGAAAAACTTGCACAAGGAAAGGAAGCTCTTTCCTGTGGGCAGAAAGGTGGGTCACACCCACTAGTTTTATCCAATTCACATGCTTACCTTTTCGATGAATACCATTTTTGAACAAACCTCGAAAGCTTCTTGCAGATATGTCTTCATCTACACCGAGCTTTTTAGCAAACCTAAGGAAATATCAAAACTTGTTGTTTTATAAAGAGCTTTTCAAGTAAGATTGTTCTAGCCATTTGACGATTGGATTGTAAAATTCATGATGGCCCTCTTGAAAACCCCATAATCTTGGAAAAGATGAATTTTCAATTCGAGAAGCGGGATCACGATGGGAATCTTGTAATGAAAAGAGATTTGATCATTCTCAGAAGTCATGCTAAGACAATGAAGACCTACCATAACCATCAGCGAAGGATGAAGTGCCTCACTTGCTTGACAAAAATCTAAATAGAGAGATGTTGAACACTAAAGATCAAAGGGTGTGAAACAACTGTCATTGGATGTGTTGATGGGAAAACAATAAGCTAAATGATAGTTACCAGAGATAGAGAAATGATCAAATGAGCTCATTGGAGCATTAGATTTCCAGTTTTCAATAAACAAATATAAATCGATTTGAACATGTTAGAGCCGGCTAGTTTGTCAGTCGTCGAATATATTCGAATCTATAAATTTCCTATTTTAAGCCATTGTTTTGCAGTGCATTTTATGAAAATATGGGTAATAATTTGGAGAAACTGAGAGAGGTTTATGTTTAAAATAATATCATCTACAATAAACTCCTTGAATTTTTACACAGGTATTACTGTTTGGGAGATATACCCAAAACATTGGCCCTCTATACAGGCACTACATAGTCGCTACGCAGTTGTTGCGCAATTACTGCACATAGGTTTTTACAAGATCTTGGAGACTGTTAGCTGTCATAAATCTAAGTGGATGGATGTGTAGTGGAGTTGGGAGCCAGGTTAGACCACCATTTAGCAGTCAGGTGTCAACTTTGGAAGGAAAACATAACAGTGCAACGTGTTACCGAGCTGCTACCCACCCTATGCACAACCATCCCAGTTCACTGCTAGTGTTCAACTTTTTCTATTTTTGTTATGAAATGGATATGTTTCGATGATTTAGACAGATGTTAGGACACTTTGTTTTTAGAATAGTAATAATGATCATGATATTTTTGTTTTTATCATTTAAGGAAAAGTATTGTAAACAACATCAAGTTTCCTCTTTTTAGTTTGGTTTGATCCACTTCATGGATCAAGGGTGCACTACATCCGAACATATTTTGGTATTTTGGCATATGTTTATTTAAGATTGTAAACTGGAATGAAAGGAGGTTGGACAGTATTGGTATCGATTTTTAGACTCTGGTGTAGATTGGTGATTTTATTTTAATGAAAGAAAGGCTCAAATGCACAGTTTTTTCCTAGTAATCATTGCAAAGGATATTGTGGTATGACATTTTGGATCTGTGTTTTCCTGTGTGTCTTTATGTTGAAAGTCTTCTTTTAAATTGGAGGTAGAACACAATAATTCTAGAATTCAATTAAATTTTCTCTAGTGTTCACTGTGTTCTTGTGTTTCAGTTGCAAATGGAGCATGTTGCCTCCTTATTCATCATATGTTTCTCTTAAATATTGTCTCATGAGTATATGTTGAATCAGTTTCTCATTGTTTTCTTACATGGTTAAAAGAGTGTTGTGTTGGTTTTTCCCACTATACTACGTACTCTCTATTTGTTCCAAAATGTGTATCAAGAGCACACATTTGTGCTGACCGGGTATATGCATAGGCGTTATAGGTAAAAATGTTTGATCACCTAAACAAAATCTCAAAATTTCCACCAATTCCCAGCAAGACATTTCAAAAAAACCCTTCAGATCTAGTCTTTGTATGCAATATAGTTGAAATATTTAGTTTTCATAAGTTGAGGGATACCCCTCCAGTTGGAGAAGACCAATCTCTCAACCCAAAGAGGTTTGTGGTTACGTCTAGGTTTTCTCCTTTCAACCTGGAGAGAACTACAGAGTGCTAACAAAACAATCTCGTGAATGATTTGAACAATCAAACCAAGTTCCTTGCGAACCAAATATGACATACCACCTTCTTGCAACCTGATTAGATATTGATCCAGGACCTTAAGGACCTGTTAGCGCTTGAAATTTCACCTCAGGCTGAGAAAGGTAAACCTCAAGGCAACATCAAACCACTTAGCCTCGTAGCTAGCCCTACGGGGCGGGAGAGGGCTCTCTCCGGTATATCTCGATAAAGATCTTCAATGGGCGAGATAACCAATAGGGTAACACTGATTTTAGGCTAGTAAACTGATCAAAAGGGTTGATGTGGGATTTTTAGGGTTTTTGGTGGCAAATTGAGGAGTAGCAATTTTGGGTGCGGGGATAGGACACAGTTTCTGCAGGGGGTTCTTTGGGGCGAGATAGGATACAATATTGATGCCTTAGATTGAGTTGAATGGATGAGAAAGACAGGTGAGGAGCTAAGGAGAGCAAACAATAACTTTGAATTCTCCTTAAACAGTAGAAAACATTGAAATTAAACAAACTTAAAAGCAGAGCATGACAGTCATGAATTCTACTTTAACACTTCATTTGTTTAATGTGCAGAAGGAAAAGAAAGGAAATGATTCACATAACACACTTACAAGTACATAGAGAAACACACCATCAATACATGTAACCACAAGAATCCCAAAAAGGACTGCAAAACCCTGGTCTTCCTTAACCAAAAATTGCAGAGATACAGTGAATAATACAATGATAGCTTCTCCCTCAAGAGTCCAACCATGAAAATGAGCAAGAAAGTACATAATATAGATCATCTAACCTCTTTCCCTGCCTCCATGGGTCGAGCTCACTATCCTAGGAGTTGTTTCAACCACTTCTAAACTAAGCACTACAAACTAGGCAGTCAAAACAACTTGCCTCTATAAGTTAGGAAACCAATTCATTCATTTAATTTTCACCCTTTTCATGAATGAATCTTCTAGAAGAGGTACTTAAGAGTAAAAGTGTCATAAAAGTACAATAATTACATCAAAGAGCCTAATAATACACCCCAAAAAGTCAAACAGGGTCAAACTGCGTTTTTCTGGGCTGTACACTGAAATCTGGAGAAGTTTGCCTGACGGGTCGCGCGCCTTTGGGACCACATTTGGGGCACTTCCAGGTGGCCAAATTGAGCAAGAGTAGGCTTGTTGGAAAGGTATATGAGTCTACTTTTCAACCCAACTGGAATTTATGAATTTGGTGGTCATTTGCCCCTCCAAAATTGCAATCTCCCAAGACTGCTTTCTGCAACTCAAAAATGTGGCAGAAAGTCAATTTTTTGCTTGTTTTTTGACTTTTTGGAGGCCCAAAACTTCATAAAATCTCTTGTCCATGGATGAGAATATGTAACTTCTCATGAAAAATCTGGAAATGCTGAGTTTTTTCAAAATGGAGTTGCCATGATGTAGGGTCGCGCGGGGGGTGAGACCCGTTAATGAGCAAAAACCTGTAAATTGCCTGAAAAATCAAAATTGACCCAAAATTTTCAAAATTTCTTGGGATTTGTGTTGTGGCTGGGCTATTTAGTGCCTTGGTCCTTCAGTGAGGCCTCAGCCAAGATATGGAGGGGATCGGGCCTCTTTCTCCTTTTTTGTGCCTTGGCCAACCGCCTTTGGAACATTTTCATCTTTGCCTTGCACACATGCATTCTTGCCTAGTAATGGTTCTTCATGTTCCTCAGAAATTTCTTCTCTTGGTTGGACTTAGCCAACAGCCTCTCCAAGTGTGCATTTACCTGGATGAGCATGGACTCTCGGTCAGCGGGCAATGGATCACCGGGTCTTCTTCGGTTCAAATTGCGGTCACTACGAATCCTCCACAACTCATCAAGAGCTTGTTCATCCTCCAACTATTTGTTGTGCTGCTCCAGGTATGTGATGGTCCATTGTGCCCCCTCTAATCTCCTCTGCAAGGCATCATTTTCAGCTCTGAGGTGCTGAATGATCTCCTTTGCCTCTCGGCTAGGAGAACTGACATCAAGATCAATAAGCTCTATATCCGGAACACCTGATGGTCCCTCATCAATCTTGGGCTGTTTGCCCCTCCCTGGTACCTGTGCTGCTGAAGAAAGCGAGGCCCCTTCCACCTGATGTGGAGATAACACTCGTTAAGCTGATGAAGAAGGCGAGACCCCTTCCACCTGATGTGGAGATAGTACTCGCCGAGCTACTGCAAATAAGGCCCTCTGGCCTCTCTGATAAGTAACCAAAGGTGAGGAGATGACATGTCTAGTGATGGGGATGTCATGCTGCTGTGATGGTCCTCCCTCCTCATGAATAACCTCAGTATGTGGCGGTGATGGTGCTGTGAAAAACTCACGAGAGATGAACTCCTCCCATGAGATGCCCTGCTGAGCCAACTGATGTAATACCACTAGCTGAATCAAACCATAATGGTAAAGGATCCTGTACTGCTGTGCCGGGCTCTTTCTCTACATCATGGACACCATCTTCTCAATGTTCTGATAGAAGAAAACCGGGATGTTCATCATCCTTACCCGGGTGAAGTGCATCAAGAGGCGAATATGGTATGAATATACCTGTGAAAATCTTCCCTCACAGGTAAAATAGTGCATGATGAGCCTCATCATGGGAGCATACTCACTCCTGAGAAATCTAAAGGGAAACACTCCTGTCAAGTGTCTCATGAGTGCTGGTCTAACAAAAGGCTGAAAGTGAACACTGTCCAACACCTTGCGTTTATTCCATACCTCCCCGACATTAGGTATCCCTGTGGCCTGTGCAATCACCTCAGGTGTCAATGTGAAGTCCACCCCGGCAAGGTTGACATGTCCATCATGCAAGTGTAAAACAAACAGGCGAGCAAACTCTCTGTGGTGCTGAATCCGAGAGATCCTCTCACAAAACTCATAGCAAGACATGTACTGGAAACATGAGACTGCCATAGGACAAGCTTGTAAATCTGTCAAAGAGGTGGGCTCCTCTCGCCTGTGATGACCACCCTTACCACCCTTATGAGACCTCCTCTGTATCTCAATCTCTGAAGCTGATGCCTGGTCATCACTCTGCTCATAGGTTTCGGTTTCTGACATTGTTTAAGGAGCAGAGTGGCCAAAATGTACTGTTGTTTCTGCTTTGTAAAATGCTGATTTGTATGTTGTTTCAAGGGGGACAAGGAGCATGAAGGGAATGTTAGGGGAGGGACACTTTTAAAGGGAAAATGGGAATAAATATATAACACAGGGATTTAAGGAAAAAACATTGCCAAAAATCATTGCACATGCATCATCATATACATTGTTTACATGAGTAATGAGAGGTAGGATTAGGGCTTTAATTTTTCATTTTTTTTTTTAGGGAAGAGGGGTAGGGTTTGGCTTTTTATTTACAAATTAAAAAGAGAAATTTATATAGAAAAACAAGGAAAATGACATGGGAAATGGGGAAAATGATTCCAAGGGGAATACCTTCAAACAGCATAAAACCCTAGGCATATTTTACAAATTTAAAATGCAGCAACATGGAGCTTTTCTCTTGCACATGGAGATCCTTTAAAAATGCCATTAAGATTCCCATTGATCATAACAAGCAACCATTCTTAAGTTTGGAGAGCCTACCTTGGCAATTTGGCGATTTCGGAGGGTCCTTGGATAAATTTGCAGTCGGTTGGGAAAGGAGGGCGCTGACGGGTCGCGCGCCTCACCCAACGGGTCGTGTGCCACTGACAGGTCGCGCTCGTTGAAAAAATGCACTGCCGGAACGCTGCTGACGGGTCGCGCGCCTCTGATGGGTCGCGCACCTGGTCTCACTGGTCGCGCGCCTGTCCAGCTCCCAAATTCGCTCAAACTTTCACTCAATCGCTCTTGCAAACAACTTGGATGCACAATGAGGGTCGATGGAGGGAGATTGGGCCTTTATAGCTTTGATTTGAAATAATTTCATGCCCAAACCCACTTTATAATGTTTCTCTTTGACACTTTATAAAATTGACTTTTCTTGGTTTCCTTTATCCTGAAATTGAATTATTTAATGCTTTTGCTTGATATTTTTTGCAGGGACATCATCTGAGGGATCTTGGCAAGGGAGCCAGGGTTTCATATTGTCCTTGGAAGCTTTTTTGGAATTTCATCACTTTTTACAAAAATTTGAAAAATGACCTTGGCTTTAAAAAACAGAGTTTTTAAAGCCAAGGTAAAGATTAACTGTACAAGATTGAAATTTGCGAAGAAACACCTTTAAAATCATCCCTCTGGCTTGCTGAGCACTTATTGACCTTCAGAGACATGACCTTGTAAACAAATTTGACCAAAACCCTAGACCTAGGAATTTGACCTCAAGCCAAGACAAGACAAGCTTGAAAGTAACTAAGGACTGAAATGACTTGATCCAGCAATGCCAAGAGGGGGACAAAGACACCAGCTCCTCCATCAGGGTTATGGCATGCCTAATGGAATGCAAAAATTGACACTGATGGGACACCTACTTATGCACATGCAAAGAGCTTTGATCGCTGATGGAGGGCTACAAGACCGACTCTAACAGGACCAATCAGGTGCAGACACGTGGCAAGCTCGGAGGCCGCCACGTGGCCTTGGAATGGTTATGTAAAATATGTTGGGATCTGATGGAATCAAACCCGTGACCTCTGGTAAGATAGGACAATGCTCTACCACCTTCGCCAAACATTGTTTCTTAACAAACCATGGGTGTGGTTCATATTTGTTTTGTATCGGATAGAGGTTTGTTTTATGACGCGCTTTAATCCGCATTGTTGATCTGACCTTTCTAGATCCAACGGATATCACATCATCCGCTCACAACTAACCCAGACAATCTCAACCATTAATGTATTCCGCTCAATCTAACGGTTGTCGCGCAATCTCGCTCAGATTCATGCATGACGGTTAATACTCCCAAATCACGCGAGAAAAGTGGTTTTCCCGTGCTACGTGTCGGTCGCTTGGGTTAATCGCGTGAATTTGGAAAATACTGGTTACAACCTTTTAGGCGCGTGAGATACCGCTCTCCACTTATCAATACTACAGTTGAAGGATTAACCACGACCGCCAGATATATGCGTGATAAGGTCTTATCCCTCATGTACACGTCCAATGGTTATGGTAACAGTTACCTCCAATGGTCAACCTGGCAGAGTGGATAAAATTAAGCGGATATGCTAAGTTTAGTTGAAGATAAGTGTAGTTCGCCAATATTGGTGGAGTATCCCTAGAGGAAATTGCATAAAAGCACTCCAAGAGCAGTTTTCGACGGGAGACAGAGAAGCTCAGAGAAGTAGAGGGAGTGGAACAAGAGGCTCACTAGGCTAATTAGAGCCTTCTGAAGCTGATGGGATAGTCCAGAGAAGCTGGGGAAGTCATCTTCATGGAGAATTTCATCCAGGAAGATTGATGTTGGAGCTCAGGAGCCACCAGAGGTTGGAGGCAGTTGTAGGAGCTACCAATACTTGTTCTCAGCAAACCAATAATCGTCCCTAAATGTAATGAGAATTGTAAATCCATTTCAGGGGTTTGCAGAAGCATTTGGATACTTCTAAAATCTGAGATGCTACAGGGAAGTTTCAGGAAACAAATGATTAAATGATCAGTCTATTGTTGGTGTCTGATATGTTCTGGAGATAGTAGAAGAAGTTTCATAGACAGTTGAAGAATTATGGAGTTAGTGCCATCAAGAATCTGAGGGAAGCTCAGAGCACTGATTGAAAGAATCAAGTCTAAGGAAGCATAGATCTGTTTACAGAGTGATGAAAACCATGACATGGATATAGATGGTATTCTAAGCCCACTGGTTCAGTTCAATAACCTTTGGAGTTAAGTGTGGAACTTGTAAAGGAAACTTTTCCATAATCCCAAAGAGCCAAGTCAAGATGACAAAAGATCGAGACATAGCCCACAATATTCGAGTGAACTCCTAGATTGAATTTGTTGTTATGTGTTGATGTTTATTTGCTGCTTTATATGATTGTTATATATGTGGTTAATATCAGCATAAACACATAAGCACTTAAACAGTTAAAAACAAACAACATATACCTATCTCAAGTATTTAATTCTGCAAATGTCATACATAAGCTAGATCATATATTTGTTAAGATTTGAGTGGGAGGTTCTTGTAATCATAACAAGTTGTTAAACCCCCATTTCAAATCAGGTGGTACCAGAGCTGGTAGCTTGATTGACAGTGCAAGGTTGCTTGTTTGACTTGAAAGGTGTTTAAACAGTACAAATAATTTCACTGTTTGATTGTTTGTAAACTGACTAATTTTTTGAGTTTTCAAAGGTGAAGGGAAAGCTACTGATAACCAAGTCCAAGAGAGGAAAAGAAGGAAGAAGGGTTGAAGGCATTCTCCTTACCCAAAGGACCTCAAGGAAAAAGGCTGCTTGAATATGCTTTGTGAATTTGATTGAAGTTCAAATGTTCATTTTGATAATTACAACTTCTACAAGTGAGTTTTCTAAATCCTCCTCCTTCACAAGATTCTTTGATGAAGACATGAAGCAAGACTTGTTCATCATGATGGATATGGTGAAATAAATGTATGAAGATGAAAGGAAGAGCTCAAAACTTCGAGAGCAGTTGAATTCCATGAAGGAAGAGAAGCAGTTGCTTTTTGACAAATTGCAGGAAATGGAGGGCCAACTTCATATTGAAAATATGAACCTAGAAAGGATGCATGAGTTGGAGATACAGCTCCTTGTTGCCAAAGAAGCCTTAGTCAAGTATCAGCTTGAAGAAGAGGTAAACAATCCTAGTTTGTCTTCAATTTCCTCTAAGAATGTTTATGTTGGTTCTTTTGAAAAACATACAAGAGGTATAGAGTCCAAGTTGATGTCAAAAATGGGCTATGAAGGAAAAGGATTGGGAAAACATGCACAGGGTATTGTTGAGCCAATAATGATTGAGGAAATGTCTAAGTATTTGGGTCTTGGCTATGTACAATCTTATGGAGAAAGTTCTAAAGCAGCCATGAAGGCAATTGAAACAGTTCCTAGAAGGAGTTTCCTTTCAGGTTCTCTACCTCAAGTTTGTAAAGATTGTATTCAGGGGGAATGCAATAGTTTGAAACATACTTTCCAAGAAGAAGGTGTTCATAAGGATGCACTTGAACAAGAGAGTTGTGAAAGCTCTGAAAGCATTGAAGATATTGATGGTGTTCCAAAGGGAGCCACTTCTTCATTCGATTCACCTCCTCATGAAGGCAACAAAGGTGAAAGAGAAAGGTATAAATCTGATTTCAATCATACTTCTTTTGATTATGTAAAGCATGATAAATTTCCACATAAGAATTGGAAAAAAATTGCATGTTCCTTTTGTGGTTTGGTTAACCATAGTGTTTCTAGATGTTGGAAGAAAATGACCACATACAAGAAACTTTTGAAGAAAAGGAGGCAAGAAGCTAAAGGTCCATTGGACAAGGCAAATCATGCTGTAAAGAGGATGAGCATGTGTTGCATTTATTGCCATAAGCAAGGACATATTTCTAAAAAGTGTTGGACTTTGAATCCAACAATGCTTCCATGAAATCTGAAGAAGGTGGAAAGAGGGAATGGCAAGAATGGAAAGGAAGTTTCGATAATTGATGTGTTTCACGATGATTCACATGTTGATGTCGATGTGCAGTTAAAGGAAGCACCTTTGGTGTGGATTGGTAAGAAATGGTTAGAGTTATTACGCAATTAAGGTTACATTTATTTTGATTTGATGCATTTCTTTGCCAATGGAATGCAAGTTGCGGGGTTTTACTAAAAAGGTGAATGGAAAAGTTCAGTATGAGACTCACTTTAATGCAACAAAATTATATTTATTTCAGCTTTGTAAGTACATGTACATATGATTGAGGATCTTGTACTTATGATTGTGCTTAAGAGAAAGTTGAAGAATGGAATACATACATGAGAATGGTATGTATGAACACAGGGATGTTGATGATTTCCTTGTATTTGAACATGTATGTGTAATTGACTTGATGGTCAATTGCTTTGTTTAAACATGCATGCAATGTCATGTCAACTTAGAAAAGTTGATTTTGTCTCCAAGATTGGAAAAAGGAGATAATGATGAAGTGTTTCACAAGAGGTGGAATTCTTTCTTTACATGCTTGACTTGAAGAGTCAGTTGTTTGAAAAGGCATGTTTTTGTCGGCTTGTTATTTAGTCGATCATTTGTAAATGAAAGTACTGAAATGTCACATGATGTGAAATTTGTTTATTTGATGGAGCAAGAGTTTATGTCGTCAAATTATGTTTTTTTTTACAAGATGTCAGTAAAACATACTTTCATTGGTACAAATTTTGAATGAGTTCAAGGAAGACAATTCTTCACAGGAGGACAAGTACATCCAGGAAGGGAAGTGTTGACTACCTTCGAGTTTTGGTTCAAAGGCACCAACCATGCAAGGCAAGTGTATGGAGGCTGAAAGAAGAGGGTGTTGTTACTCTCATCTATTGTACAGATCAGTAAATCAGTCTTTTGGGGTCCAAAAGATTCCTAATGGGGAGGAGTGATCAGATATTGATCCAGGACCTTAAGGACCAATCAGGTGCTGATATGTGGCAAGCTTGGAGGCTACCACGTGGCCGTAGAATGGTTATGTAAAATATGTTGGGGTCCGACAGAATCGAACCCATGACCTCTGGCAAGACAGGACAACGCTCTACCACCTCCGCCAAACGTTGTTTCTTAACAAACCATGGATGCGGTGCATATTTGTTTTGTATCGGATGGAGGTTTGTTTTATAAAGCGCTTCAATCCATGCCATTGATCTGACCTTTCCAGATCCAATGGATATCGTGTCATCCGCTCACAACTAGCCTGGATGATCTCAATCGTTGATGTATTCCACTCAATCTAATGGTTGTCACGCAATCTCGCGCAGATTCATGCACGATGGTTAATACTCCGAAAGCACGCGAGAAAAGTGGTTTTCCTGTGCTACGTGTCGGCCGCTCAGGTTAATCACATGAATTTGGAAAATACCAGTTACAACCTTTTAGGCGCACGAGATACCGCTCTCCACTTATCAATACCGTGGTTGAAGGATTAACCACGACCGCCAGATATATGCGTGATAAGGTCTTATCCCTCATGTACGCGCCCAACGGTTATGGTAACAGTTACCTCTGACGGTCAACCTAGCAGAGCGGATAAACTTAGGCGGATATGCTAAGTTTAGCTAAAGATAAGTGCAGTTCGCCAATATTGGTGGAGTATCCCTAGAGGATATTGCATAAAAGCACTCCAAGAGCAGTTTTCGACAGGAAACAGAGAAGCTCAGAGAAGTAGAGAGAGTGGAACAAGAGGCTTTCTAGGCTAATTAGAGCCTTTTGAAGTTGATGGGATAGTCCAAAGAAGCTGGGGAAGTCATCTTCATGGAGAATTTCATCCAGGAAGATTGATGTTGGAGCTTAGGAGCCACCAGAGGTTGGAGGCAGTTGTAGGAGCTACCAATACTTGTTCTCAGCGAACCAATAGTCATTCCTGACTGTAATGAACATTTTGAATCCATTGTCGAGGTTTGCATAAGCATTTGGAGACGTCTAAAATCCGAGATGATACAGGGAAGTTTCAGGCATCAAATGATCAGTCTATTGTTGGTGTCTGATATGTGCTGGAGATAGTAGAAGAAGTTTTAGAGATAGTTGAAGAATTATGAAGGAGTTAGTGCCATCAAGAAGCTCGGGGTAGCTCAAAGCACTAATTGAAGGAATCAAGTCTAAGGAATCTTAGATATGTTTGCAGAGTGATGAAAACCATGACAGGGATATAGATGGTATTCTAAGCCCACTGGTTCAGTTCAGTAACCTTTGGAGTTAAAGTATGGATCTTGTAAAAGAAACTTTGCCATAATCCAAGAAGAGCCATGTCAAGATGACAAAAGCTCAAGGCGACGTAGTCCACGATATTCGGGTGAGCTCCTAGATTAAATTTGTTGTTATGTGTTGATGTTTATTTGTTGCTTTATATGACTGTTATATATGTGGTTAATATCAGCATAAACACATAAGCACTTAAATAGTTAAAAACAAACAACATATACTATCTCAAGTATTTAATTCCGCAAATGTCATACATAAGCTAGATCATATATTTGTTAAACTTTGAGTGGGAGGTTATTATAATCATAACAAGTTGTTAAACACCCATTTCAAATAACAACCAATGAAAAATTGTACAAGCATCGTATTCATTAAAAGAGTTTAAAAATGATGTTAGCACCACAAATGCATGAGACCAGTTGGAATGCGATGAATGAAGAAAAACATGATTCGTGTGGCGACTTGTGCATTCATTATCACTCAAGAGGATTTTTTGTGTGATGAGAGGACATATTTGCAACATCAAATTTGCAAGAAGACCCATGAGTTGACCACTAAGGGATAAATTCACTAAGCCTGATTCTTTCGGGCAAAGATAGTCCTTGAAATGATCAACTTCAAAATTCCATGAATTTATGAGAGATGCACATTCCCAACCCAAGTTTGATGTGAGAGATTTGCATGAAGATGAATGAACTGTAACAGATTCTTGAATTCGGTCATAAGTAAAATCTTGAAAATTCGAAAGATCACACCTAGAATAACAAACAATTTTCACACGAAAATCCATATCGAGTGAAACCATGCAGATAGATGGATTGTGCGAGAGAAACCAAATCTGATTTAGTTCGGGGGGCTTACCAGAGTCGCGAGATCCTGACATAACCATCAATGGAAATTGAAGTGCCTCAACTCCCTGGCAGGTCCCGAAACTTTCCAGGATTGTAGAATCACATTTTGAAGCTTGAACCAGATCATGCATGGTTTGAGGATAGTTGTTGTTGTTAATTTCAAAACTGCTCACCGGATGGCAACCATCTCTATCATAGGTCTCACCAGACTTTTCAACTTCAACAATTAGATTACTCAATTGGAGAGGTTCTTTTGATATCACATTAAAAGATAAATGAATTGGTAAGCTCTCATGAGCGAGCTAATTTGAATAGTTTTCTTCATGCAAGTAAAGAGATGATGAGGGGTGGGAAGAGTTATCTATGATTTGATTGTTCTCAATTTCATCACGGGTAGGCTCATCGCCTTATGTCAATCGAGGGGATAACTGATTGGATGAAGAAACTGAAGAGCATGGAGTATCTCCACCACATGTAGATGTGTTGCAAATGATAGGACATAAGGGATAGTGAGGTAAAGGGGAAGTTTCGACAAGAACATCTTCTTTGACCGAACTAGATTCTGGATCTAAATTAAAATCTTCATGAGAAACTTAAAAATCGTATGATGTGCTTGGGAATTTTCCATGACATATGGAAATAAATTTATCATCATTGGAATTATTACAACCCAAGGCTAGGGGTTGATTGAAAGAATTGATTGCAAGGGATTCTTTATTAGTATTAGCAGATTGAGAATCATTCAAGAATGGAAACACAATACCTTAACATGGAGCATTCTAAAAAAGAGAGGAAAGATTGAAAGCGTCTTCACCTCTCTGCTCCTCTACCTATGTAATGTGACTGCTTTCAACCTGCTCGAAATTTGGGCTAGCAACATGAGGATCAAGAGAATGTGGAGAACCAAGTGGTGGAGTAGATGATAAAGTGGGTCATGGTACAAAGAGTTAGGACATGTGGATGATAGAGGTTAACAGAAATCTGGATCATCCTTGAGATTAGAGTTATGAACGATGACATCCTCTTTCAGAATGGAGGAGTGAGTCTTCATCGTAGGCTTCATAAGCCATTATGGAATTTCCACCATTGAAGCGGGAGAAGAATGAGAAGATGGATTGGATATTTGATTCCCAGATTTCCCAATTTTACAATCGCCACAAAGGGGCACCTTCATCGGGACCAAAAAAGGAGGAGGACAAAGAAAAAAAGGGGTAGTAAGATCCTCCTCTAAAATTTGAGGTGCCTCATGATTCACAAGAGTTGGGGAAGAAGGAAAATTAGGAGGTTTAGGCTCACCGTATGAAGAGACATGAACCAAGCACTCAAACTCTTGTTTCAAGAAATCCTAGTTCAAATGTTTTTTAGGAATTTCACAATAAAGGTGAAGGAATCGATCAAAAAAATCCTCAACTGATTCATCAGGCTTCATTCTTAAACGATTGATTCTCCCACAAATATCTTGATAGTTATACTTATCAAAGGCTTGATGGATCTCCCTGAGGAAATGATGAAGGTAATGGATGGAAGTAGGTGGAAAGGTATGGAAACACCAATTAACACAACCTTCAAGGGTAAGGAAGAAAAGCACATGAGAAAACTCTTCATCATCGATTTCGTAAGGTTCACAAAATTTAAAAAAAAAAAAAAAATGTACTCGGTTATGGATGTTCCGTCCTCACCATAAAACTTTAACTGGGGAAAGTGATCGAGAGGCTCATTGAGGAGTGAAAATTGATAAAGGGAAAAATTGGAGAAACGCCCTAGGAGTACGATTTGTGTATGAGCCGTTTTATATAGGATATTCAAACCATATGCAATGGGCTCAGCTTGTCATCTGGCCCTCCTTCTAGCACCATTTTGTTGACAGTGCCGGAAATCCATAAACTAAGGGTATCTCCCTGATATGAAATGCCAATCAGACGTTGCATCATTTGGTCTAGGATTCCCATCCAATATAAAGGCTCAGTTTCCAAATCCTTAAAGGTTTTCCTTGGCTCTAGCTATCGGCACAATAGAATGATGCAATGGTATCTTCGAACAATAAGGTGAGTGTGCATCACAATTATGTCTAAGTTCTCTTAGTGTAAAACGAGGAGAAAAGTGAGCCTCTAAGTGAGAAGTAATAGTACCACCCAGGAAGAGACACACATGAACTAGAATGACCTGCCTAACATCCAGTGGAATATTCCACAATGGATGTGACAATTGTTACAACCAATGAACAAGGGGAGATTTGTCTAACATCCAGCGGAATAGTCCACAACATATGTGATGGTCGTTATAACCGATAGGCAAGGAAATTTCTATCTAGTATCCCACAAAATAGTCGACAAGGATGAGACAACAATAACAACCATTACAACACATTCTCAACAAGATAAGCACTAAAATAACCGAAATAGTTCAATTATCTTAGTACATGTGAAAGCAAACATGAAATACAAACATCCACAAAATAGTCTTACAAACATTCATAAGTCATGCATGAAGAACGTGTTGGCCTTAAAAGGCTTTTGTTACTAAGAAAAATTTCCAAGGCGCATATTTACATTGTACATCATTAGCCCCAGTAGTGGGACATTGGAGCCACTCCTTGCTCCTCGGAGAACTAGTTTGTCTCTCTAATGCCTTGCGGGAGGAGCCAAGGTAAAAATTCCTTTGCTCATACAATGAGGGGGTATATATAACCAATGGTGATGCTTCCCCCTTGTGAATATTTGACTACCCTCATGACTGTTCAACTTCCTATGACTTTTCAACTTACATGACTCTTCATATACTTGAGTTTCCATTGGACTTTCACTTTACAATACATTTGATTTACAATTTACATGGCCCACAATAGTGATGTGGCATATGACAACTCATGACACGACTTGACATGACGCTGATGATGTGAACTGACTTGATGATGTGGCAATGTCAATTCACTATTGTTGTTGAGTGTTGTATGTGTTCTTAGATATGCTTTCTCTTATTCTCTGCATAGCTTGATGATACAGGGTCTTCAATGGTCTTCGTTCTTGGAAAGTAGTTGCAAACATGTGTCCCTTTTCTTTCCCTTGGTAGGTCCACTCATTTGATCATCTACAAATGAGTCTTTAGGCATGCCTCCCTCCTTCTTCTCATTCTTCATCATCTTTACATGACTTGATAGTGTACCTACTCCTGCAATTCACTGATGACGGGATGAAATCAATCTGAAAAATCCCTACTCTAAGATGGTGCATTATTATCCATGAACTAATCTTGGGACAAGGCATAGGATGGGAGGCAGGGCTCAGTGACTATGCATTGCACAATTTTAGTTAGAAGGGAGATAACTTGGTCATTAAGAGTGCGCAAAACACAACTCAAGCTTGACTGAGGTACTTTTGAGCACAATCCTCACTGGGGAGAAAAATTGTGCAGTGGCCACCAGGAGTCAAGATTGCACAGTTAAGGAAGACAGTGGCCAATGCGGGATGAAGCCTTGGGAGACAGATCTACACAGTTTCCAAAGGCAAGGAGGATTGGTCAGCAAAGTGGCCTGGAGATTCAATCTGCGTAGTTCTTGGGGATAGTGAGCTCCGACTAAGGGAGGGTACCTAGAGGACACATCTGCATAGTTTTGGAGGCTAAGGGAGGCTGGTCTCTCTATGCATCGTGGGGTTACATCAATTAAGGGAAAAATTAAGGACTGAAAGTGTGAAGTGTGCAATTCAAGGCAGATTAGGAGGCACAACTAAACAATTCTGGGGGTCAAGGAAGGTTATTGGACTCAGGAATTACATAGATCAATAACCCTGGAGGACACTGACTGCGTATTATGAAGTTCCAAGTAGTAAGATCACATCAATGAGGGTTGAGACTGCGCAGTGTGCAACTTAGACAAGGCCCGGTGAAGCTGAGTTTCCCATTTGAGAAGATTTTCCGAAAATTGCTAAGTGCAAGAGGGAGATTGACTCGTGATAAACTTGAAATGTGACCGCACACTTAGAATAATTTGATGACATCACAACATAGACCATCATAAAAAAAACAAAGCGTTACCCCCTCAGTGAATGTCTAAGGACAAAAAGCGGCAAGTGTGACACTTACGATAGAATTTAGGACGACTATGAGAACACTTGTGCGACAGTGTTGAAGACCTTGTGTATGAGTGCGATGAATGTTTACATGGTTAGGAAAACTCATGTACACATATGCATACCTTCAAAACCACCAGATAAGGCACACAAACATGTCATAACAGTTAAACATGCCAAGAGATGACATTTGATCCAACAAGCGAAAGGGAGAAAAACACTTAGAGGAAACACATGGAATGAATTTGAGTGTTTGCAACCATACATGTCATTGAATGCATAATGACATAACTAAGAGGTGTATTTCAACTTCATGAAATATGTGCTTTGTTTTTCATACCTACCCTCCAAAGGGTTATGAATAAGATGGGGTCTTCATGTGTTCCCGATCTTCTATCATACCCCGGGTTCCTTGGTCTTCTTATCTAATAGATATCTTTTCTCCGCAGCTTCGTACGTCATCTAGCATGTCCTCCTTCTTCATCTCATTCTTAATCATCTTGCCATAGCCTAGAAGAATTATTGTATCTGTAATCCACTCATTAAAAGATGACATAAGTCTGATAAACTTCTAGTCTAAGATGTTGCATGATAATCCACTGACTGAGCCAAAATTGGTATTAGGTCAGGGGGGAGAAGGCTCAATGACTCGCTGGAATGAGGGATAAGGCTGCATAGTCCCCACTGAGGGAGAAATTTGCACAGTTCTCACTGAGGGACAAAATTGTGTAGTTCAAGTAGGCAGTGGTTGTTGCAGGATGAGGCAAGGGGGATTGGGTAGTTGAGAGGCTTGAGGGGCAAAACAATGTAGTTTCTGGAGGTAGTGAGTTCCAACTGAGGGAAGGACACTGGGAGAATCATATGTGCAATTTTGGATGCCAAGGGAGGTTGGGATTTCTATGAATTTCGTAGTTCCAATAGGTAAGGAAAAAGATTGAGGGTTGTAGATGCAAATTGCATAGTTTAGGAAGGATGGAAGAAGCTAGGTTGCTAGGAATCCTCTGGAATTTGACTATGTGTGGTATCAGTGGAACTGATGTGAACAGTGATGTAAATTGACTGTGACCACACACTTGGACACCGAGTGATACAATATAGATCATCCCAAGCATATGAAAACATACTTCGCTTAATGCAACAACCTTTGTGGCAGCTTACGACAAGTGCAACCCCAATGATAGAATTTGTGAGGATAATGACGACACTTGTGTAATAGTGCGTGAAACTTTGGAAATGAGTGTGAAACATGTCTATGTGATGAGAACAACTCATTTTTACAAAGATTGCCCAAAAAATCCCTTTTCATGACAAGAGATAATCCACACGCCCAAAGATGACACATTCTATATAAACATAAAAGTGTGAATGACTCTTAAGATTGGAGAAGGGAGATTGAAATAGTCAACTTACCAATAAGTGACTAAGGAAAAACTGATCACATGATCCACACTAGGCTCCAAAATTTGAGTGTAGGCCAAAATTTTGGAGGGTTTTACAGTTGTTACAAAACATTCCTCCCAGTATCTTTCTCGACAAGTGCTTTAAATTACAAAATTTAGCGAACGTCTGATATTTCTTCTGCATGAGGAAAATACAACACTTACGAGAAAAAACATCAACAAATATTGCATAATACTTGTGCTTGACCATGGTGGATGTTGTCGAGAATGGTCCTCACACATCTAAGTGAACTCGATCGAGGATTGCTTACATTCAACTACCTTTATCATGAAAGGAATAATTGGTGTACTTCCCCAGTGTACAACCTTTGCATGTGTCTCTCTGCTTTAGTGTACCCTTGGGAAGTCTTGTAGAAATTTGTTGAATGATCTTCAAAGCTTCATGGTGCAAGTGACCAAATATTCTATGCCACAAATCACCAATGTATCGGCTTTGCACCTTCTCTGCTTTAGTGCTCAAAGCAGCGCAGTCTTCTACCTCCAATTTGTAGAGGTTCTTCACTCGAACCCCAATCTACTTCACCTATCTTGTGGCTATGTGATGAAGGAAAGCCTTTCCCTTACTAAATATCATATCATAGCCATGATCCTCCAACATGGCAACAAAAACCAAGTTCTTCTTCAAACCCGAAACATACATGACATCTCTCAATGTGAGGGGAGAACCAGACTCACTCTGAAAGGTAACAAGACTGATGTTGGTCGCATTATACCTACCATCATCTCCCATGTCAATGTGCATCTTGAGGTCCTTATCCTCCAAGCATGGAGAATTTTAGGGGCGAATTTTCGCCCTTGGGAAAAATTAAGTGGTTTTAAATTTTTATTGGGTGAATATTTTGTATCATAGTACATTGTTACAGCTTGAGTGGGCCTAATGGTTAAGAGCATCTGTTTCCTCCTAAGAGGTCACAGGTTCAAAACCAGAGGGGGTAGAGTATGTATGCCTTCGTAGACTTAGCAGTCAAATCGTTGCATGGAGGTGGGTCTCTTGTCCCACAAACAAGGGGGTCTCATACACCAATTTGGTGTCTGGCTTGGTTGTGACCTATATATATATATATATATATATATATATATATATATATATATATATCTTAATTATAAATATAACAAGTTTCAATAAGGATTAAATCTGTTGTGTGCAAATTTGTTAGTCAAATATTTCAGTGTAAATAAAAAATGCGGGCTATAAAAAAAATGAATATACATTTTATACTCTTACTCTCAACCATAAATAAAATATTTCAAAGTCCATATGAACTATCATAATATTATACCAATTTTATAGAGAAATAAAGTAACTGTAATAAAAAAAAATGTTATAAAATGTTATACTTTTGAGTACAACAAATTGGATAATTCTTATACTCTCTAAAAATATTTCACTACCTCTTAAAAAACTTTTAAAAAATATTTTAGTACATGACTCAAATAGTGTTATTAAATGTGCATGTCCAATAATTTATTTCAATATCAACTGATCAAAATAAAATATTTCAATGTTGTAAGAGTAATGTATTTTACTTAATTATTAATATCAAATTAAAATGCAACATTTAAAAATATATAATTAATAATAAAATATTCAATGTGGCTAATAAATAAAATATTTTGATATGGATGGTTAATTAATATTGAAATGTATTAAAAAATGTATTAATAACATAAAACTCATTTTAATGTGGTAAATATATTCCATAGATAAAATATTTCACGAAAAATATTTAAATGTGTGTATATATTATATATGATTAAAAAAAGCTATATATTCATTATATAAAGCAATTGAAAAACATATTTTTTATGGCTAAAACATTTTAAGTAATCTCATGGTGGCCCTTTTTTAAGAATACTTTTTGGTCAATTTTGTTTGAAATCAAGCAAAGATGTGTTAGAATTGCAAGTTTAAGCTATTTAGTTTACAAAATCCAAGTTCTTCAAATTTTACATTCAAAAATATAATTTAGACAATGAAAATTTACTGTGTCTATGTCTGTGTCTATGTTGTTAGTTCCAAGTACTGCAGTTAAGTTTCTAATTAAAGAGTTGATCCTCATATCCCATAGATGAAAACATACATGCAAACAAAAAAATCATTGTGATCACTCTCAATAAGAATTTGAGGCATTGTACATATGGATTTTTATCTAAAATTCTCAAGAAGCACTTGGAGAAAGAAAAATCTTCATGGATAGCTTGGTTTTCAAAACCCTGGGGTATAGAGGAACTATGTCTTTTGGAATTTTCTCTTAGACAATTATATTTTATATCTAAACTTTTGTTACATTAATTTTAATCAAAAAAATTATTGAAAATGGTCTATATTTGTTTTACCTCTAGTTTGGTGGATAACAAGTGAGTTCTTATTTTAATAAAAAAGTATTACAAGGTAAATTAGTATGATTAAGTAGAGGAGGCAGAATATATACCTCTAGTTTCATGCATAACATTAGCAAAGAAAGCATATGCTCCATCCATAGTTCGTTATTCCCTAATGGTATCCTATAACCATATTATAGAGTGACATAACATGTTCATCACAAGGTATAACATTATGGATGTTTACTGGCACACTCACATCCAAAAAGTAAATAGAGATATTAATACTTAGTAAAAATGTTCTACCATCAAAAAAATTCCATTTACAAGAATTAGATTGGCACATATAACATTGATTTCCCATTATGAAGAAATAATAAACCTATAGCAATATTCAAAATTCAAATACTAAAATACTCTAGCAAAGTGCATTGTATTAATCAATTGAGTAAACAAACTAAAGGAAAAAATTATCTATTTGAAAGTTGAAGGCCAACATTAAATTAGGTAGATAAATGTTCCACCCAACCATACACTCTATTGTGCTTAGTCTTTTTATACTAAGCCACCCCATTTGAGTTTGTGATACCACTAAGGAAAATTAGAACATTTTTATGGAAATCATTCTATCTTAGGACAAAAAATTACCTATCCCATTGTCTCACCACTAATTTTTTTCTTGGAACAACACAACTATTTTGGTGACACATTGTTTTCCTTACATAGAAAATGGAGAATACCTTCCTTATCTACTCAATATTCCCTCAAAAGTCTTTGATCTCTCCCTCTATGTGTGCATAGAGGGTCCAGATATTATCCATTAACTCCAACAACATTTACTTAGTTCTTGACCTTTTTCAACTTTTAAAGGCTTCCCTGCTTGGTCGTTCAACCCACACTGTGTTTTCCTCCTTAGATTCTATCCATGGCTTCTCCATCACATAGCTTGATATCTTTCCTACATCCCTTTCCAACCCAATTTTTGAATCTCTGTATGTTCTCCCTCTTTATAATTTGCTTCTTGTCCAAGGAATTAACTTCTAACCATTTGAATCTATTCCTTATCTATTTTCATAATCTATACATATTTATGTAGTTCTGATCACATGAATTCAAAATGGTCTCTATCATTCCTTGATCAACCTCCTAGTATGAATCAATACCTCTAAAAATACTTTCATGAATGTTAGCATAAACCAAGAAAGAATGGATTTACCTCTCCCTCTATTTATTTCTCTTTTATAACCTACTTCTCTTCCATATGATTTTCCTTCTCTATTGTGTCTAGCCCCATGCATCTCTCTTCAATTTTCTTTGCATGAGTTCATAATGGTCACACACCATTCATGTAAATGTGAAATGGACTCCACCATTCACCTTAGAACCAAAATTAATTATGTCCATCACGTAGCTGCTACCATGACCTATTGACTCCACAATGTAATGGAGAATCCCACCTGGATCCCAAAAACAGTTTGGCCCTCGAGCTCCTCTGGTAATCCACAACATCCGTTGCACTGTGGCCATGGATGCATCTAACCTCCTAGCCATCTCCACCAGATACCACCTCAATATTTCTCGCCATATAACCCCAAGGGAAGGGTTGAGGGCATAAACTCCCATACATGGAACCAACGCTCCATCCTACCAAGGATGTACCCTGCGCAACTCATGTCGCCTCATCTTACCATCCTGGTCAACACATAAAATATGTCGAGGTGACTCTGCCTCTCCCTCTCCAATGTGTAGTGGTAACCTGCTAGTGCTATTGGCCTGTAATGTTTGAGTAGGGTTGCCCCATCGCTCCAATGCGCACTTCAACTGAACCATTAGGGAACCCAACCATTCCGTAATGCGAGTCAGTTTGGTCACTGACTCAGCACAAATTGCTCTCATGCCCACCAACTCCTCGTTCTATTGTATAATGGCCTCTCGCACTATCATGGCCTTCTTTCTCAATGCTAGAAGGCTAGCATGAAACTGATGAATCTGTGGAGGGCAACTATCCTCTGTAAAATCGGTCACCACTATGGACCCCTCCATCTCTTTTGGTACGTCCTCAATGACAAGTGTGCCTCCAAGCACCTCATCAACCTGTTGTGGGCGGCCATCGTCTAGAAACTAGGTCATAGCACTGGGTACCTCATCAATTGTTGGCATCTCATCAATAGACAGCCCTCTGAGTGTATGCTCTACTCCCTCAATCGAGGTGTCAGCTAGAGCTACCAAAGAGGCCTCTAACAATGGTGAATCCTGCGCCACATGGGGTATATCAATGTGCTCCTCACCATCCTGCGTGTCCTCCTACTCAACCTCCTCCTCGAGCTTCTAACATCTAAAGCCCGGTCTCCACCAGTAGAAATGCCTCTTGGTCTCATCCTCTAGCTTTCCTCATCCTATCCACTCCCTTTGAGGGGGTCTGGTGTCCTTTTGGTCAAATATCTCCAATGAGCCTCTGTGTGAACTCTTTGTAGGATGTGATATGTACATGACCCAAAGGGATTAGCCCTCTGTACCACCATTCCATAGCATCTCCATACAAGTGAAAAGTGGCATGTCTAATAGCATCTGCCTCCCTCATGGGGTTTAGCGGGAAATATGTGTCCAATTCTTATACCCATTTTCTGACAAAACTCCTAGTTGAACCATCTAATTGGGTGAGGGTCATTTTTCCCTCAATGATACTCACTCTCCCTTGAGCCATGGGTTTGTCTATAGTTCACCCATCACAGTGCATACATGCCCAAATCTTCCATGATCTTGTTGGATACTCCACAACTGGCCAAGATCATGCTTTGATACCACTGTAATATTCCTAGTAGAAATTTTACAATGATAACAAAGACATGCACAAATAACTAACACAATTTTTTTTAGAAATGCACACATTTAAACCAGAAATTTCTGCAAATCCCCAAACTAGCCAAATTCTATTAATAATATCTACTGTGGTACAAATTAGTTGGAGAAATTTCACCTGGGCTTGCACAAGGAAAGCTACAAGCACCAGGTGATGAGTACGAAAAAGCCAAACGGCTGCAATAATCAAAACCTCCAAAAAACTGTGTTATTGCTCCAAAACTCCATTGCTGCCTAACTTCACCCCCTGATTCTCCCACTCTAGATTGCCTAGAAAATTCTATAAAATTAGGAGAGTGCTCCTTGCCCCAAACCCAGAAAAATCCAGAAAGGGTTTCCCTTAGTTCCAACTTTCGAAATTTGACCCTTCACAGCTTGGCCCTCCACCAAATCCGAATTTTGTTACATGGTTACTCCTGTCAATCTCTTCTCTCCAAAATCTAGCAATCCTCATCAAATTTCCCTCCTAATGATTTCTCAGCACCCCAACTCCAAACTCCCCCAGATGATGCTGCCCCAAAAGAGTCTCACTCCAATGACTATGCAGTCATAGAGGAGATGATGCAGTCCTATGTATGATAAAGTGAGAGCTACATGTAGGTTGGTCCTCTTAGTTGTAGATGACCTCCACACTCATGAAAATGATCAAAGAACACTCTTGTAGCTTCTTTGGTCAATTCCCCAATAGCGCAGCTCCACAAACAACCAGTGAATCCTCCCTCTATGTAGTGATGGCTCCCAGACTGTGTGCTCTACTCCATAAATGCGTGGGACCTGTAGTTGATGCCTCTTCTAGTCTTGGTGATGAAGGAAATCCTTCCTAGGGTGGCACTTGAATTCCACTGAAGAAAGGTTGAGCTTATCTTTTTGGGAAGCTCTTGTGCTAAACAACACAATATTGGCTCAACTGAACAGCTAAGGAAAATTCAAGTTTCAAATAGAAAAAAGACCCTTATTTCTCCCTCATTCCTTCCTTTTATAATTGTTGGCCATGCATTCCTTGCGAGTCCCTCCACCAATTCTATTTGCCTCAAGGAATTTCCCAAGTGTGTACTTTATGTGGGCCCCATATTCCACTATCAATTTAATCTTTCATTTTCTCTAATGTTGGTGGCCTCCATCTCCCCAAAAATTAAGTGGGGGATCCCTCCACCCACTTTTCCTAAGTTTACATGCCAAAATATTTCCCAACACCCAATTTAAAAATAGAAATTCATCTTAGAAAAATTAATTTAATTGGGGACATTACAGTGCTCTCCACCAAAAATTTCTTGTCCTCAAGCAATGTCTGAACAAGCACCCTCTCGATCAATTGACCCTAACAATATTTGTACACAATACCAGGGTCCCAAATGTACCATTCAACCATCCTTGATCTCTTACTTGTCTTGCTAGAATCCCAAGCCTTCCTGATCAGCATGAGGCATCCCTTGCTCCACTTGTTGTCCAACTCAACATAGGCACCAGACGTCCCCTACATACTACCACTAAGTAGATAATCATGGTAGTATAAAATCCTGATCATCTCATCGTGAAATTTATCTACCGAATAGTCACTCTCGTGCACTTCGGGAGTAGACCCCTAAAGACGCAATCCAATCCTTGTGGGATTGAATCCTCGCCTGCCTGCGCCTCCCTTGATCTCCTCCTGCTGATCACCTTGCCACACTGGTGAAGTCTGCCACACCACCAACAAGTCACTAAAACCCAATGGAAGATATGGATGAAATTCCCCTATAGAAACCTGCTCACCTCCACAGGTAGTTGAACTGCTAAGTCCTACTAGGCCAAAATCCCAAGCTAGTCCAAAAGGGGTGCCACCATGATGTCACTGCGCCACTCTGATCATGACAGTTTTCTTGTCACTTGCAAGTTGTAGCCCCCTCTCCTGGGACCTGATGGAAAAATATCTATGGAGTCCTAATGAATTTGGCCCAAGAATCCCCACGATGTCACGACCTACCCATCCAACACTCACTCTAATTTGTTGTAGCAACATGGAAAACCAGTCTTTCCATGCGACAAAAGCCTCAATGCTCCCCACATGTCAAACCAAGTGGGAGTTGGTTCATTCTCTGTCCTGCTCCCACTCATCATGAAACAAAGTGTCCAATTAACGAGCCAGATCCCTGGATCCCATAGCCATAATGGTTGCGACATAGTCTTGATAGCTGCTAGCGCCAACCCGTACCACATATCAAGCCCCTACATGCAATCGATATATGGCCTCCTTACATCACAAACCAATCTGGTGCATACGAACTTTCCCTGCGCCGACCATACCACGGAGTGGGATCTATCATCCTGCCTCTTGAAAGCACTCCCAAACACCGCCTGGAGTCTAAACATCCACCTGCATGTAAGGTCCAAAAACTGTTGTGGATGCTCCTGAGACACCTTGGAATGTCTCACCCAAATGGGGTCATGCCTCTCCCTGAGTGTGGGCTCAAGTGTGGTGCAAGTGTTACCTCTACAGAAGATTGGACTACCCCCAATCCTGCATCCACCAACTTGCGCCTTACCCATATGCCATAGCTAGAAAGCCTCTCTCTTGATGCACTATGCCCCATCCAGCTATCTCAGATGAACCTCCTGGGTTCTATTGCTCACAATGAGAGCAACAAGGAATGAGAGCAACAAGGAAAGGTATCAAAGTTCCTGACATCAATGTGAAATGCTAGTGAGTGATAAAGGGAAGCTCATGGTCGACCCTATGATCAACTCGCTCTCCAAATTTGAGTGTGTCAAACCCAATGGATTTTTTGATGCCCTCGTTAGGAGATCTCTCTAGTGAAAACACCTCAATAAATCATTGTGCATCATCATGATTTGCTGCACACAAATACACACCCCAACACTCCCCTACATACCCCTGAACTCCAAGGCACAACTTCATGCACCACTGGATATCAACGTTGGGTGCCATGCCACCATGCACCATAGGCCATCGCATATGTGCCCATGCATCCACCACTCTGCTAGTACACCCACCATGATGTGATCTACACCTCCTCTTCTGCCCAGGTACACCTATGTGGCTCAACTCCTCCATCTCCCCAAAAATTAAGTAGGGAATCCCTCCACCCACTTTTCCTAAGTTTACATGCCAAAATATTTCGCAACACCCAATTTCAAAATATAAATTCATCTTAGCAAAATTAATTTAAATGGGGACATTACAGAAACACTTATCTTATGCATAAGATTTCTCAATTCCATGATGTAAGCATATATTCAAATATATGTATGTATTTTTTATTTAATACTTATCTTTATTGATACACATCTATCCCATATAATGGCTCATAGGAAATAATTAATTTCATTATCCCTTCTAACTCACCCACGAGATTCTAGCCACCATCCCACATGAACTTTTAAGTTTCCTCCTCCTTGATACACTCACCCTTTAGGCTTAGATGTCCCCTTCTCTACTAAACAATCCCTTAGGTGATCCATCTTGTCATGGATTTCTCATGTAAGGAGAGCACTAACTTACTACTAGACATCCACTAGTAGTATATAACGTGTGGCAATCACAAGGTTCCTTTGTCCTAACAATGACCTTTCTTCGAGGGTTTCCATCTTCAATAACCATCATCTACCATGTATCATACACATACAATTACCATAGATATATTCATAATAATACAACTTATAAATTCCAAGTCTAATTCATAAAGAATATCATATTTCATAAGTATGAGATTCCTTCTCATAGTGTTTGGCTCTTGTGTGTTTTATCACCTAATCTTTCTTATAGAATTACTCTTATTTTCATATTTTAGACCATTCTACCTACAACCTAAACTTTTCAATCAACCAAATAAAAGTGAGTATCTATGCATATAATCCTTTCTTTGAATTTTTACTACCATCCATGAGGTGTTCTCAGAATAATATTAACAAACTAATAATTCAATCATTTTTAGTTGTTAATCATGCTCAATGAAATGGAACTACTATTCAATGTACATGGGTTACTTAACATACCCACCATTTCAAGATGAAACTAAATATTTATTCTAATAAACCAATGTTCCAATACTCATGATCACATCTACTCAATCTATCTTTTTCTCTTGATATCAAAATACCACATTTCTATACCAGGTATTCCACCATAATAATTTGGAAGGTCTAGCCAACACCTCAACACATAATCTAGTCACCTCGCATCTATACATTAGGAATACTACAAGGAACTTTCCTTCTCTACTCTATATTACCTTGGGAACCCTCTCCTCTATAGGTGGTCCTCACTATTTGCAAGATGGTTAAAGTCTACAACAACAATATAAGAAAGGAGACATTTGGACACTTGTGTAGTATTATAGCCTTCCATATCCATAAACAATATGGTCTAACACATTAGCTCCATTGGCATTCACTTTCATGTTCTATACAAATTCATAACATGATTATGTTACCAATTCACTCATTGTCATGTGACTCAAACATGAGATACTAATTCATGATTGAATCAAAAGGATTATAACAATCTTGCCATGCGAAAAGCTTCTTCCTTCATTATATCTCACCTAGGTATCATTATCATACATGCATTCCATCATAAACAAATAAATGAATATACAAAGTATGCCTAAAGGAATCATTACTCCAATCATTTCAAGTCATATATATTGGCATGATTAATTTTCATACTTGGATAGTTTCCTTCAACATTCCTGATGTTACTTGATCAATCGATGTCTTGTGGGAACTCACATGATCCCTTAATCCACCTATTGACAAGAATCCTATAATCTTTATCCTTTTCAAAAGGTTTTATATCATAGTCCACTTCATCATAAACATTTTCAACCATTTTTGATATTTTTTTGTATTAAATTGTGTGTCAATATTTGAAATGTCCAATATTCGAGTGGACACTCCACCCATCATCTAGGAAAAAGAAAGAAATAAAATATGAAATGAGTTTAGAAAAGAAAAGAGAATATAAAGGTAATGGAAATGAGTTAACCATGAAAGGAGAAAATGGGTTCCAAGGAATGGAAAAGATCTCTAAATCATATAAAGAATAATGTAGACATTACGAGAAATTTGAGCCATAAAAAATCAATTATTTTCTTTATATATTTGATCATTTAAGGAATTTTATTTTTTTCCTTTCACTTTGTGGTGTCACAAAGTAATATTCACCTTTTATAATCTACTATGTTTATTTTATATTTTCTTTGAAAATACTTATTGTTTGTTAAGAAAGGAAAATGAGATCTGCTTAGTTAACTGAAGAGAAAAATGCTCTATGCACTAGGATCCTATGTGTTCATCATAGGAGTCTTATTATCATGACACTGACATTCATCTAATGCAATTATACTTTCACACCAATACAAAAAAAACATCAAATGTTATTAAATGAGAACGATAGACTATTTAGTGCACTACCATTCTTGAAGTGAAAAATACCTTGATGATGATTGTTTTGTGACATATTTTTCCAAGTAATGAACATGCAGAGACTATTGTTTATATTTGTGTTATATTTTTTAACTCACCAATTGTAGTATTTTAATGAGTTTGTGTTATTACCTTATTTATTTTCTCATCGGGTAGGAAATTAAGTTTCAATACATATTTATCTTCCATCCATTTCCATTATTCATTTTGTGCGATTTCAAATAATTGTTTACCAATTCAACATTATTAGAGTTGTCAATTGTAGAATAAAGTGCAACAACTACTACAATAGTTATGATCCAAAAATTAGGTGAAAAACCTACATATGACGAGGAAGCACCATATTTTAAAGTTGTTGGTTTATTTGAACTCAAGGAATTGGAGAAGTATCTACCTTTTAGAAAAGTGATGTATGGGAAAACAAAAGAATTTGATGTAAATATTCATGAATTTTATATAGCTATTCATAGACCTTATTTTCATGTGAAGCCTATAGAATGTGAATTACATTAAATATGATTGAGTTATCTAAATGCACCAAGACCAAGTTTGAGCAAAATAATTTATTTACCTCAACATCACATGCCTTTGGGGGTGCCTTTCCAACTAGTTTCCCCTTGGGATGTGATAAGACCTTTGTGGTAAAATTTGATAAAAACATGCAAAAAGATTTGCAATAGTGTATAATAAGAACCTAGAGAAACATTACTCGTGATTTTTCTTTTTCAAAACATGGAAAATTAGTATATTATAATTTAACTAAATATTTTCTTATTATTATATATATTTATACATTATCAAGGAATCACCAATATTTTACATTGTTTTCTATTTTTTTAGAAGATTAGCCAAGAATTTGCAATACCATATAACCTAGTGAAAAATTTGCTAAGATTTAACAAAATTTTATAATTTAGTGAAAGATTCGCCAAAAAATTATATATGTATATTATATCAATGAAAAAATAGCCTATACATTTTTATATATACCATGGGTATTTTCCCATTTATTATAAATATAAATTTGGGGGGTTTCTTAAAATTTTCCCTGGGTAGTAGTGGCATCCACTGGTGATTTACTTCCCACAGTCTCCTTAGTGACTATAACATCCTCTTCCTCTTCTGGTTGGATGAGGGTATGGGGTTTCTTTTGTGGCGTAGGTTCTAGCTTGGCCTTCTCAAGCTTTGGCGACTTGGACACTTCCTCTTAGCTGTTAGTCCGTGACTTATTATTTTGTTTCGGACTTAGTCCTGTCTCTTTGGTCCTTGAAAATGTAGGTACTTTCTCTGGCTGAGTAGGAGTCTGAATTTTCTTCCTTGGCCTCTGGCTTGACTCCGCCTCTCCAGTGTCTAATTTGGGAAACTCTTCCTCATCCATGAAATGATTTCCGACAAGGAACTCTTCCCAAGTCTTCCCCTATTCCCTTAATACTTCTACCATGATAATTTTAACTAGGTCGTGGTGGTAGAGGTTCTCCTTTAGGTTAGCCTCCCTCTTCTGGGCAGAGGTAGCCATTTTAAATAGGGACATCCTCAAATAATGAGGTAAATTGAGAGGATTATCTCGGAAGTGACCAAGGAGCCACATATGAAACAGAAAATCCAGGCCAAACCGTCCTTCACATGTTATATATTTTTGAAGTAAATACAAAAGGTGTCAATACTTATTGGTTAGGTAGCTCTGTGGAATTCCTTTTCCCCATTCCGGGTTTGCATGCTCCTCCTTTAGGAAAGGTGCACATGCATCCTTATTAATCCACTATCCCTCTGGTGAAATACCACAGGCTTGGGCTACCAGCTCTTCGATCAATTTAAATTTTATATTACCTCCCTGAGTTTGTTCCCCATCCATGTTCAGGGAAAATGACTTAGTTGCCTCATAATTGTGCCCATTTAACTTCAGAAATAAGGGCAGCCACCCTGCCTTCTCTAATCGCTTCTTGCTATGAGTGTATGCATCTAACAGTTTTGGCCCCTGTGGCTCAAAACAAACAGTCAACCTTAATCTTGCCATATGTTGTTCGTAGGGAAGTGCAGGGTTTGATTTGTCCCTTTCGACAGCTTCCACGGGATGGATAAAGTGTTTTTAGGATACAATGGGGAGGGATATAGCTCAATTAGGTGAGTGAAAAAAATGAAATGAAGATGGTTCGAGGCAACACATAATGTGATCACGATTTAAAATCATGATCCGTTATTGCAGGATTCATTGGGAAAGAAATGGTGTACATTTCAAGGCATATTGGAAGTGGAACCTCATGTCATGATGTGGAATGGTTTCCATTTCAATCAAGGGTGAACGTGACTCATAATAATGAAAAAAAAAAATGTACCATTACCTTAGTCCTTAAACAATTGACATCAAAATTACCTTTTTAACTTACCATACGACCATCGGGTACCTGATGACGCATGTCCTTGCCTTGCAATGATGAACCGTTCAAAAATCATGTGTGGGATCATGAGGTTTCATGGGATCAATTTGCTTTGAAGACTTCGGTAACTCACTTATGTCTTGTCAGATCTTTGAAAATATGTTCTGCTTGAAATTACTTGAATAATATCAGGTGTGTAGCAGCCAATATTCTGCTGCAGGAAATTCTTCTACAGGAAATTCTTCTTCAAGGAATACTTCTACAGGAAATAGAAGAATACCAATGAATGAATCCTAACAAAATGATAATGTAAATTCCCTTCACTTGTTGTTGTTATAAGTTGTTGTCCCCTTTTATTGCTAATTGATCTTGATCTGTCTGCAGGAACAATCTGGAACTCCATCTTCACCTATCCTTGTATAGTTCACTGCCACATGAATAAAGGTGTTGAAGTCGAATGTGCAGTGATCTCGTTGGATTACCAGTCATTAAGGTCAATTGTTAACCAACGCGAGGTCCATCACCAATAATGAGAGTGAGGATCAAGGTACAACTGATACATCCTAGCAAGTGTGAATAGATGAGTTGTTGTCAAACCCCCTGTAGGATCCAGCAGTCAAGGAGCCTTAATGAATCTCCATTGTTGCAGGCGAGATAACCTGTCATTGATGTATACAGGCTTCAAGGCATCACATATCTCTAATCTTGGACCCAGATAAGGTGTTGATGTCGATGGGCCAAGATTGTTGGAAGGAGGGCCTTAGAGAATCCCACATCAGTCCAACGCGAGCAAATCAAAGATTTATGAAACATAATTTATTTGGGGATCCCAAGGGATCTACTATCCTGTGATTTTAATGAGCCCAGGGAAGTTCATGCTCATCAGATTTTAATTTTAGAGATTCTAAAATACTGAAAAAGAAAACTCCAATGGGGTTCCTTTCCCATAAGTAGTCTACTGGAGCCATAAAAGGGATAAACCTCTATTCAATAGACACTCCTCTCATGGTTTATTGATTACAAGAAGGATCAAAGTAAGCTAAATTTATTATGACAAAGAATCAAGAAGAGGTGGTGAAAGAGATACCCCACTTTCCTACCATTTCCAACTCTCTCTTCTTCATAATCTCCTCCAAAAATTCCTCCTTAGATTGGGGCTTCTGATATAAACAATGTAAACTTTGAAACGGGAACTATAAACTCAAAACGGGAACTCTGGCCAAAAAACCCCAAAAAAACATCAAAAACAATGCTAAAAACGAAAAGTGTGTATACTGGAACGATGTTTTTTTTTTTAGGTGTCAATTTTGAACGTGTTTTAAAAATGGCAGTGACTACGAAATTTACTACGAAATTTTCGTGCAAAATATAGCTTCAAAACGAAAGTGTTGATACTGGAATAATGAATTTTTTTTTTAGGGTCAATTTTCAAACTTTTTAAAAAATGCTAATAAAACCAATTTTTTATGTCTCAAACAAAGTTAAATTTTAAGGAAAAAACACATTAATGTTTCTGGTAGAATATCATTTTTCTTTCCTAAGTATAAATTTAACATGTTTTCAACCACAACATGCTAGATACAAAAGAAATTGAAATTTTTTCAACTATTAAACTAAAAAAACATGACATTATGAACAAATTATATCACTGAATGAATTCAAAAGTCTTTATTTGTATACTGAATAAAACAGACATTATATCTCTAATTTGATATTACATTGTAGATATTTAAACAATAAAATTTATCATACTTAAGACATAATCCAACAACATAAAAATGCTTCATAACTTCTCATTTAACAAAAAATGGAAAACATTAATTTTATTTGAAGATACGATGCATACATCAGTTATATAAAATGTCTTAAACAATTATTCAAACTCAATCACCCAATAACCGTGGGTAGGCCGTCGTCGTGCCCCCTTTCCCCAACCCATTACCGATCTTTCCCATTCACCCATGCCCTCTTCCCCCTTCTGCCCTACCTATGCGCCAGCCCTTGCTACCCCCAACTCACCCACCCATGCACCATTTCCCCAACTCTTCCTTCCCTACCCCACAACTCTCCTCCTCATAAGCCCACCCCCTAACTCCCATTCCCCTCCAATCTCAACTCCTCCCCCTCTTCCTTAACGCCGGCCCCATGAGCCTCGCGCCCTACCACCCCCCACCCCCCGCCACCCCCCTACCCTTACCCTACCCCCCCAACCCCTACCCCCCACTACCCCCTCGTCCGACCCCCCCTTCCCCCCTGCCCCCCTACCCTTACCCCGCCCTACCCCCCTGCCCCCTACCCTTACCCCCCCTGCCACCCCCTACTCTACCCCCCCCTGCCCTACCCCTTACCCCCCCCCAACCCCCTACCCCCCTCCCCCCCCACACCCCCTGCACCCCCCTTACCCCCCCCGCCCTACCCCTACCCCTACACCCCCCTCCCCCAACCACCGCCCCGTACCCCCCCACCCCCTACCCCCCTTACCCCCCCCCCCACCCCCTACCCCCCTTACCCCCCTACCCCTACCCCCTGCATTCCCCCCCACCGCCACCCCGCCCACCCCTCCACCGCCACTGCCACCGCCCCTCCCCGCCCACCCCTCCACTGCCACCGCCCCCTCCCTGCCCACCCCTCCCCCGCCACCGCCCCCTCCCCGGCCCCCCCGCCCACCCCTCCACCCACACCGCCCCCTCCCCGACCACCGCCACCGCCCCCTGCCTGCCCACCCCGCCACCGCCCCCTACCCCCCACCAACCCCCCCCCCCCCCCCCCCCCTACCCCCCTACCCCCCCCCCCACCCCCTACCCCTACCCCCCGCATTCCCCCCCACCGCCCCCTCCCCCGCCACCGCCCCCTCCCCGGCCCCACCATGTAGATTCATAATAATGAGTAGATTTTCCATATCACAACCCTTTTTGGATGAATTATATTCAAAGTGGAAAGTGGAAACAAAATTTGAAAGAGAGCTTGAGCACATATAGTTCATATAGTTCACCAAAAAGTAAAGCCTTTCAATGGATAATTGCACATAGTTCAAACCAACACCACCAAATACCAAATATATAGGTATGAGTTCTTACTTCAATATCAAAATCAACACACGAGGCAATGCCTAAGATGCATGTAGATTAATAGTAATGAGTAGACTTTTCACCTCACAACCCTCTTTGCATGCATTATTTTCAAAGTGGGACGTGCAAACAAATTTTCAAGGAGAGCTTGAGTAGATATAGTTACCAAAACATAAAGCCTTTCAATGGATAATTGAAAATAGTACAAGCCAAAAGGACCCAATAGATTAGCAAGCATGCATCTTGTTAATCTGCTATGCATATAACAAATACTTACATGAACGCAACTCGATTTTTTTTTCAGACTTCTGCAGGGAAAAGGCCCAAACCTTTAATGACCTACACTCAATTCCTAATGGACAAAGTCTAACGTGATTCACATACATGAACAACAATAAGCCAACCATGTCAATGCCATAAAATTGCTAAATGAAACCCTTCACAAAACAAAGAAATCATGCCCAAAGCATCAATAAGCTAAAGTTGAAACCATTGTCATTGCGTCAACTTGAAGTCAAAATCGATTTAATAGGAGAGAGATCAAAAATGGGCATGCATAGGTTGTTTGTTAACCATTTCTTATAAGACACGGAATAGAAGGTTTGACAACCGTTCACGTCCAAAAAATAGCAAATGTGGCAATGCTTGACCATCACTTCCAACTTCAACACAAGTACCCACCAAAAGCATAACAAATCCATGCATAATGCAAATTAAAAGGAAGAAGTAGAATAAAGCACCATGGATTCTCATAATTTTATGACAACTAAATGCCCATTAATAGAATTACACATTGCTTAAAACATAATATTCTATAATAAAGAATAATAATAATTTTGCATATTCATAGACAACAAAAGGGGAATTATCTTTTTTCATACATGTATAAAAAACAAAGTTGGTCATGTAAGAGCAATATTTGATGACCATAGGCATCCAAGACATATACCACCACTAAGCCAGATTATATAAGCCAGCTGATGAGGGCACCAAACAATGGATTCAACTATGAAAGCACCAAACAATGGATTAAATGATCGAAGGGAGGAGTTCCCGTGACTTAAAGAATGGAAAAACAGGAGACAAATTTCAATTTATAAAGTTTTCTTGCCTTCTATTTTCTGTGTACAAGTCAAAATAAAATTTGAAATTTTCAGAAACAATTGGTAGAAAATCGTTAATTGAGAAGATCTGGATACTAAAACTGAATAAAGACAAAAGATGTTCACGGCATATTCAGGTTAAGAGGCACCACATCATACCGCATCTCAGTGTTTAACATTACCAAGGCAACATTTGGAATTCAGAAAGAAACCCAAGACGAATTCTCATGGCTACCAAGTATGAAAAACAAAAGATCGGTGGAGCTTTGTGCAGAAGGATGCAGAAAGGCTACAAACAGCCAATTTTTTACAGTTTTCTTCAGAACAATTTTATAGTTTAATCATCATTCATTAATGCGCTATAAAACAGTTGAATATCAAATAAGAAATTCTTGTGCGCATGGAAGGCATGGAACGTGTCCTCATGAATAGGGGAAATACAAAGCAAACAATTTTAATCTTCTTGCCAAAAAGACCTACATTGTTTAAATGATTCTTCATCAATGCTTACACTAACACCATAGTATAATCAATTCTGAGGCAGAGATATAACAAAAGAACTATGACCTTTGCATGAGAGGATGTTCCACGAATACAAACCATAAAAATGCACTCTCTTGCATAAACATGTTTGCAGTCACCGGAGAATTAATAATCAAAGCAAACCTAATCTAAAATTAAAATTAGGAGTGCCCACAGTCATCTTTAAAAGGTTCCAATGTTACTGATGGAATATTCATCAGATTGACCTACTCTTTAGCAAATAAAAGGTTCCAATGTTACTGATGGAATATTCATCAGATTGACCTACTCGGCAGCGGCACCCCCGGGCCGCCCCGCCCCGCCCGACCGGCGGCGGGTCGATTCCGGGAATCGACCCTCCGCCGGTCAGGCGAGGCGGGGCGGCCCGGGGTGGCGCTGCGCGCCCATAGCGCCATCCCCGGGCCGCCACGCCCCGCCCGACCGGCGGCGGGTCGATTCCCGGAATCGACCCACCGCTGGTCGGGCGGGGCGAGGCCGGGGGTGGCGCTGTGGGCGCATTGCTGGCACACTGAAAAACCTCACATCCACAGCCAGTCGCCATGCGATTATACAAAAGTGTGATTTAGGGAAGATCTTCAATGGAATCATTCCATAAGGGATTGTATTCGTATTTATATATTTCTCCTTACCTTCCATTCCATTACCCTCAATCCACTTCTCAGAAATCAGAAATTATTTGACCATTTCGATTCCGAGCCTTTTATGTTTTTGAAAGGGCTCTGATAGCCCAACTTTTACACGAATTGCTTAGAAAACTTCCCTCCGCTATGTCTACAACACTGCAGTGTCGTATACATTAACTCTAACTTCATATTGGAATCAGTCCTGCTCCTTGTTACGGTGGTTGGTAAGTGAGCATGTCCAACAGTGTCATTCTGCAGGTGACACTGCAGTGTTATTAGTTTGTCAACTAAGACAAAGAAGAAATTATCACGTTGAAATTCATATTATCACGTTGAAATTTGATCAATGACACTGCAGTGTTATTAGTTTGTCTGCTATCCCTTTTCCTATTCGTTTGTCTGCTATCGAATTTGGGTTAGCCAACTAAGACAAAGAAGAATTTTATGTTTTCCAGAAATTCATGTTGCTTTCTGGAAGTGTCCTTTGCCATTCAAAATGTTAGCGTACATAAAAATGACATGCTTCATGAAAAATATGGAGAGAGGATCAAATTTCAACGTGAGCTAAGTTGTGCCCCTTACACACGTATTGTGCGAAACTGGCGGACTCGAGGGAAAAAGATAAATGTGAGTTTGGGTTGATTAATTGTCAATATCAACATCTACTTATCTGGAAGAAGAGAAATTGTCATTTTATCTCCATTTCATTAACAAAAACAGTTGTAGACTATGGTGACAACATAATAAATTGTCATTTTATCCCCATTTCATTAACAAAAACAGTTGTAGACTATGGTGACAACATAATTGACTTTTTAATAATAAACTATGGTGACAACATAATAGAACATAAATGGTCATTTTATCGTCATTTGCTTAACGAAAGCGTTTTTTCTTAATTAATGGAACATAATTAACCATGCGAGGACCTTTTTTTTCTTAATTAATGAAACTGCGTAATATCGTTACATCGTACTCATTGGCCATAAAACGAATAGGAAAAGGGATAGCAGTTATAAATATTTAAGGGATAGCAGTTTCAAATATTATCTTGCAAATAAAAAGTTTGCATCAATATAAAACTAATCTTAAATAGCCTTTCAAATAATGATTTTACAAGGGAAAAAATTTCTTCAACAATGCCGGTCAAATTTATACACTCCAACATCGGAATTTCAAAGAAATCAAGGAAAAATTGACTGGTAAAGTAAGGAGAAATTTGTCTTCCATGAAGGTATCAATATATTCTTTGGATCATATTCTATCCATCCCTCGGCCCTGGTGCTTCTTAGTTCTAACATGAGGCTTCTGTATCTCATTTCTTTCTAGGTCCATATTCCACTTGAGATATAATCGAAAATTCGTGATGGACATGACAAAATTCATCATGAAAGATAACGCTGTGTGGACTTTTAGGTTATGGATGGTATCACTATAATAACAAGTAAAAAGGCTTTTGGGTAGAGTGGGTTGACAGGCGGGATGTTGAAAACAGCATTTGGAGTTATTGTTGGTTGACTTTGCCTTAAAATGGATTCCCCTCTAGGGTGGACAACATTGTTGCATTGCAACGATTATGAGTATCTATCTTCATGACTCTCAGGTCTTTTTTATTTACTTTTTTGTTTTCTATTGTTTATATTGTTGGCATTTCTATAGCTTATGGGACAACCATACACTCTACTGGTTTCTAATTGTCTCATCCATTAATATAATTTTGGTGTATTATTTTTGTCTTACTCTCAACTGTTTAATGTGATGGTCCACTTTATAGTTTATTTTAGAACTATGCTGAATAAATAGTTATTTTGTTTGTAATCTAATTTCCTAAACGACAATTGTGATAAATCAATAAAAAAATATTAACTTACAATTATTAAAAAAATAAAATCATACTAATGAAGATATTTATTCCGACGAATATCTATGTGTTTAACTTTATTAAAAGAGATAAATATTTCATGAGATTTTGTCCGCTCTGAAAGTCACTTTCTCTTCATTCAAATTATAAACGTCTAAACAAAGTTTTATACACACGTGCACATTCAAGGTAGACTTAAGACCATTCAAGTTATTTGGATCTATTAACATGGAACACACGTGCACATTCAAGCTAGATTTAAGACCATTCAAATTATCTATTAACATGGAACATAGTTAATTTATAGGGAAGTGGATGAGTGCACTTTTGAAGCACTCTTGGTATATGATCCTCAATTCAGAACTAAATACAAAACTGAAAACCTAGTAATTTACTAATTCAAAACCCAAAACCACATAACTTATCGGTAGTAAATCCAATAACTCTCCAAGTAGTAAATCCAATAACTCTCCAAGTAGTTACCCATGCCTTTAATCACACACTAAAACACAAAACATATATCTAATAATTATCACATGGAATCATCTCATATTCAGTAGCGCATTCAATCAGCCATCGCGCACACTAAACCCAAAACGTATATATTTGTCAACGATAACAGAGCTTCTCTCGGCGTGGATGTAATAGAACTTTAATTGTTTTGAGATGCAAGAGAAATGCACTTCAGCACTGTTAACTCCATACTAAGTATACTTAGGCCAATTTATAGGCTTTCACCAAAAAATAAACAGGCATCCTTTAACGGTGTGGATGCAATCAACAGAACTTTAATTGTTTTGAGATACAACCTGAACGCTACGTCAGTTCGTGCAGCTATTTGTTTTGAAAAACATTGTACATGAACAAAGACTTGATGATCATTGATACATGAACAAAGACTTGGAAATGAAGTACGTTTGACAACTGGTAAATAAAAAATCATTCGATTCGATTGAATCGTCTACGCAACTTTAATAAGTTAAACATTAATATTAAAGAATATATTGAAACAAGCTCAAGAAAACGCCTGAAAAGAATCGTTTACCACAATTTTAATAAAATGAGATCAAAACGTACGGTAAAGTAATCATTAACCAATCCCATTGATGGGTAGTCTTCTGAAATTGGCGCGCAGGACTGATCGGCAGTCTTCTGAAATTGGATCACGGAATGTTCAAAGGGTACTGATCCCCACCTCATAAGTGGTATAAATATTACTAAAATTAGGTGCATTTGAATAGGAATCACTAGCGCTCCACGCGGTCAATGCAGAAGATTCTGGGAACGACAAATTGTCGATCATTTCGTTGATATTTTACCACTAGGAACGACAAACTAATAACACTGCAGTGTCATTGATCAAATTTCAACGTGATAATATGAATTTCAACGTGATAATTTCTTCTTTGTCTTAGTTGACAAACTAATAACACTGCAGTGTCACCTGCAGAATGACACTGTTGGACATGCTCACTTACCAACCACCGTAACAAGGAGCAGGACTGATTCCAATATGAAGTTAGAGTTAATGTATACGACACTGCAGTGTTGTAGACATAGCGGAGGGAAGTTTTCTGAGCAATTCGTGTAAAAGTTGGGCTATCAGAGCCCTTTCAAAAACATAAAAGGCTCGGAATCGAAGTGGTCAAATAATTTCTGATTTCTGAGAAGTGGATTGAGGGTAATGGAACGGAAGGTAAGGAGAAATATATAAATACGAATACAATCCCTTATGGAATGATTCCATTGAAGATCTTCCCTAAATCACACTGTGTATAATCGCATGGCGACTGGCTGTGGATGTGAGGTTTTTCAGTGTGCCAGCAATGCGCCCACAGCGCCACCCCCGGGCCGCCCCGCCCCGCCCGACCGGCGGAGGGTCCATTCCCGGAATCGACTCGCCGCCGGTCCGGCGGGGCGGGGCGGGGCGGCCCGGGGTGCCGCTGCCGAGTAAGTCAATCTGATGAATATTCCATCAGTAACATTGGAACCTTTTAAAGATGACTGTGGGCACTCCTAATTTTAATTTTAGATTAGGTTTGCTTTGATTATTAATTCTCCGGTGACTGCAAACATGTTTATGCAAGAGAGTGCATTTTTATGGTTTGTATTCGTGGAACATCCTCTCATGCAAAGGTCATAGTTCTTTTGTTATATCTCTGCCTCAGAATTGATTATACTATGGTGTTAGTGTAAGCATTGATGAAGAATCATTTAAACAATGTAGGTCTTTTTGGCAAAAAAGATTAAAATTGTTTGCTTTGTATTTCCCCTATTCATGAGGACACGTTCCATGCCTTCCATGGACACGTTCCATGCCTTCCATGCGCACAAGCATTTCTTATTTGATATTCAACTGTTTTATAGCGCATTAATGAATGATGATTAAACTATAAAATTATTCGGAAGAACACTGTAAAAAATTGGCTGTTTGTAGCCTTTCTGCATCCTTCTGCACAAAGCTCCACCGATCTTTTGTTTTTCATACTTGGTAGCCATGAGAATTCATCTTGGGTTTCTTTCTGAATTCCAAATGCTGCCTTGGTAATGTTAAACACTGAGATGCGGTATGATGTGTTGCCTCTTAACCTGAATATGCCGTGAACATCTTTTGTCTTTTTTCAGTTTTAGTATCCAGATCTTCTCAATTAACGATTTTCTACCAATTGTTTCTGAAAATTTCAAATTTCATTTTGACTTGTACACAGAAAATAGAAGGCAAGAAAACTTTATAAATTGAAATTTGTCTCTTGTTTTTCCATTCTTTAAGTCACGGGAACTCCTCCCTTCGATCATTTAATCCATTGTTTGGTGCTTTCATAGTTGAATCCATTGTTTGGTGCCCTCATCAGCTGGCTTATATAATCTGGCTTAGTGGTGGTATATGTCTTGGATGCCTATGGTCATCAAATATTGCTCTTACATGACCAACTTTGTTTTTTATACATGTATGCAAAAAGATAATTCCCCTTTTGTTGTCTATGAATATGCAAAATTATTATTATTCTTTATTATAGAATATTATGTTTTAAGCAATGTGTAATTCTATTAATGGGCATTTAGTTGTCATAAAATTATGAGAATCCATGGTGCTTTATTCTACTTCTTCCTTTTAATTTGCATTATGCATGCATTTGTTATGATTTTGGTGGGTACTGGTGTTGAAGTCGGAAGTGATGGTCAAGCATTGCCACATTTGCTATTTTTTGGACGTGAACCGTGGTCAAACCTTCTATTCCGTGTCTTATAAGAAATGGTTAACAAACAACCTATGCATGCCCATTTTTGATCTCTCTCCTATTAAATCGATTTTGACTTCAAGTTTGACTTCAAGTTGACGCAATGACAATGGTTTCAACTTTAGCTTATTGATGCTTTGGGCATGATTTCTTTGTTTTGTGAAGGGTTTCATTTAGCAATTTTATGGCATTGACATGGTTGGCTTATTGTTGTTCATGTATGTGAATCACATTAGACGTTGTCCATTAGGAATTGAGTGTAGGTCATTAAAGGTTTGGGCGTTTTCCCTGCAGAAGTTTGAAAAAAAAAATCGAGTTGCCTTCATGTAAGTATTTGTTATATGCATAGCAGATTAGCAAGATGCATGCTTGCTAATCTATTGGGTCCTTTTGGCTTGTACTATTTTCAATTATCCATTGAAAGGCTTTATGTTTTGGTAACTATATCTACTCAAGCTCTCCTTGAAAATTTGTTTGCACGTCCCACTTTGAAAATAATGCATGCAAAGAGGGTTGTGAGGTGAAAAGTCTACTCATTACTATTAATCTATATGCATCTTAGGCATTGCCTCGTGTGTTGATTTTGATATTGAAGTAAGAAATCATACCTATATATTTGGTATTTGGTGGTGTTGGTTTGTACTATGTGCAATTATCCATTGAAAGGCTTTACTTTTTGGTGAACTATACGAACTATATGTGCTCAAGCTCTCTTTCAAATTTTGTTTCCACTTTCCACTTTGAATATAATTCATCCAAAAAGGGTTGTGATATGGAAAATCTATTCATTATTATGAATCTACATGGTGGGCGGGGAGGGGGCGGTGGCGGTGGAGGGGTGGGCGGGGAGGGGGCGGTGGGGGGGAATGCGGGGTGGGGGGGGGGAAGGGGGGTAGGGGCCGGTGGCGGGGGAGGGGTGGGCGAGGAGGGGGCGGTGGCGGGGGATGGGTGGGCGGGGTGGGCGGTGGCGGTGGGCGGGGAGGGGGTGGTGTGGGTGGAGGGGTGGGCGGGGGGGCCGGGGAGGGGGCGGTGGCGGTGGAGGGGTGGGGGGCGGGGTGGTGGGGGCGGGGGGGGGGTGGCGGGGGATGGGTGGGCAAGGAGGGGGCGGTGGCGGTGGAGGGGGGGGCTGGGTGGGCCGGGGTGGGGGTGGTGGTAAGGGTAGGGGATGGGGGGGTGTAGGGGGTTCGGGGAGGGGTAAGGGGGGCGGCGCGGGTAGGGGGTAGGCGGGGGTGAGGGGGGGTAGGGGGTAAGGGGGGGTGCGCGGGTAGGGGTAAGGTGGGGAGGGGGGGGTGCGCGGGTAGGCGGTGGGGGGGGGGTGAGGGGGGGTGAAGGGTAGGGGGTTGGGGGGGGGGGGGGGGGTAAGGTGGGGGTAGGAGGTGGGGGGGGGGGGGGTAAGGGAGGGGGGTTGGGGGGGGGTAAGGGTAGGGCGCGGGTAGGGTGTTGGGGGGGGGGGGGGGGGGGGTAGGGGTGGCTGGGGGCTGGGGAAGGGTAGGGGTGGGTGGGGGCTGGGGAAGGGTAGAGTTGGGTGGGGGTTGGGGGGTCGGCGCAATGGCGAGGGGCGACCGCGGGGAGGGGTTTGGGGGTGTAGGGGGTGTGGGGGGGGGGGGGGGCGGGGGGCGAGGGGGGATGGGGCGCGGGAGTGTGGGGGGACGGTAGGGGGTAGGGTGAGGGAAGGGGAGGGAGGGAAGCTTAGGAAGCTTCGTTCAAACAGAAAATTCAGGTAACTGGTTTATTCATAAGGTATTTAATATCAGAATGGTCAGTATGTACAAAAAATTCATACTCGATAATGTAATGTATAAACTTATTAATAGCATAAACCACAACAAGGAATTCTTTTTCAGTTACAGTGTAATTTAATTCAGTAGGAGTTAAATTTTTACTAATAAAATAAATAGCATAGGTTACGAGGTTTTCCTTTTGGCCCAATATTGCTCCTATATTTGAATCAGAGGCATTGGTGTAAATATTAAATGGAAATTTCCAATCTAGTCCTTCCAAAACACGTGTTGAATAAAGCTTATCCTTGAGTGTATCAAATGTAGTTTGACATTCATCATTCCAATGAAATTCAAATTCTTTTGTTAATAATTTAAACAGTGACGAGGCTACCTTGGTAAAATTTTCAATAAACCTTCTGTAGTAGCTTGCATGCCCAAGGAAACTTCTAACTCCTTTTTGGTTGGTTGGGGGAGGCATCTTTACAATCACTTCAATATTTTCCAGATCAACTTTAATTCCTACAGTAGAAACATGATGACCCAAAACAATGCCTTCAGTCATAATCATAAAACACTTTTCATTACTTAATGAAATATTAGTTTCTCTACATCTTTGCAAAACCTTCCTAAGATTAAGTAAATCTTCTTCAAAAGTATCACCTATTACCGTGAAATCATCCATGTAGACCTCTACGCAATCATGTAAAAGATCAGAGAAAATGCCAAGTATCACCCTTTCAAATGTGGCTAGTGCGTTGCATAGACAAAATGGTAATACCTTATATGCATAAGTACCCCATGGACATGTAAATGTTGTTTTATCCTGGTCCTCTGGAGCTATCTTGACCTGGTTATATCCGCTGAACCCATCCGAGGAATAAAAGTACTTCTTTTTTGCTAAGATGTCCAACACTTGATCTATAAAAGGCAAGGGAAAATTATCTTTTAATATGGATTTATTTAGTTCCCTATAATCTACACACACTCTCCATTTTCCATTCTTCTTAGGGACGATAACCAATGGAGATACCCAGTGGCTTTCTGAAATAGGATAAATGAACCCTACGTTTAATAACTTTTGAAGTTCATCTTTTACAATTTCTCTTAAAGCATGGTCCATCGTTCTTCGTGGCTGCCTTAGAGGCTTGGCATTTTCTTATATATAAATATGATGAATGCAAGTGTTCGGGTGAATTCCCCTCATATCTGTATATTCCCAAGAAAATTTATCTGAAAAATATTCCAATGTCTATCTTAATTGATTTTCTTGTTCATGACTTAAGGTAGCACTGATATTTACAGTTTTTTGGGAGAGATTTCGATTACCTTGCTCCCACATTCAGTCATTGAACATGTAGGAAATATAGATAGAAGGGATAAATTTAATTCAGTTGTTGTACTATGTTTTTGGAAGTTCTGCTCTAGTAGATCAGCGATGGCATTTGTCTCATGATTTGACTTTCCTTCTAAATGCTGAGAAAAATCAGGGTTTGAAATATAACAATTAATTAGATTTTCCATAGTGTTTTATTTAAGGCTCGTAGCCTAGGATATTGTCAAAACTGGGTGAATAATTTCTGAACTATGTTATTCATCAACCCAACGAGTATCTTTCGATTTTAAGAGGGGTTTGGCAGGGGGATATAGGTTGATTTGTTTGGTTTCAACTCCATGGGTGATGGTCATGTTTCCTGGCCTACATCCTATGAAGGCATCTGTTGTAGCCAACCAAGGTCTCCCCAAGATCAAAGGATGCCCTCCCAAACTAGTCTTAGGCTGAAGAACATAGAAATTTACAGGGTATTCCCAGGAATCTAATGAAATGAAAACATCTTCCAATACACCCTCAGGTTTGACCTTAGATCTATCTGTTAATTCCAACATAGAAGGGGTAGGAAGAAAATCAAAAGGTCTTATATGGGACAATGTTTCTCTTGTCATTACATTGATGAAGGTAGTAACCACAGGGATTCCAGGGTCTGCATACTTTTCAGTGGCAAATCCGGTGGACATAAGGCTTGCAATTTTTCCACCTACTTGGATTGTAGAGGGTTCTTTCTTTTGTCTCCTTAGATTTTTGGTACATAGTTCTCTAACTGTTTTAGCAAAAATTGGGATGTCCCTAATTGCTTGCAGCAAGGGGATCTTGATGCATACATTTCTTAATTCAGATACTAGATCAAATTCAAGTTGTTTTATTATTTCTTTGACCTCCAACCTCTCTGGAAAAGGAGGTTGGACAGTTTGAGATGAGGAAGGTTCTTGTGATTTTGGAATGTGTTGTTCTGTTGTTATTTGTACATTTTCTGTTTCAGGTATATCAGGGGTTTCTTCCTCCATAATCTCTTCAATTCTTTCTAGTTGGGTCACCACTTTTCCTGGTCTAAGTTTAATTTCCTCCAGAGATGCTGGAAATTCTTGCAGCAAAGGTACATAAATTTACTGTATAGGCTGCAGTATAATGCAATAGGTAGGATAAGTGGGATAGGTGGTTGCTCCAACATTGTGAGTAGGTTGGACATCTTTATTGTTGGGATTGGATACTGTCTGGGCAGGAAGTTGTGTGGGACGTGGTTGAGTTGGTGGAGTAGGCAACTGAAGTTGTGGTTGCGGCATGGGTTGTGGTAAACATAAATTTTGAGGGGGAAACTTTGGTCTAGTAGGGTAAGGAAAGTTTCCCCACCAAGTTTGTTGTGGAGGCCAAGGCTGCCAAGGCATTGGAAAATTCCACATCTAATTTTGAGTATAAGGAATTTGAAAATGTTGTTGTGACATACTTGCAGGATGTGGTGGCCATGGATTTTGAGGTTCCTTTGCATAAAGTGCATTGACATCTTCTTGATCTTCTAAGTATGTTGCTTTAATCTTTGAAAGAGAAGGAAATTTATCAGTAGGAAAATCAGCTTCACATATTTGACATACCTCTATATTGGATGCAGGACACTCCCTCAAGGGATGTTTCTTCCTACATTTGGAGGAGAACATAACCAGGGCCTTTTCCACTTCCTCATGTTTCTTCTTAGCCTGCAAAACATCCAACCGTGAAGACAAAGTGCTAAGAATGTGAGTTTTAAAATTAAAAAAAAAAATTCCCATTTCAACTCTGGTTACCCCAACCCCTGCAACTGATTTGGTGAATCTTGAAGAAGTATCTCTTGATCCTCTCCCAACCTTAGAATTTCCCCTCGAATATCATTGACACAACTTGCACACATCATCATAACTCAATTTTGATACATCACCTACTCCCATCAAGTTCAAAACCTTGAGATATTCTGGTCTTATGGCCCTTAGCAAAATTGTTCTCAAGGTTTCCTTATTCAGCTGGTTCATCTTGGATCTTTGTAAATTGTACTAGAATCTTTCCAGGAAGTCCTCTAGGATTTCCTCCTCCTTCTGGGTCATGCCAAATATTTCTTCTCTAATGTCCCTGGTTTTACAGTAATCCTGATACTTTTTCAAGAATACCTTCTTCATGTCAACCCATGTTGAAATGGAGTTTGCACTCAATCCCATAAACCACCTGAGGGCTGCATCTTTTAATGTGGCAGGAAACAACTTCAACTTTTGATCATTTGAATAATAATCATAGCTCCTGCACAATACATCAAACTCAAATAAGAATGCATCAGGATCTTCACTAGAGGTACCACAAAAATTAGGCAAAGCAGAGGGAGGAATGTTTTTCATCTGACTGGCCCCAACAGAATATTTGATAGGAAATTCAAATGTAATTGGTTCCTCTTCCTTCTCATGATAGTCCCCATCTGTAGTACTAGTACCCTCTAGATGAGCCATATCGAACCAAAAGGGAGTGGGACCCTGGTGAGCTACAGATCCTTCAGAGTCAGTTGTCTGGAACTCTAGCTCTTGAATAGGATTGAAGAGGAATTCCTCTTCAAGATGACCACTAAGAAAAGATGATGTCCCCCTAGTAAGAGGAGATTCTTGATGAGTAGCAACAAAATATTCTCTGACAGAAGGATCCTTCTCTGCTGTGGGGGTATTGATCTACTTAGGATCAATTGTCGATCCTTGTTCAGAACTGTCAGTCCTTGGTTCAGATTCCCCTGATTCCTTTGCCTTGTTCTTTACAAACTTCTTTTTCCCTACCAGTTTATTAGTGAACGAAGTGGTGCTCACACCACCACTAAAAATATTTGAAAAATTATATTGGCCCCTATTTATAAAAAATTTAAAACTTCTACTTATCAAGACATGGCTTTGGCTAATTCTGATCTCTGGAGGTGCATAGGCCTTACCCCACATCTTACCACTTCAACTCCACCTATCCTGAAGAAACTCAGACAAAAATAAATCACACTAAAACACTTTCAGTATCATCCCTTAGCACCTCCCCGGCAACGACGCCAAAATGTTGGGGAAAATTATAACTTTATAATTTGACACACATACATTAATTATCAATCAAGGTTTATTCATAACCTTGTGAGGTTTTGTGAAAAATATATGCAAGCTAACACTTCCAGTGCAAAAATACCACTCTCACAATCCCAAATTTCCCTTCTCTCTCTCATCACTTAGCAGCAAAGGTTATGGAGCAAATAATTCATCTCTCCACAACATCTAAGATCATTGATGCAGATCAAGAGAAAGATTAAGAATCAAACAACAATTTAAATCGCGCTCATTCCAATCATTCAATCTTCCAAGTTTGATCAGAAGATGCATGCCTAGTTCTAACTTTTAATCAAATTAAACCATTCATGCAATAAACTCAACCATTAACCATTAAAGGAACATGTTGCCTTGAAAATAAAGAAGAGAACATGAACTGTGTGCAAATCTACTTTCAATGCATAACAGATAATGAAATTAAACAAAAACTCACAACCCTTTGATAAATGAAGGGTTTACAGCGAAATCAGCATAACATAAATTTATATTGATCTGAAAAATAAAACATTACAGTAGTACAAAGGTCTGATATCTATTTCTTAGCCTCTATCTATTAACATCTCATAGTACCCTCCTCATGCCATTACAAATCAAATCCATTGTTCCTATACATCCTGGAGGCCAGTGCCTTTGCCTAACTAAGTAAACATTACAACTGTTTGCTAAAACGAGACAAAGACATAGTGAATAGAAATCGTTGGTTTTCTCCATGACTGGAAGCATGGAGCGAACTTAGATATGCTAAACATGAACTGTTTTTCCCCAAAATTGGTCGAAATGAGAAGGCTGAGAGTTGGGTAGTTGAGAAAGCTAAATCTGGAGTAGCTGATAGGATAGAATCCATGTTGAAGGTTTTTCCAATAAAACCCATGTTCCCATTTCTCCTGGGAGTGATCATAACATATCTAACAATCATAATGTCTACAAGAAATTTTGCCGCTACTACAAGAAATCAGCGTTGTTGCAGGAAATCGGCGCTGCTACGGGAAATCGGAGTTACTGCAGGAAATCATGGATCTACCCAAAAATAGATATTTTGCAGGAAATTCGATTAATTCTCCTCATAGTCATAGATTATTCAAATTAGGTAGCTTTCAATATCAAATTTCTTAGGAATAAAGAAAAGTGATACGTTTAAATGATATGCAAACCTTAGAGTCTAAATCACCTTTCTTGGTCAAAATGTGGCACCAGGTATCAAAATTATGGTATTTAGATAGGAAAAAGGGTATTAAAAAGGGGTAAAGCCTTAGGAATGATGTCAAAAAGCGGTCAAAACCTAGGCCCAACACTTACCTTATTTTGGGCTTTCTATTCCAGGGATTCGACATAGTCATAAATTTCTTGCTGGATTGGATCAATGTCTGGTGTTTTTCTTATCAGGCTCAATGTGTGAGGTGGTGTTATGTACCCTTCTTGTTCAAGATCAATCATTTCTGTAGACTGTGTATAAGATTTTTGAAATCCTTCTAATTCTTCTCAATTTTACCCCTAATCCTTCAATAAATTGAATTTTTGCTTTTCTAGTCTCTTCTTTTCTATTCTCTAATTTTCCACTTTCTTCGGGTAGCTTACAACTTAAGTTGACTTTCTTTCTTCTAATACTCTATTTTTCATTTTTCTTCTTACATCTTTCAAAGTAATAAGAAAGTGGGGTATTGCCTTCAAATGGGTCTTCTGGTGCTTCTATTTCATTATGCTCTGGACTTTCTTCTTTCATTTTCTCTTTAGGGTTAGGGTTTGATGCTGACCTTCGTCGATTCCTTTTAGCCCTCCTATTTGTTTCTTCTTCTTGAACTTCTATAAAGTGGTTACGAACCAAAAAATCATGCCAATTGTCTCCCTTAACTTCTAAATGTGCTTCTATGAGAATTTTTATCAGTCCATGATGGTAGAGGGCATTATCAATGGATCTAGAGTCTTTCTGTATACTATATGCCATCTTTATAAGACTTTGAAGCAAAAATTATGGCAATTTGATTTCATTCCCGTCAATAAAATGCATCAAAAGTAGGGCATGGTAGAAAAACATAGTTCTGGACCTTCCTTCAAAAGTTAAAAATTTCTGAATAACCAACAATAAATTTCTCCATTTCCCTTTTAGTGTTGTAACTAGAATTCCGTTTTTAAAGATGGATATATCCATACCTGGTTCTCTAAGGAAGTTCACCTTGTCATTTTCCTTTATTTTCCTGTTCTTGAACCAACTTTCTCTGTTTCTGGGAAATTATGTAGCTTCTACCATGATAGACTCAGTCAAAATAATCTTGATGTCTCTAATTTCTACCTTGACTCCATAAAAATCCCAAGAAAAATATGTGGTGACCTTTGTCTCATGCCCGTCATTTTTTTCAAAAAATTTAAGCCACCCTACATGCTACAACTGATCTCTAATTCTCGGGTATGCTTGAAGAAACTTAATTATGTTTGGTTTATATTGGACGATGATAGCCATGTTGGAGATAAGTATCAGTCTTCGATTGTTTCCTTTCGACAAGGATGATGGAGGGTTGATACGAAATGACCAGGGTTGATTGGTAAGGGTTTCAAAATGGAGTGAAATGGGATGAGGTTGAGTAAGAATGATGGCGGAGTAAGGCACTTACGGAGTATTAGTTTCGTGATAGGACTGCACTTTTTCATATGATCTCCCATGATTCTTAGATATGATTTCATAGGATCGGTGAGATATATGCAGAATTGATGTGACCGAATGAGTAATGATGATGGTCGGGTGTAATGGTTATGATTTTTAGGTAGGAATATAATGTTTTCTAATAATTTAAGCTTTTCTTTAATAAAATCATCCCATGAATTAAAACCTAAGTTCTTATATGAAAAATAATTCAACATCCTAAATACCTTTGCTTTGTGAGTTCCTTTGATATTCCTTTGTTGTGGGTTTTCTGATGTTGATGTAGATGTAGAATTCAGACTTGGTTGCGAAATTGAATATCGACTGCAGAATGACATAAATTCTATTGTTGCTCATCTTTAAATTGTATTTCTTTAATCATAGAAAAGACTCTTTATTGTTGTTGTTGCTTTAGTCATCAATGAAGAAAATTGGTTTTAAAAAGTATTGCTTATCACTTGAAATTTATTAGATTAAAAAGGATAGAAAGAAATAGGGACAAGAAAAGGGAATTATGAAAATCTAAACTGCCAAGAAATATTGGTTTTTAGTTAATATTTTCTGTATAAACATGCCAACATAGTTGGTTTTCATGTTTATAAATTTTATTATTATTATTATTATTATTATTTTAATAATAATAAAAAATATAATGAAGTTGGAGAATGAGGAGAAGAATCTCATTTCTTGACCAACTTGAATTCATAATTCTCTTGCAAATATTTGACAAACTCTTCCGTTGTTAGTGGTTTATGATACAACCTTAATCTATGACCATTAACAAGGAAAGAAAATTGTTCATCATCAATAGTTTTCATTTTGGCTACTCCATTATCAAAGATAGTATCAATCTCATAAGGACCAAGCCAATGAGTTTGAAATTTCCCTTGAAAATATTTGAATTTGGAATTAAAAAGAAGAGCCCGGACACCTTGCTTGAACTTTTTAGCTTTGATAAATTTGTCATGCGACTTTGATCTTTGTTGTTGAACTATGCTAGTTCTTTGGATAACATCTTTTTGGATCTCATCTACCTCATTTAAATGTGTTAGTCTCTATTTTTGAGCTTTTGATAGATCAAGGCCCATTTCAGTTGTTGTTCTAAAGTTCTCCCCTTGGAATTATAAATTGGAAGCAAAAATTTCTTCCCATAGACAAGCTAATAAGGAGTATGTCCAATTGCGTTCCTCCATGTGGTTCAATAAGCCCATAGTGCTTCTGGAAGATTTTCTGCCCAATCCTTCCTATGAAAATGCACAATCTTAGTGAGAATTGCTTCAAGTACTTTTTTGGTGGATTCCACTTGTCCATTGGCTTGTGGATGATATAGATTAGACTTTCGATGTTTGATCTTATATTTCTCCATGATCTTTTGCACCAACTTGGATGCGAATTGAACCCCTTGATCTATTATAGTTTCTCTTGGGACACCAATATGAGTAAAAATATCCTCAAAAAGAAATGTAACTACAACATTTTCAGTTGCAAATAAAAGAGGTTTAGCTTCTACCTATTTTGTAACATAGTCTTTGCAAACAAGTATGTACCTTTTCTATTTAGATGGAGGATTTATTGGTCCAACAAAATCTAGAGCTCATTTTTAAAAAGGCTCTACAAGTACATGTGGTTGTAGAGGAATTTCATCTAATGGAATAGGCTTCCCCATTCTTTGACAACTATCACATATTTTGACATATTCTTTGGCATCCTTGAAAATGGATGGCCAATAATATCCCAAAAGAAGGATTTTGTAAGCAATTATTTTGTCAACACATTGTCCTCCACATGACTCATCATGAAAAGCTTTAAATATTTCAGGTACTTCATCTTCTCGAACACATCGTCAAATGATCAAATCAGGTTATGTTTTGTACAATTCTCCATCTACCCAAGAATAAAGTGCATTGGTTTGGATCACTTTTTTCTTTTCTCTTGATGATAGTTGTGGAGGTAACTTTCTTGTAGCCAAATAATTAACAATATCTGCAAACCAAGGTGTTCTGGTAGATATTGCAAAAAGATATTCATCGGGAAAGTTATCTTTTACAGGAACATCATCATTATTATTTTTCTTTCTAGAAAGAAAATCAGCAATTGTATTTTCTTTTCCTGGTATATCAAGAATAGTAATGTTGAATTCTTATAACAGTCGCAACCATCTTGTAATTCTACCATTAGTAATTGGTTTGTTCATTACATATATAATGGAAGAATGATGTGTATGAAGGAAATTTTCATAACCAATGATATAATGACGAAACTTATTAATGGCATGCGCAACAGCTAAAAACTCATTTTCTATTACATTGTTATTTAACTTCGTTGGTGTCAATTTTTTCCTTGTATAATAGATAGCAAAAGGAGTTAAATTTTTTTGTCCCAACACAGCTCCTAGATTTGTATATGAAGCATCAGTAGAAATGTGGAAAGGAAGATACCAATTAGGTCCCCTTAGAATTTGTGCTTCAGTAATCTTTTGTTTCAATGTCTCAAATGCTTTTTGATAGTCATAAGTCCAAACAAATTCACAATATTTTGTAAGGGTTTGAAAAGTGGAGAGGCTATTTTTGTGAAATTTTCTATGAAAATTCTATAATATCTAGTAAATCTGAGAAAACTTCTAACATCTATTTAACAAACATGAATCGAAATTTTAGAAATTATTTCTACTTTCGATGTATCCAATTTAATTCGATCACTTGAAATATGGTAGCCTAAAACAATCCCTTCATTGAACATCATAAAATATTTCTCATGGATTAATGCAAGGTTTTCCTCTTTACATCTAATAAGAAATTTTTCCAAATTTTCAATAGCTTCCTCAAAAGTATCACCATACACAGTAAATTCATCCATGTATACTTCCACACAATCATGAATTATATCATAAAATATACCTAATACTACTCTCCGAAATGTGGTAGGTGCATTAGATAATCCAAAGGGAAGTACCTTATAGGCATATGTTCCCCATGGACATGTAAAAGTAGTTTTATCTTGATCTTCTAGTGCTAGTTAAATTTGGTTATATCCACTAAAAAAATCTAAAAATGAAAAATACTTCTTTCCTGCAAAGGTATCTAATACTTGATCTATAAAGGGTAGTGGAAAATGATCTTTCAAAGTAGCTTCGTTTAATTCCCTATAGTCAATAGACACTCTTCATTTTCCATTTTTCTTTGGAACAATCACTAAAGGTGACACCCATTGACTATTTGATATCGGATAGATGAAATTCACATTAAGTAACTTTTGTAATTCCTCCTTAACAATTTCTCTTAGATTAGGATTCATCCTTCTCTGAGGTGTTCTAAGTGGTTTGGAATTTTCCTGAATATAAATATGATTCATACAAGTTTTAGGATCAATTCCTTTCATATCAGTATATTCCCATGCATAAGAAGAAGAGTGTCTCTATAGCATCTGTATCAATTTCCTCTTTTGAAATTCTTCCAAATTATTATTAATATTCAATGTTTTATCTGGAAAAAATTCTGTTGAGATTTTCTGTTTTAATTAATTTTGGAAAAAATATCATGTATGTGACAACAATAGGATTAGTCGCTATATTAGCTCCAGTATTTTTTGAGGAGGAGTTAATGTATCCTATATTTGTTGTGAGGGGATTTATGATTCAGTTTTATACTCGAGCTATAAGAAATGTAATCCCGTAGAGGATTGTGGGTGAGTGAGTGTAGAGAAAATAGGGTGAGCTGAGAGTATGTGTGAAGAATTAAAATTGTTGTAATCTCCTGTTGAATAATAAGATTGCTGATGCCTCTGTTCTGGTGGATGTAGCCCAGATTGGTTGGGTGAACCACGTTAAAATCTTTGTGTTATGGTTTTGTGATTTTGTATGTGTTGTGTATGTATGTTTATTTTTATTTCTGCTGCGCATTGTTTGGTCTAACAATTGGTATCAGAGCGGCGCAGCAGAAGCGTGGAGGGCCCATAACCTACAGGTCTCTGGTTGTGGAGTTGGTACGTGTGACAGAGCTGCGGAAGGTGGAGCTTTGTCGTTGGCGCAGTTTCGTCAGAAATAGTCGCGCCAATTTTTTGACATTGAACGGGTTGGCGCGATTTATTTTGGAACAGGCGCGCCAATTGGCATAGTCCCGAGTGTAATACTCGCGCCAGTGCGCCAGGATCCCAATTGGCACGGAAACGACAGGTATACACGCGCCAATTTTGTCACTTATACCGATTTTTGTTCTGGCGCGGATCATTTGCTGTCAAGGAAGCGCCAAGTCCCTTTCAGCGCGCCAAGCATTTTTCGCTTCGGTAAACCTCAATTTTTTGTTCTGTTTTCAAATTGTAATTACACGGTACGACAGAGGCGTTTTATAGTATAAAGAAAAGGCATTTTTAATGTGGAATTGGAGATTCTGTTTGTTACAACATGGAAAAAACTCAAAGTGCTCGTTTTGAGATCGAGAAGTTCAATGGCAAAAATAACTTCGAAATCTGGAAAGTGAAGATCATGATCTACTTGTGCAACAAGGCGTGGTGAAGGCGTTGTTTGGGAAAATCCAAACAGCCTTACACCATGATAGATGATGAATGGAGTGATTTGGATGGAAGAGCACTGAGCAGTATTCGACTGTGTTTGGCGGATGATGTTTTGTTTAACATTGTGTCAGAGAAAACTGCTACTGGTTTGTGGACAAATCTTGAGAAGTTGTACATGACAAAATCCTTAACCAATAGGATTCTTCTGAAGCGACAATTGTACAATCTGCGCATGAAGGAAGGTACAACTATTACTGATCATTTGAATGTCTTTAATACTCTCCTGGTGCAATTAGAAAGTATAGAAGTAAAATTTGAATCAGAAGATAAAGCTATAACTTTATTATGCTCGTTGCCCGAGTCATGGGATCATTTTGTTACTTCTATAAGTCTAAGTATATCAGAAACCCTTGAATTTGATGATGTTGTTGGAGCTTTGTTGTCCGAAGAGACAAGGAAGAGGTCAAATTCCGAAACCTCTACATCAGAAGCAATGATGGCTAGAGGTCGTTCTAGAGAAAGACGCTCCGGTAAGCACAGCGACTCGCGTTCAAAATCGAAAGGGAAGAAGAGTAAGGTAAAGTGCTGGTTTTGTGGAAAATCGGGACATTTAAAGAAGGATTGTTGGAAGAGACAACAAGCATCCAAAGAAGACTCTTCAACAGAGAAGAAAGAAACAAACACGACAAATACAGGTTCGGAATCCAAGACAGGTATGAGTGATGAAGTGTTATCAGTTGATTTGTCTAGTCATTATCAACATTGGCTGTTAGATTCTGGTGCATCAAATCACATGTGTATTCATAGGGAATGGTTTAAAACTTATAAACCAATCAATGATGGAGTAGTTTACATGGGAAATGATGTCACATGTAACATTGTGGGAATTGGAACCATTCAGCTTAAAATGTTTGATGGGACAAATAAAATTTTAACTGATGTAAGACATGTACCTGAACTAAGGAAAAACCTCATTTCATTAGGAGTACTAGACACTAATGGATATAAAACCTTTATTCAAGGTGGAGTAATGAAAGTTTATAAAGGAATTTTACTAGTAATGAAAGCAAAGAAGGTTGGAAATCTTTTTCAGTTAGAAGGAAGAACAGAGTCAGATCATGTTTCTACAGTGTCTGAAAATGACAGTAATTCTATTCGTTTATGGCATCAAAGGTTGGGCCATATGAGCGAAAGAGGTTTAAATATTTTATTTGATCGTAAGTTACTTCCTAATTTAAAATCTGATAAGTTAGATTTCTGCAAACATTGTCTGTTTGGGAAACAAAGCAAGCAGAAGTTTAAAACTGGAAAACATACTAGTAAAGGAATCCTTGATTATATCCATTTTGATGTTTGGGGTCCGTCTCCTACAGCCTCATATGGAGGTTCGTCATATTTTGTATCTTTTATTGATGATTTCTCTAGAAAAGTGTGGGTCTACATGTTAAAGAAGAAGTCTGATGTGTTTACAGTTTTCAAACAGTTTAGAGCATTAGTTGAAAACATCACTGGAAGAACTATTAAATGTTTAAGAACTGACAATGGTGGTGAGTTTACTTCAAAGGAATTTGATCATTATTGCAAGGAAGTTGGGATCGAAAGACATAAAACCACTGTGTATACTCCTCAGCAAAATGGAGTTGCTGAACGCATGAACATGACTCTTTTAGAGAGAGCAAGAAGTATGTTGAGTAACACCAATTTGCAGAAGGAATTGTGGACAGAAGCGGTTGCTACAACTTGCTATTTGATAAATCGATCACCATCAACTGCAATACGATGCAAAATTCCTCAAGAGGTATGGAAAGGTCATCCCTGTGATTATTCTAAATTGAAAGTTTTTGGTTGTGATGCTTATGCTCTAGTTCCAAAACATCAGCGTTCTAAATTAGATCCTAAATCAAAAAGATATATCTTTGTTGGATATGGTGATGGGACTAAGGGATACAGATTGTGGGATCCTACTACTCACAAGATCATCATTAACAGAGATGTTAAATTTAATGAATCCTCACTTGAAAGTTTAGATGTAGATGATAAATTGAAACAAGATAATGTATCTAAGCTTCAACACATTCAGTTTGAAACCAGTTCAAATACTGATGATGATCAAGATGAACATGGTTCATATGTAAGTCATGAACAGGTTTTAGATGCAGATCATGAACAAGTTTCAGATGTAGATCATGAACATGTTTCAGATGCAGATCATGAAGAAGTTCCTACAGATAATAATCAGCAAATTGTGGAAGTACCGGAAACATCTTTAAGGAGGTCCACGAGAATTAAACGTCCTCCTAGAAGGTATGATGATTATGTTACTTCAGTTGCTTTAACCGCTAACGATGATGAACCTTTGTGCTATCAGGAAGCTGTAGAAGGTTCTAAAAGTGAAAAGTGGAAAGAAGCTATGAAGGAAGAGATGATGGCATTGGACAAGAATATTACATGGGATCTAGTATAACTTCCTAAAGATTGAAAAACTTTGGGATGTAAATGGGTGTACAAATTGAAAAGGGGTGTTGATGGTTCAAAGGACAGGTACAAAGCAAGGTTGGTCGCGAAAGGTTTTTCTCAGAAACCAGGCATTGATTTTCATGAGATATTTTCACCAGTAGTAAAAATTGTTTCAATTCGAATTGTATTAGCATTAGTTGCCTTACTTGATTTAGAATTACAGCAACTAGATGTTAAAACTGCTTTTTTACATGGAGATTTAGATGAGGAGATTTACATGGAACAACTGGAAGGGTTTGTTCAAGATCGCAACAAGAAATTTTTCTGCAGGCTCAAGAAATCATTGTATGGTCTGAAGCAATCGCCTCGACAATGGTACAAGAAATTTGATTCTTTCATGTTGAGTCAAAATTATATAAGAAGTGAATATGATCATTGTGTTTACTTTAAGAAATTAAGTAATGGCATGTTCATTATCTTAGTGTTGTATGTTGACGATATGCTTTTAGCAAGCAAAAGCATATCAGAGATCAACATGTTAAAGGCTCAGATGGCTAGGACATTTGATATGAAAGATCTAGGAGCAGCAAGACAAATTTTGGGCATGGAGATTTTTAGAGACAGGAGCAATGGTAAGTTGTGGCTATCACAACAGAAGTGTATTGAGAAAATACTCTTGAGGTTTGGTATGAACAATGTGAAGCCTGTTTCAGTCCCTTTAGCTTCCCATTTTAAGCTTTCTTCAAGTTTATGTCCTAATACAAATGAAGAAAAGGAATATATGTCTCGAATTCCATATGCCAATGTAGTAGGTTGTTTAATGTATGCGATGGTTTGTACTCGACCAGATAATTCACATGCAGTTGGGGTTGTCAGCAGGTATATGGAAAACCCAGGAAAAGAACACTGGTCAGCAGTGAAATGGGTGCTTCGGTATTTGAGAGGCACAAGTGATTATTGTATCACTTATAACAAAAGTAGTGAATTTGTTTGCGGATATGTTGATTCCGATTTTGCAGGTGATTATGATAAGAGAAGGTCAACTTCAGGGTATGTCTTTACTCTTGCAGGTGGAGCTATTAGCTGGATGTCAAAGCTACTAAATATTGTTGCTTTATCCACTACTGAAGCATAATACATAGCTGCTTCGCATGCTTGCAAAGAAGCGGTTTGGTTGCAAGGTTTGATTGGTGAGTTTGGTAGGTTACAGGACAACATCAAGTTATTTTGTGATAGTCAAAGTGCAATTCATTTGGCTAAGAATCCGGCCTATCATAGTAAATCTAAGCATATACCTATCAAGTACCATTTTATAAGACAAGTTATCACTGAAATGGGTGTTTCTCTTGAAAAAGTGCATACGAAGGAAAACTGTGCAGACATGTTCACGAAACCAGTTTTGTTAGAGAAGTTGCGTTGGTTTCTGGCTTCTCTTGGCTTGCAGAAAAGATAAAAATAAGAAATAAACAGGGTATCAGGCAAATTGTTGTCAATGTGGAGATTGTTGATATTTTCTGTTTTAATTAATTTTGGAAAAAATCTCATGTATGTGACAACAATAGGATTAGTTGCTATATTAGCTCCAATATTTTTTGAGGAGGAGTTAATGTATCCTATATTTGTTGTGAGGGGATTTATGATTCGGTTTTATACTCGAGCTATAAGAAATGCAATCCTGTAGAGGATTGTGAGTGAGTGAGTGTAGAGAAAATAGGATGAGCTGAGAGTATGTGTGAAGAATTAAAATTTTTGTAATCTCCTGTTGAATAATAAGATTGTCGATGCCTCTGTTCTGGTGGATGTAGCCCATATTGGTTGGGTGAACCACGTTAAAATCTTTGTGTTATGGTTTTTTGATTTTGTATGTGTTGTGTATGTATGTTTATTTTTATTTCCGCTGCGCATTGTTTGGTCTAACAAATTCTACCTAAGAATTTCCAAACTTTTCCATAGAATGTAAAGCTATTTGGTGAGATGATAGATATTCAATATTACATTGCTCTTGAAAACTTTAATCTTTCTCACAGTGTGAATAAGAATAATTATTATTCATTAAATTTATCAATTGATCTTCTTCATCTAATTGTGAAAGAGTATAAACTATTTACATATCATCAAAGTCTTCATTATCATCATCTATCCAAATTTCACTTTCTACTTCAGTTATTGTTTTTGCAAAAGGATAAAATGTAAATTTATTAGTGGAATTCCCATCATAGATATACATATCACTAGATCTACAACTTATGAATGCATCAGCTATAGCTAGCCAAGGTATACCAAGGATCAATGGATAGCCTCCTAAATTATTCTTGGGAGTTAAAATCATGAAATCTACAGGATATTCCCAAGAATCTAGAGAAACAGACACATCTTCTAATATTCCATCTGGTTTGATAATATATCTATCTGCTAATTGTAATAATGTAAGAGTATATTGAAGATTAGGAAGCTTAAGTTTCTCCATTGTTTGTTTACTCGTAATATTGATGACTGCTCCTAGAGCAATCAAAGTGTTTGGAATTTCAATACCATTGATGTGAATATTCACAATGGGACTACTAGGATCTAGATATTTTTTAAAAATAAGTTTTCCCATTATGATATCAACAATTTTTCCTACCAATTGGATCTTTTTAACATATTTTCTTTTTCTTCCTAGTTTTCTAATGCATAGCTCCTTAATATTTTTTTCAAATATTGGTATTTCCTTTAGAGCTTGGAGTAAAGGAATTTTGATGCAAATATTATTAAGTTCATATAGCATATCATAGTTTGGTAAAACAATTTTCCTTTCTATTCCTTTATCAATTTTGAGCCTTTCAAGAAAAGGTGGATCCTACAAAGAAATAGAAGGTTGTTCTACTAGAGGAACTGTAGGAGCTTGCTTTATTTTCTCATCCTTTGATTGTATAGGAACATCTTCCTTTAGAGGAATATTTTCTTGATCAAGATTTGCATATTTTTCATGAATTTCATCCTCTTTAGATTTTTGGATGGCGATTGTTGGTGACTTCTTTTGCAAAACCCTACTAGATCTAAGTTGAACATCATTTAGACCTAATGGGGTAATCATACAAGCTTGAAAATTTTGTCCTTCAACATTATAAATAGCTTGTTGATTCTTATTGTTTGGATTCGGAAGCGGTTGAGCAGGTAGTTGATTGGGTTTTTGAGGAAATGAAAATGAAAGTTGTTGATTTGGATTTTGAAATTGAGGGGTTTGGGTTGGTTGATCAGGATAATATTGTGGTGGAAAGAATGATAATTTTGTTGGAATTGAGGATATTGAGGATATTTCCCATAAGGATTTTGCCAACCTTCTTCCCAAGATAGATTTTGAGATTGTGGAGGCCAAGGTTTCCAAGGCATGGGTGCAGTCCAATTGTTCTATGGTTGTGCATGTGATTGTTGAGACATATATGATTGTTGATTTTTCCATGGTCTTTTAGCGATAATTTTCCATGGTCTTTTAGCGATAAAACAGAGTGATTCAGCTTGGCTTGTTCCATCTTCAACTTGAAAATCAGCTTTAAGACCAGGTATTGAGGGGTCATTCCTTTGTATTATGATTTTAAGCACATATGTCACAAATTTCTATACTATCAAGAGGACATTCTCTCAAGGCATGTTTCTTCCTACATCTAGGACAGAAAACAGATAATGCAACATTCTCAACTTTTTGCTTGTTTTGTATCTTAAGGGTATCTAGTTGTTCACTAAGACTCCCAAGGATATCTATTTTGAAATCGTCAAGAAAATTTCCTATTTTAGCTCTACTTATTGTTCTGGTTGTATATTTAATAATTTTGTACATCACAGGATCTCTTGGATTTTTACCAATTCTAACCTTACTCCTTGAAATATGTTTACACAAATCATAGAATTCTCCAAATGAAAGTTGTGAAACATCTCCCTTTCCAATTAAATTGAGAATATCAATCCATTCATATCTGATGGATTTTATCAAAAAATATTTTAATGTTTCATCATCTAAATTATGCATCTTAGCTCTTTTAATGTTGTAAGGAAATATTTCAACTAGGTCTTCAAGTATTTCATCCTCTTTCTGCATCTTAAATACTTCATCCTTAAGGTTATGGGGTATGCAACAATCCTTATATTTCTCTAAGAACACATTTTTCATTTCTTCCCATGTTCTAATAGTGTGTGTTCCTAATCCCATGAACCATTTAAGTGCTCCATTTTTAAGAGTAGCTGGAAATAATTTCAATTTTTGAGGATCAAGTAAGCAGTCATAAGATCTACATAAAACTTCAAACTCAAAAATAAATGTTTTAGGGTCATCATTTCTCAAACCATGGAAATTAGGAAGGATGGAGGGTGAGATGTCCTTCATTGTGGCTGTGGTATCTTCATCAAAAATGGGAAATCCATAAGGATTTGGTTCTCCCCTACCACCTCGACCTCCAACTCCTCTATTTCCTCCTCTACCTCTTCTGCCTTCAATCCTAAGTTCACCATTTACATTGTGTATTTCTCCTTCTCCTTCCCCTGCCATTGTAGATCCTTAGAGCTAATATAATATTCTATGATAGGATTGTTTAGCTCTTCTTCCGGTTCCTCTATTGGTATATTATAATAATTTTCTTCTTCTTCCTCTTCACTAGGAACCTCTAATTCTTTTCCTAGACATTACTCTCATGTTGAAGACAGGAAAATTACGACTTCTGTTGGGGATGTAGGTTCTTCAACTATAGCTTCGATAGAAGAAGTTGGCGAATATTTTGGTTGGATTTCATATCTATGCACGTCAGGAAGTCTATGTATACCTATAAATTATGGAATGCGAGTATGAGTGGATGGTGTGGCACTACGAGGTCTAGCAGGGGTGAGTGGTGATGTTGGAATTGAACTTCTACCTCTACTTACAAATATACCCCTAGAATCCATTTCTATATGCATAAATTATTTTTACCATGCTTTAATTATGTGTCTACAAGATTGAATGCACCTAAAATGATATGAAAACCAAGAATGGAATCCTATATACACCTCCCTGGAAATGATGCCAAAATGTTGGGTAATTTAATTATTCTTAAATTACTTCATTAATTGTCAACCAAGGTTTATGTACTAGTGAGATGTATGTGCACCATATATGCTAGGAATTCTATCTATGGATTGAGTTATTCTAAGTGTGAAATTATCCTAAGTATGGACAAATGTTTGAATGAGATTTAGAGAGTAATCATGCATAAGTTCTTTCTAATTAAAGTTACATCAAAACTTCACTGAATTGAAATCTATTGCTTGCATAATTGAAAATCTGTTTTAATCGCAGAATTCAAAACATATTTCTATTTGCATAAAAGGAAATGTTAACACTAGATTGCAGGAAAAAAATAATGCTATTTGTAGAATTGAAAACACTACAACGCTACTTTGCATAAAGGAACCTCTACACTAATTGCATATAAGGAAATTTCATAAAGAAAACTTAATTCCTAGTTGCAGAAAGAAAAGAAATTAACTACAATTGCATAAAGGAATGCTAATGAAATTACTTGCAGAAGAAAAAATAAAGTGAGAACTTGTAACTCTAAATGATTATTGATGTGCGCAATTAACTCTAAAAGAAATTTCTTTTTCCATCTATGAAATTAACTGAGTAATGAAATTTAATTGTTGTAAATAAAATGCATGTGAAATTCAAATCTTTTTGGTATTTTCCTTTTATGAGCACTCTGAGATTTAAATAACAAATGATGAAAACATAGTTGTAATGAAACTAATTAAGAAGAAAAGAAACTTCGGAAAACTTTCACACTATGAGAAAATAGAAACACAACTAAATATTCTTACAACTTGCCAGGGGGCCCTCCCGTGAGTGTAAGTCTATCACTGATCAACCGATTGCTTAGTCACACATTAAAAATAGAGGATTATGTTAATTCAAAATAGAGTTTTACAATAATGGAAATCACCCATAACGTACTTAACTTTTGAACTATCTTTTGGGTTTCACCTTATGGCTTTTATTCAATTTTCATTAAAAATAATTCAAGGTTTGTATGCCGATAAGGAATAAAATTAAACTAGAATTTTATCTCCTCATGATTTGCTACTAAAAGATCAGATCATGAGAGATTCTTCTCGAATCATATTCTCGTGATTGAACGGGTCTTTTGCACGCTCGCCTGATGTCGTCATGATCTTCTACTTATCCTCACTTGATTGTTGCACCGTTATACTTAGAGTTTGACTCTTAGAAATCTTGATCTCTATAGCCTTCCAAGTCATGCTGATAGATGGTTATCCATTTCATGAACATTTGTCATCTTCCTATACCCTTTATCCCTTTTTCAATGCATTTCAACATGTCTAATCATGGATATGGCTATGGAATTCAACATTAGTTGCCGGATGATCAATATTTTGTAATTGTAGAGATGTTTTCACTATAATTCATAAATAAACATAGATTATAAAACATGGATGATTAGCACCTTTTATAACCATGAAATAACCTTGAGTATGTTGAGACTACTACAAAAATGGCCACAAAAAGATAAAAGAGAGGGAAAGAGATAGTCAAAAAGGAAATAATTTCAGACTTCAACACTCTTTTCACATGATGATGATGATAGTGACGAAAATGTGACCTTCTGTGAGTATTCTCATATTGTTGTTCATGGGTGTTTAAATCAATTTTAAGAGTACTTCATAAGGTGCCTCCTTTCACAGTGTCTTCGGTGGAACATTGGTGCCTCTTTCTAGATATGCTCTCATTTTCCTGATTATTTCTCTCTTCTTATCCTAAAGGGATTTGCATATCCATGTGGTTAATTCCCAGCTCTTGTTGTCTCTACCTTTGCAAGTCTGACAAGCTTTGGAGTATGATTACATTGACTTCTACTTGTCTCTCTTGCGCTCTGACAAGCCTCTCATTGTCAGCCTTACAAGTCCTTATTTGTTCTCTTAAGCACCTCAATGTGTCCATTAAGTTAGGATAATCTACCCTGCTCCTTGTTCAACTTATCTTTATTCTCACCCATTGAGTGGTCGAAACTATATACACTACAACAAAACAGGAAAATAATGCCTAAAATAGTGTCAGAATTTAGTGTATTTCAATTCACGAATTGGACAACTTTTCTGGCGCAAAAATTGGCGCAATCAATAATGTTTATCATAGCACCAAATTTAGCGTTGAAAATAATGCCAAAAATAGTGCCTAGAATAGCTCTAGAAAAATAGAGCCAGAAATAGTGTTGGGAATTGCACCGGAAATAATGTTGAAAATTGTGCTAGAAATAGTGCCATGCATAACGTTGAAAATAACATCGAGAATAGCGTCGGAAAGAGAGTCAGGAATAGCGCCAGTTTTAGCACCAGGATGTGCTTCCAATTTGGCTTTTGTTTTGGCTTCCAGTTTTGCTTCTCGTTTTGCTTCTAGTGTGGCTTCCAATTTGGCTTCCATTGTTGCTTCTTTTTTTCTTCCAAGCGCCAAGTTTAGCGCCATGATTTGCGTGCAGTTTGAATTCTAATTTGGCTTCCAATTTTTCTTTCCATTTTGTTTCTAGTTTTGCTTGTACTTTTTCTTCCCTTTTTGCTTCCCGTTTTGCTTCTAATGTGTCTTTCAATTTGGCTTGTTTCTTCTTTTTTGCTTCCAAAAATTATTATTGTTTTGCATACAGTTAAATTAATATGTTTTATTTCAATTTAATTAGTTAAATATATTATGTCTCTTAAATAAGTTATATGATTATATAGTAATTCATATGAATGCATTTGAAATATTTTATAGGATAACATTTACAAAGAATTTTTAGGGAAACAAACATCCATACAAATTAACAACATCATTATACTTATTAAATATCCATCAAAATAGAATATACAACATCCAGTATATATGAAATAACAAGATAATTATTGTAACATGGTCATCATCTCATAATTAAAACAAGTGAGTCAAATATGTATAATTTAAGTGAATTTGACAACATCCATCATGAGCACTAATTCAAAATCATCATACATAATAAATATGCATCCAAATCATCAACCACTTTCAATATATAAAAATTAGTGAGTCAATATTGATATGATCGTCATTATATATAACTAAAACAAGCAAAATTCACATATACTAGTACATCAATAACTTGTGAAAATGATACATGTCCAACAGTCGACATAAGTCAAAATGATACATCATGTACAAATGATATAAATAAAAATGATAAATTATGTAAGACAAAATTATCAAAGTCAAAATGATATGTCATGTCCAAATGATATAAGTCAAAATGATACATATCAAAAATATACAACTCAATAATATGGATTGGAGGTCGTGAAAATGATACATATGATAGTAACCATGAAAATCGACATCATAACAATATATCAAAAATTATCCATGGTGCATTCTGTATGATCATGAATGTCATGGCTGGTGCCAACAACTTCCTCATCATCATCATCATCATATGTATCAGAATCTATCTCGTTGTCATTTGTATCTGTTTCATCATGAGCATCATCTGTCATCTCAGCATCAGACCCAACGTGATGAGAATCTATATGATGAGGATCATTCGGATCTTTTGGAAGATACTTGTTCTAAAAAAAACATTTAGAATGAAAAAATATTATTTATTTCATGTAATCATTAATTTATCTGTTATATATCTAATATTTTTTTTAACCAAAATGAGTATAGATTTGTATTAAAAAGTCACACCCGTTCACAACAAAATCAGGGATTTACAACCGTTTATTCATGATTCAACAAGTTGGTAATGATTTCTTTGTCCATATAGACTGTTATAGTAGATATGGTTACCCCGCCTACAAAAGTTTCCCATTATGGGGTATTTACAGTTATAGCTTTGACAAAATTGAGATAAAAGGTATATACGTTTACAATTCATCATGCTGATAAAAACAAAAAGAAACAAGACAGAGGTGTTTAGATGTCCATTGGAGCTGGCTAGTTTAGATCCAACTCATCATGTATAATTTTACTTTCGTGATTCTCTTTACCAAACCCAGACCTCTACAGTTCCAAGATATTATATTCATTAATCAATTTTTTGGGTTCCCCGCACCCTTGTTAGGGCTCGAGTTGTTTCCTTTATTCCCCCCACCTCCTTTGTTTCTTTCATTTTCCATCTGACGTGGGATAGTGTGTTGGACTCCCAATTCTTTTTCTTTCTCAATTTTTTCCCATCTAACTTCATTCTTTGTTTTTTGCCTTGTTTTCTTCTCATTTTGAATAGGTTGTTTCTTCCTAGGCCCGTCTGTTCTTTCATGGACCAAGATTAGATGCCCTGTTGGTCCATTTCCTTCAGAAGAGGTCATGAAGCCTTCCAATTCCTCCTCCTCGTCCAATGAGTCCTCTGAGGTACTATCAATTTATGGATTTGAACTGGTCTCCATGTGGCTACTAGTGGGGAGGCCCTAGGGAACAGAGCAAGGGTCGGAGGCCCCAGAAACCAAAGGGGTAGGCGGGTTGGGGTTTGATCCTTCAAAATCAGTTTATGAGCCTAAAACTTCAAAGTTATTTGCAGTTTTCAAGCCCGAGCCATCCCCACCCGACAGGCAACTTAAGGGGGTTAAAGCCATCCCCAAACCAGGGGAGATGGCATGGGGTAGAATCTTCAAGGACTTGCGATGCTTGACTTGCATCCATTACTCTTTTGTACCCCCAGAAGGTTTCTCCATGGAGTCTCCCCATTGAGGGAAACATTTAGAAAAGTGCCCATATTCATGGCACAACTTGCACTTGAAGGGCAGTTGATCATAGTCAACCTCTTGTACGTGCAACCAACTATCCATACAGAGGTTGACTGTCTTTGGGAGCCCTTTTTTAATATCCACCTCCACACAGATCTGAGCACAAGAGAATAGGATATCCTTAGGTTCATATAATTCAATGTATTTCCCAAGAGAGTTCCCAATAAGCCGGAATGTCGCATCATTCCAGCAGTGCAAGGGGAGGTAAGGGAGTTTCACCCAAACAGGAACCGAGGAAGGAACATCACATTCGAGGTTGAAACTGGGGCTCCACCGATCTAGATAGAGCCCTTGGGCCCCCATAAAATACGGACCACTCCAAAAAAAAGGTCACGATCCAAACGGTTCTCAAAATAAAAGATGTAGAACCCTTTGCCACAGAAGGAGGAGATCACGCCCCCTCTTGATCAGAGGATTCCAGTTCTTTTCTACCTAGGCCTTAACAGTACGAGGGGAAGGCCAAAGGCCCATGAACTTCCCAATAAGGCCTTTGTTGGCTAGATGGAATGCTCTCAAACATGCCTGAGGGGCACATATTTCAATCTTTGGGATATCATCATTTTCTTTAGAGTTCCCTTGCTTACATAATTTCGGGGTAGAGGCAACAAGAGAGTTGAAGACTGCAATTTCAGCCTGCTGAGGCACGATGCCAACCTACAGAGGCACATCCTACGAAGGCGCATACATACCCACCAGAAAGGGGCCAATAGGACTGCTACCTAGAAGCCCACGAGCACCATCGACCCAAACGACTGAAGACTACCAAATTGCCAAACAGAGAAGAATGAAGCTCAGGGTCGTGACTCCCAAACGACCTCAAGAATGCAGGGCAGAGAGGGAGAGACTTCAAGCCAGATAGGCTCGACTGCAACAGGCGCTGGAAATATAAAAAAAACACCATCCAAAGACAAAAGATCCAATCCTACCTAAGGGGCATAGACCCATTGCAGGGAGATGGCAAAGAGGTAGGGAAAGCAAGCCAAATGGGTTCAACTGCAATAGGTGCTGCCAACCAAGACCGAGGAGCCAATCCCACCAGGGGGGATCAGACCCTCCTCGGGGAGATGGCAATTAGAAATACGAGACCAACAATGATTAGGTCAAGCTGCTATGGGTGACAAATGCTCCAGTCGCTTCTCATCCTCGTTATATATCTAATATTACAACATATGAAATGAAATGATAATCATATTACATCATATAAAAGTGCACATATGATAATAAAATTTCAAATAAGTTAGAACTAAGATTTCATTCCAATAATGTAAAACATTCAACAATTCTAATAAACGTTAGTAAAGATCATAAAAAAATTGTTATACAATTTAACTATCAATTGTAATTTCTATTACATAAGATTAAGTACAAACCCTCTCCATTTTGTGCTATATATGATTATGTTTGCCTTGAATATATTTTGAGAGTTAACTAGTATATATGTCTTCTTCTCTTATATTTCAGAAGTGAATATTTTTCTAGGACATTTTGGCACTCCCTAACATGTATTGGCACACACTAGAATGCCTTGGCACTTGGCATGACTTAGCACCTAGCACATTTATGCATGTCTAGCACACATTGGCACTCCTTGGAACTCCCTATCACACCATGGCACTCACAGGTAATCCATGGAATCCCTCTTATTCGTTAATTTCCATGCATTTTAACCCAATGCTCCCTTGTGTTGCCCTAGCACTCCCCGACACTCCCTAGCTAGCACAAATTGGCATGGCTTGGCACCTGGCATCCATTGGAATTCTTGGGATGCACCATCATGTGTTGGCATTCCTTGGCACTCCATTGCACATTGGAATTCCCTAGAACTCCTTGGCATACATTGGCACACCTTGGAATTCCCTAGCACTCATTGGCACACACTGGCATGCATTGGCACTTGGCACTAGGAACACATTGGCAACTAGTGTTCACCAAGTAAATTTTTATCTTCATCACTACAAGAGATATATGCATAACCAAAATCATTTTTTTGGAGTGAAATCATAGGTATGACCTTAATCTATTTTCCATCTTTGGGATTTAACCAGTTGTTTATGTAATTAAACAACATAAATAAGTGATGAGGAAAATTGTAGGTGTGTGAAACTATTAAAAGATAAAACCAAGTTGTATCTTGGTGAAGACATAAACATTAATAAAATGTTAGGATTGAAATGAAAACATTTGATAGGGAGGTTATATGTTTGATATATTTTAGTGGATAACTTAGTGAGTTGGATAGAACAACATTAGAATCCATTACTAGGATATACACTACATTTCCACAATCAAGTGAAGGGATGGTCACTGTTGAGTAGCTAGATGTAGTAAAGGTTTTGATGAAATGGTTAAGGGGCTCGTTGCCACATAAATTTTGGTGAACAAGAAGGGACGATGTTGAGCAACATTGGTTCATGTGCAAAGTAATTTGGGTGATGAAGCAGACCCCAGATGACCAGGCTAAGATTGCACAACTTGAAACAACATTCCAAGATAGAGCGTTAACTTGGTATATGAAATACAAAGAAACTACCCCAGCAGGTTAGACCAAGAACTTGTTAGAGATAAAGCAGGCCTTGTTAAAGGAATTTCAGAACCCTAAGTCTGAATCTCAGTGCATTACTAACATCAAAGAAATTAAACAAGTTCAAGGAGAACCAATCTGGGACTATGACTATAGGTTCAAGATATTGTTGGACATGTTAACATTTCAAATTCTCAATGTACAACACATGGAATGTTTTATTATATGACCCCTTCATCATATAATGATACCTCTCACTCAACAGAGACTGACATCACAACTGGAGGCACTAGAAATAACAATGAAACTAGATTCAACTCTTAGTGGAGCAGAAGGATCAACAGAAATGGCACAAGTGTAATTGCAACTTGTAGCGCTGAATCTGTAGTTGTAAGAAGTGGACTTCACTGGAATTAAGTGAGCTACCTTGGTCAACATGTCAACCACAACCTTAATGGAATCACGTTTTCTATATGTCCTCATAAAAGCTGTAATGAAATCCATGGAAATGACCTCCCATTTCCACTCTAGAATCGGAATCGGCTGCAATAGACCACTTGGATGCTTGCACTCTGCCTTTACCTACTAAAAGTCCAAACGTTTCACAACAAACTCAGCCACCATTTTCTTCAAGTTCATCCAATGATAGAACTTCTTAATTGTTCCCAGAGTCTTATGATATCTCGAGTGACCTGAATATGGATTGACATGAAACTCCCTCAAGGTAAGCTTCTTGAGCTCACTTTCATCTATTACATAAATCTTGTTCCTAAACCTGACCAAGCCATCTATCGTGAGATGATACTCCTCATCTATATTGCCTTCACCTTGTTGTTGTAGCCTATGCCTCAATTATTGATACCTATCATCATGCTACCCTGCCTGCAAGATCCGCTCCCGCAAGTATGTCCCATAAGAGCTCACTGTTGCAATGTGATTCACTTGCACTCTTCTACTAAGAACATCTGACCCCCTATTTTCTTTACCCTCAATGTACATGATCTCAAAGTCAAGGTAACTAAGTGTGGCCAACCACCTAGCTTACTTGACATTTATATTAAGTTGGTGTTGTAGGCTCCAAATGTTTGCCTCAACATTATAAGGGAGACCACCCGGTCGGGAAATTAAATTAGCTCATTTTCTGTTTCGAATGGTGGTTATGACTGGTTCAATTGGGTGTAGTTACCCTCTTTCTTTTCCTGCTAACTTGTGGGATTTATTTTTCTTACCAACAGGAAGAGAAATATCAGATCTACCTTCTTTCAAATTTCTTGCAAAGAAGTAAATTCTTAAGCTGAATTAATGGCTCAGCTAAACCGCACCTAGGGTTAGCCTATATCAATCTAAGTGTTAGTCTAGCCTAGATGTATTATACTAACCTATGCGGTACTATATCAACTTAACACTAAGTATTAGTCATAATGTTACTATATTGAATAATTCTTAATGTTATCCTAATATTAAGGTTATGTTGGTCATTAATCTAAGTTAATATAGATCTTCTATATTAGTGATAACTAATATGTATATATCTAGCTATAAATATTACATAATGCTACAATGTTACTTATTATTAAAATATGTCATTTATTTTATTATGTAATCTAATTATGTTATTATGATAATGTCAAAATATTAGTTCTAAAGGAATGCTAATAAATAAAGTTAAATTAGTAATATATATTATATTATCTAATCTAATTAAATGTGGCTTCTAAAATCATCTCTAATTATCTTAAGTTAACTTTTCAACCTTATCAATTCTAATTAAATTGTTAAATTAAATATCAAAGTTAATTCTAAAAGTAAATGTTACAAAGAAAAGAATTATAAAACTATCTAAGTTAAACTATCTTAAATAAAAAGGACAAATTAGTATATAAAAAATGTACAATACCTTTTATATTGATACAATATTTGGATCAACATAAAAGGTGATTGACTTGAGGGTTCACTCAAACCAATGCTATGTGTTTGCCTCTTTATGAGAGGACTTGATGCAAACTAAAAATGTAGATTACTCTAAGATGTGAGAACAAAAGAAAGACCTATCTTGAATAGAAGAAAGGTAGCTTTACTCCTACCCAACAACGAAATGTTTCTAAAGAGAAGAGGAGGAACTGGAATCGGATCTAAAATCAAGATGAACCTATATGTCATTAAAATAGTTCAATGACCCATAAGTTATTTAATCAGATATGCAGAAACATAGTTTGAATAATTAGTTATTAAAACTAATTCTACATATGTTTTAATCCAATTTAAACATGAGTTCATTTGAAGTTTTATGTAGTGTAAGGGAAATAGTTCTCCCTACAAAACATAAGATTTAGCAAAACAAATCTGCAAGCAACAAATAAATAATTATTTATCACCACAAATTAATTTCCATGAACTGGTTTTCAACCTTGGTATAAATCCTGCTAGCCCTGCAAAAGATAGCTTCAACAGAACAACAATAAGCATGAAACAATCAACAAAACAATAGTGCTCCAATTGATTATTAGTATACTAATTGGCACAAAATTTAACCCAAAATTGGTTTATGGCATTAAAAATGTACAAACTCAGAAATTCTTACAAAAGTGCAAGAAAGATGAAACTTGTAATAGAATCTGATTTTCATATACATTCAATGTTCAAATCTCGAATTCCTTCAAAAGCGTTTTGGTAATAGTGCCAAAAACTTCCTTGCAAAATTGGAAATCTAAATTGTCTACAAAATAACACTACCATCTCTATAATAGTGCATGAAAACGGAATTTATTCCGCAACATTTTCCTCTCTCATAATCTCTCCAACCTCTCCTCTCTTCTTGGATTTGAATCCCCTGCTATCTAGATCCAACCCCCTCTTTCTCATGTGTGCTCTTGGTTATTTTATAAGTCCTTTGAGTTTGTTTTCCTTCCTCTATTTCATGCTCCAAATCCTCCATTATCTACATTGTCCCTGAATCGAACAATTTCAGATTCCTATTTGGTTCTTTCTCCAATGCCCAAACGTCATTCATGCGGTGGTTGAGAGAAATTGCTCCAAAAGGAATCGAATCTTGGTATCAGTGCTCCCAAAAACTTGCCAACCAAAATATACCATTAATTTAAATCGCTAAAAATATATCTATATATCTGCAATTAAGTCGAAAATAATGAACAAGGCATTGTGGGTGACATTGAATGGGATTTCCCGGGTGTTTATAATATATTTCAAATCGTAGCAATCCCTTGATTTGTTCACACTTTCGCTAGTCTGTTACATTCAACCCAATGCTCTCGACAATCACTATCATGGGGAAAAAATCTTCTAACACAAGAAACTTGTACTATCTTCAAGACAAAGTTAGAGAGATTAATTTGGAAGGAGAAAACTTGTTTCAAAAGCTTCAACATTCATGAGTTAACAAATATAATTCTAAGTGCACATGGGAAGTGCAAAAGAGCAAAAAATAGGAAATTAGAATCAAATTATTTTCCTGTAAATGCTTGGTTTGATGGGGAATGAAAAATGGCAAAGAGAACCTTGAAAAAGGCAGGAAAGGAGAAGATGAATGTAAATTTATATAAGCATATACTAAAAATGAAAAAAGATGATTTCATGCAAAGAAGGAGAGAAGAGTTAATATATTTTAGCAAGAATAATCCAAAGCTTTTCTGGCAGGAACTGCAATCAAGGAAGAAGCAAATTGAAAATAATATTACAACTAATCAATGGTTTGAATATGCAAGGCAACTCTATGAGAAAGAATCTGAGGCGGAGCCCCTCACTAGGATCAACACAAATTCAAAGCTCTTCATGTTACAGGAGGTGGAGAATGGAATTAAGAAGCTGAAAACAGGAAATGAAAAGGACTTGGTTGAACTTCAAGTAGAGTATCTAAAATGGGGAATGAACGTTCTTGCACCACACGTCATGGAAATATTCAACAATGCCATTCAACAAGGATTCCCAAGAGACTGGACAACTAGCCTAGCAATACCCTTTTTAAAAGTGGAGACATTAATAATCCATCCAACTATAGAACAATTATGATCAATCCTTTGTTTGCAAAGCATTTCGGCGGCATGGTAGAAGACAAAATTAATAAGTGGGCAGAAAAGAGGGCAAGAGGACAAGCAGGTTTTAGGCTGAAACATTCTACAGTGGATCATGGTATCACGTTGAGACACATTGTTGAAAAGGTCTAGGAGGACAAAGAAGAAGTATGCTACTGCTTTTTTGACTCCAAAAAAGCATTTCACACAATCCCTAGGGATACGTTGTGGCGTAGAATGGACGAACTTGAAATTATTGTGCATTAGAGAGTCGTTTTCCATAGACTTTATGAAGAAGTGGAAGTCAAAATTAGAACCTCAGCAGGTATTTCAGAAAGCTTTAGAAGTGACATTGGAGTCAAGCAAGGTTTCCCTCTATCCCCTACTCTTTTTGGTCTATATATTGATAAATTGGAAGAGTGGCTAAATCTGCAAGGTGGAGATGGTGTTCAGTTGGGGAAGTTTGTGATAAAGCTACTTTTATATGCTAATAATATCGTATTGATTTCTAAATCAGCCCATGGATTGCAAATACACTTATATGCCCTTGAGCATTTTTGTAGAGTAGTGGGGATACAAGTCAATACTAGCAAGACAAAAATAATGATTTTCTCTAATAAAAGGAAGCAGAGCCATCATACTTTCTTCTTTGAAGAGAACATTCTTGAAGAAGTAAATGAGTACAAGTACCTTGGGATTGATTTAAAAAACAAACTCAATTGGGAGGACTGCAGAAAGAAGAGAATTTTAGGAGGGTGGAAAGAATTATATGCTCTTCAAAACAGATGTAGAGAGGCAGAGTTATGGGATTCGAAAACGATTAAAGTGCTTTTTGGACTCCTAGTTTGTCCAGTGATGCTATATGGGTGTGAATTGTGGGCTAGTAGCACTCCCGTCTCAAAATGGAAACAAATTGAGAAAATCCAAAAATGCTTGACCATGAGCAAGTCTAAAATAAAAAAGTTCAGTTCCTTATGAGATAATATTGAGTGAAACATGAGCAACTCCCATTGAGGCAATTGCTATGGTGCGGCTCATAAGATATCTAAAAAAATTTGAGAAAATGACAGTAGGTAGATGGCCTAATGTTATATTCAATGAAGGCATGAGTGAAAGAAAGAAAACATGGATGAAACAAAAATACACATGGATGCAAAAATGGAATATCTACCTCAATGTCTGTCCCACAAATAGAAAGGAGCTAAAGGATTTTGTTATGGAGAAGTTTTGTAAAAACGTATGGGGAAAAGAGTTGGGTAGAAAGAAGAAATATTACATTGAGGAATTCAACCCTGCGTGTGATCTACAACAAAAAGAGTTAATTAGAGCTAGCATTTCGTGGAGGGAAACGATTCTTATTGCTCAATTAAGGACCAACTCACATCAACTTCAGTGTGAAACGGGACCGTGGAAAATGCCTAAAGAAGCTTGGGAAGAATGGGTATGTACATTTTGCACGTCTGGGGTTGTGGAATCGAAAAAAAAAAAAAAAAAAAAAAAAAAAAAAAAAACATTTTGGAATGTGATGCATTCAAAGACATCAGATAAAGTTATGAGAACATGCTAGAATCAGTTTCTTGGCATTGTCTTTTTAGCAAGGGAATTTTTAGAAGGTTGGGTCAGCTCATCATCAATTTGAATCGGAAAATGATTGAATTGCAAAAGATGAAAAACAAGGAACCACTGGTATCGTAGACTATTTTCAGTCTCGTAAACCTTAAAATATCATTTCATTTCGGCGTTTCGTATATATAAATTTTAGATTTAAAATTCCATTATCCCACATGTATAATTTAACTTAAATCTTTGCTTTTTTAATTAATTACATGGCGGGTATTGTGGCATATTGGTAAATTCTACTCAGTGCCAAGAATTTGGGCTTTGTGGGTTGTAATTCGAATAGCGTGTAATGGCTGCACCCAACTATTGGGATTTAGAGGAGGAAGAAGAGGAAGCTAAAGGAGAAACAACTGCAAATAGTGCAGGAGAAGGTATTTCCAAATACACTGGAAAATTAACCAGTGAATCCAGAACATTTAACGCTGATAAACCTTTTGAGTCAAAGAAGGAAGTAATGACCTTAGAAAAAGCTGCCTCCAAATTTCCATCTTTTATTTTGCCATCTATAAATAATTAGAATAAGGCACATGTTTTGAAAGAAGTTAGTAAATATCCTAGAGTCGAAGAAGACCTGTATGCAGCCAATACAAGTGGCTATATCCTAGATCTTGATAATTCTTCAAATCCTGGAGAATCAATCAGAATCTGGATTGGAGTATTATATCAAATGCAGGTTACTACAAGGTTAGATAATGTATCCATCATGGTCCTAGCAGAGAAAAGAATGACTGGAATAGTCTATGATTGGTGGATGGGACCATCTGAAGAAGAAAGAAGAGCCGTCATGGAAGCTGGACTGACTACACTAGAGCTATTATTGAAAACACAGTTTGTGCCAGAACCAGTTGATGAGAAGAAGCAAATTATAACTGATCTTAGCCGCATGGAATTAAAAGATTTGAAATATCTTGATTCATTCAGTAAATATTTCATGGCTAAGGTATTTAAAGCTAATCTCTCAAATGATGTGGCTCAGAAAATTTCATTTTTGTCCAAATTACCAGGCAATTTAGGAGACCTCGTTATGAAAGATCTAGATGTACAAAGTAAAAGACTAGATCAGATTTATTGGGTTGACCTTCTTTTTAGAGTTACAGAAAAGGTTAAATATTTATGCTGGCAGAAGAAGGCGCATGACATCACACCCAGTTCTGATGTCTGCAAAATAATGCTACCATGGACACCTTTCAAAAAGAAGAAGAAAACAAAGAGGTATGGTAGATTCAAGCCCAAGAGAGTCTCTAATCCAAGAAAGCCTTTTAGAAAATACAAATTTTTGAAGAAGAGATCCAGGCCTCGAAACAACAATTGTTGTTTCATCTGTAAAAAAGAAGGACATTTTGCAAGAAAATGCCCACAGAATTCTTCTAGTAAGCTCAAAGCATGTATAGATATAGAAGAATTTCAGGATGATTGGTCAATTGTAGATTCAGAAGATGATGTTTCAGATGTATATATTTTAACTGAAATATCAGATGCTGAAGAAGAAGAAAATGTCCAGAAAATGAATTTTTGTCCGTCATGTTCTGATAATGAAGTTTCAGAAGAACACCACTATAGTGAAGAAGAGAGTGACACGGACTTTGAAGTCACAAGTGAGACAAGTGAGACATTAGATGACTCAGATGATGAATCTGCAAGTGCAGTATCATTATCAGTCAAACAAGGTAAGCAACCTATGCTACCTTTGCCAGAGATAAATGCTTTTTGCCCATTTGAAAAAAGGACAACAGTTTCATCAAGTTTTCAACCACCAGAGATAAAAAGAATAGAGGAAAATACATTGTTGAAAAAGATAGTCAAAACTAATAGCCTTATATACATCCCGGTACAAGTTCAGGTAAAAAATGAATGGATATCTGTAGATGCATTTGTTGATACCGGTGGTTCAAACAATTTGGCTAGACCATCTTTATTCAAATCTCTGTGGAAACCACTGAAAAATATTCTGGTTTCAGAAACTATTGGAGGATCTGTTAGTTTAACACATTATGTAGACAACATTTCTTTGAAAGTTGGGGGGAGTATTGTAAAAATTTCTGCAATTCAGCATTTTGATCCCTCAGCTAGTTTAATGTTGGGAATGCCATTTATAAATTCTGTGCTTCCAGTAACAATCAGCCAGGATAAGCTGATTATCAATTTGAAAAAGAAAGCTATTTCTGTTCCTAGATTATTTATTGCAAATTCAGAAGCTAGGCATGAGAATAGCCAGAAAAGAATAGGAGCCAGAAAGCCACAAAAGGATTCTGATGATTGGCAGGAAGTCCTGCAATTCTATGAAAAAAGAGCAGAATCTAAAACAAAGCAATTGGCATGTATTGATCCCAACTGGTCTACAGAACAAGGTGATATCCATCAAAGACTTCTAAAGAGTTGCTCAGAAAACCCACAGCAGTTTTGGGAAACAGAGAGCCCGATGCAAGAAATCATAACCTTGCATGACAATGGAGTAAAAGGTAAGATGATTCCCTGCACCCCTTCTGATGAGCAGGAAATGAAGAAGCAGATACAAGAACTGCTACAGATGCAGCTCATTGAGCTGAGTGAGTCTCATTATGCTTGCTCAGCTTTTCTGGTAAGGAATCACTCTGAGATAGTCAGGGGTAAACCAAGAATGGTGATAAATTATAAACCCCTTAATGCCATTACTCAGAACTTTAATTATCCATTGCCAAGGCCTGAGACAATTATGCAGAAGATTCAACATAGCAAGGTGTTTAGTAAGTTTGATATGAAGTCAGGATATTATCAGATTCAGATCCAGCCAGAAGACCGGCATAAAACCGCTTTCATTTGTCCAGCCGGATTTTACCAGTGGAAGGTTGTCCCGTTTGGTTTAAAAAACGCCCCTGCATTCTTCCAGCGAAGAATGGATTTTATTTTTGCAAAATATGATTTCATTGTAACATACATAGATGATATTCTTATTCACAGTCTAGATGTACATACTCATCTAAAGCATTTAGAAATTTTTCTAAAAGAAGTTCAACAGCATGGAATAGTCCTGTCAGAAAGAAAAATGTCTCTATTTCAAAATAGTATTGATTTTCTGGGAATTAATGTTGTCAATGGTTCAATTCAAATGCAACCTCATGTATTAACCAAGTTGACACAGTTTCCTGATGAATTGAAGGATACCAAGACCATTCAGAGATTCTTGGGAGTTTTAAATTATCTTCACAAGTATGTTCCAAATTTGACAGAGAAGACAGCGCCAATCAGAAGACATCTCAAACAGGGATGGTCACAAGAAGCAACAGAAGTTGTTAAAAGACTGAAAGAAGAATGTCAACACCTACCAAAGCTTCAGCCACCAGGTGATGGTTTACTCATTCTTTAGACTGACGCTTCTTTAGATTTTTGGGCAGTTGTTCTATTAGAACAAAGAAAGGACAGTGAAGGTAAAACTGAAGAAAAACTTTGTGCATATGCTTCTGGTGAATTCACACCGAGCCAGAAGAATTACTTCATAGCCGAAAAGGAGACATTGGCTATATTTAACGGGATTCAGCGATTTTAGGTATATCTTACTCCCGTAAAGTTCTTAATCAGAACAGATTCCAGGAATTTCAAATATTTTCTATCTGCCAAAATATCAAGACAAATTGCTAAAGGAAGAATTCTAGCTTGGCAGATCTGGTTCCAACAATTTGACTTTGAAGTTGAGTGGATCCCAGGAAATTCTAATTTTTTGACAGATTCATTAACCAGAGACATGAATAAGGCATTCAGGATTTGTACAGGTTCATTCTTTGATATTCCAGGCAAAAATCCAAAAGATGACAATTTTGCCACTTTTGTAGATAGATTTAGAATTCTTGAAGCTCATGCAACTGATATTGCAGAACAAATAAAAAAGGTGGTAGGAATGAGGTTAAGAAGAAATACTTGGATAAGAAAATGCCAAGCATGGCAATCCAAAAATTTAGGTGTTTCTCTAGGCCTAGATGACACTTTGGTAAAAGTATTTCCTTTGCCAAATATGAAGGTGAAACTCTTTTTCAGGAGTTTATCTGATTTATGGTCTAGTGTATACACTGATGAAATGATCTGGACCTTAAAAGTTTTAAATTATTATCAGATCATTGGAGGAGTTGATTTTGCTCTTAGTATCTTCACAGGAGCAAAACTAATGGATCTTGAAGAGATTCCTATTAAACAGGAGTTAGAAAAATTTATTGTTTCTCTAAAGATCCCTGATATATTTGAAGAATTGGAAGCATCTTTCTTGCAGAGATATGATGAAAATTATGCAGTCAACGACACTTTCCCTCAGTATGAGATATTTGAAGGATTAACTGATTGGGAAATCAGAGGAGGTGTATGCAGAAAAAAGTTAACGACCAGGGTATCCCAGTGCATTCAAAGGACATTGTAGTATCTCAGAACTTTTTCATATCCTTGGGATTTTCATAGTCTAAGACTGAGAGAAAGCATTAATCCTAATTCATTCGCAAAGGTGTTCAGCCATGAAAGAATCGGAGATATAGAAACCAGTAACAATCAAGAAATGATCAAGCAGCATGCCGAATGGTTTCATGAATTCGGCAACTTAAAGTTGATAGAAAAACTCCAGATTCTAAATAAAATGGATGACTTACAAGGAGAGCCTAAAGCTTTAAAATTTGTAATTAATCAAAAGGCTTTAGTCACCATAATTGCTAGATCACCTAATTGGAATAATAATGTCATTCATATTATCAGTTTGATGATCTCAAAAAGAATCTGCACTTCAATTATTTTCGAGCAAGGATGGCAGCATAAAGATTTCATGAGTGATAATTGTAGATCATGGGTACAGCATGCAATAGAAGGGTCCACAAATATGTTCCATATTTTTAAATGGGAACTATTGGATGGTATTGAGTTGGCAGTTCAGAGATCGCCTGCAGTAAGAAATGTCTATAAAGATTCTTTTCTAGACATAGAGATAAGTGCCTTACCTTTTCTTAACAAGTGGGAAAAACAGGAAGCCATGTTCACACCTCAGCAACCGGGCCTCCACAAGATAAAGACGAATACGGAAAAGGGAGAATCCTCAAAAGTAGCATCTCGAAGGACAATAATTTTAGATAAAGATGCAAAAGGAAAAGATGAGTTGACAGATGCCCAGGACCCAGAAGCAGATATCGACGAAGAATATAATCGGCTGATAGACCGCCACTATCAAAGGATACTCGAGGAGTACGAGCCATCACCAGGATCTTCAGAACGAGACGATTCGGATAGGAGTCCGATGGGACCGTGGTAGAATCTTTTGCTAGCAATGTGATAATGTGGTCACATGTTGTAGCAGGAATCTTTGTACTGGAAAAGGTTGAGTAGACACTGTTGGTGAAAGAAATACCGACAGGACCCTCAATAATTTCCATCTTTTACGTCATTGCTTAGATAGGACTAGATTCGTTAGAGATTCTATATAAGAAAGGGTCTGCAGAAGTTCAAGGCATCGCTTGACAGAGCATTGCTTGAGAGAACTCTGAGACTGGTTGTAAAAAGCTTTATGTATTCTGCTTGATTTTGTTAATATCGAAGCCTACTGGGCCGCCTGTCTGAGGACAGTTTCTGTATCCAAAAGAACCTTGAGCTGTAAGGCGTTGGAGTGTTGAAGACCCGAGGAGAGAGGTCGTGTTGCTCAAGCATGATCGGTTGAGGAACGTTACATGTCTCAGATCTGTTGTTTAGAAAGTTTCGACCTTGATTAAAAGTAAGTTCGAATACCCGAAGCTTTATCTTATCATCTGTATGTTCTGATAAATAGTCTCTGTTGAACGGTTTGTGGTATTATATAACAGTTTTTAAATATATTCCACTCCATTTTAACTTTTAACCATTTGCATATTATAAGGTTTAACCTATATCAACGAATGAATGCATGTGTATTGTGCACCATTTAATGATTATTCTTTGTTGGTTTTGTTTTTAAAGTTTATTCATTTGTACATTTATTACAATAAATTTAATACAATGTTTATTTTATACATATTTGTTTTTATTTTTTATTTTATAATCTAAATTATTTAGAATGCTAGGTATAAATTTGTATTATATATTATTATTGATAATATATATATTTACAATATATTTCTTTGTAGTTTAAGATTTTATACGTAAATTTTATTATGTATCAATTCTAATAAAATTAATTATTTTATATATATATTTTAATTATATTAAAATGTATTTACAGTATGGTTCATTAATGATTTGTCTTTTCATGTATGTAAGTGCCAAATCAAGTATAGGAGATAAACAACCTAAGCAAGTCAATGTGAAATGTGAGGGGATGTGGCAACCAAAGGTGCCACATCATCTTCTCGTGACTAGAAAGAGAGTGTTTCCATGAAACACAAGATAACGAAGAGGTGCCAACGATCCAACAAGCAAAATAATAACCATACTAAAGCATATGAAAAACACCGAAAGCCAAGCAATAAATATAAAAAAATCCATAATTCACCTAAACGCTAATAAAGAAGGGAGTTTTTCAAAAGCCAAAAATGAAGGGTCCTCATGATTTTGTCGAAAAAAATATGGGGGGATTGTGGCCAACAACAGTTGGTCAAACAAGTACCTCAGTCCACTATGATCACTCATCAAGATGAACCTTCGGCCAAGAAGATAATGTCTCCACATTTTCAATGCATGAATGATAGCTGTCAACTCAAGATCATGCATCACATAATTAAACTCGTGCTCATTTTGTTTCCCTACTAAATATCCCTCCTACATCAGGACTTCACCAAGTAGTCTCTTGCAAGCACGTGTACATACCACAAACTCTTCATCTAGATCTACAATCTTTAGAAATGGAGTATTTGTAAGCAACTACTTCAACTGCTCAAAACTGGCTACACATTCCTTTGTCCATTCAAAATTCTTCCCTTTTTGTTGTAAATATGTAATAGGATACGCAATCTGTGATAAGTTCCTGATGAACCGCTTGTAGTAACCTACTAGTCCCATGAATGATATGACTTCATCCACATTCCTAGGAGTTTCCCACTCCATGATAACTCTGATCTTTTCTGGGTCCATTGTTATACCTTCCTTGGAAACCACATGCCCCAAGTAATGAACCTTTTGTCTAAAATAAACTACATTTACTAAGTTTGGCATACAACTTATGCTCTCTTAACAGTCTTAACACCACTTCCAGATGTCTTGCATGCTCTTCCTCATTCTTAGAATATATCAATATGTCATCAACGAATACTATCACAAACTTGTCTAGATAAGGACGCAAAACACTATTCGTCAAACACATGAAAGTAGTTGGAGCATTAGTAAGACCAAAAAGAACTACTACAAACTCGTAATGCCTATACTTGGTCCAGAATGTGGTTTTGTATATGTCCTTTTCTTTGATGTGTAACTGATGATACCTTGAACTCAAATCAATCTTCAAGAACATTGTTGCTCCCTTCAATTGGTCAAACAAGTCATCAATCCATGACAAAGGGTACCTCTTCTTAGTAGTCACCTTTTTCAACTGCCTATAATCAATGCATAACCTAAGAGTACCATCATTCTTCTTCACAAACAACACTGGTGCACCCAAGGTGACACACTTGGCCTAATGTATCCCTTATCAAGAATTTCCTTCAACTACAACTTTATTTCCACCAACTTTGGAGTTCTCATCATGTAAGGTGCATTTGATGCTCGTGTTGTTCCTTGTACCAACTCAATAGAGAAATCAACTTCCCTATGAGGAGGTAACTCTGAAATCTCTCCTAGAAATACATCCTGAAACTGTTGCAAAACCAGATACCACTTCAAGACTTTTGCATCCTCAACATCCTTACCTTTGTCACTAGAAATATGAACTACAAACAATACACACTCTTTCCTACTACCATGCTTTGCATGCATAGTTGTAAGCATTCTCACTGGTGTAGGCTTCTTATTACCCTGCAAGATTCTCCTCTCTCCATTGTCATCCAACCACTTAATAGCCTTATCCTAGCAATCTACCTTAGTCTTGTGAATGTAGAAACATTCTGATCCAAATGGAAAATGACATCCACCCATGGTATTCATTGACCCATGGTATTTATCCACTCATGGAATATACCCATGGTATTGTAACTAACATCCACCCATGGTATTCATCCACCCAAGGTAATTATCCACACATGGAATATACCCATGGTATTGTGAGTGGCATCCACCCATGGTATTGTAAGTGAGATCCACACATCGTATTCAATCACCCATGGTATCTGCCCACCCATGGAATTTACTTGTGGTATTATAACTAGAAAAGATTATAAGTAACAAGTTACAATTATGGAACACTGTTGCACTACCAAAGCAATGGGGAGGTTGGGGATTAAAATCCCTACAGGAATTTGCACTTGCCCTCACGGCCAAGCAGGGCTGGTCTCTCACCAAGATGGACAGTCTTTGGGCTAAAATTATTCACCACAAATACTTTTGGCCCTCCTGCTTCACGGAGTGGCTCCGCAGACCTTCTTGGAATCTACAGGGTATTTCAGCGATCTGGCGTGCTACTCTCAAAGCGATGCCCCTTATTAGAGATAATCTACTATGGAGGGTGGGAAATGGGGCGCAGGTTCGTATTGGACTCGACCCTTGGCCTGGGTCGGGGAATGCACATATATTGCCCAGAGAACTGATTCAACACCTAAATCTCAGAGGCATCAAATTCCTAGCTCAGATTGGAGATCGGGAACGCTCCACCATTTTCTCCCAAGCTTGGAATGACGGGCATGGTCTGATCCCGGAGGCATGGACTGTACAGTGGCAAGGATATATTCGTGCACTTATTGAATCTCACATCAAACTTCGGGATGAGGATGATCAGCTTATATGGGCCCCTGCTAAATCTGGGATATACTCACCTAAGCTGGGATATATCAAACTTATGGAAACCAAAAAACCTGAAAACGTGCTTGGCTGGTGGAAGGTTGTGTGGAGGCTGCAGGCGCAGCCCAGGTATAGGCTTCTCCTATGGAACATACTTGCAAACAAACTGCCTACAGGGGATGCCCTCAAGAAGCGGGCCATTGCAGGTCCATCCTGGTGCGTACTTTGCCAATCCAATGAGGAATCCTCGAACCATCTCTTTCTTCACTGCGAGGCATCTAAAGGAATTTGGCAACAGGTCACACAGACTCTGAATGTCAGAATGATTTGGCAGGGCGTGGACATTCCGTCTGCGTGGGCAATATGGTGGGCTGCGTATGCCACAGAAAAAGCTCAAAATCTTCCAGCTGTGGTTACAGGTTTCATTTGGCAGAGCAGGAACGCCTTCATCTTTGAGAACCGTAGAGTCGACTATCAACTCCTCTCGGCATCCATCTGTGCCGCTTATAATGAAATCCCCTTTGAGTGCACTCAAACCCGTTCTAGACTCATTCAGTCTGAAAATATAAATAAGGATATGCCTTGGGCATATTTTGACGGGGCTGCTCCGCCACAAGGATGTGGTGGAGGGATTGTTTTTCATCTATCTGAGACACATTATTTTCACCTGAGACTGGGCCTGGGGCCGGGATCGAATAATTTTGCGGAGCTTATCACGTTGAGACACCTTCTCTATTTTGCCTTCACTAAACATTGCAGACAAATTCAAATTTTTGGTGACTCAAAGATTGTGATTGATTGGATAAATAATAAAACTACCTGTCATGCATATTCTTTGGAACATATCTTGGAAGAAATTGTTTTTCTAAAAACACATTTTGACCAGATCACTGTTTCTCATATCTACAGGGAAAGAAATGCGATTGCTGACCAGCTTTCGAAAGAAGCGGCGGATCGCCCTATAGGTGATTGGCAGATTGACGAGCATTCACCAGCTGGGATACACAGGTTCTATCATCGTCCCTACATGGACGGCTTTCGGATTGGGGGGTCTCCCCCTCTCTAGTTTCTCTTCAGCGGCTACAGGGGAGCTTCTTTTTTGTATAGCAGTATCTATTTTCGGTTATATATTGTATAGACATATAGATGTTATATTCCTATATGAGACTTGAGACATTATTTTTTGAAATTTTGGGGGACTATGTACTGGTGAACACAGCTCATGTAAGTACTTGACACTTTTGGATTCCTATATCCAGTTTCTACTTTGTAACGTGGCTTCTGCCACCCTACAGCATATGCCTTGGCATCTACAACATGTAATTACTATTAACATCTTTTTAATAGAAATTGCGCACTCTATTTTCCACGGAAAAAAAAAAAAAAAAAAAAAAAAAAAAAGTAACAAGTTACAATTTGTAAAAGGACATATTATCCACCACAATGTAGTTTTTATAGTTATTATCTATTTTAATAAAATGTTTCTTGGTGGTTTTGTTTAATGTGGGTTCTCCTATTTTCTTTTGGCATTCCAATTTTCAGATCTTGGGGGTCTCCCCCCCCAAGATCCATTTCATTTTTTTAAAGCTTGGGGGCCTCCCCCCAAGATCTGGATCAGTGGTATGAGATACAAGTTATGGATCCATGAGAATGAGGGTTTTGACGCATATTTCAATTTCAATTTTTTGCATCAATATTCAACAAAATTCATGCACATGCTACGACCTCCACAGAGCACTTTTTTGGGGAAAGCTGGGTTTTTTTTGCAGGAATTTTTTTGGGCGGCAAGTTTGCATATCAGATATGAAACTTTTGGTGATTTTTTTTTAAATAAATAAAATATATGGAATTATTGCAAAAAAATATCCAAAAAAAAAATTCATCTGAATCGAAGTCCGAATGAGGGAGATATCGTTGATTTAAAATTAGTTGTGTTTTGCAGAACTTTTTCTAATGGTAATTCATGGACAGTTGATCTCCTATCATTTTTTTAGCTTTTGTGCAGAATTTTAGAAAAATGATTGTATATCTTAACTCCTCTTGAAAAAACACCTAATTTCAAAAAAAAAATGGTCAAATCGAAGTTTGGATAAGGGAAATATCACTGATTTAAAATCAGCTACTTTTTTAGAACTTTTATGACGACGGGATAGTTGCAGCGTGAATTTGAGCTTCCAGAGTGTCCAACTAGGGATTTCAAACACATGAGAAGATGCAGAATGGTCATTTTATTTCCAAAAATAGTTTATAATAAATATTCTGAGTTATATTGATTGAGTTATTCCCATTTTAAATTAGTATTTATATCTGGAGCAGCATTCGGAGTAGGTTCCCTTTGGAGACGTGCCCTCCCACCCCGCTTTAGTAGGAACCTGCTTCACATTCATCAGTTTCAGCATCACGGTTATGGGTCAACCACACAAAATCCTTTTCATCGAAGTCCATTTGCTAGGCTGCACACTATTAGTATCACATTTGGTCACAAGCATTACAGAGTATCTTTATCCTCGAATCTTTGTTTTTGATGGTTATGGGTCATCCACAAACACACACTTCATTGAAGTCAATTTGTTAGGCCGCAGACTATCAGTATCATAGTTGGTCACAAGAATTACAGGGTATCTCTATCCTCAGATATTCATTCATCACAGTTATGGGTTAACCACACAAAACCCTTTTCTTCAGTGGCTTTTTTGTATTCAACAAAGGCTTCTTAGGAGGGAAATCCATGTAGTGAGGAGCATTGCTTCTTAAGAAGAGAGGAATAACCCAAATGGAAATTGGAATCCACCCATGGTATTTATCCACTCATGGAATATACCCATGGTATTGTAACTAGCATCCACCCATGGTATTGTAAGTGGAATCCACCCATGGTAATGTAAGTGAGATCCACCCATCGTATTCAATTCTCCATGGTATCTACCCATCGATGGAATTTACCTATGGTATTATAACTAAAAAAGAACTATATGTAACAAGTCACATTTTGTAAAAAGACATATTGTCCACCACAATGTAGCTTTTATAGTTATTCTCTTTTTTAATAAAAAAAATATTGGTGGTTTTGTTTAATTTGTGTTCTATTTTCTTCTGGAATTTCAATTTTTCAGATCTTTGGGGTCTTCCCCCCAAGATCCATTTCAATTTTTAGATATTGGGGGTCTCCCCCAAGATCTAGATCACAATCCATGCCCAAAATCACGTTGTATGATCCCAATGGAAGTACATTTAGATGTGCTGATATAGATATACCATTCAACTCAAACGGACAAGATCTCACCCAATGGTGAACTCTCTTCTTGTTACTGGTGCTTTGTACATGTGGCACTATGTACATGTTGTACATATGGTACTGGTGTACAAGTGGTATTATGTACATGTCGTACATGTTGTGTTGCGGTCATGCGGTACTATGTATGTGCATTTTGTAGTTATGGTATCGTGACATGTGTACTCTTTGTGTTGTACTTTGTGTAGTACATGTATTGTGTTGTATTGTATGCTAGGTGTAGGTACATGTATTGTGTGGTGTTGTACATTGGGTATAAATGTATTATGTTGTGTTGTACCCCAGGTGTAGGTACATGTATTGTGTGGCATTGTACATCGAGTATAGATGTATATGTTGTGTTGTATATCAAGTGTAGTTGTATACATTGTATGGTGTCATATGTTGTGTGTGGATGTATGTGTTGTGATGTGGTGTTTGCAGGGTGTGGCAACTGATTCGATGTGTGTATAGAAAGAACAATGTAGAAGCTAAGGATTGATTAAAAGATAAGTATTAGTATTTTATTTCAGTTTTATTATACATATGATCAAGTATTATGATTTTTGATGGTTACATGTGATTTATGATTATGATTTATGATGATTGCATGTGATTCATGATTTTAATTTATGATGGTTGTGTTTTGAGCTAACCAGATGTGATATGTTTATTCATGATGACTTAATCAAACAATTAGTTTGACTTAGTGTACCTTATTGATGGGCCACCAATGAGGTATGATTTGGATTTATTTCAATTCATTTTGAATCTAATGGAAATTATGTGCTTGGTACAGGAATTCATGAAATGCTTGGGTTGGGTGGTTGAAATCGACTGCAAGAATTAGTAGCATTAGTGAAAGAAATTGGAACAAGTAGCAGTATGCTGGTAAAGAAATCGGGAGCAAGGCCATTGTGGGACATTGGTACCCAATAGTGTCCATTGATTATGAGCATGTTATGACCGTTATGATGGTTTTGAGGCAGGTATGTGCCTTGTTTTTTGTATCTTCCGATGTGAGGAAGCCTTGCCAAGGGATGGAGTGCCAGGGATGGGGGTGCTAGCGAAACTTGGAAGGTGTGTGATTGCATGGAAGGGGACAACTAGATTGCCCGAGGGACTATGTAGTATAGAAGGGAAGGTCGGGAAATGGATTTGTTTTGGTCATTAGCATTTCCAAATGGAATCAAATGCACATTGGGAGTGTGTCTTGTAACAATGAGCCGGTAATTGTTCACTGAGAGGACAAGTGGCGCAGGATTATAGTGATGGACATTGGATGTAGAATTGACCTCGTAGTGGATTCTAGACTTCCTGGGAAAGAGATGAAGCTTGGTATTACTTTGAGGGTGGATGTGTGAGCCTCCGGATTCCCTTGTTCCAGATGTAGGCATCATATTCTTTTATTTGCTGGTTGATAAAAATGTACATATGTGTATATGTGTATATTATTGTAAATAATATAATAAGTTGTGTTATAAAGCTCTATAGACAGTATGAATATTTTTTGGGTGAAGCAAATGTGTATGTATGCATATGTGGTTATTATTGTAAATACCTTGTTGAGTTATGTTATAAAGCTCCAGTAAATGGTATGTTTGTCATGTTTTAGCAGATCGTCATTGTAAATACTGCAACGAGCTATGTTATAAAGCTCCATGGGTAGTATGTTTTGTTTTTCCGCGATCTTGTTGGTTATAGGTATCATTGAACACAAAGGACGGTGTTCCCCCAAGGGGAAGGGTTTTGTAACAGCCCTAGTTAAAAATCCATGTAAAAATATATAAGACCATGGTCACAGGACATGTATTCCATGTTGAATGGTGGGAAAAAACATCCTAGTGGGTGTCATTTATTACGGCTAAGGAAATTGGCAAAGGCTTTGGAAAGGAAAAATGGATTTTTTGGCACATTTATTTATGAAAATAATTGAAATTATGAGAAAAGGAAGGTGAAAGGTCACAGATTTCATGTCTGGAGGAAAATGAAGGAAATTGTAGGAAAATAATAGAAATTGAAGAAAATAGAAACCTTATTGATAAAAAGGCTTCTGAGGATCAGTTGGCAAGCTTTTGCTCAGACTTTTGTCATTTTAGTTTTGGAGCTTTCTCTCTCTATTCTCTCTCTCTCTCATACTCTTGGACACTTAGAGTTTTCTTGGAGCACTCTTACAGAGTGTGGAATACTTGGAGTTTTGGAGCAAGAAGGCAAAGGAAGAGCAGGAAAGCGCAAGAGGACATCGAGATCAACATCTATAGTGAGTTTGCTTGCAGGTACCAAGTTGCATGTATGTTTTCCTCACTAGTTTTGGCATGCATGGCTTATGCATGTGGTTTATTGGTCATGATATATCATTGGCATGGAGGATTACCTAGTTTGATAATGGATTTACCTAGCCTTTCCATTTCTTGGATAGCCATGGTGTTGTGGGTTCATTTCTCATGTTTTCTTTGGCTTGGGTTGAGTTACTAGTTCCTGGAGCCTTGGTTTGACAAACGCTCTGGAGCCCTGTAACAACTTGGGTTGATTTACTAGTCCTGGAGCCTTGGTTGGTGTTGTAGAAGCTACAAGCACCCTCCAAATTTTTCCTTAGATTCATTTTGGAGCCTCCCTACCAACCATCCTCAACAACATGTCTTGCATCGTTAAGCACATAGGCTTCAACTGTTTCATAGAGTCTTGTCAGCCTGTGCATGCAAGTTTGTTCAACCTCCTTCACAGGCTGCTTTCCAGACCTGGTGTCAGTTGCTTTTTGAGCAGCTCCCTCTGTGAATTGCATAATTCTAGAGGGGAACTAGCCTTCCCTCCAGAAATTGTGCAAACCCAGCTGGACACCCAGTTGGGCTTCAGAATAGTGCAATTCTTCCTGACAGTCTTCCTCTCAAAAATTGCACAATTCATCCCAGGACAACAACTCAGCCTAGAAATTGTGCAATTCTGGGCAGAAGTCACCTGCTTCTCCCAGAAATTGCACAACCCCTTTGGGACAGCCAGCTCTGCTCAGTCCAGGAACAACACAGATTTTCATCCCAAGCTCGCAGACCGATGCATGTGCCTTCAGGTTGACCGGTTCCCTCCGGGACCAAGCAAAACTGATATGCATGCATGGACTGCTTTTCCCATGGAAGCATGCAAAGGAATCACTATATTTAGGGATATATTTTTAGCAACTGGAGGTTACATGCAAGGATCATTTCAGAAACCTCCCGCCAAATGTCACTTTTCTTAGATTTGTGGCATGTGCGTCATAACCTCAACTTTATCAAAACTTATGAACCAGACGCTGCAGAGCTCATTCCTCGCATCGATCTTGCATCTTTGACATCCCACATCGCATCTAGGAGTCGTCGGCGCATTCAGCTCTGTTGTTTCGGGGTAAGCCCACCTCGCATGTCTTGTGCTACGTTTATGTAGCTTTTTGTGTTTCGGCTTGTGTGAATGTTGTCTGCTTGATTTCTATGAATGCTTGTTTTTGTTTGCATGCATGTTATCTTGTACAAGCGTCATTTTAGTTTTCATTCGCATCTCACTGTTGTCGCATGCATGACATTGTTTTTGCACCGACAGTCGTCGTCGCGGCGACCCGCTTCACACATATGCATGCATCCCATTTTCTGAATCCTACACTTACTATTTGCATGCATAATCATTCACTCTTGTTTGTACTCATCTCATCATGCATTCAGACTTCTCATGTTTTTGGTTAGCCATCAGCTGGTTTGTGCTGCCTTGGCTTAGACTGTGCCTTTCCTAGCTAGTAATGCGCATTTCTAGAAGCGAAGGCTCTACCTTCCCTCCATAAATTGTGCAATTCTGGCCCAACACTAACCTCCAGGCTTACATTGCACAATTCTTGGAGGCAGTGTCTTGCTGGCCCCAGAAACTGCGCAATGCAGTTTGCTGGTTGCATGTCACTGCTGACTGAAATTGCGCATTGCGCAGTTTTAGTCCTCAGCAGGCCAGGTTGGAATGTCCATTGCACAGTTCCAGCAGTCAACCAGCCTCCCGACAGCCCGAATTGAGTCGTCCACAGTCTTGGCAGTCAATCTCCCAACCTCTCGGTGAAAATTGCACAATCTTCACGAATAGTCACACAGGTATGTTGCATGTCAGTCCTCCAGTATGTTTTGGTTTTCAACTGAAAAATTACTTGTCATGAGTGTTTCTATGTCTCCAGGTATCATATGTGTCATCTACCTCCCAACAGCACAGGTACAATGGTTTCTAGGAGAGCATAGTCAAAGACGTTAAGAGTGCAGTTGGGGATGCAGTTGATCAAGTGTCTATGAACTTGCCTATCCACGAAGACATAAAGTTGTTCATGGACAAGGATATCAATATGAATGACAACGACATCACAGGGAGCAGAACCATCAACAACAACAGTAAGAAACACACCTACACACGACGAATGCTAGAGGAAGGTTGTTGACATCATAGAGGCAAAGCAAAGCTACAAGTTCAAAGCAGATCCACTCATGACAAAAGTAGCTTTGAAGATTGAGGCTATCAGGTAACATCGCAACACGAAGATCACGCGAAGGCAGAGAGAGAAACAGAGAAGGAGTTACATGTGTTGAAGAAACAACTCAAGGAAGAACATGAACTTCATAGACGAGAGAATGAGTTACAGCAAGAACAGGGACAACAGGGGGCGCAACATGCACAGACGGAAGAAACTGTGCCCATACAAGTTATATATCCATCCCAGCAGCTAGCACGGAGGAGAAAAGGTGAGAAGGGATGTTGATCGCATGCATGGTAATTCAGTAACATGCATGCCATTGTGCGCACACATGTGATCCCACCATTTTGGCACACTCATCGAGGCTAAGACAAGAAGAAATTCTGAATGGAGTTGAACATGTATTCCAGCAAGTTGATGTGCACGGCCACCAACACATGCTTGGAGGTCAGCGTAGACACTATGCATTAGTATGTTGCCGGTCTAGCTGCACTCAATATGACCATGAACATGTTATCAAATGAGTTGGACAGAGGAGCCATATCAGTGTACCTGGATGCAACGTAGGCAAGAGCTTACTTACAACAGGATGTCACCATTGAGCACTCGGACACCACCACGGACCACCAAGCTTGGCATCAGTCCGCCACGGTCGACCACCATGAGGATGTTGAAGAGTTGGTCATCCCACATATGTCTGAGTCTTAGTGATGTCTTGCATGGCTTGCTCAAGCCTATGTCATTCCACATGGGTACATATGCATTGTAATGTAACATCATGTACAGTGAAATTCCAAGTGTTGATAGTTGGATGTAACAGCCATGTAGTAAGTGAAGAGTCATGAGGGTAGATGAAGAGTCACAAAGGGGAATGTCAAGGGTAACCCCACCCTTTGCTATAAATAGAACCTCATAACTCATTGTAAGGGCTTTTGGTCAGCCAAGTGTTGGGAATGGGATCCCCCAAGGACAGTTTCAGGGATAAAAGCCTATGTTTTCGGACAAGTTTTGTAATAAAGTTGTAAAGTCTCCGCATTTTGTGGTCGTGGAGAGCGAAGGTGTCATGATTCATAAAGGGTTGTTCACCCTTATTTTGTAAAGTGTAAAGTCGGCTGTAAATATCTACCCATGGTCCGGATTGTATAAAAAGAACTAAGTAAGCTCTAAGAAGTCTTAAGTTTTTGGAAGTTAAGAAGACAAGTCTTGGAGTCTTGGTAGTGAAGTCTAAATATTTTAGGTCTTAGCATAGGTAGAGGCTCTACAGCCGAGTGCGCGGACCCCTGCAGCTACATGCACGGACCCCTGCAGCTGTGTGCGCAGGGTGGATAGAGTTCGTAATAATATGGAGATATCAATAAAGAGAAGTATTCTCCAAATTCAGTTTCTTTATTTCCTGGTAATGCATCTAGTTATATTGTGTTTTGTGTTTAATTTACAATGTTTATGTAATGTGCGATTATATTGGGTAAATGAACGCAAGTAAGAATATCAGATTATGTGGCGCTAACTATGATTGTTTATTAAGATAAGTAAAACACTTAAGATAACTTGGGAACTTGTACAAGACACTATCATAGCAGTGTGAAAGTACTTGGACCGCAGGTTAGGGCTGCGCGAAGGTCAATTGTACTCCTTAGCGGAGGTACTAAAGGGTGGAATAAAGGGCTAGACTGATAGGGCCCTGTAACTTAGTGACCTGTGCGAAAGCAGGAACAGAGGGTATAAACCGACATCACGACCATCTCAGGGTGCAGAAACTTGGTTCCAGCATCCCCCCATACTACTCCGGGTGAGACTTTGGTTCGCGCTCCGCGGGCTATGCCGAAAGGGCCAGTAGTGTAGGGATTTGTTTGGCTAACTAACGCTGAACCTGGGTCAGGCCCAACACAGCCAACAAATGGTTTCGTTGTCAGGACTAAAATCTACATAAGAGATGTGTGATGTTGTATCACTAGAATCCAACTAAGAAAGAGGTCAAGGACTGGTTGGATAGGAAGATCCACGAATTCACGGCGCAGGAGAACAGAAATCTGTGACTGGCTAAGGAACAGTGGTTGGATAGGTACCTATATAGAGAAATCCACGAGATCTTTTTATGTTCCTTTCTAGTTGAGTTATACGAGTGGATCGCGAAGCTAGTGGATAGCCAAGGAAGATGGAGACTTGACAGTCCTATTGTCTGGATCCCAGAGTTAGTACAGAGATTGGAAGCCTTTGAGGATAAGATCACATGTGTTGTCAATAATTGGCTCGATCGCATCATAGGATGATTTGTGACTAAATTCGCGGTCAATACGTCAGTTAGCTACAGTGAGGCGGAGCAACTCTTTTTCAAGGGTTCTCGAGGTAAATACTTGAAATCTTTGAATACCTGGATTAAGATGTTATTGTGCGAAAAACGGGTTATGCATCTACCTTGATGTTCAGAGCTACACGAAGTGGAAAGACTTACAGGAACGAAGGAAGAAAGGGTCTTGAATATAGTCCATTGATTTCACCTCCATTAGGTGACGAAGAGGGAGTAGCGCAAGCTTCTCTGCGAAGTGCAATTCAGTTAATAAGACAAGGATTCCCGTGACTGCCACCTCCACCCACACCACCTCCAACTTCACCACCATCACCTGCGACTTCACCCATACCACCACCACCTCCACCACAGTTCAACATGGAAAATTCAGTGAAGCTGCCTTTTTTTAAAGGCTTGGGAAATGAGGACCCGGACCAGTTTTGGTTCGTTGTGAAAGCTATATGGGAAGCTTAGGGCATTACAGATGATCACATGAAGAAGGAAACATTGGTTAGTGCTTTGCAGGATCGCGCGCTAACCTGGTACATCAAGTACTCTAATGATAACCCAAACGCTGGGGTGGCAGACATCCAGACCGCGTTGAATAAAGAGTTCAGTAGGCCTAAATCCGAGGCACAATCGATTGTGGGGTTTAAGGAAATCATGATGAAACCAAGCGAGACACCTTGGGAATTGGATTAGAGGTTGAAGTTTAAAATACGCGAAGCTAATATGAACTTAACAGATGGACAACACTGTGAGTGGTTCGTGGCTTCGCTCCTACCACACCTAAGGGTTGCACTATCATAACAGAAGATTACGACTCAGGAAGAGGCCTTGGAGATTTCAATGAGACTACATGAAACACCGATGCAAGATCTGAATCTAGGGGTTCAGCAGATCCACGCGCAGTTGCAAAATCTTTGCCTCAAAATGCAAAATTTGAAGCAGGACATAACAATTGGACCGGAGGTGCACGAAGAGGTATGGTGCCTGAAATGTAAAGGTCAGAGGCATGACAAAGACCATTGCCCGGCCTTTACGAACTATATTGCAGGAGGAGGACCGATGCCTTTGAGGACAGAACCTCAAGCAGGACCGAGTGTGGGGCATGTGTTGTGGTGCATTGTATGTCAGGTAGCAGGAAAACATGCGACGGATAACTGTCATTTACTGCAGAAGTTTGTACAAACACCACAGGAATTGTTCTGTAACTTCTGCAGGTCGGTAGGGCATGATGAGTGCAACTGCAGAAGTTATGAATTGATGATGGACAGAACTCCCACCTATAGGGTTCAGGCAGAGACGCAACCCCCTGACCAGAGTGTAGGGATAGCACGAACAAGCTTTCAGGGACGCGGACGAGGCCGAGGCGAAGGAGGACATGGCAGAGGTTGGCGACAGCTAATTTGCTACAATTGCAGAGGATGAGGACACTATGCCCACGAATTCACTAACCCTACGTGACAATCATGCAAATATTGTACTCAATTTGATCATGAGACAGAAGACTGTCCTACGCTGATAGCAAGGATACGCGACAAAGGGGCGCGACCACCTCAGTCGACTCAGAACCTGCAGATGATGAGGTCTGAGCCTCGTGAATAGGATCCAAATGTGAATATAGTGCTCGAAGTCGAATTGCAACAGGGGATGATAAGGGGAAACAACCTGAAGGCAGAGCATGGGTTCACAAAGCTCCAGTGAAGGAGGCTGAGTTTGACATAGAACGTGCATGTGAAATGTTCATGGAAGCAAAGAAGAACTTTGTTGAGGCCTCCACCTCAGGGAGCAAGGATAAGCCTGATCAGGAATTGGACCCTTCTATGCTTACGACCTTTCTAGAGACCTGCATGAAGTTGCTGCACAATAGCAAGGTTGTGAGGGATTACAGGAGCTTATAAATAGATGCGCCAAAAACACTTCGGGTGAATCGTGCGTGGTACGAAATATTGGTAAGCATAAATCAAGGGCAGGACGAGAGATGAGACTGACCGCGCAGATAGGAGAATATGAAATGGATCAAGTTATTTTGGATCTGGGGTCAGACGTGAACGTTCTACCAAAGCAGACTTGGGAGTGGATGGGATTACCCGCTCTGCAGTGGTCTCCGATTCAGTTAAGGATGGAAAATCAGTGGAATATCATCCCCATGGGGTGGCTGCAAGGGGTGATTGTAGATATTGAAGGCGCGAGCATGTTGGCTGACGTTGAAGTGAAATTGTGGATGACAGCAACCCCTACCCTGCGCTCCTTGGCATTGATTGGGCTACTGATATGAAGGGGGTAATCAACCTAAAGAAGCGAAAAATTATATTTGAGAATAAATCACTCCGCGTAATAGTACCCCTAGATCTCGCTGAAGGATCACGCTATACTGAACCAGTCCGTGATTATGAGAGCGATGACGATTTGGACTATATATATAAGATAACAGTGTGAGACCAAGATTGGGTCAATCCGACAGTGGATGGATGAATTACATGGGATTGCGAGAGTTCCTGCACCTCAGACTCTAATGACGAATTGGAGAACTGGCAGAATCAATTACATGAAGTAACCACGCTGAGCTGTAACATGATGACCCAGTTGCTATTATGTGTGTGGTCAGAGGTAAGAAATCTGCCCACTTATGATGGCCTGAATGATGTAGATGTGTTTTTGGATTCATTTGAGAGGCAAGACCAGAAAAGCAGTGCTTCAAGGCTTTGGACTGGGCACTGTGTGCTGCGCTTGCAAGATGGTGGGGTACGCAGAAGGGTAGCTTTGATGAGTGGCGTGAGTGTAGGAGGATGATGAGAACATGCTTTGGGAAACTGAAGGTACGAATGACAGACAAATATGATGAGAAGGACAATCTACTTGCACACTTGGCAAAATGGGCTCAGGCTTATGGAGCGAAGCCCCAACCGGAATGGGTGCACTTGTTCTGTCATACCTTGGATATCATCCCGATGAACTGGTACTTGGAAATAGAGCTCTGCCATGGTACATGTGAATTGGATATTCTACGCTAAGGATTCATAATGACATTTAGCTTTGAAGACGGGTTTGACTGTATTGACGCAACACTACAAGAAGTGAAAGCAGCACTCTTTAGGATATCGCAGGATCCTTTTGATCTGATTCAACCCAATTAGACTACTCAGCTAAGCCACGCACTGGAATGCTATAACGTGACTGCTAAAGAAGAAGATGAGGATCCACGAAAGATTAACATCCCTGAAACAGAGGGTCACCGCGAGGTTGAGGGATCGTAAATTAAGAATCCTGATATAACCGCACCACTGAAAATGAAACAGGTAAATATTGGTACGGAGGCAGAGCCCAAATTCACGAAGATTGGAGATTACTAGGATGACACGACGGTGGATAAGGTCACTGAATTGCTCCGTGAATACCAGTATTTGTTCCCTACCAAGTTTACGAAGATAAAATGGATAATAGGAGACCTGGGTGTTTTTAAGATCACGTTAAAACCTGATGTGAAGTCGGTTAAGCAAAGACCTTACCGTCTCAATCTGAAGTATAAGGAGAAGGTCCACTTAGAGTTAAACAAGATGCTCGTGGTAGGCATCATCGAGCCTATAGAAGAATTTGATTAGGTAAGCCTAATGGTGGTACAGGGAAAGAAGCAAAAGGATGAAATAAGGATATGTGTAGATCTCAGGAAGTTGAATGACGCGTGCGTACATGGTCCTTTCCTGACTCTGTTCACTGATGAGGTATTGGATAATGTAGGTGGCCAGGAAGCGTATTCCTTCACTGATGGGTTCTCTGGGTACCATCAAATAAAAATCGCACCGGAGGATAGAAGCAAGATGACCTTCGCAACTGAATGGGGATTTTTTCAGTACACTGTAATGCCTTTCGGATTGAAGAATGCGCCTTTGATTTTTTCGCGCGTAGTCATTGTTGCATTCAAGGAATTTATTCATAACTTTCTGGAAGTGTATTTTGATGACTGGACTGTGTGTGGGCTGGTGAAATTCCATGTGGCAAGTTTGCGCCTGATGCTAGATACTTGTTGAAGGTACCATATTGTGCTCCATTTGAAGAAATGCTTGTTTTGGGTTCCTTTTGGGACCCTGCTGGGTCATGTGGTTTGTAGGCAGGGACTAATGGTAGATCTCACGAAGAGCACAGTGATACTTAACTTGGAAGCACTGAAGAGTGTGAAATAGTTGAGTGCAACCTTAGGACATACTGGGTATTACAAGAAGTTTATCAAGTGTTATGCCCAGATCACCGTGCATATGGAGAAGTTGTTGAAAAAGGATGTCATGTTTTGTTGGAACGAGGAATGTAAGAAAAGCTTGGATGTATTGAAAGAAAACATGGTCACCGCGCCGATTTTAGCCTTCCCAGATTGGAAGAAGGAGTTTCATGTACATGTCGACACGTCATGTATAACACTGGGAGCAGTATTGACATAGGCTGGCGGAGGAGAACTGGACCATCCTATAGCATTCGCAAGCAGAAGGTTATCCAAGGCTGAGAAGAACTATTCCACCACTGAGCGCGAAGGGTTAGCCACGGTATACGTGCTCGATAAGTTTAGACACTTTTTGCTGGGTGGCCATTTTAAGATGTATAAGGATCATTCCGCGATGAAATACTTGGTCAATAAGCCTGTGTTGGGGGGGAGAATCTGTAGATGGTTGTTATTGTTACAAGAGTATGATCTTGAAGTTATTGTGAAGCTTAGACGACTAAACACGGGACCATACCATCTGTCGCGAATCGAAACAGGGGAAGAGCCCACTAATTTAGAGGAGGGATTGCCTAACGTGCAGCTATTTGCAGTGTGCGTCGCGAATGGTCATTTTGAAGACATCATACACTTCCTAACGACACCAACTACCCCAAAAGGTTACATCTTGCAACAGAAGGAGTTAGTGGTACGTGTGGCAGACTTTTTTGTCATTGCCGGACATCTGTACAAAATGGGGTCTAATGAAGTATTACGATGATATGTACCGAAGTTTGAAAGGAGCAGTATCCTCGCGGATGCTCATGGGGGCGCTGCAAGAGGTCATTATGCAGGAAGAGTGACCGCACAGAATATTCTATGCACGGGGTTGTGGTGGCCAACCCTCCATTAGGACTCAAAAGCTTACTCCAAGGCATGTGATGTGTGTCAAAGGACTAGTAGTCCATCGCGGAGGGATGAGCTGCCTCTAAATCCATAGATGACGTTACAACCCTTCAAGAAATGGGTGATAGATTTTGTGGGACCCATTCAGCCCCAAGGGAAGAAGACGGGAGCGCGGTACATTATCACCGTGACGGAGTATTTGACTCGATGGGCGGAGGCATAGCCTGTGAAGGATTGCACAAGCGCGACTGCTGTGAAGTTTCTCTTTGAGTATGTACTGACGCGATTTGGGTGTCCAAAGATTTTGATGAGTGATCATGGTACGCACTTTCTGAACGAAACAATCAGCACGCTAATGGAGGAATTTCAAGTATATCACCAGAAGAGAACACCTTATCACCCACAGGATAACGGGATGGTGGAAGCATTCAATAAGGTGCTAGAGAATGCACTGACCAAGGTTTGCAATGCTCAGTGAAGTGATTGGGACCTACGCATACCCGCAGTACTATGGGCCTATCGGATGACATGCAAGAAGTTGACTAGACAGACACCCTTTAGGCTTGTATATGGTGTTGAAGCAGTGATGCCCATGGAATAAATTGTGCCTAGTCTGCGCATAGCGGCACTCACGGGTATGACGAATCGCGGAGCCCTAGAAGAGAGGCTCACATAGCTAGCTGAGATTGAGGAAGAGAGATTTCTAGTTAGATTCCACCAACAGGTCCAAAAGCAGCGCGAAAAATCATGGCATGATCGGCACATTAAGTTGCGCACCTTAAGGTAAATGACCTGGTTTTGTTATATGACAGCAAGTTTGATAAATTTCCATGGAAATTCAAAATGCACTGGTTAGGGCCCTATATCATTAAGGAGATTACCAACAGTTGAGTGACTCAATTAGTTAAATTGAATGGAGATCCCTTCTGAGGAAAGGTGAATGGCAATCGATTGAAGCCATACACCGGTGGTCTGGCCATGTGACTATATGAGGGTAGTACAGTGTTAGCGCTCCAGGCAGCTGAAAGGAGGTGTGGGACTATAAACTACACTGCCCGGGTTAGGGAGCTGCATGATTGGAGGATTGTTCGAAGCAAGGAAGTGTCACAAGGTTCGCAACAACACGCAGGGAGCTGCGCTACCCAAGGAGAAATCGCGCAGGTTAGCCGGAAAGTTACTGTTAAAGTCACTTTTCATGATTTGACAGTAGAAATGCAGCCAAATGGAGCAGGTGACCATCATTTAAGACGAAATTTATGGGTCGGATCCTTGAAAATTTGTCGTCAATCCGACATTAATGAACCGAATGTGGGGGGAACGGTCGGATTTGAATTCAAAATGCCCTATAAATTACAGGTGGTTGCCCAGCAAAAAAAACTTGGCATTTTTAGAATTGAGTTGTTGAGCTCTCAGGCACACATGAACCGAGAATTCTTCAAAGATATGATAGCGAGTTCGGTGTTTGAGCAATTACTAGAGGCGACACGAGAATTGTTGAATAGCGTCATGTCAGCACCCACAGAAGCTATGGACACTGAAGAAGTGACCACCGAGGAGGCTATGCCATAGGTTGTTAGGGAGGCACAGAAGCTGTCCCGGAGGTTGCAGAAGTATTAGCGGAAGTTCCAAAACCACCACAGACACCTAGAACGAAGCCGACCCCAACCAAGGAGAGTGTGAAGGATAAAAAGGGAAAGCAACCTGCAATACCAGTGCATGCATCGTCGAGAAGAAACCCACCAAAGGATAAGCCCACTGCACAGGAAAAGGGCAAAGCCATCAATCTAGAGTCAGGGGAGGAAGAAATTGAAGACATCCCGATGGATAATGAGGACTTGGGGATAGACGTGGAGGAAGTTGAAGTCTAGGGCACTAACCCTATCATTCGGTTGCCTGAGTACATCCCTCTGCACAAGGGCAAGACCAAGGTGCCAAAATATTTCAACGAGAGTAAGGTACTCTTCCAAATCCCTCTGCTACCAGATGAGATATTCTTTGAAGGACCATGCTTTGGGGGGATTCCTCTATTAAAGTTGTAAGATTGGGACTTATCTGACAATGAGAAGTTCCCGCACTTGGCGACTGAGTAGTTAATGCATCGCATTATTGACACAAACACTGGGATGACCAGATTGGAACCGCGGAAGTGGCTCAGGGGAGTAGAAAAGGCAGGTCTTCTCAACCTGCTATGGGTGCCGCACTACAACCGCACCGCCATTACAGTGTTGGTCATCAAGCAGCTATTATGCTTGGTGCACAATGGGTGTCTGTGGCTAGAGGAGCTAATACCCATCATCGACAGATTGATCCACAGGATCACGCGGTTTCCCTACACAGGAGAAAATCCAGCCATGATGTTAGGCGGAAAAGGTGGCGAGCAGGCCCTCGCGGAGGCCATGAAGGAAAAATTTAAGCTTGTCAAGAATCCGCGGGGTTATGCCATCTCAAGTATCAGTGACCCTACAGTCAATATGGCCACACAGATTTTGGTAAGAAAGGTGATGAGGAAGTGTCGCGGAGATGAGGTCTCGGCACCTGTCGTCGCACTAGCAGCCCATTGGGCCGAAGGAGTCCAGTTCAATTGGGCGCACTATCTCTGCGGTGAGTTCCTTGCGAACTGTCGCAAAGCACAGGAGCTTAGCAAGGCTTTCCACTATGCGTGGCTCTTGTTTTCTATTGTTCTGGTAGCATGGGAGTTGCCAGAAGATAGTCAATTCGCCTCAGTTGTGCTAGACCTCCCAGAAGCAATGAAGTACGCTTCACCGTGGCCGACCAAGGACGCGCAGCGCATCAAATATAGCAAGATATTTTGGAACTTGATGGAGATGAACATCTGCATGGCTATCAATCGCAAACCGTGGTTGTTGCCTACTGTGTTTTCCAACCTGCAGGGCTACACGGAGTTCAAGGCATATTTTCACCATGTGTTGATCAAGGTGTGGAAGGACCCTATGCAGACATGGTATGACTTGCCTTACTTGGCAATGAAAGATGCAATTAATGCAGTGCTTGATCATTGGCCGGTAGAGTGGCACACTACATCAGACTTGGTGGTGGGGACGAGAAAGTCCGCCGCGCGGCGCAAGAAGGAGGAGGCCAAGCTCAAGATGCACAGCTGGCCAAGAAGAGGAAGAAGGAGGCCACTGAAAAGGCCCAAGCAGAGCGTGATGCCACCCAGCAAACAGGTGGAAGAGAGCAGGGCTCCGACAAAGGCGCAAGGTCGCCTTTGCCAGAGACAGAGGAAGAAACGGACGAGAAGATAGAGTAGCATGGTGCAAACGCATAGGCAGCGTTCGCCCGCATCAAGTGTCCAAGGGAACAAGAGAAAGGAGGGTTGAGGAAGAAATCCAAGGTCACTAAGACATCGCTGGACCCAATCACCCTCACAGAGGGCGATTTGCATAACATTGGAGAAACGGTGCGGGATGTCATCGCGGAGGCCCTACAACAGTTTGAACAACAACAAAAAATAATATTGGGGGCCATCTAGACAGGTCTGCAGGAGCTGCAAACCCACACATCACAGGCTAGCAGGGTGTCCACCAGCCTCGCTATCGGCACTTCAGAAGCTACCAAGATGCTGCGTGCGAAGGTCTCCAGTGCAATAGTGATGCCTGATGGAGCACTGACCATGGAGAATGAAGCTGACAGGCCCATTTTCGGCGCCCTCAAGGGAGTAGGGTTGAACTTTGTAGTGCTCCCTAGCGAGGTGCTCCACCTATTGCAGGATGGAGTGATTACGGAGTTGAGGGCCAGTGAGCACCGCGCTCTACAGGTGATCAGCGAGCAGAGGATTAACAATGAGAAGATGGCCCTACAGTGAGACTCTGCCATCGCCGCCAAGACTGAGGAAACTGACCAAAATAAGCGTATAACTCAGGTCGTGGAGGAGGCATGCCGAATGGTCCCGGAGTTGGCCATTGCTGAGGAAGAACCGGTTGAGGTGCACGTCCGTGAGCTTGCTACAAGGGTGCGCGATGCTCACACAAAGATGGCTAGGATTCAACTAGAGCTAAACCTACAGATTACAAAATTACAGTTGAAGGCCTAGCCTTCAACTCCACCAGAAGTAAAGGAGTAGCATGCAACTGCTATCATAGAGGTGATAGCGGCGGTCAACAGTGTAGTAGCAGACTGCACACAACTTTTTGAACAGTTGTTCGAGGTCTTGGCTAGTCTATAGGAGGACCCTAATGTATAGCGGCAGGAGACAAAAGTGCGAGAACTACAACAGCGGTATGACGAGGTAAAGGCACAACGCAAACCATCACGCTCACGCAGAGACTGGAAAAGCTGCAGGAGGCCAAGAAGTTGAAAGAATAGGTAGATGCAATGCAGCACAAGGAGGCAGTGATAAAGGCGCGATTGATGCCTTGGTTGGATGAGGCTTACGCGGTCATAGCCTCAATTGAAGGAAAGCTTGTGAATCTGCAAGCAACTCAGCAGAAGCTTTAGGCCAACGGTTCAGGAGCAGTGACCAAGCAGATGGTTGAAGAAGCGAAGCAGGTGGCCACACACTGCACTGTCGAGGTTGTGGTCATACAGGTTGATCTAGGAGGTCTTTGCGCTAATATCTCTATGCCCACAGATTGACTCGAGGGTGAGTCACGATGTTTGTGTTGGGGGCCTGTTGGGACAGGATCCCCCAAGGACAGTTTTGGGGCTAAAAGCCCATGTTTTGGGACAAGTTTTGTAATAAAGTTGTAAAGTCTCTGCATTTTGTGGTCGCAGAGTGCGAAGGTGTCATGAGTCATAAAGGGTTGTCCGCACTTGTTTTGTAAAGTGTAAAGTCGGCTGTAAAGATCTACCCATGGTCTGTGGACCATGGGATTGTATAAAAAGAGCTAAGTAAGCTCTAAGAAGTCTTAAGTTTTTGGAAGTTAAGAAGACAAGTCGTGGAGTCTTGGTAGCGAAGTCTAAGTATTTCGGGTCTTAGCGTAGGTAGAGGCTCTGCAACTGAGCGCACAGAGGCCTAAGGTAGAAGTCTGCAGCTGAGTGTGAGGACCCCTGCAGCTGTGTGCGCAGGGTGGATAGAGTCTGTAATAATTTGGAGATATCAATAAAGAGAAATATCCTACAAATTTTGTGTCTTTATTTATTGGTAATGCATCTGGTTATATTACGTTTTGGGTTTAATTTACAACTTTTATGTAATGCGCAAATATATGTGATTATATTGGGTAAATTAATGCAAGTAAGAATATCAAATTACGCGGTGCTAACTATGATTGTTTAGTAATATAAGTAAAACACTTAAGATAACTTGGGAACATGTACAATACGCTATCATAGCAGCGCGAAAGTACCTGGACCGCAGGTTAGGGTTGCGCGAAGGTCAATCGTACTCCTTCGCAGAGGTACTGAAGGGTGGAATAAAGGGCTAGACTTATAGAGCCCTGGAACTTAGTGACCTATGAAAAAGTAGGAATAGAGCGTATAAACCGACATCACGACCATATCACGGTGCAGAAACTTGGTTCCAGCATCCCCCCATACTGCTTCGGGTGAGACTTCGGTCCGCGCTCCCCGAGCTAATTCCGAAAGGGCCAGTAGTGTAGGGAATTGTTTAGCTAACTAACATTGAACCTCGGTCAGGCCCAACGCAACCAACACCAAGCTTCCGATAGGAGTATCTTAGAGAAAGCTTGGAGAGTATTGTAACAAGCCTTGGCTTCTCCACTTTGCAGAGCTAGTATATCTCTTTGGAGGAGTAAGCGGTAGTGACTGAAACATTCTGCTTTCGGAACTAGTGGTTGGTCATGGTTGTATTGTATGACTGGAACTTTCACTTCTTAATATAATAGAGCCAGCATGTTTCATGCATATGTTGTTATTGTGTTTCAGCTAACTTGTTTACTCTAATAATATATGTATTTTTTTGCTTACGCATGCATGTATGGATTTCCTATATAAGTATGTATGAATCTTATTGAAATGTGTTGTTGGTTTAACCATCACTTTGGATTGCTAGCTCACTTGCCTTCCAGTTTGTGATGCATATTTGTTCGTGTGTTCCCTTCTTAACTCCGTGCTTTCACAGGTTTCCAAGGGGCGCAATAACCTCACGCCTCGTGTGTTAGAACTACTCATGCACCTTCCTTGACTTGCTGCATATGTCACACCCTTGCTACCAATAGGGACATCTTACTTGCCTCTTGTGCACCATTGTAGTCAAGGTGATACTGCACGACCCACTGTTGGGACTCCTACACCAAAAGGTCTGAGGTCTAGTTGGGACTTCTTATGGGGAGATTTGCTTACATGTTGGTAGGTCCAGCACCGTCAAAAGGTGGAAAATTTCTTTGGAGCCCTTGGTGGGTTGAGTTACTATTCCTAGAGCCTTGTTTGGACAAACTCTCTAGAGCCCTTGGTGGGTTGAGTTACTAGTCTTGGAGCCTTGGTTGTATAAACGCTCTTTAGATGTGGGTTGAGTTACTTGTCCTAGAGCCTTGGTTGGAACAAATGCTCTGGAGCCCTGGAAGGCTTGGGTAGAGACCAATCTGGTGATGGTCTTGTGATGTCCGACAGTGAGGTGGAATCATTGTTTGATGGGTTGAGGTGGTTTGGCCTCTAGAAGCCTTGGATGGTTTTGATTGATGAGTTTTATGAGATCCCATATTCATGCTTGGAATATGGCACAAGGATGACAGATGGAAGAGAGATCTGGCTCAACCATGTCTACTGTCAGGTGGTTCATGGAAGTCCCACAACCGGTTGGCCTTTGCATCATTAATATGAGCTTATTTCTCCTTATTATTTCATGAGTATTGTATTGGATTATATGTGGATTATATGGTTGTTGTTTCATTGGTATTTCTGTTGTTATTATGTTGGTTATGAGCATGTATTATGATAGTGTCTATGTATGACTCTTATCATGTTTTTGCTTGTAAATGAATGAAAAATGTATTTATGGCCTAATGGATGAAACTACAACTAATGTGTTGAGGCATCAATGCTTCTTAGCAATTCTTAGATGAGTATGAGACCCCTATGCTCAGATTTGTTGTTTAAACCTGCATATTTCATATTTGTTACATGTTTGACAAAATGCCTGTCATGGCTAGTAGGGGTCCAGTCAATTCCTTGTTCAAGTAATTGCATTTGTATCATTATTCTATTGTTATCTTTCAATTCTGAAAGTGTCATTTAGTTTTGGGCAGTGACCTAGGCTCTAGGCCTGAAAAAGTGGCTCAAATCCCAGAGACGTAGGCACAAACTGGGCAGAAAAGTCCCGCGACACATGCATACCCATGCTGTGGGAATGTCTAGAGCATCCTGGATGCATGCTTGTCCATATCAAGGGAGCGCTTAAGGGTTTAATGGTCTAAAAAATCATTTGGTCTTAAGGGCTTGTTACCTAAGTTGTTGAGATGGCTCCTAGGAGTTATGTTGCTAATGTGGAAGGTTTGTATGGTGTGTTTCCATCAGTTCCACTTCCTTAACAGACGCATAGGGAGTCAAATCATATCATAGTAACTTCTCATCACATGTTTACCCCGGTTGGATGGTTACCTGGGTGGATGTGGGAGGAGGGCGTTACAAAGTTGTATTAGAGTAGGTTTCATTCTCTTTGGGTGGTTTCTAGTTTCTGTTCTCCTTATGTGATATGATACCACAAAGTGGTACCAGAGCATGGTTCACCCCTTGGACTGGATGGGCTGTGTGTTGGTCATGCATTCATGTTAGTTGCACATGTGTTCCTTATGCTTGTAGTCCATGTGTCTGTTTCATTTGTATGGTGTTGATCATGGTTGTAGTGATGTCGCCATGTGAAGGTTGATGGTGTTGTTGTGGGATGTGTCGTCATGAGTGTATGGTTGTATATGCATTTGTTATGTATGTCAGTGTCTATATGTTGTTATGCATGCATTTTCATGGTGAAGGTTGTTGTGCATAAGGTCATTGTATGCAATTAGGTCATCAACATGATATTGGTATGTTATGATGCTAACGTGTTGAATGAGATAACGTAGGAGATGCAGACCATCAAAGTGAAGTTGCAACATTGGACCTCAAGGCAAGAGCATGTCATCTGTTATGAAACCAACTCACAAAAAGATATAAAAGAGAGATCAACGCCTTAGAATTCAGCCTCTTCGAGGGGGAAACCTCCCTTACATTACACAAATGAGAAATTCTTGGATGATACAAATGAAAAGACCTCCTTTCTATATATAGGAGTCTAAGGGGTCATAACATAATCAGAGCCGACATAACAATAATAATGTAAGGGCACAATAATAACAATAGTGGGCTTCTATGTGGCACAATAGTAACAATATGGGCACTACATGGGTACATAAATATAATAAGTGGGTTGTACTAATAACAATAAGGGGTTACACTTGTAGTATAGGGGCCTAACATGCCTCTCTCCTTCAAAAAGCGTTGTCCTCAACGCTTGAGTAGTTCTTGATGCTTCTGTATAAAATTCTTGTCCTCCCATGTGGAATCTTCAGCGGGTAAGTTCTTCCACTTGATGAGATACTCTAAAATTGATCAATTTCGTAGCTGTCGGGTTCTTGTTTCTGTGACTGCTCCAGGTTCCAATATGATTTTTCCTTCCTCTTCAATTTCTGGCAATATTGTTTGAATTGGGATCTTTTGCAACTTTTGAATAAGTGGCCATACTTCTTCGTCCTTCTTCCATTCATCCCTTGCTTCGTTTATCCAATCTGGTTGGATAATAGAAATAGCACAAAACAATGCTTCCACATCCTCATCCTTGAAGATTCTTCCCATTCGGTAAGGTCGCCATTTTTTAAGTGCATTTAGTATTGCCAACATTTCCTTCCCATAAATAGCTTGCTTGAGATGTAGCAGTAAAAATACCCAATAAAAAATTTTCACTACGATGTTGATCTACCTGTTGTTTTGTTTGATTTTGCACTGAAGTGGCGTTATCCTTTAAAAGTTGGAGAACTTGTTGTTGATGCTCGATGTGATCTTTCTCTGCTTGAACCATTTTCTTCTTGATATGTCCTTCTATCTCTAGAGTTTGAGGAGTGGTAATTTCTTCCAATCCTTTACAAGATATGGTCAGATTCATTTCTTGATGCTCGATGTGATCTTTCACTTCTTGAACATTTTTCTTCTTGATATGTCCTTCTATCTTGATAGTTTGAGGAGTGGTAATTTCGACCAATGAAATACAAGATATGGTTGGATTCATTTCTTATTTCTCGATGTGATCTTTCACTTCTTGCACCTTTTTCTTCTTGATATGTCCTTCTATCTTGAGAGTTTTAGGAGTGGTAATTCTTGCCAATGCTTTACAAGATATGGTCTGATTCATTTCTTCTTTCTCTGGGGTGGGTTCTGGCATATATCCTCTTCTTTTGATGTTTCTTGATCCTTTTCTTCCTCCTCTTCATATTCTATTTAAAATAATTTCTTCTCAGCACACTTATGACCTTTAGTGCATTTTCTATCACAATTGTAACAAAACCCTTTTTCTCTTTTTTCTTCCAATTGTTGTGGTGTAACCCTTGTAGGTTGTGGAAGGTTGGGAGAAACAACACTTCTATCTTTATAGTTGTGAGGCATATACTTCCTGGTTTCCATAATTTTGCTTTCCACTATGTCACAAAGCCCTTTTACTCTTTCCAATTGTTGTGGTGTTGCTCTTTGTATCCTCATAATGTGCTATCATTTCCTCCGTGAAAATTGACCACGTAACAAGTTGTTTATGAGAACAGAGCCCTTCATAACATAAAAATTGATCTGGTTCTAAATATGAAGATGCAATACATACCTTTTATAACAGTGATACACCATGTAGATCAAAATATTGCTCCATCTGAAGTATCCAATTTACTGGATCCTTGCCATCAAACTTCCTCATCTTGCTTTTTCTTGATTTTAGGAGCTTGATCTTGAAACGACTGTAACTCTGTACTTTCAGATCTTTAAGTTCTAAAATTGTGACCTGTAGTATCCCTTTGTGTCCTCTTTCCAATGCCACTAGTCTGATCCAAATTGGATTCTCCAAGAAAGAGTTATTCACAATCTCCCAAGATGACCTGATTATTGACCTTTCCAAAAGAGTGAACTTTTATGAAGTGCCGCGTGTCACTCTTTTGACCTTTGGCTCTGAAAAATATATACAAGAAACTACAATTTGTCCTCTTTCTGTACCTTTTTACGAAATTTCAATCCGATGCTCAGGGAGAAAGTTATGATGATTTTCCCCCAAGGTCACCTGTTTGGAATGTAATTCAGGAGTCTGCAAAAAGACCAACTTCCTCAGATCGTATCTCCGCAAACATAGCGCAAAAAGCTCTGAAATTCGGATCCGAGATTCAGCGCGATTTCTTCTCAAATGGTTTTTTTTTAGCTTCTAAAACATCGCAAAAAAAATGTTATAGCGAAAATGCCACAATGACCTGTTTGGAGTAGCGAAACCCTAGAATCCAAAGCTTTGATACCAAATGTTATGAAACCAGCTCACAAAAAGATAGAAAAGAGAGATCAACGCCTTAGAATTCAGCCTCTTCGAGGAGGCAACCTCCTTTACATTACACAAATGAGCAATTCTTAGATGATACAAATGAAAAGACCTTCTTTCTATATATAGGAGTCTAAGGGGTCATAACATAATCAGAGCCGACATAACAATAATAATGTAAGGGCACAATAATAACAATAGTGGGCTTCTATGTGGCACAATAGTAACAATATGGGCACTACATGGGTACATCAATATAATAAGTGGGTTGTACTAATAACAATAAGGGGTTGCACTAGTAGTATAGGGGCCTAACATCATCATACAGGTTTGTATGTTGGGCGTGCAGGTATGTAGGTTAAGGATTGTTATTTGCATTATGTTTATGTGTATGCAGTTCATTCTATTTATGTTATGGTTACATACATGATAGATGCTAGTTGATTAGTGTAGTCATATGCACATGCGTTGGATAGTCATGAATGATAGTAACTTGTGGTTGTATGCATTGATATTGTTGTTCTAGGTTAGATAATGTGATGATTATTTTATATGTTGTTCATGAGCATGATATATAACTACTTGTTATATGCTAGTAACTTGATGATTGGGGTTATTACATTCAGGTCTTGATGTTATATGCATCATAATAATTGGATTGGGCGATGCATATGGTTAGGGTTATGACATTCAGGTATGAGTCGACTTATTTGTGATAGTGTGGTGTACTAATATAGACTAACTGTGCATATGTGAATGTTATACATGAATGGAAATTGTTTATGAGCTTATGATGTGAACATGTTAGCTAGTTATTGTTATGGTTATCATGACCTTATTTATATTTGAGTTGATATGTTGTGAAGTTATATCGTGCTAATCTAGATTGATTGTGTAGACAAGATAGCCTCCATTGAGATACATTAAGGTATGAGTTTTCTTATGTCATCTATTTGGTGTTTGAATGTTTGACTATGTTATGTTTGAATGTTTGGTGTCTATTATGTCATATATATGTTGTTTGAATGTTCAATTACTTGAATGATATGAGTATGTGTCTATAAGATTTCTTGTCGAAATGATCTTGTTGTAAGATGGTTGTACTAATACATATGTGTTGAGACAACTGATATGTACTTGAGTGTAAGTAGGTGATATTTGTAGAATTATATATTATGAACGATGAATGTGAGTTGATTATTGAGTATGACATGGTTATTAGACTTGGTAAAGGTTGATTTCAAATTAATATACATGGTGTCCTGATCTTTGGAACATGAGACTGAATGAGTGCTTTGCATACAAGAAGTCTTCTTAACCTTGATTTTGTCTAACATTATGTGGATATGTGATATATTCATGGACATGTATTTGACATGTATAACAGCTGGCTTCCAATTATAGCTGGATTGTTAAGGAATTGGAGTTCCTTGAGAAGTGTACGTATTCAGTTATAGGGCAGTGTGCTTCACACAACAAGGTAAGGTAACTGGTATATTATATATTTATGCGCTGACATTTATATGTGTATGGAAGTATAATGCAGGGAATTGCATGGAAAAAGAGTCTGCCATGAAATATTGAAGAAGGCTCATGTTTAATTTCCCTTGGAGGCTTTGGGAACGCATGGGGTTGAGTCAAGGTGTTTGTTGGGAGTTTTGTGCCTTTAGTATTTTGTGATTTGTTTGAGCTTGATTTATGGGTTTTGATTGCGTCTCGTGCAAGGCCCTACCACTTTACTTGTGATGTCATATTGTTACTGGTTTTCATGGTTTTCTTCTTGTTTTTTCTTTTTCTTGCCTTTTATATCTTGAGGGTCTTGAGAATTGATTGGGAGAGAGGACATTTAATGGAGCTCAAGGAGAGCTGAATGAAACCTAGCAGGTAATGTAAGACCCGAATGAAGCTCAATGCATGAGTAAGGGAAGTTGAAGGTAAGAATATGGAAATCGGTTGGATTGGTTGGGTCCATTGGGGTAAATGGACAATGGAAAGACAATCATGAGAAAGGTAACAGGAAAGGTGAAGTAAATGGATATGAGGCATTAGATGCCTTGGCTATATTGGGAATGATTGTTCTCAATGTTGTGCATGGTCTGCACAGATAAAGGGAGTTCTCTTAACCTTGACCTTATGCTATCTAGTAATTATGTTATGATCATGATTATGTTGATGTTTATATATGTATGTATATATGTGTGTATCTATGTATGTCGTGTCTGATAGGGTCGTCATGGATCATGGTTGTTTAATGTTAATGTTTATATGTATATGTGTGTATGTATGTCGTTGTCTTACATGATCATGATTGTTTTATGCTAATGTTTATGTATATGTATGTATGTATCCATGTATCTATGTCACTGTCTGACAGGGTTGTCAGGGATTGTTCTTGTGGAGGAATGATTACTTATGCAGGGGAATGGAATAAAGAGATTCTTGGTTCATGAGGAATCAAGTGGGAAGAGTAGCCTGACATATCTCTGAGGCCAACATCATGTGGATATGAATTGATATTATGTGATTATATTATGTCTATGTTTATGTTATGGACAGGCTAATGCTGAGAGATATATCATCAGAATGAAAATGCGAGATCTGTGACATGTTAGGATAAGCATGGATGACAGAGAGACACTAGAAGCAAGGTTTTCTAGTAGAGATAGTTTGTTTTGAATGTGCAGTACTATTGTTGTGTATATGCTGTGCATGTTGTATATTCAATGATTGTACATATGGTGATGTGTACATGTAATATATGTAGTATTATGTACATATGTTGTTGTGTGCCTATTGTATGTATGGTGTTTTGTGTACATTGCATAAGCAGTGTTAGGTATAGATGGTGCTATGTACATGTTGGATATGCGGTGTTGTGTACATATTGTACTGAGCACACGATGGATATGCAATGTTGTGTGCATATGGTGTTATGCGCATGTTGGATATGCAGTGTTGTGTACATAGGGTGGTATGTACATGTTGTATATGCAGTGCTATGTACATATGGTGTTGTGTTCATGTTGTACATGTGGTGTTATGTACATATGGTATTGTGTCCATGATTGTACAAGTGGTGTTGTGAGCATGTGGTGTCGTGTATGTTGTACATGTGGTGTTGTGTGCATGATTGTACAAGTGGTGTTGTGACCATGTGGTGTCGTGTACATGTTGTACATGCGGTGTTGTGTGCAGCTGGTGCTGTGTACATGTCGTGCATATGGTGTAGTGTACATGTGGTGTCGTGTACATGTGCATGTGGTGTTGTGTACATCTTGTTAGCGCTTGAAATTTCACCTCAGGCTGAAAAAGGTAAACTCCAAGGCAACATCAAACCACTTAGCCTCGTAGCTAGCCCTACGGGGCAGGAGAGGGCTCTCTCCGGTCTATCTCGGCAAAGATCTTCAACGGGCAGAGATAACCAATAAAGAACACTGATTTTAGGCTAGTAAACTGATAAAAAGGTTTGATTTGGATTTTTTAGGGTTTTGTTGGAAAATTGGGGAAAGGCAATTTTGGGTGCGGGGATTGGACACAGTTTTCGCAGGGGGTTCTTTGGGGCGAGGTAGGAGACTGTATTGATGCCTTTGAAAGATTTGGATGGATGAGAATGACTGGTGAGGAGCTAAGGAGAGCAAGCAATCACCTTGAATTCTCCTTAAACAGCTGAAAACATTGATATTAAGCAAACTTAAAGGCAGAGCATAGCAACCATGAATTCTACCTTAACACTTCATTTGCCTAATTTGCAGAAGAAAAAGTAAGAAGATGATTCACATAACAAACTTACAAGTACAAAGAGAAACACACCATCAATACATGTAACCACAGGAATCCCAAAAAGGACTGCAAAACCCTGGTCTTTCTTCCCTTGCCAAAATTGCAGAGATACAATGAGTGATACAATAGAAGCTTTCTCCCTCAAGAGTCCAACCATGAAAATGACCAAGAAAGTACATAATATAGGCAATCTAACATCTTTCCTTGCCTCTAGGGGTCGAGCTCACTATCCTAGGAGCTGTTTCAACCAATTCTAAACTGAGCACTGAAAACTAGGCAGTCAAAACAACTTGCCTCTATAAGCTAGGAAACCAATTCATTCATTAAATTTTTGCCTATCACATGAATGAATCTTCTAGAAGAGATAAATGAGTGTCAAAATATCATAAAATTACATCATTTACAACAAGGAGGATCAAAATCCACTCCAAAAAGTCAAATCCAGTCAAAACTGCGTTTTGCTGAGCTGTAGGTGAATTTCTGTGAAAACTGCCCAACACGTCGCGCCCTGATCCTGAACGTGTCGCGCGCCTTTGGAGCTGCTTTTGAGGCACTTCCAGGTGTCCAAATGAGGCAAAAGTGGGCTTTTTGGAAAGATCTGGATGTCTACTTTCCAACCCAAGTGGAATTTCTGAATTTGGTGTCCATTTTCCCCTCAAAAATTGCAATCTCCCAAGACTTCTTCCTGTGTGTCGAAAAAGTGGCAGAAAGTCATTTTTTGCATGTTTTTTGACCTTCTGGAGGCTCAAAACTTGGTGAAATTTCTTGGCAATTGCTGAGAAAGTGTATCTTTGCATGAAAAATCCAAAAATGCTGAGTTTTCTTGAAAAGGAGCTGCCCATCGAAAGGGTCGCGCGCGGCGCGCGACGTGTTGGTGGAGAAAACTTGTTTTTGGCACAAAAAATTCACAATTGACAAAATTTTCTCCAAAATTCTTGAAATTTGGGCTGGGAGTCCCCAATCAAGTACCATGCTCAGCCAAAGAGGCTTTGGCCAAAATTTGGAGTGAATCGGGCCTTTTCCGTCGTTTTAGTGCCTTGGCCAACCTCCTTGGATCTAGCGATTGTAATTTTGACATTTCTCTAAAACCATGACACCTGTGCAAAAAGTGAAGGAGGTTTTTCTTCCTTGGCATGTTGTGGAAAAAAACCTCTCTCAGTTTTCCAAAATGCATCTTTTATTGCTTTGAAACATCTTTTGAGTGAAACTTATCCCGATGTGTGGAACAAGGGATTTTGCCGAAATGAAGCGAAATGAAGGGGATAAGGGGCTTCTAAATTCTTGAGGAAATTTTTGAGAGTAGGGAGGAATGTTAGGAAGCAGGGGAAAGTGGAATCTCAGAGATTGAGTGAGGGGAAGGGGTCCAAAAGGGAAAAACACAGGCCCAACCTAGAAAATTGCCAAGTTGTGGCAAGAAACTAGGGTTTGTGCAAAAATGAGGATTTTGGGGGATCTCAGTGATGGGAAGCATTTGATAAGGTACTTTAAGGATAGGGGAAGGTGTATGAACATCAGGATACCAGTTTCGCTAATGATTTGACCATCCAAGAGATATTTCCTTCAAAACCCTAGGAGAGGGAAATGACCTTGCCTGGGCGCAACTGAAGCATGAACAAGGTGTAAAATGACTCATTAGACACTGACATGATAATGAAAACCCTATGAATGATGATAGACTCAGCTGAATAGTGACATAGATTGGCATTTGGGCAATTTTAGGAGTGAAAGCAAACCCTAGACCTAATGCCTAGTGACCCAATTTTGCTTGAAGACTCACTGAAATGACAAAATTTGACCTTGACACTCTGAGACCACTTTGTAAGAGCATATTTGATCACTGGAGGAAGGGTGGAAAGACTGACACTAACACATCTAACGTTGTGTATCCTTTATACTAGGTGGTATGATGTACATGTGCTGTTGCGTACACGTTGTGCAGGCAATACCATATACATGTGATGTTGTGCACACATTGTGCGGGTGGTGCTTTGTACAAGTGGCATTGTGTACATGTTGTACATATGGTACTGATGTACATGTGGTATTGTGTGCATGTCGTACATGTTCTGTTGCGGGCATGCGGTACTATGTATGTGCATTTTGTAGTTGTGGTATCGTGACATGTGTATTCGTTGTGTTATACTTTGTGTAGTACATGTATTGTATTGTATTGTACACAAGGTGTCGGTACATGTATTATGTGGTTTTGTACATCAGGTATAGATGTATTGTGTTGTGTTGTACGCAGTGTAGGTACATGTATTGTGTGGCATTCTACATTGGGTGTGGATTTATGTGTTGTGTTGTATATCAGATGTGTGTGTATGCATTGTGTGGTGTCATACATTGTGTGTGGATGTATGTGTTATGATGTACATTGTGTATGTGTACGTGATTGCATAAAAGAAAAAGGCATTAGGTGTTTGTTGGGTGTGGCAACCGATCCGGTGTGTGTACAGAAAGAACAAAGGTAGAAGCCAAGGATTGATTAAAGGATAAGTATCAGTATTTTATTTCTGTTTTATTATACATATGATCTATGATCTTGATTTATGATGGTTACATGTGATTTATGATTATTTCATGCGATTCATGATTTTACTTTATGATGGTTGTGTTTTGAGCTAACCAAATGTGATATGTTTATTCATGATGATTTGATCAAACAATAATTTGACTTGTTGTGACATGAAGTAAACATAAGTGCAAGTGTACCTTATTGATGGTCCACCAATGAGGTATGATTTGAATTTATTTCAATTCGTTTTGGATCTAATGGAAATTATGTGCTTGGTATAGGAATGCATGAAATGCCTGGGTTGGGTGGTTGAAATCGACTGCAAGAATTAGTAGCATTAGTGAAAGAAATTGGAACAGACAACAATATGTTGGTAAAGAATTCAAGAGTAGGGCCATTGTGGGATGCTAGTACCCAATAGTGTCCACTGACTTCCACGAGCATGTTATGACTAGTATGATGGTTTTGAGGCAGGTATGTGCCTTGGTTTTTGTATCTTCCAGTGCGAGGAAGCCTTGCCAAGGGATGGACTGACCAGGATGGGGGTGCCAACGGAACTTGGAAGGTGTGTGAATACACATAAAGGGATGACCGAATTGTTCGAGGGACTGTGTAGTAGAGAAGGGAAGGTCAAGGAATGGATTTTTTTTGTCATTAGCATTGATAGATGGAATCAAATGCACATTGGGAGTGTGCCCTGGAACAATGAGTTGGTAAATGTTCCCTGAGAGGACAAGTGGCGCAGGATTATAGCGCTAGACATTGGATGCATATTTGACCTTGTAGTGGATTCTAGACATCCTGGGAAGGAGTTGAATCCTAGTATTACTTTGAGGGTGGAGGTGTGAGCCTCTGGATTCCCTTGTTGCGGATGCAAGCATCATATCCTTTTATTTGTTGGTTGAGAAAATGTACATATGTGTATACGTGTATATTACTGTAAATACTATAACGAGTTATGTTATAAATCTCCATAGACAATATGATTATTTTTTGGGTGAAGCAAATGTGTATGTGTGCATATATGGTTATTATTGTAAATACCGTAATGAGTTGTGTTATAAAGCTCCAGTAAATGGTATGTTTGTCATGTTTTAGTAGATGGTCATTGTAAATACTGCAACAAGCTATGTTATAAAGCTCCATGGGTAGTGTGTTTTTTTTCAGTGGTCTTGTTGGTTATTGGTGTCATTGAACACCGAGGACGGTGTTCCCCCGGGGAGGGTTCTGTAACAACACTGGTTAAAAATCCATGTAAAAATATATAAGACCACGGTCATCAGACAAGTATTCCAAGCTAAATGGTGGGAAAAAACATCCTAATTGGTGTCACTTTGGTTTATTATGGCTAAGGAAATTGGCAAACGCAATGATAGAGGCTTTGGAAAGGCAAAATGATTTTTTTGGCACATTTATTTATGAAAATAATGGAAATTAGGAGAAAAGGAAGGTGAAAGGTCACAGGTTGCATATCATGAGGAAAATGAAGGAAAGTAATCGAAATTGAAGAAAACAAAGGCCTCATTGATAAAAAGGCTTGTGAGGATCAACTGGCAAGCTTTTGCTCAGACTTTTGTCAGTTCGTTTTTGGAGCTCTCTCTCTATTCTCTCTCTCTCATACTCTTGGACACTTAGAATTTTCTTGGAGCATTCTTGGAGAGTGTGGCATACTTGGAATTTTGGAGAAAGAAGGCAAAGGAAGAGCAGGAAAGCGCAAGAGTACATCGAGATCAACAACTAAAATGAGTTTTATTGCAGGTACGAAGTTGCATGTATGTTTTCCTCACTAGTTTTCCATGCATGGATTATGCATGTGGTTTATTGGTCATGATATTTCATTGACACAGAGGATTGCCTGGATTGATAGTGGATTTGCCTAGCCTTTCCATTTCCAAGATAGCCATGGTGTTGTGGGTTCATTTATTTGTTTTTTTTGTTGGTTCTCATGTTTCCTTTTGCTTGGGTTGAGTTACTAGTTCCTAGGGCCTTGGTTGGACAAATGCTCTAGAGCCCTTGGTGGGTTGAGTTACTAGTCCTGGAGCCTTGGTTGGACAAATGTTCTGGAGCCCTGTATTAGTAGTGGGTTGAGTTACTAGTCCTGGAGCCTTGGTTGGAAAAACCCTTTGGAGCCCTGTATTAGCAGTGGGTTAAGTTACTAGTCCTAGAGCCTTGGTTGGACAAACCCTTTGGAGCCCTGTATTAGCAGTGGGTTGAGTGACTAGTCCTGGAGCCTTGGTTGGACAAACGCTCTAGAGCCTTGTATTAGTTGTGGGTTGAGTTACTAGTCTTGGAGCCTTGTTTGGAACAAAAACTCTGGAGCCCTGGAAGGCTTGGGTAGAGACCAATTTGGTGATGGTTATTTGATGTTCGACCGTGAGGTGGAATTATTGTTTGATGGGTTGAGATGGTTTGGCCTCTAAAAGCCTTGGATGGTTTTGATTGATCTATTTTATGAGATCCCACTTTCATGCTTGGAATATGGCATGAGGGTGATTGGATGGAGAGAGATCTGGCTTAGCCATGTCTACGGTAGGGTGGTTCGTGGAAGTCCCACAACTGGTTGGCCTTTGCATCATTAATATGAGGTTATTTCTCCTTCTTATTTCATGAGTATTGTATTGGCTTATATGTGGATTATATGGTTGTTGTTTCCTTGGTATTTATGTTGTTATTATGCTGGTTATGAACATGTATTATGGCAGTGGCTATGTATGGCTCTCATCATGTTTTTACTTGTAAATGAATGAACAATGTATCTATGGCCTAATGGATGAAACTACAACTAATGTGTTGAGGCATCAATGCTTCTTAGCGATTCTCAGATGAGTATGAGACCCCTATGCTCAAATATGTTGTTTAAACCTGTAGATTACATATTTGTGACATGTTTGACGAAATGCTTGTCATGGCTAGTAGGGGTCCAGTCAAGTCCTTGTTCAAGTAATTGCATTTGTATCATTGTTTTGTTGTTATCTTTCAGTTTTGGGCAATGACCTAGGATTTGGGCCTAAAAAAGTGGCTCAAATCCCAGAGATGCAGGCACAATACTGGGCAGAAAAGTCCTTGGAGGCATGCATACCCATGCTATGGGAGTGTCTGGAGCCCCCTCGATGCATACTTGTCCATATCAAGGGAGCATTTGGGGGTTTAATGGTCTAAAAATTCATTTGATCTTGGGGGTTGGTTACCTAAGTGGTTGGGATGGCTCCTGGGAGTTCTGTTGCTAATGTGGAAGGTTTGTATGGTGTGTTTCTGTCTACTCCACTTCCTTAATTGGAACATATGGAGTCGAATCATATCATAGTAACTTCTTGTCACATGTTTACTCTGGTTAGCCGATTACTTGGGTAGATGTGGGAGGAGGATGTTACATGCAACACCACTTATTAGTCCATACATTCATTAACTGATCAATAGCTAAACAATTCATGACAAGAGCCATAGAAATACACATCATATGAGCAACATAGAACCAGAAAATTACCAGCATATAAACCATGGAAACCCAACCATAATATCACCAAGATAATGCCAACAATTATAAATGAATCATCATATAAGAATAACTCTTATTAATATATGAGAATGCCAACCAAGTCAGGGGCTTTCACATACCACCCGACCATATATTGGATTGAACCAAAGCTCTCTTTTAGTTAATCACTCCTGTGCCATATTCCAATTGTGAATGTGGGATCTCATGGAATAAACCAAACAAAATGAAACTAGGTCTTCCAGAGGCCAAACCACCTTAATCCTCAAGTAGGGATTCCACCTCATGATCGGACATCGCTAACACCAACCAAATTGGTCTCTACCCAAGTTTTCAAGGGCTTCAGGAACTAGTAACTCAACCCACAACTTTCCAAGGCTCTAGAGTGTTTGTCTAACCCGGCTCTAGGAACTAGTAACTCAACCCACCAAGGGGTCTATAGCGTTTGTCCCAACCTAGGCTCTAGGACTAGTAACTCAACCCAAGTTGTTCCAAGTATTCCAGAGCATTTGTTCCAACCCACGGTCGTAAGGAATTATGAGCACCAACTAGAAAACAATCAAATGGAAAAACCCACAACACCATGCCTATCCAGGAAATGGAAAGGGAAGGTTAAAACCATTTTCAATCTAAGCAATCCTCCATACCAAAGACAACACATAACCAGATAATCACATGCATACACCATGCATCCATAAATCAACAAGGAAAACACACATGCAACCTGTTACCTGCAAAGAAATCTAGTTGTACCTACTAATCCAACTCTTCCTTTGCACTTTCCTGGTTTCCTTTTCCCTTCTTTCTCCAAATCCAAGTGAATACTAGAGTGCTCCAGGCATGCTCCAAGAATGCTCTAAGTGTGCAAGAGTATAAGAGAATAAAAGAGAGCTACAAAATTAAACAAACAAAAGGTTGTGAACTAATCCTCATAAGCCTTTTTATTATTGAGGCCTCTATTTTCTTCATTTTCTCCTTAATTTTCCTTCGACTTCCTCCTCATGCAATTTTGTGACATTTCATCTCCATTTTCTCCTATTTTCCATTATTTTCATAAATAAAATGACACTTTGCCTTTGCCAGATTCCATAACCATTTATTAATCATCGGTGATCCCCATCACTATGTTTTTCTCAACATTCAGCTTGGAATACACGTCACATGACCTTGGTCTTATTTTATTTACAAAGAAAATCAACCAAGGGTTGTTACAAATTAATTCTAATAGGTCTAAAAATAGTACTGAAGGCAGAGCCTCTCCAGGCTAGCATCACTAAAAAATTGTGCCCTGCATGATGGTGACTACTCCTAAAAATAGTGCCCTATTTTCTAAAATAGCAGCCAACTTCCCATTGTATCAACACTGAAAACATCCTCAAACAACATCACTCCTTCACTTGTTCTAATTCTGGTTTTAGCAAAATCCATGTTGTTATTTGCACACAAGTCAATGCATTCTATATTGGAAATGTGTCTCAATCTAGGCATCTCAATCATCATGCATGATTGAAATTTGAAACTCAAGATATGTCCTCAGGTTCATGCAAATCAACAAAGAAGTGTGCCTTCTTCTGTACCCATACAGTGGAGAAGAATAACAAATATGTTGATCTGAGAATGTCAAATCCTATTGTCTCAAACTTGTGTTGGGCTTGTGCTTATCATAAACCACAACAAATGATGTTAAATCTGAAGTAATGGGTTGGCACCATCTTTCAAGGTTTTAAATGATTTTCTACATTACTTAAACATCCCTACAAAATCTGAAATTTAGGTTGCTTTCCTGACCTTCAACCTTAAATGTGTCATATTGAACCGTGACGATGGTGCAAAAATATGAATGAAGCCTATGCCATTCTCACACCCTGGGTGCTTCAATAAGTGGATAATATATCATCAAGTGTCGTATCACATGATCTACCGAAATGTCATTGAAACCTCCTCCTCATCAATATATGACACTCAAAAAAATATAACCACTATTGCCCAAGGCTCAATAGTGATAAATATCACTAGTATAGTGAAGAAATTTATTGGGATAACCCTATGCAAAAGTAAAGGGCAATAGGAAGGAAGTAGAGATTAGTGTCAAATCCAATGGGGGCAATGGAGTCAAGGTGAATTTAAGGGGGCTTATGGGGTCAAGAAGAAACACCTCTCCAAAATGGACTCAATAGTCTGCTATCTAATTAAGATGAAAATTAAGACTAATACCCTAAAAAGAAGGGGTCCTAAAAGGAGCACCTTCACTAGCAAACTCAACTATAGCTTGGTAAGAATAGTTAATACCCTTTCTAGGGTTCCTAAAGGATAGACAAAGCAAGTAATTAAATACTTACCAAACTAACAAAGTAAATAGAAGAGTTACCCCAAAACAATTTCCTTCCAAGTGGTAGACTTTACCCTTCATTTATGTCTTTGTCATGCTCATTGGAGACTCGCTATGACATGTGTCTTGTCCTTGGAGGCTCGTTATGACTTGTGTATTTCCCTTGGAGGTTCCCTATGGCTTGTGTCTTGTCCTTGGAGGCTCGCTATGAATTGTGTCTTGTTCTTGGACACTCGCTATACTTGTGTCTTGTCATTGGTGGCTCGCTATATTCTTTCCTTGCACTCTAGAGGTACTCGCTATGCTTTGTCAAGTTGCAATAGAGATCTGGTTTTTTGTCTATGGGTTATGTATTACATGGTCTTGCATCTCTCCTTTGGATTAGGGTTTTTGGAAAAGGACTTGATAAATCCATGATTGGATATTGATTTATAAGTACTTGATCATAGTGAAAGGTTGGTGATTTATAAGTTTGATATGACTGATGGGAGCACAAAACAACTCAAGCTACATATAAATAAACAACTCAATAAAAGAAATGCAAATTGACATATTAACATAACAATATCCAACTAAGTTATTGAAATTCAACTAATGATACCTTATTCTCCATCCAGATAACAAAATCAAACCACTTTTTGTCTTGTATCATATCAAATTCCAATTGTGATGGATAATTACCATATTGTTTCTCATGTCAAAACATGGGAGATGGACTAGTTAAAGTAATTAATATCCAATCATTTACCTTTTTGTACAAAATTTTTAAAAGTATTTAATTTTAGATATTAAATATAATTACAAATTCAGATATTAAGGTCTCTAAACCTGTTTGGCCACTGTGATGTGTGGCATGAAATTTGGCAAGCCTGGCCTTCGAGGCCTTGTCCTGAAACATACACTAATTCAATTTAATTATGCACCAGTAAAATATAAAAATTGTTTAATGAATTTGAAATAATCTTATGACCAAATTTAAATATCTATGTTCTCTCCTCATCGGACTTCCTCCGTGCATCTTCTCTATCATATGCTTTCATGAGCTCTTTCCATATTTTCATGCTTACATAAATTTTCCTTCTTTTGGTCCTTAGCTCAGGAGGAATTTGTTTTATCTTTTTCATTTGGTTGCAACAAAATCTCTTGTAGTTTTGAGTCATTTGTTTTTTTACTTGCTTTACTAACCAACTTGTCCCAAATTTAGTCTCCATGTCATGGATGACTGCCTTTTGAAGGTGCATGGGTATCTTTGAGAATGGAAGATGTAGATGCTCTTTGAAGCATTGAAGGCATGATTCCTTCAACCTACGATTGAACACTTTCCTGACATCTATCATTCTGATATTCCTAGAGACAACATCATATTCTACCTCAGTTTCGTATGTACCAATGCAAGATGCATAACATGTACTAGTGGTGGAAGAAATATGTGTCCCAGGAGTGGCTGGGACATTGGATGTCTCTATTCCCTGTTCCACATTCTTAAAGGTTATTGTGATTGATTTCTCCCTAGATCTTTTGCTCGATCTAAGTGTTGATGGGGAATCAATCAATTCCCTTTAACAAGGTTGCTTTGGTTGGACTGTTTCAGTTCCTTTAGTGGATTGTTCTTCCGCGTATTTGGTAAGCATGTACAAGACCATGCCTTCTAGTTTTTTCACTGCTTCTACCCCCAATATAGAAGCCACTGCCTCTTTCAATTTCTTACTGTCATGTCCCTCTATACGTACAATATAATTTTTATTTTAAATTTAGAAATAAAAAAATAAACCATATATATATATATATATATAGGAAATTTCTTCTTTTATAATTTTGAAATTAAAAAATAAAAAATACAATTCAAACAAGCAATGGAAACATGTACAAATCTATAAATTGAGTATGAAATACCTAATTCTGGTAAGAATCATATCCCTTTGCTCATTTCTCTCTGCTGCTTGACATTTTTTGGTGTCCTAGGGAAAAAAAATTCCTCCAGACTGTGGAAAATCCCTTCTCTTTGCTCCCTTCCCTCTAACTATTATAAACAACAGTAATACAAAATAGATGGATAGGGGTTTGATTTTCATCTCTGGGAGGAGGTGAATGAGATGCACAAATTGATGTTGTGACTGTTAGAGGCCAAATCACACCCACAAATCAATTTTTTATTTATTGAAATCCACAACAGGGGAGGAGAAGTTCGTCAATATATCTGCCCACCATCAACAAAGATCCAGTTGATTAGTTATTTTCTTTCATAGCCTCAATGCATTGCTCCAATTGTGGTTTGCTCCAACTCTGCATAGAACTTCAAATATCCCTTGATTTGCAATTGATGAGTATGAGAATGTAAATATGATGAATGTATTACACTGTTTTAGTTGAATAGTTGGGATACACAATAGGGTTATCCATCGTGCAAATTATTATTATTATTATTATTATTATTTTATTATTTTATTTTTTTATTTTTTTCAATTTGGTTGAATAGTCACCGCTAAATTGGATGCCATTAGCACTAGGTTTAGCGCCGACTATTGTCTAAAAAATGTAGTCAGTTTGGGGCACTAATTACACCTAATTTAGCGCCTATAATATTGCATTTTTTCTCTTTGTCCAATTTGTATTCATTGTCATCTTTTCACTTTGCAATGTCGATGTGGGAGGCTTCCATGTTATTGTCATTTTTTATGAGGTTTGAATACCAATATTAGATGTGAAATGTGCATAGGCACATGGGATAAGTTGAAATGTTGGTTGATGTAAAGCCCTATAAATGGCATTTTAACCCAATGGAGGGTGCTTTATGTCATATTTTCCTAGCCCAGTAAGGAATTTGGTGCAATTTAAAACTTTCTAATTTAATTTTAATAGCCAATGACTCATAATGTAACAATCCACTAGTTATAGTCACATACACACATTTCACTTTTAAAGGTTGTGTTCCTTAGTGATTATGTATACATGTGACACAAACATTTTCGATCCTGACACTCAAACTTTACTCCTTTATAGGGTGGATGGTGGCACTGAAAATATATCCCATCCACAAGTTTTTTTTTTCTCAGTGAAACTATTCTAATCTATTATATTATGTACATAAAAACATTACAGTCAGAAAAGCAGGAAGCCCAAGGCCTACTGTGGCACTGTGGGTTGGCGTCTTGCAACTCCATAACAGCCCTTACAGGGGCGACATTTCCATCCGGAGTTGTGACCAGTACAACAAAACACATCATAGTTTTCATTCCAGACCATAATCGCCCACGCAGGGGCTTTTAAGCAAAAACTGCCCGCGCAGGGGCGACCAACTAGCTGAACCATAGCATATAAAAAACTGAACATAAACTTTAAAGACCCAGACATAAACGTATAGCTTATCCCATACCCAGACACAGGTGGCAACCGTGACAGAAAACTTAAACAGAACCTGAACCAAAAGACGGTCGACGGAGCCTGCCGCTGAGTGCTACTCTTCCGGCTTCTCCTCAACAATCGGAACCCATCCATAGTACTCAGGGAGGCCATCCCCTTCTTCCCCTGCAGCGTTCTTCGAGGACGACGCCTCCTGCTTCTGAGATTGGGTGGGAGCCAGCTCCGTAGTTCCCTCTGCCTTTTCCTCAGCAATTGTCGGTTGTTCAGCGTATAGCATCGCCCTGCTGCCCTCACCGTCTTCATTTTCCTTGGAATCCTTGATGAATAAGACGGAGAGGTGTGCGCTAATGCTTCCAATGGTAAAAATTGTTGTGCCAAATGCTGGAAGGGAGGGTGGTTCTGCTGTGGGGCTGCCCGCGTCCATGAATTTGGCAGCCTGCATGTGGGTAGCCCCGGCTCTCTTGTGACAGTAGCAGCAGCAGCAATGGTGGTGGGCATCCGCTGCTGGATGGCGTGAGGAGCTCCCTCGACCAGAGCCGCATCTACATGGCATTCTTTCTCTTGGCTTGACCATTTCGACAGTGGAGCTGGTGGTGCAGAACAGAGCTTCAATTGCTGGCAGCTCCTGCTCGAGTTTCTTCCCAACGAAGCTAAGGACTCTCTCCTCGGCTCTTGGCAGTAGCACAGTGATGCCCGCAATTCTTTCAACAGGGAGAAACAACACGAGATATTCCGTGGCCTCTTGTTCACTGTCTGAACCAGCCGCAGCGTCTGCCAGAAGGAAGAAATTGCCCACACCAGCCTGCGCAGCGTGCCTCTCACTCTGAATATGGTTCTTCCCCATACAAACCTCCGCTTTAACCTTCTCAACATTCTCTTGAACCTTGGGCGCCATAAATGCGCTCTGCAACTTCCCCAATTCGTCTCAGATCTCATTAAAGGCCCTGAGTTAATGCCTCGGAGTTTAATTCCTCGGCGGCGATCAGAGTGTCCTCCCATATATCCACGCGAGGCGTCACATGTTGGCCATGTGGCCTCACACTCTCTACCGTGCGAACACCCGCATCTGGGGTATCCCATCCACAAGTTAACTTATACTAATTAATATATTTATATTCAGTTCATTTAGAAGACTTAAAAAACAAATTTTGAAAATGTTATATGTTCTAACATATAGGGTCAAAGGAATTTTTTTTTTAAATATACAAAAATACAGATATTTGGTGGTTTAAAATTATGTATGAAGGGTTTGAATTAACTTAAATGAAAATATGATAAAAAGAAAAAATATTCCATTACTTTTCATAATCCTCATCTAATATTTATAAGACTTGTGCCATGTCACCATATTGGGAGTAGAAATTAATAAAAAGGGGGATATGTTGAAAATAGGGGAATTTTAGTTAGAAAGGTGCAATGAAAACTAGCTGACCTTAAATCGATTGGGTGTTTAGCCATTTGCACGGAGCAAAAACAAAGTGCATAGATGTTATGTGACTAATGTCAGTGTTGTGTATTACAGGATCCAGAGGAGGCCATGGACATAGGACGTGGACGATGTATACCTACTAAATCAACGAGAGGAAAGTGGGTGGTCATAGAATTGAAACGGAATTTGTAGATACAATAAAGGTAAGAAGACAAAGCAACCTCAACCAAAGGAAGATGGTGTTTATGAATTCATAAATGCTACAACATAGACGAGATAAAGCTATATAAACTATGTCGTTGTTTTTTTCAAATCCAAAACATGATATCAATATGTCAAATATATGAGTAAAGTGAGGTTTTGTGTTGGATAGAATATTGGTTGAAATGACATAATTGGTGTACTAAACATCATTGACCATGTTATGTATTATAGGGTCAAGACGAGGCCATGCTAACAGATCGTGTCATATGAAATAAGGACACAACAGATGTCGCATGACATCAGGTAATCAAAATTTGACTTAAATTAGGAATCATTTTGTGATACGTCCATCCTTGTTCATGGTATTATTAGAATTCACTGTGTATTATCCTATCTTGAAATAAATTAATGCATATTGTTGATATTTCATATGGAGCAAGTCCACAATCGAAGCATTCAACTAGCAAATGGAAAACAACATATGTACATGGGTGTGGACCTAAAACTATTAAATCGTGAAGAACATAGTGGGTGGAAGAGGATATGAGAATCGATCCTCTAGACACAACAAATATTTGCACTAAAGAAGAGGTTGGTCATGACTATAATACATGGGATGGGATTTGTTAAGAGATATTTGATTAAATTTCTTTGAAATTGATACATTTATGATTTATCCAATTCTTGCCAAACTTTAAATAATGGTTGCATTTGTCGAGAGGTATAAGATGATGATGAAAGAATGGCTACTAATACCCAAGATCCAACTCGTCTATTAATATTTGGACGGGATGATACAAACCATCCTTTAAACCATATCAAGGTGAAAAGAGCATATTTAAAGAGAACTCTACCACCTAAGAAATTTGAACAACTTATGAGATTAGCATACACTGATGACATTCCACGTAGCCTTAATGATGATGATCATGATCGTGAAAATGTAGTGCATGAAGAAGGATTGAATGAAATGCTTACAGGTTTCTTTGGGGATGGAAATAATGATGCAATAATGATCATATGGTTGATAGTAACAATGATAGTAGGGGTAATTACCACCAACGTAATGTTGATGATAACAACCTGAAAGGCTCCATCAAGCAAGCAACAAAGACACCCGTGTTCAAACCGGGTGCAAGTAAAACATAAAAACTAGCATGCACATTAATATTATTAGAAATCATGTCACTATTTGGTTGGTCAGACAAAGGATTCACTACCCTATTGAAGTTGAAATCTATTTCTTACAATGCATTATCAGTTGGTGTACGTAATTTGCAAACATTCATCAACTTAGTTTATATTTCCTTAAGGGGATTTTAGAACCATATATTGTATATGAATAGTCATAATATATGTTATAGCTCTGATACCACTTGTTGTAGCTCTGATACCACTTGTTGTAGATCTAACCCAAGAATATTATAGATAATGGAAATAAACCCAGAAGCAATAAGATAGAAATATATAGAAATGCTTCTTTATTAATATCAAAACCCTTAAGGTAGGGAAACACCATATATTCACTCCTTAAGGAAGGAGAACACTCCACGATCCATATGCCTGTTCATACAATATTCCTTGACTATCTTCATGTGGAGTCTCTAGCCTCTATACAGGCCTCATACATACAATACCATGGATCATTACCATGGTTCCCTCATACCATAAAACTAATACCATGGGCCCATTACATTATTATTAACTACTTGTGGTCCCTTACATGATATGGGTTAACCACCTTATTTATTACTATGGCCCATCTCATTATTACATTATTACCTTGGGTACCTCCCTTGGTACCCCATATTATCCCCCCCTAGGTATATAACACTCCACCCCCCTTAGCATGTTTCGTTCCCGAAACATGGGAAGAACACAAATAATAAGATCTACTCAAAAGAGTAGTCCACTGGTACCATGCACGTGCATCTAGCCATCCAAGAGAAAGGTGAACCCTTGATCTCGTTGGTGCCTCGCTCGCTTGAGATGGAAGTTGACCATGGCAACTTTTCTGTGTTGATGTGTAGAAGGTGGATCTTCGCTCCTCGATATCCGTCATACGGGGGTTGTTGTCCTTGTGGCTAATTGGTTGCCATCTTGTTGGTTGTTTTCTTGCGGGGTGATGTGGGTGATGATATGTTGAAGGTTTAACCCACGGTGTCTTTTTCTTTAATTCACCCTGCTGTGGTGCCTGTTGTGGTGTCTTCTTTTCCAATATGACTTCAACCACTAAGCCCTCATCTGATGTACCTGTAACCTTTTCTGCTTCAGCCTCTGTTTGTGTTTGATTGTCGATCATTAAAGGCTCATCATCTGATATGTCAGTCCCTGGAACATCTTCTGCTTCAGCCTCTACCTGTTTATTGATGGAAATATCCTGTAATGTAATTTTCTTCTTTTTATACCAGAGCTTCAGGAATTTCTTCTGCACATTAATATTGATAGTACCCGCAGATTCCATCCAAGGATATCCCAAAACAACATCCATATCATCCATCTCTGAAGTATAAAAATCACCATGCAACACATACTTATCCATAGAAAGCTTCAAATCCTTATAAATTTGAACAGCCTCATCATCAACCTGTGTATTTTCAATTTGTTTTGCTGGAACTTGCAATTTTTTTGCCAAATTAACATTGATGAGATTATGCTTGCAACTAGGATTTATAGAAATAATGATCTTCTCTTTCTGAATCAATCCATGAACCTGCAATAAGGAGACACCTATAGCAAATAACCCCTTATGTGTCTCATTCTCCTTTTTTCTAGCCCGAGACCATTTGTCCAAAAAGAGTTTTTCAAATTCTGCATCTGAAAGTTTGGTCAACTGCTTGTGGTCAAGTGATAACCACCATTTTTCAGCCTCATCTCTCATATAAAGCTTCATTAGAATCTTCCAATGTGTCGCATGTACATACTTGTATCTCTGTATGAATTCTTCAATAGTAGGACCATTATCTTTCCTTGTAAAATATAGCATCTCCATGAAGAGGGTTTGAGAAAAATTCACTTACTTGGCGAAAATTTGAAATTGTCACAGTTTCGTCAATATTTCTCAGAATCCCTATTATGACCTGTTTTCAGAAATGGAACAATCATTATGCATCTACCCATGTGTTAGAAATCCTGATCCAGGCACTAGAATTTCATATCTGCGCTGCAACTCTCCCGCCGTCACCAAAATTTTGTAAAAAGAGCTGATTTTAAATCAGCGATATCTCCCTCATCCGGACTCCGATTCGACCGATTTGTTTTTTGAAATCGGGTATTTTTTTCACATAGAATCCAGATCTACAATTAGATTTTGCAGATCTTGCACCAGGACATCCAGATCTGTGCCACAAACTCGCTGTCTTGAAAAATTGTCTACAACCCCACTGATTTTTAGATTAGCAATATCTCCTTCATCCGGACTCCGATTCAGCCGATTTTTTTTTGAAATCGGGTATTTTTTCACAAAGAATCTAGATTTGCAATTAGATTTTGCAGATCTTGCACCAAAACATACAAATCTGATCTGCAAACTCGCCGCCCCCGAAATCCTACAAAAAATAAAAAAATTCTCCACGGTTTGCCCAAGAAAGTGCTCTGATACCACTTGTTATAGCTCTGATACCACTTGTTGTAGCTCTGATACCACTTGTTATAGCTCTGATACCACTTGTTGTAGATCTAACCCAAGAATATTATAGATAATGGAAATAAACCCAGAAACAATAAGATAGAAATAGACAAAAATGCTTCTTTATTAATATCAAAACCCTTAAGGTAGGGCAACACCATACATTCGCTCCTTAAGGAAGGAGAACACTCTACAAGTGATATGCCTATTCATACAATATTCCTTGACTATTTTCATGTGGAGTCTCTAGCCTCTATATAGGCCTCATACATACAATACCATGGATCATTACCATGGTTCCCTCATACCATCAAACTAATACCATGGGCCCATTACATTATTATTAACTACTTGTGGTCCCTTACATGATATGGGTTAACTACCTTATTTATTACTATGGCCCATCCCATTATTAAATTATTACCTTGGGTACCTCCCTTGGTACCCCATATTATCCCCCCCTAGGTATATAACAATATAGATTGACATATCAAACATGTTCATCATAAGTCAAACATTCAATTGATCTAATCTTTGGAAATCTTACAGGGCACTAAAAACTAAAATATTTCCTGAAGAGAATGTGTTGCCATCAACTTGCAGAGAGGCACGTTAGTTGTTGGTTGAGTTGGGGATTGAATATAATAAAATTCATTCATGTAAAAATTATTGCATTTTATACAAAGATTAATATCAAGACAAGGTAGAATGCCCTATATACAAAGAGAAGAGATATCGTACATATGTAAAAGGTCCTACAGTTCCAAAGAAGGTTTTATATCAATTACCAATTATACCTAGAATTCAATGAATGTTTCGTTGCAGGTCACTTGCACAATTGATGGAGTGGAATGCAAAGACTACAAGTTAAGATGGATTCATGCGAATTCTGGCTGACTCCAAAGCATTGAAACACATAGAGGAAAAATGGCCAAGAAAATTCAAAGATGAACCTCGTAGTATCAAGTTTGGTCTTACAATTGATGGAGTGTGCCCATTCTCTTTCATGAGCTCAAATTATAGTGTTTGGCCAGTCAGATTGATAGTATACAATATTCCCCCATGGATGAGTGTTAGAAAGGAGCACCTTATGTTGACTCTCATTGTTCCAGGAAAACATCAAGTTAAAAACATGGATGTTTATCTTGCGCCTTTTATTGATGAGATGAAACTACTATGGAAAGGCATAAGAATGTATGACATATCATGTCCTCCATCAAATAGGTCATTCGTGTTATATGGTGTGATATGTTGGGCTATTCATGATTTCCTAGGACTTGGTTTTTGTTCTGGTAAATTTAAAAAAAATTACGTATTTACACTCATAATTTATTGTCATCCAAACTTTCATAGTCAGTTTTATACTATTATATTTATGTTATTAACCTTACTTATTGAATTGTGGCGCTTCAAATAAGGGGATATTTGCATGTCAAATATGTGCAAAACAATTTCAAGGGTGGTATTCTAAAGATCTACATAAATTTATTTATGCAAACAACATGGTTTTTCTACCACCAGATCATAGGTTTAGAAACTGCCATAAGAATCAATTTGATGGAAAAGTTGAAAATAGAGGCCCTCCCATGATTATGGGTCCAACTGATTGGATTAAGAAGTATGAAGATGTTGAATTGAAAGCTTGGCAGAATTTTTTTGATGGGGGTGATTCTATTGAAGAACTAGAACAAGTTGTAATTAAGATGTCAAAAGGGATGAAAAGGAAATCCATATTTTATGAGCTCCCATATTGGAAGGATCTATTAATATCTCACCTATTAGATCCTATGCACATCTTCAAAAATGTCCCAGATTCAATATTTCGACATATAACAGGCAAAGAGAAGGACACCTTGTCTTCAAGGAGAGATATTTCTCTTTCGCATACCAAATTTGATAGAAAACATTTGTGGTCAAACAAGAAAAATGAAAATATGTAGAAGCTCCATGGATTTTGAAAAGGAAAGAGCTAGGCCAACTAAAAAATGTCATACATTCAATAAGGACACCTACTAACTATGGTTCATCATTAGATAAATCTTTTACAATTGATGGACATATCACAAGATTTAAAACACATGATTTTCATAATTTTATGAAGGTATTATATATCATCATTTAAAATTTATTGGTAAAATTGATTAGGTACTAAATATATTATGATATTCTATTGTGTGACAAAAATAACTAATGACCTTTGATAAATGTGTTTGACAACATATCATGCCATTGGAAATTAGGGGGGATTCATGTCTTACCGTTGACTTGAGGAATGACATAAGTCAATTGCCAACATTTGCAAGGTATGTGGTATGGAATGTTCATGTGTGAGAGACATAGAGATATTGTATTGCATTTTAATTTTTACCTAAAGGTTCATACTAATTTACTATTCTTATATTAGGTGGGTGACATCCAAGGAGATCCACGAATGTGAAGTGCCAAAATGGAAGAAGGAAATTGTAGAAATTGTATGTGTATTTGAGAAGGAGCTCCCTACAAGTTTCATGGACCTACAAGTCCATTTACTTATACACCTAGTCAATGACATTGAATTGGCAGGTGCTGTATCGATGGGGTGGATGCTTTTCTTCGAGAGGTATATGAAAACTCTAAAATGATATGTCTGACAAAAGGCACATCCAAAGGGTTGTATGGCTAAAGGGTATGTATTGAATGAAGCATTTTTCTTCCTATGTGAATTCCTTGGTAAGGATTTCGAAGATGGGCCACACTTATGGGATGAAGAACAAACATTAGATATTATTGATGGAGAAAAACCACAATCTAATGGTGTTCAAGTAGAAATTAGTAAGTAAACTCATGATCATTGTGGTTGTTTTTATTGCAATCATTAATTTACTCTGTAATTTATTTGTCAAATTAACAACATGGCCTTTGGAGTTTGAAATAAACATGTTGACATGTAATAGGTGTAGATGTAAGTGCTATACTCGAAAAGTTCATTATGTACCACATGGACTTTATGAACAAATGGATTGATTTGTATGATAAAAAGAGAGAAGAAGTGTTAGAAGCAAGGAGACAATTTAAGATATTGAACCCAAGGAATACCCCATTTCCTATTGATCTGCAAGGGGAATGGGGCAAATATTGCACACTAGAATGGGTTACTGAACAAATTCAAAATCAAATAAAAGATGCAAGTATAGATTCAAACATAACAGAAGATGAAATCAACATGTCTAGAGGATGTGAAAGAAAGATACAGTTGAAATTTTACAAAATGTTGTTTCCTTACAATTTTGACACTATTAACTATTTTAATATTTGTCATTATATTTGTTTTAACCGAAATAAATGGTCTTTCACAGGCAAGGAAATATCCAAAAATGTGGGCATATGGTCGACATTATCATGTAGAACGTGTAGATGTAAAGAGATGATCCTTCGATTGTGGCATCATGGTTGACTTCAAGCAATCCACTCGATCAAGCTCAAAAGATAAGAATACTATTGAAAGGAATCTACAATATGCTGGAAAATACAAGAAATTATTGAGTTGGATTACTGCTCTTTTAAATGTTGTATTTTTAAGTGTAGATGCCAATGAAGCATTTGAGAGGACACAGAGACATGATACCCATAGTGGGTTATTTTATATAGATTCCTTAAAGTTCCTACCAGAGGATAAGGAACCTTATGTTCTACCAATTCAATGTGAGCGGGTATTTCCTTAACTCAAAGAAGAAGCGATAGTGATCAATAATCTATTAATACATCGTTTATTGGGAATATATACATGTGTTTATTAATTAATAAAATTGTTATAACACACGTCTAATATATGTATGTACTCGTTCATGTGCGGGTATTTTTCTATGAAGATATTATGGACTCGAAATGGATATTTGTCATACATTATGATCCAAGATTAAGGCATGTATTTGATGATGCATTAGTGGATACTAAGAAAAAAAATGATGGGAAACAAAATGAGAGAGAGGGATTAGAGAACATTGAAGAAATTGACATCCATGATGATGTTGAAGATGGTTATGTTTAGGCACAAGAAGACAACAATATAGAGTTAGATGATGTTATGGAAGAAAACAATATGGATGGTATAGAAAATGATGATCCAAATGCATCTAGTAACAATATGGATGGTCTACAATCAGATTTCAATGATGATGAAGATGATGCAGGTCAAGATGAGGATGATGATAATATTAACTACTTGAAAGATCATATGAACATTGACAATGATACACTAGATGACATTGTTGCAGACAATGATGTTAATGACCAAGACTTCTAAATTTTCAGAATTATTTGTAATCCATGTTTAAAAAATGATGATTCTTATGGCCTAAACTTTGAAATGCTTCAGTATTATTTGTGTCAATACAAATTACCTATTGCAATATCATTAAAGTGTTCAAGATATGGTATGAATTGTTGGAAGAAAAAATTAGGATTACTTGAATGCTTCTTCCATTCATTTTGTATCAACATATGTTCATGAAGACATAAAAGTTAATAAAATATTAATGCACGTATCTCACAATGATTTGAATAAGCAACTTTGTTAACTTCATTATTTTTATATTGTTTGCATTTTAATGTTGGTCAACATAATTTTTTATTATGTTTTATTAAGAACTAAACATAAAATAATTAAACAAAATAAAAGATTTTAATCATCTAGAATTAGATGAAAATTTAATAAATTAAAGCTCAATTTTAGTTTCCTATTTCATATCAAAACATGAATATTTGATCTTAATAATATCTTTTAAATTAACATATATAACATTCCAAATCTATCTTAATTAAAATATATATATTAAAAATTACATCATGTACTGTAAAATAAACTTTATAATAAGAATATAATTATAAATTTACAAAAAACATGTCATTAATCAATAATAACTAGGCCCTTACCCTTTAAAACCCCTCAACCCCTAATGCCTAAGTACTTGACCTATAATCCCATAACCCCTAATCCCTAATCTTGGAAACCATAAGACCTAATCCCTTAATCCATAATCCCAAAACACAAAAGCCCAAAATCCTCTAACCCATAAGTTGTTGACCCTTAAACCCTTTAGCCCTAATCCTCAAACCCTTAAGCCCTAAAGCCTTAATCCATAATCCATTAACAAAAATTCCCTAAATCACCTAACCCCTAAACCATTGACCCTTAAACCCTTAAGCTACAATCTTCAAACCCTTAATCCATAATAACCTAACACAAAATCCCTAAATCACCTAACCCCTAAGTCATTGACCCTGTTATCACTCTGAATTTTACCCGACTGTGAAAGGAAAATCCTGAGGTAACCTCAAACCAATATTTTAGATTGTAAACTAGCCTTTCCAATCCAGAGAGAGATATCTTTGAGTCTGTTATTTGGTGTCACTTCAACAACATCTCATCTAATAAAACAATGGGCATATCATTAATTAGAATAGGAGGTATAAATTTGGTAGGGAAGAGAAGCTAAAACCATTGGGCATGGAGTCAAAAGGTCTGAAAATTAATCAAGAGGTCTCCAAGATGCTAGTGGTATGGACAAATAAATTACAAAGGAAAGGTAGGTGGTATTTCCTTAGACAAATTTATCATTGAGTATGGTGGTGGAATAAAGAAAACAACCCATCAAAACAGAGCATCAGAGATGAATTATGCAATGATTTTAGAAGGAAAATAGTGAAAGTGTGAGATTGTGATGAAAACAAAGCATCAAAGATGAATTCTGAATCCTTTGCTTACATTCAAACAATGAAGATAACACATCAAATGAAATACTGAAAGAACACAAACTGGAAAATACCAACACATGAATCTCTGGTCTCAATTGCTCAAGTACTTATGATCTTGACAAACTTTAATTAATTTCAAAAAAGCCTTTACATAAACGTAGTAGTCTTTCTTTTCTCAAAGTCCCTACCTTTTCCTCACTGTGATGAGAGAATTTATACAAAATTTACAAAATATTCAATTCTACAATCTTTGGGAAAAACACCAATATTAACAACAAAATAAGATAAATATGCAAGCAGTTGCAGATATCCTGGGATTGTTTGAGTCACGATCAGTTGAAGTAGAAGATTCCTCCAATGAAATCCATTTCTCGCTAAATGAAGTTATCCTTTTCCAGATGGTTGTTGATGGGAATGGTGTTTCTATCATCTCTCTATACAAAGTATTCAATTCTGTGTGAAAATAATAAGAGAACGATGGTAAATCATTAATGACTCTCCTTGTTTGATTAAGAATATTAAAATCTTTTTCTAAAAGGTCAAAAATGTTTTGACCTGTTAGATTAGAAGAATTATGATTGAATTATGATGTGTCATTCCTATTTTCTTGAAACTTAACCTGATACTCTTCATTTGGGATAAGCACTCCTTTATCATTCAAGAAGCTTGGTAGATCCTGCACAAAAAGATCCTGGAAGATATCTTTAAAACATGATACTTTGCTTAACATATAATTTGTTTTTCCTATTACGTCCTTTATTAAGCCATCTTTCATAATGTGCTTTTTAGCTTGAAAGGCAAGGTCATCCTTGTCCTGTATTCTTGAAAAAACTAATTGAGATTTAATCCTTGTATTAAGAAATCTTACAACATTTATGGCTTTCATAGGTTTGTCTGCTACATCCTTTTGAAAAATGGAAGCCCGAGACAAAAAATAATTTGCAAATTCGTTTTCATCTTTAGCCTGTTCAAAATAATCCTTTAATATTTTAAGTTCCACAACAAGAAGGTTCCAAATAACATATTTAGTATCAATCAAACTGAGCTTCACTGACTTTAATCCCGCCTTTGTTTTTCGTTCATTATCTTTCTCTAATTTAGTCAGCTCCTCTTTTAATTTTATGCACTCCCAATCTTTAATTGTCATGTTTCCCAATTCTTTGGATATTTTAATATCAAGATCAACCCTTGAGAGATGTTCAAACTGTGAAAGTGTTTGAAATTCTTGATTTAACTTTTCAATTTAATTTCTTAATACTCCAATGGTTCCTTTAACATCTTGTAACTTTGTTTCTAAGTCCTCCTTTTCCTGAAGTATTGTAAGAAGATTTGGTGTTTGAGGACAAGCATCATGTGGCATTTTGATTTTTTTCTTTAGAATTTGGATTGTTATATCTTTTTCTTCTAGTAAATTTGAAACTTCAACATTACTTGCATCATCATCAACAAGTTCCATAATCTTTCTTTCATATTTAGCTTTTCCCAGTAGCAAATCTTTGTTTTTTACCTTCACTATCTTCAATTAATACTCCAATTTCTTCGTAGTTGACTGTAATTTTTCTTTTGTAGTAGACTCATTAACCAAATTTGTACAAATGAGTTGACCTGGTTGTTTGAAAAAACCAATTTTATCAATATTATAAAACTGATTCATATTCAATTTGAGTTGAGTGGTCTTCACTCCTTCATGAGATTTACTTCCTTTAAGTATAGGCACTATCACTGCAATATATAAAGACATGCCTTTGTTATCTACCACATTAAGTAAATGAGGATGATCTTTGCTTTAAAGTTGTGTAAATTTCTCTTGTCTATCCTTGTAACCTTGTTGTTTGATTTCACTATAGTAGGTTGTGATAGGCTTTTCAACTAATATAGGTCCACTATCTACTGACTGGAAAACCTTAACTTTTGTTGAATACTACTCATGAATCTAAATAACAGGCTCTCTTGCAGAAGTTATGTCCTTTGACTTATCAATTACAAGCATCATTTTTTTTCCTGGGAACCTTTTGACCTCTTTCTCCTTTCTTCCTTAGTGACATCTTCTTCATCTATCTACGTCATATCCTCAGTAAATGGCCTTTTAACTCCACTGTCAAGCTTGGTCGAGGTAACTATTTTTGTCTCTGCTTTTCATTGCTTCGAAAATACTTCTGATTGCTCATTGAAACAAACTAGCAATTGATCAATTATTTGTGAAGATTCTCTATTCTTAACAGCAAAAGGTCCCACTGTTATTTGGAAATTTGAAATATATTGCTAAATTATTGCTTGTAAAATGTATAAAATATGGATCTAATCTCTGCCTTAAGATCTCCAAAGAAGAAACCCTAGGAGTTAAAAATGAAGGTAGTTTACAGGGTTGAACCTCTGCTCCATAAATCCTTATCACTGTATAGTCCCGATATAAGAACTAATCTCCTATTCTGGAACTTAAACTCAGTTGGAGACACTTCTTCAACTCTGTGCATACTTTTGGAAATTATTCTTCATGAGTCAATACATACACCTTGGATATGAACTTCTTAACAAAATTGAAGAAACCCTCTGATTATTTTCTAAGACACAATGCTCTGTGAATCATGAACTTACTCCAAAAGAATTAATTCCTTCAGGTTCCAAAACATGTTGAAACTGATCAACGAATTTATTGAAAATTAAGTAGATGAGATAGACTTGATATTTGAAGCTCCGAAGGGCGCTGAAACTGTTCAATTTCCCATGCCTTGCTTTTGCTATAAATTTAGGATAATTGAACTTTACTAACAATGCAAAAAATCATAGAAAACCTAAGAAACTTTTAGTGACAGCCTAATCATAATTGAAACCCAATATTTGACTAATCATGGAGAAAATGATATGCACTGGTTTAACAAACCACTCAGATTTCATAGGGTAGATTAAAGATTGTAGAGAAGTCTTAGAATTTAGAACACTTTGGACAAATGTAAGTTGTACTTGTGGGCTAATGATCTGAAGGTTTGAACGAGAGTTTCTTCATTTAATTCTACGGTGTTTTCATTGATAAGGTTGGAAGATTGTAACCCTAGCATCTTCAGAACTGATTCAATAGTTAAGGAAATGAGAATATTTGAAGTTTTATTTGACACTATTGATCTAATAGAAGCAAAATAATTCTTAGAGCACCATATAACCAATTTAGGGAAATGAAAGACTCGAGGAACTATACACAATGAAATATGTGACTCTCAAACTTTATACCCCTTACTAATTTCACCATCCTACTGAAAGAATAATTGAGAGATCTGCTCTTGATTTAATACATGAAAAAATTAAGTCATAAACATCCCAGTCTTGGTCCACTAGGTTATTCTGGTCCGGGTTAGAGATTTCGTGGATGGTGACAATTTTATTAAAGGATTCCATTCTTTCGACTGCTAAAACACTAATACATAACACCAAAAACAACCTTGAAAGTTGAATTCTTGCTGACTTAGATGTTCTAAAAATATTCATTGTCACCCGTAATAAAGCCATTTTCACCCCTAAGGAATTGCAAAACACTGTGTTTTTACCGATTAAAAAGAAATATTTGTAAATAAAGTGCCTAGTAAAAAGTTAACAAATACCAAATTATTGTATCCATTAACTTGATCTAATTACTAGGTCAATGGTGGCATTTGAGTGCAGAGATGAGAAACAAACAATCTTTAACACCGTAAGGGAATCTTGCAATGAATCTGTTAAGGGAAATATGATGCTTCTTAGTGAGTGCGGGATTTGAATGGTTTTATACTTTGGTTCAGAACTCATATTCATCATTGATCTCCAACTTCCAACGATCTAGACCTTTGAACCATGTAATAGAATATGGTACTTTGGCCTTTGGTGCTTTGAAATATCCCACATGCAATAGAGTAAAAGACTTGTCGGTATTTAAATATCCTAACTCCTAGATATTATCTTGACGCATAGTGTGTACACACACACACACACACTCCAATGTTGGGTGCCTTGTGTTGGTTGTTATTCATGTCCGATATGTGATGCTTCATATGTGTTGGAGTAAAATTGTTCTGACTTGGAGATTGAGTCTAGGAACCTAATATTTTTTATAATAAGAACTATAACCATGTATATGAACCCAATGTATAACAAAAAGCTTCAAAACTTTTCACCCCAATTATAGTTTTTTTGCAAGAAAGTACAAAAATTTTAATAGGTGATAACAGGCCCTTAAACCCTTAAGCCCTAATCCCTGAACCCTTAATTCCTAATCCCTTAACACAAAAGCCTTAAATATCCTACTCCCCATGGGCATTCCCTGTAACTATTATCACTCCTAATGCCTAATCTTAAATCCATAAATGTTATAATTACTAACCCCGTGATGTCCAAGCCTTATCACTCCTAAATTGTATAACACATAACAACTATAATCCCAAGCTGGAATAACCCTTAACACCTACTAATTTTAACCTCTAAAGTTTATTATCTAATAGAGCTTGTAACCATAACCACTATATCCCAAAAATCATAACCCTATCACCCTTAACTCTTGAAATGTAACCATTATCAGTAATAAACTCTCAGTCATAACAACTATACTTGTTAACTAGTAACATATATGATCCATAACCTAATCCAATATCCAAACATATTCTCTAAATCCTATATACTCTAAATGGGAATGAAGAATGATGACAATGAGAATGCATGATGAACGTTGATGCAAACATTGAAGATCTCAAAGATTATGCGGGGATGTTAGGCATCATTGAACCTTGAAACCTTCACATACCGTCAAGGCATGTGCCTAGTCTAACCATGTCAAATTTTGATTCATACAAGAAAAATTTGAAGAATTTTCAACGTTGGCCCCATTCACTGTACACTGTGCGGCATTGGTGGATGAAATTGGTGATGGGCATGTTGGAAGAGATTCCATGACATTTCAAGAGAGTTTCGATAAAGATTCCATAGATGGGAATGAGGAATTATGACAATGAGATTGCATGATGAACATCAATGCAAATCTATACGATCTCAAATATTATGTGAGGACATCATGCATCCTTGAGTCTTGAAACCCTCGCATACCATCAAGGCATGTTTCTACTCTGACCATGTCAAATTTTGACGCATATAGAAACAATTTAAATAAATTTCAACGTTGATGTTTGGTAATTTAATTAAATTTAAATTACTTGCATAAATTATCGATCAGAGCTAGTAAGCTGATGAAGTATAAGTGCATTGTATGTGCTGGAAGTCCCTGATTATTCACCTCTAAATTAAATTGAGTTATCGAAATATAGATTCTAAATTAAGTTATTGGAATGCACATGAGTAGAGCAATTTCTCCTAGAAAATAAAATGATCACACTCTTTTATCAACTGCTTCAAAAGAAACTTTCACAAATCTGCATAAAAGTAAATCAATCCCACACTTATGAAAATTAATTCTAATTATGAAATCCACACAACTTATGAAAATCTCATAATTATAAATCAATCTCACACTTGTAAAATGAAATTTAACTCAGAAAATCACACACACTCTCTCTTTGTTGTATGTCTAAATTATGCTTTGAAAGAAACTCAATTCTCTAAAGGAATCAAATCATCTATCATACTAACACACTCTTGCATGAAAATCCAAAATGAATTGAAAATATATTCTCACTTGCTCAAAATCATAAATCATTCTTGCTTGAAATAAAACCTGTAATCAAATCCTCTGTTTTTAAGAATTACAATTTTAATCTAAATCTAAACTCTCACTGTTGTTATCATTACTCATTAAACTCAATTCATGTGCTCCTAAATCAATAAAGAAAATTAGTTAATAAAACAATCACACTGCTGCTATTTAACTCAGAAATCAACAAAGGAAAATGATAAGGAAATTCTACAGGATGCATCCAGAAAATAAACTTACAAACTGTTATAAGGAAATTCACTTGAAAACATAAAAGAACCTTACTACTTGAGGGGGCCTCCACAAGCAGATGGTCATGAGATCCAATTGAACAATCAACCATGCATCAAAATAATAAGGATTCTTTATAATTGGATTGAAAGCAGAGTTTTAATTCGCATTGTCGCATAATAAAATCACTGTGTTTTTGCTTGCTTACAAAGTCTTTTTATAAAGTTGTAGCATTAAATGTTCAGAGCTTCATGCCTAGCTTCACTTAACAAAATACTAAAATTAACTATGAAAGATATCGTAATGAAATTCGCTAATGATTTGCTATTTAACAAAGCAAATTGTTAAGCGTATATATCGTTCCTCGCTCGCCTGTATAGTTGACAAAGTTGACTTCTTCATTTGACCACGTAACTAGAAGCTTTCTTGATCGATCTGGTTCATGAAGGTAGGAAGGAATCGTGGAATGCATTGATTGTATCTTCCCATATATTTCTCGCTCCAGATGGCACCTTAGAACCTATGAAACAATGGACTTAGTTGTAGAATCATCCCAATCCAGTAGCTAAAACAAATATTAGACTAATAATAAATAGCATTATTAAGTTATGAAATACAAGACTTTCATATACCTACCATGCCATGGATTATGTGATTTGTTGCCAATTGAGTGATTATGATGATAAAAAAGGAGTAAAATAGGTGGAAAAAGGGTGTAAAAAAAAAGCAAGTATGAGGCTCAATATTCCCCCACACGGAGGTCATTGCATGTCCTCATGAAAAAATCAAAATTGATAGTCTTTCTCTGTCACTGCAATCCTTCATAAGCTTGAGCTAAAACATCCAAGTTTGTTTTCCTTACCTTCTTCTTACCAATTTCCATCCTAGGCTTATTCATCAAAATTTTGTATTTCAAACTTATGACCTTTCTCTTGAGAGACTTGTTCTTCTCCTTTAACTTTTTGTTCTTTTCATACAATAAGCCTAGATGAAACATAATGTTATCATTTTTGGTTCCTTGAATTTCATTTTGCACCTTTAATGTCTCATGTTCCTATTTTAAATGCCTGTTTAGTGTCTCTAATTCAAACATTTCTTGCTTCAAAATATTCACAATTAGAGGTTCTTGCCGACTGTCAGACTAAATTTATTTTCCTTGAATTGAAGAAGAAGATACTTTTCTTGTAGCCTTTTTATCTAGAGACTCAATGTAGTCATATATCTCCTGTTATACTGAACCAATCTTTGGTGTTCTTCTCACTGGATTATCGATTGGTGATGACACTGGTGATAAAGCTGGCGATGGAGCCTCTAGTTCCTCTTCCTCTTCCAAATTAACAAACTTCGTGAATTGTTGAGATGACTCCTTTACCATTTTGTTAAGTCTTGCGCTTCTCCTTATGGTATATGGGAGAGGAGTTTGTTTTTGAGTTTTCTTCTGTTCTACAGTGGCCTTCTTTGTTTCCTCTGTTTCCTCTGTTTTCTCCTTTGGTGTATTTTCTTCTTTTTCACTGACTTTCTTTCTTTTGGCAAATTTCTTCTTTAGATTTTCTAAAACATTTGCAAGAGGAATTTCATCTTCTGAATGCTGCTCTGGTTGAGATGGGTTTTCAGGCAATTTTCTTCTGCTCCTCCTTATCTTATTGCTACTTGGTTCTCCTTGCTCAACTTCTTTAAAATGATTTCTAATTAAGAAATTCTCCCAGTTATCTCCTAGATTCTCAAGATGGGCTTCAATAAGCATCTTTACAAGGCCATGATGATATAGAGTGTTTTCAATGGACTGAATTTTCCTTTGTGTATTTCCAGACATCTTCCTCAAGCTATTAAGTAGAAAATAGGGTAAATTGATTTCATTTCCTTCAAGAAAGTTCATCATTAAATGAACATGGTAGAAAAACATGCTACCAAATCTACCCTCACAAGTAATGAACTTCTGAATTACTAACAGTAAATTCCTCCATTTACCCTTTAGAGTTGTGCTCGGAATACCCTTTTAAAAAAGTAGTATCCATACCTGGATTCTTTAGAAATGCCTTCCATTCATTCCCTTCAATACCCCTATTTTTGAACCACCTTTCGCCAATTCTGGGTAGTCCAGTCACTTTGGCCATGAAGGACTCTGTCATGACAATTTTGATGTCCCTAATTTCTGCCTCAGTTCCATCAAAGGCCCAAGCAAAAGATTTGGTTACTTCTCTGTCACAACCATCAAATTTTTCTATAAAACCTAGCCATTGTGCTTGTTGTAGCATTTGTTTGACTTGTGGGCAGCCTTCCATAAATTTCTTCCCATTCGGTTCTACTCTAATAATGACTCCCATGTTGGAAAAGTCTCGCTTCACCATTTCTTCTTTGACAGGGTTTTGGAATGGTATTAGGCTCATAAATATGAGTATGGACAGGAGAGTGAAATGGAAAATGGAGATGAGTGAGACGGTTAAGGGAAATGAGTGAAATAGCTCTTGAGAAACAGAGTATAATGGACACAAGTGGGTGGAATTATCAATGAAACAGGGTTTCGAAAATGATGTGTTAGTGTGATGATGATGAATAACAAATGGAATTTTCATACTAACTTCATTGATATGACATGATATTTATAATTCTTTCTGAAGTTAGATCAATAATCATTATTTTGAATGGTGGTACAACATCTATATTATTTCATAATGTAATGTTTTTACCTTTATTATTAAATCCAATATTTGCATACCTTCAACTTGTGATTCTAATACTTGATTGTTCTTGTGAAATTGTCTTCAGGTGCTTCCACTGTGGACTTGAGCATTTCCTTCTGCTACAATATTTAATCATTCCAATTGGTGATTCCTGTCAATATTAGCTGTAGAATTTCATCAATGCTACAGATTCTCAGCAATTCTATAGCTACTTATTCTTAAAAGAAAAGAGGGTCATAAAGAAAATGGGAATTATAATAGGATTGAAAAAAAAAATTGGGTGCCAAAATTACTTGGTTTTCGCCCTAGATTTTCTATATAAACATGCCAATAGAGTTGCTTTTCATGTTTATATATATATATAAGAAAAACAAAAAACTTTACAAATCAAGTTGAAGAGGAAGAAAAATCCTTCCTAATCATCTTCAGATCAATATTGTCTTGCAGGTTTTTAACAAATTCCTCCTTTGTCAATGGCTTGTGATAAATTCTCAATCGATGACCATTTACAAGGAAGGTCACTCTTTCTTCATCAATGGTTCTGATCCTAACTGCACCATTATCAAAGACAATTTCAATCTCATAAGGCCCAAGCCAATGAGTTTGAAATTTTCCTTGAAAATCTTTAAACTTTGAGTCAAAAAGTAATGCCCAATCTCCTGGTTGAAATTTTCTTTCCTTTATGTACTTGTCATGCCACTTGGATCTTTGTTGTTGAACTATGTTGGTTCTTTGAATAACATCCTATCTTATCTCATCTAGTTCATTCAACTGCTCCATTCTTTGTTTCTGTGCTTTAGATAGATCAAGACCTAATTTAACTATTGTCTTGAAGGTCTTTACCTGGAACTCAATAGGAAATAAGACTTGCTTCCCATAAACAAGTTCATAGGGAGTATGTCTTGTAATGTTTCTCCATGTGGTACGGTATGCCCATAAAGCTTCTAGAAGCTTTTCTGCCCAGTCTCTTCTATGCAGATGCATAGTCTTGGTAAGAATTGCTTCAATTACTTTATTGGTGGATTCCACCTACCCATTTTCCTGTGGATGATATGGAGTGGACTTCCGATGTTTGATTTTATATTCCTCCATTATCTTTTGTACCAAATTGGATGTAAATTGAGTTCCTTGATCTGTCACAATCTCCCTTGGGACACCAAAACGAGTAAAAATATCCTCGAAAAGAAATGAAACTATAACATTTTCAAATGAAAAAGAAAGTGCTTTAGCTTCTACCCATTTTGTAACATAATCAATGCAATAAATGTACTTTTTTGTCTGGATGGTGGATTAATTGGACAAACAAAATCTAGAGCCCATTTCTCAAAAGGTTCAATGAGTACCTGAGGTTGCAGAGGCATTTCATCTGAAGGAACAGGTTTCCCCATTCTCTGACAACTATCACATCTCTTTACATATTCTTTGGCATCCTTGAAAAGGGAAGGCCAATAGTATCCTAAGAGAAGGACTTTGTAAGAAGTTCTTTTGTTAATGAAGTGTCCTCCACATGGCTCATCATGACAAGATTTTAGTATTTCTGGTACTTCATCTTCTCTGACACATCTTCGAATAATCAGATTTGGCCCTGTTTTGTACAATTCTCCATTTATCCATGAGTAAGATGCACTAATTTGAATTACCTTTATTTTCTCTCGAGGAGACAAATATAATGGTAACTTCCTTGTAGCCAAATAGTTAGCAATATCTGCAAACCAAGGAGATTTAGTAGATACTGCAAATAAATATTCATCAGGAAAATTGTCTTCTACAGGTACATCATTATTATCATTTTGAATCCTAGATAGAAAGTCAGCAACTATATTTTGTTTTCCAGGTCGATCCAAAATAGTAATATTGAATTCTTGTAACAACAATAACCATCTGGTAATTCTACCATTAGTAATTGGTTTATTCATTAAGTACCTAATTGCAAAATGATTAGTATGTAAAAAGGATTCATAGCCAGCGATGTAATGTCTAAATGGATGGCATGGACAACAACTAAAAATTCATTTTCTGTTACAGTATAATTTAACTCTGCAAGAGTTAAATTTTTACTGGTATAATAAATGGCATAAGGAGTTAAATATTTCTGTCCTAGTACAACTCCTAATGTTGTATCTGAAGCATCTGTTGAAATGTGAAAAGGTAATTTCCAATTTGGCCCTCTTAGAATAGGTGCTTCAGAAATCTTTTCTTTCAATGTTTCAAAGGCTTTTTGGCAATCAGAACTCCAATTGAATTCACAATCTTTTGTGAGAAATTTAAAAAGTGGAGATGCAATTTTTGTAAAGTTTTCTATGAATCTTCTATAGTAACTAGTAAAACCAAGAAAACTTCTAACATCTTGTTGACAAGTTGGAATTGACAATTTAGAAATAACTTCTACTTTAGATGTGTCCACTCTAATTCCATTTCCTGAAATATGGTGTCCTAAAACAATCCCCTTAGTAAACATCATAAAATATTTTTCATGGCTTAATGAGAGATTTTCTTCCTTACATCTAATGAGAAAATTTTCCAAATTTTTAAGAGTTTCTTCAAAAGAATTTCCATAAACCGTAAAATCATCCATGTAAACTTCCACAAAATCATGAATTAGATCAGAAAAAATTCCTAAAAATTCCCTTTGGAATGTTGCAGGTGCATTACACAACCCAAAAGGAAGTACTCGGTAAGCATAGGTTCCCCATGGACAGGTAAAAGTGGTTTTATCTTGATCTTCTGGAGCTACTTGGATTTGGTTATATCCACTAAAACCATATAGAAATGAGAAATATTTCTTTCCTGCCAATGTGTCTAAAACTTGATCTATGAAAGGAAGTGGAAAGTGATCTTTTAAGGTAGCTTTATTCAATTCCCTATAGTCAATGCATACTCTCCATTTTCCATTCCTTTTAGGAACAATTACCAATGGTGAAACCCACTGGCTATCTGATATTGGATAAATGAAATTAACATTTAACAATTTTTGTAATTCCTCTTTAACAATTTCTCTCAAATTTAAATAGGTTTGTTAAACACAATTCCACTCATATGTACGCACGCTCCTGGCCTCTGCATCTGTCGACTGCACCAGCGCGCCCCTGGCCTCTGCGCCCTTCCGTTCGTCCAGCCTCAGTCAATGGAGGCCAGCGGGGACCTTGATCCCCCTCCTTCGCCGCCTCTGGAGGTGCTAGCTTTCAGATCAATGGTAGCCGCTGGCCCAAAGCGCCCTCCCTCAGCTATTCAACAGAAGTTCGTTAAGAAACTGGACACGATTCCATCGGTAGCCCTACCAGAAGAAGAAACCTGCAAAGCAGCTTTGAACCTTGCGGAGAGAGGCCTCATAGGTCAGTTCACGGGCCTCTGGCCATCTCCCAAGTCGGTTGATGAATGGACCCAAAGGAACTGGAAGCCCCTGATCAAAGAGGGAGTCAAAAGTTATTTTGTAGGTAAGGGTTTCTTTGTGTTTGTCTTCGAAAACCCAGATGACAGAGGCTTAATCTTTAGAAATGGACCGTATTTCATGGGACCCCAGGGTCTTTATCTGAACAAATGGTCTCCTGATTTCGATCCCACCCAGGACATCCCCTCTGTTGTCCCGGTCTGGGTTAGGCTCCCCCATTTGCCACTTCACTGCTGGAACCAAAAATCCCTTCAGATCATAGGTAATGCATTGGGAAAATACATAGATCAAGCTGCGAGAAAAGACCAGTATTCATGCGCCCGTATCTGCTTAGAAGTGGACCTAGAAGAGGGGTTACTGGAAGCTATCAAACTCACTGTAGCTGGGTGGACACATGTCCAGGAGTTGGACTATGAACAACTACCCTTTAAATGCAGACATTGCCATGGTCATGGACACTTTGCAAAGAACTGTAAAAAGAAAGCAGAGGAGCAAGTAGACAAACAGAACGGGGAACAATGGACTCTAGTCCAGAAAAATGCAACCTCAAAAAAAGGCACAGGCAAAGGCAACATGGACGGAGGCCCTAGCAGCGCCAAAGCCAACCAGGAAATGGAAGTAATTCCAAATGGGACAGAAAGTGCTCAGAACAATCAAGTAACCCTATCCCAGGAGAATGTAGAACAGGCAGACACTCCACCTTCAAACAAAGAGGAAGGGGAAGCAATTCAGATCGAGGCCATCCAAGGCAGTCCCTCCAATCCCTCATATGCAGAAATAGCAAGGAAAAAACTAGTTGAAAGCTCTGGTTCCTCAGAGGATGAAACCTACGAGTGACAAACGAAAAAAGCAGGAAGGAAATCCTGCAAAGAAAAGAGGGAGGAGGAGGCTGAACGACTCAAGATACAAGGAAGTCAAGCTACAATAGAAATGTCTATTAGACGAAATATCATACCAATGCCTTCCAAGGGAGGCCTCAATGCTCCCTTAAGTAAATAATGAATCTCGTCTCTTGGAACTGTAGAGGGCTGGGGAAGCCCTCCAAAACTGAACCAGTTAAGGATCTTATGAAAGCAGAACCCTCAGATATCCTCATGCTCCAAGAGACCAAAATAGAAGGCCAAGCCCTTCTAGAGATCAGCAGTTCAAAGTGGAATAAAAGAACAGGCAAAGCTGTCAGCTCAAGGGGAACTTCTGGAGGGCCGGCAACTCTCTGGAACGAAGACCTTTTTCATCTGAAAATCATCAGGAAACGCAGCACTGGATCTTTACGGAATTGATGCACAAAGCAAGTAATTTGTCTATTTCCCTTTTCAAATCTTTATGTCCCAGTTTCTTACTATGAAAAACGAGAATGCTGGAACTCCCTCTCCGCCTTTTTAGAGCAGTCGTCTCCCAGCAATATCATCATAGCAGGGGATCTCAACATCATTATGAAAGCAAAAGAGAAGAGGGGGGGTCAAGCAATAGAGACCCCATGCTAGACGTGGTGGAGGAGCTCTTTCAGCGCTGGGACCTTTTGGACTTCAATCCTGTCCGTGACATTTACACTTGGTCCAATAACAGAGTGGGAACAGATCACATCTCAGCACGTTTAGACCGATTCATGGTACAAAGCTCCATAATGATGAACAAAAAGATAATCATCACTAAAATTCTGCCTAAACTTGCTTATGATCATAAGCCTATTCAGCTCCTCTTGGAAGATGAAGAAGACCTGGGACCTATTCCGTTTCGGTTCAGCCCTCTATGGATCGAGAGGGAAGGTTTTATAGAGACAGTGAAGGCAGCTTGGGCCAAAACTTTCATGGGATCCCCAAGCTATGTCTGGGAGCAAAAGTTGAAAGCCACAAAACAGGCTCTGAAGAACTGGATAAAGAGACCAGCCCCCTCTCCTACCGAGCAAAGAAAGGAGTCAGTCCATTCATTGCAGACTCTGCAAATAGAGATGGAAAGCAAAGATATCACAGCAGAGTTGCTGGAAAAAGAAATAAAAGCCCAACGATCCACATACCAATCTTTCAGAAAGGAAGAAGAATACTGGAGACTCAAATCCAGAAGTTTGTGGCTTAAGGTTGGAGACCGAAACACCTCCTTCTTCCACCGACAATATAGAGCGAGATTGTCAAGGAACCACATAGCAGAAATCAAAACAGCTGAGGGAAATGTTTGCAAAGGATTTAACCAAGTCAAAGCTGCCGCCAAAACCCACTTTAGGAATCTATACAGAGAAGGAACTCACAGCAACAATGAGGAAGCCACTGACTTCATCGCTAACATCCCTTCTCTCATCAACCCTGAAGAAAACACAACTCTCTACAGGCCAATCACTGAGGAGGAAATCATAAACGTTATCTGGTCCATGGACGCAGACAAGGCTCCCAGGCCGGATGGATTTACAATCCATTTCTACAAAGCTTGTTGACATCTTATCAAAGCTGATCTCCACAAAATGATATGTTCGTTCATGAAAAAATCCAAGATAGGTGGAGGAACCAACTCCACTTACCTCGCCTTAATCCCCAAAGACACCAATCCGGAGTCATTCGCAAGATTCAGGCCCATTTCGTTGTGTAACGCTTCATATAAAATTCTGGCTAAACTGTTAGCAAATCGGATCAAGCCCTTGTTAAAAAGATTGATCTCCTCTCCTCAAGGTGGTTTCATGGAAGGCAGGCATATTCTGGATAATGTAATCCAAGTTCAGGAGACTATACACTCAAGCAAGCAGTGGAATGAAAAAGGTATGTTGATTAAATTAGACATGGCAAATGCCTTTGATAGAGTTGATCGCTCTTTCCTCAACAATGTCCTTCTCTCCTTTGGCTTTTCGACCCAATTCGTTAATCTTATTAAAGCTTGCATCGACAAACCATGGATTGCCCCTTTAGTCAATGGCTGCCCCACAAATTTCTTCCAAGCCCAGAGAGGTATCAGGTAGGGATGCCCTCTCTCCCCATTCTTGTACATCATAATGGCATATTCCCTCAGTCGTAAACTCACTGCTGAAAGACTAAAAGGAAACATTCTGGGTCTCAAACCTTCCCATGGAGCTGATGCCCTGAACCACGCTCTATTTGCCGACGATTCCCTTCTCCTTGGCGGAGCCTCCATCAGAATTGCCAAAGCCATTGACACAGTTCTCAGAAGTTATTGCAGAACCTCTGGGGCTTTAATCAATGAGAGAAAAAGTGAATTTTTCAACTAGAATATAGATCAGAGGGAACTCACTGGCATAACCACTCTCCTCATATTCAAAGGTCAAGTAACATGCGATAGATTCAAGTACCTGGGCCTTCCCATCATATCAGGAGCCAATAAAAGATCACTTTGGAGCGAAATAATCTCGAAAATTAAAACAAAAATTGCAGCGTGGGGAGGCTATTGGCTGACAAAGGGAGGCAAAGTAATTTTAATAAAAGCCATGCTGTCGGCGCTACCAATCTTCCAGGCAGCGTTTCTCCTAGCACCAAGAAATGTGTCGGAGCAAATCTCCAAACTGCTCAGAGACTTCTTGTGGCAGGGAGGTAAGGGTAACGAAAACAAAATACATCTGGTGAACTGGGACGTGGTGAAAAAAACAATGGCAGAAGGTGGGCTGCAAATTAGAGACCCAGCTCTCGTCAATCTAGCGCTGGGAGGAAAGATTTTGTGGAAGCTGATCCATGAGCCCTCTCATCCGGTTAGTGTCTTGCTGCGTACAAAGTACGGACCCAACAAATCCCTCAGCAACCTCCAGAACGCAAATACAGTAAACAACACGCAGGTGTGGAAATTATGCTGCAGAAGCAGCAAGTTCTTCAACAAACAGGTCTACAGGATCCCTGGCAACGACAAACGCACCCACCTGTGGCTCGACAGTATTATGGGGAAAGAACCTCTGAATAATAATGAGGACATAGCTGATCTCAGGGACTGGCTGAAGCAAGCAGGAGTCAACACCATATACGACCTTTCAAATTGGGATCAGCGTGGAGATTGGGCAGGATGGGATTTTCATGGAGTCCCAGCCCGGTTATCCCATCAACAAACCCTGCTTGAAGATCTGCTGGAGGAAGCAGCCCCTGTCAACAGATCCATGAAAGATAGTTGGGGTTGGGGTCAGTCCGGAGTCTACACCACAGCTGCAGGTTACAGAGCATTGCAGGCCTCAAGAAACAACAGACAAACACCGGCCTTTTGGAAGAATGTCTGGGACTCCCTAGCCTTACCAAAAGTGAATTTCTTCTTCTGGACTCTGGTCCATAATAAACTCCTAACTGGTGATAACCTGGAAAAAAGGAATATAGCAGGGCCGCACAGATGTGTGTTATGCAGCAACAATTTCGAAACAGCCCAGCACCTTTTCTTGGAGTGCAATTTTGCAAAAGAGGTATGGGGAATTATTTTACATGAATTTCAGATTATATTGCCTTCACAAATCTCTGTTGCAGATCTCTATGCCACATGGAGCCTACTCTATTCCCAACGCATCCCTTCCAAATCATTCTGGAGCAAAATTTGGACAGCACTCCCCAAATACGTTTGTTGGCAGCTTTGGCTGGCTCGAAATCAGCTGATCTTCAGAGAGATGAGGCACTCTCCGTTGCAAGTTGCTGCAAAAGCTAAATCCTTTCTCCTGGAAGCGGCCCAACAACAGTATTTCAAAGATGACCCTTTGTTACTGCCTGAAGAAAAAAGATGGCTAGGCCCGCTAGAGCCTTACCCGCGTAAGCATCTCCTCTCTCCTCAAAAGGCCAATCAGGAATGGCACATAAGAGACGAAGATGATAATTTTCAATCTTGGTGGCGGTCTCAAAACTTATCCACAATTTTCTTCGACGGAGTGTCCAAAGGTAATCCCGGCGCTGCTGGTGCTGGGGGGGTCATCTACTCTCCGGATGGGGTTTCAAAAGACTGTTTCAGCTGGGGATTAGGCCAGAAATCCAACAATCAAGCAAAGATTCTTGGGCTTCTCAAAGCTTGCCATATTGCAAGAGACAAAGGTGCCAAAGACCTGCAAGTTTTCAGAGATTCAGAGATAATAATAAAAAACCTAAAGTTGGGAATACTGTTTAGCAATGCCAGCCTCAACAAAATACTGGACAGATTGAAGAGAGTTCTCCTAGACTTTGACATGTGCAAGTTTTATCATATTCTTAGAAAGTCAAATAGTGAAGCCGATCAGATGGCAAACAAAAGCAGCTCTCTTATGAAAGGACTGCTAATTGTAAACAATGAAAGCTTTGTACAAATGCCCTGAAAATCTAGTAGATCATAAACAACAACAGGAAGAACTCTGCAATGTAATAGGGGTCGCTCCGGCAAAGACCCAAGATCTTTTCAAATAAATAAAATCCATAACCATTTCAGTTAAAAAAAAAACAATTTCTCTCAAATTTGGATTCATTCTTCTCTCATGTTGTCAGATTAGTTTAGCACTTTATTCAATATAAATATGATGTATACAAGTATTAGGATCAATTCCTTTCATGTCAGTATATTCCCATGCATAAGCAGAGGAATGTTCTTGTAACATCTTTATTAAATCTTTCTTTTGAAATTCTTCCAGATTATTATTGATATTCAAAGTTTTTTTCTGGAAAGATTTCTATTGAAGAGTTGCCAAATTTTTCCATAGAATGTAAAGATAATTGACGAGATGATAAATATTCAATATTGCATTGTTCTTGAAAACTTTGATTAGATTCACAATATGAGGAAGACTCATTATTTTCCATTAAATTCAAAATTTGATCTTCTTCATCTATTTATGAAGTAACAAAGATTGGTCGTATATCAATATCATCATCTATCCATTCTTCACTTTCTACTTCTATTGTTGTTTTTGCAGGAGGATATAATGTGAATTTATTTGTTGAACTTCCATAAAAAATAAACATATCACCAGATCTACAACTTATAAATGCATCAGCTATAGCTAACCATGGTCTTCCTAGAATCAATGGATGTCCTCCTAAAATACTCGTGGGGGTTAGAATCATAAAATCAACGGGATACTCCCAAGAATCTAAGGATACAAATATGTCTTCTAATACACCATCCGGTTTAATAGCAGATCTATTGGCTAATGCAACAATGTAGGTGTATATTGAATATTAGGAAGTTTCAATTGATTCATAGTTTGTTTACTCATGATGTTTATAACTGCTCCTAAATCAATCAATGTATTTGGAATTTCAATACCATTGATACATGTTTTCACAATGGGACTTCCTGGATCAAGGTATTTTTGAATTGTTGTTTTTCCCATCATGATATCTATAATTTTTCCAACTAATTGAATTCTTTTGATTTATTTTCTCTTTCTCCCTAGTCTTTTAATACTCAACTCCCTAATTGTCTTTGCAAAAATCAGTATTTCCTTAATGGCTTGTAGCAAAGGAATTTTTATACAAACATTCTTCAACTCATCTAACATATCATAATCAGGCAATAAAATCTGTTTTTCTACCCCTTCATCAATTTTTAATCTTTCAGGAAAAGGTGGTTTTGAAACAGATACTGAAGGTTGTTCCATAATAGGAGTTGGAATGTCATCAGAATGTGTAGGGGTGACTTGTTTTTGAAGTTTTTCTTTTTCATTGAGAGGCTCCTCTTTTTCAGAGGCATTTTCTTTTTTCAGATTCCTGAATAACAACTGTCGGGGACTTATTTTCCAATACTCTACCAGATCTAAGTTGGACATTGTTTAGATCTAGTGGAGTTATCATGTAAGTTTGGAAATTTTGTCCTTCCATATTGTAAACAGGTTGTGAATTTTTATTATTATTCAGATTTGGAAGTGGTTGAGCAGGAAATTGATTTGGTCTTTGCGGAAATGGTAATGAAAGTTGTGGATTTGGATTCTGAGGTTGAGTTGGTTGAACATGTTGAGGAAAATATTGTGGTGGAAAAACAATATAAGGTTGTTAATATTGAGGATATTTGTCATAAGGATTTTGCCATCCTTGTGCCCAAGGTTGAGGCCAAGATTGGCAAGGCATGGGTGCAGTCCAATTGTTTTGTGATGGTTGTGCAAATGCTTGAGGGTTAAATCCCTTAGTCATAATTGGTTGTGAATTTTTCCATGGTCTCTTAGGAATAAAACAGAGAGGATCTATCTGATTTGGTATCGTTTCCTCTTGATAAATTTCTTTAAGGCTTGGTATTGAAGGACATTATTTTGTATCATTATTTTTTGCACATATAACATAAGTTTCTACACTTTTTAAATCAAGAGGGAATTCTCTCATAGCATGTTTCTTTCTACATTTGGGACAAAAAATTGACAATGCAGCATTTTCAACATTTTTTTGTTTTGCACTTTAAGGGTATCTATTTGTTCACTAAGACTTCCCAAAATGTTTGTTTTAAAGTTGTCAAGAAAATTTCCTAATTCAACCCTACTTACAATCCCAACTGCAGATTTATTAATCCTAGACATGAGAGGATCTCTTGGATTTTTCCCAATTCTTGCCTTACCTCTTGAAATATGTATGCACAACTCACAAATGTCTCCAAATGATAATTGAGAAATATCTCCCTTACCCATCAAATTGAGGAGATCAATCCACTCATCTCTGATGGATTTTAATAAGAGAGCTTTCAAAGTTTCTTCATCTAGTTCATGCATTTTAGCCCTGATGATGAGTCTTGGTCTAGACTCGAAACATCGACAAAGAAAAATGAAAACTGTGGATTATCTGAGTTCAGATTCTAAAAAACCGAACCACAGAAATCTGCAATCCATCATTTTAGCCCTTTTAACATTATAAGCAAATCTTTCAATGAAATCTTCAATATTTTCATCTTCTTTTTGCATCATTTTAAAGACTTCATCCTTAAGATTATGGGGCATACAATAATCCTTATATTTCTCTAAGAATGTAGTTTTCATTTCTTCCCATGTTCTTATAGAGTGTGCTCCTAAACCCATGAACCATATTAATGATGCATCCTTAAGAGTTGCTCGAAACAATTTTAACTTTTGAGGGTCAAGCAGATAATCATAGGATCTATACAAGACTTCAAACTCAAAGAGAAATGTTTCGGGATCCTCACTTCTTAATCCATGAAAGTTTGGAAGGATGGAGGGTGATGTTTTTCATTGTCACTATTATATCTTCATCGAGGATAGGAAATACAAAGGGTTCTGGATCTCCCCTACCTCCTCCTATCCTTCTTCCTCCACCTCTTCCTCTTCCTCCACCTCTATTTCCTCCTCTTGCTCCTCCAATACTAGGTTGTTCACCATTAACATTATGTACCTCTCCTTCCCCTTCTCCAACGATTGTAGATTCTTCAGAACTAATATAAGGTTCCAAAATTGGGTTTTCTAGTTCTCCTTCTAGCTCTTCTAGTTCAGGTTCTTCTATCAATTATAATTTAAAATAAGTTTCTTCCTCCTCTTCTTCACTAGGGATCTCATGCTCTTGTCCTAGAAGTCCTTCTCCAATTGAAGATAGGAAAACTACACCTTTTGTTTGGGATGTAGGATCTTCTTCTTCTATTACTACTTCGGTTGATGAGGTTGGTGAATCTCTAGGTTGGATTTCAGATCTAAGTACCCCAGGAAGTTTATGTTTGCCTGTAAATGATGGAATATGAATTTGAATGGGTGGTGTGGCACTACAAGGTCGTGGTGGGGTGAGTGATGTTGTTATAATTAAACTTTTACCTCTACTTACAAATCTACCTCTAGAATCTATTTCCCTATTCATATCATTTTGTTTTTATAAAAAGAAAAGACTCTCATTTACACTTCCCCGGCAACGACGCCAAAATGTTTGGTAATTTAATTAACTTTAAATTACTTGCATAAATTATTTATCAGAGCTAGTAAGCTGATGAAGTGTAAGTGCATTGTATGTGCTAGAAGTCTTGATAATTCATGCCTCTAAATTAAACTGAGTTATCGAAATATAGATTCTAAATTAAGTTATTGGAATGCACATGGGTAGAGCAATTTCTCCTAGAAAATAAAATGAACACACTCTTTTATCAACTGCTTCAAAAGAAACTTTCACAACTCTGCATAAAAGTAAACCAATCCCACACTTATGAAAATTAATTCTAATTATGAAATCCACACAACTTATGAAAATCTTAGAATTATAAATCAATCTCACACTTGTAAAATTAAATTTAACTCAAAAAATCACGCACACACATTCTCTCTCTGTTGTATGTATGAATTATGCTTTAAAAGAATCTCTATTCTCTAAAGGAATCAAATTATCTATCATAATACCACACTCTTGCATGAAAATCCAAAATGAATTGAAAATATATTCTCACTTGCTCAAAATCATAAATCATTCTTGCTTGAAATAAAACATGTAATCAAATCCTATGTTTTTAAGAATTACAATTTTAATCTAAATCTAAACTCTTACTATTGTTATCATTACTCATTAAACTCAATTCATGTGCTCTTGAATCAATAAAGAAAATTAGTTAATAAGACAATCACACTACTGTTATTTAACTTAGAAATCAACAAAGGAAAACGATAAGGAAATTCTATAGGATGCATTCGGAAAATAAACTTACAAATTGTTATAAGGAAATTCACTTAGAAACATAAAAGAACCTTACTACTGGAGGGGGCCCTCCACAAGCAGATGGTCGCGAGATCCAATTGAACAATCAACTACGCATCGAAATAAGAAGGATTCTTTATAATTGAATTGAAAACAGAGTTTTAATTCTCACTTTCGCATAATAAAACCATTGTGTTTTTGCTTGCTTACGAATTCTTTTTATAAAGCCTGTAACATTAAATGTTCAGAGTTTCATGCCTAACTTCGCCTAACAAAATACTAAAATTAACTATGAAAGATATCGTAATGAAATCCGCTAACTATTTTCTATTTAACAGAGCAAATTGTTAAGCGTATATATCGTTCCTTGCTCACCTGTATAGCTGACAGAGTTGATTTTTGCCTTTGACCACGTAACTGGAAGATTTCTTGATCGATTTGGTTCTTGAAGGTAGGAAGGAATCGTGGAGTGCATTGATATCTATCTTCCCATATATTTCTCACTTCAGCTGGCACCTTAGAACCTATGAAACAACAGACTTAGTTGCAGAATCATCCCAATCCAGTAGCTAAAACAAATATTAGAATAATAATAAAGAAAATTATTGAAATTATGAAATAAAATACTTTCACATACTTGCCATGCTATGGATTTTGTGATTTGTTGCCCATTGAGTGATTATGATGATAAAAAAGGAGTAAAATAGGTGGAAAAAGGGTGTAAAAAAGAAGCAATTATGAGGCTCAATAGTTAGCCCCATTCACTGCTCACCGTGTGGCGTTGATGGATGACATTGGTGATGGGCATGTTGGAAGACATTCTATGAAATTTGAAGAGATTTTTGACAAAGATTCCATAGATGGGAATGGTGAATGATGACAATGAGATCGCATGATGATTAACGTTGATGCAAGATGATCTCAAAGATTGTGCAGGGACATCAAGCATCCTTGAGTCTTGAAACCCTCGCATACTGTCAAGGCATGTGTCTAGTCTAACCATGTCAAATTTCAACACATACAAGAATAGTTTGAATAAATTTCAACGTTGGCCCCATTCACTGCTCACCATGTGGCATTAGTGGATGACATTAGTGATGGGTATGTTAGAAGACGTTCCATGAAATTTCAAGAGAGTTATGATAAATCCATAAATCCCTTAACCCTTAAGCCTACATTGACCTTTAAATCCTTAAGCCCTAATCCCTAAAGTACCCTTAATCCCTCAACCCTAGTTAATCATTAATCCTTTAACGCAAAATCCTTAAATCCCCTAACCCCTAAGCCATCGACCCTTAAACACTTAATCCCTAATCCCTAATCCCTTAATCCATAAACCCCTATTCCCTAAGCACTTAAACATTAATCCCTTAACCCATAATCCCTAAGCCATTAACCATTAAATTACCTAACCCGTACATACCAAATCCCTTAGCTCTTGACCCTTAATCCCTTAAACCCTAACTCGTAATCCCTTAACCCTTAATCCATATACCCCAAATCCCTAAATCCCATAATCCTCAAAGCCCCTATCCACTTAACCCCCAACACCTCAATTAATTAACTATTTAGGCACATCTGACGCTAAATCTGGTGCTAAAAAGGGAGCTAACCAAGGCATTGATTTAGGCGTTAAAAGGGGAGATAAATTCAGTGTTATTACTAGTGCTATTTATGGCGCTATTAGCGCCTAAATGTTTTGGCCGATGCAAACAATGCAAAAAATAGCACCATCCCGATATAGCGTCGAATTTTTCAAAAAAATGGAGAAAAAGACACTAAAACAATGCTTGGAAGCAAAAAAAGGGAGCTAACCACAAAGATTTGTTGTAATGATACTCTACCATTTTACTATTCATTCCTTGGTTCGTTGGTTCTATATTGTATCACCCTTTGCTATTCACGTGGTTTTTAAACTTCATCTCTTTGAGTCTTGGTGTCTTTTATGTGTTGTCATACACACACATAAGTGTTAGATTTTAATAAAATTCAACGATATAATAAACATTATCACCTTGATTTGTTGATGGAACTCTATTGGTGTAAAGCTAGTTACAACATTACACCTCAGTCAGTGCATTAGCTTCAAGTAAATCATATAAATCATCAATATTATGCCACATGAAAATGTCACAATAAAATACACCAAGAAACACACATAATCAATACACAAACAACCATATTTCTAATGCTTGACACTAGGCTTCAAAACCTCACTGGATCTTCCAAAGTCCAGTGTCGAACCCTCGCTTGTTAGTTCTGCAATGAATCCCTTCCAATCCAAGTGTTGAACCTCAAAGCTCTAATACCACTTTGTAACATACCCCTTACTATCCCTAGCCCCAACTAAGGTTAGTTAGAGGCAGTTACTAAGATGACCTAATCTCCATGGTCCGGTTATGGAAATGGGGTCTAATTTTTTTCGCTTTCTTTTACTCTTGAGAAACTCAAAATAAATGATACCATCACGTTCATCTTGTCGAGATGATTTTAGTGATATAAATATTGCTCTAATCTAACTCCCGGATCCAAATATATGGCCATCCAAAGATTATCATTTTAATTAGTGCCACCTCAATGACCTGCTACGTAGTGCCCACGTGGCAATACCATTTGGCCTCTCACTGCCACATGGCAATGTTACCTAAGTTTTCAAATTGTTCATCCTGGTCACATAATACCCCACTATACAATGAGTGTGACCCAATCCATACATATATGCACTACCAGGGAGATATTGTGTGCCCTTCGGAAGCCACATCACCCTGGAAACACTCTCCCCATAAATAACTCTTGTCGCCCCTCACCATTCCTTCCAAGGATGACCCTTCTAGGATTATGTGGAATCCTAATAGTCCCTTCTCCACCATGTCCTTGTCTTATTGGCCACAACAACACTCACTGGACCCACTCCTTCCATGAGATCTTAGGGTTTAAATCTTGGATTTTTCTCATGCAGTTCCCTACCATTTTTCTAGGAACAAAATGTCAGGCTACATGGAGCTTGTCACGCCAACTGACACTTCAGCATGGCTCATCCAATTGATCGGTCCCACTCTTTTCCCCAAGAATAAAATCTCGAGAGTTTCCTTTGGATCTCCCTTCGAAATCTCCAAGTGTTGGGATATGTGGACGGTTTAGATGTTTGTGTCATTTGACGGCTGATATCTATCCTACCTATTCCCTTGGACATGGCTCCCGCTCATATGGCTCAAGAGAGAGAAACTCCTTTAACCCCCAACAATGATTCTTGACCTCTATGATTAGCACTTGGGAATGGTGCCTGATCTCACGACGTTTAAGCCTGAGACCCTTTTTTTTCTTACTCGTACGGGCCGTACTTCCAGCCCTGCCTCACTGATACATATGTGCACATTTGGGGATTTTTCACTCTCGACACTTTGATAACTGTTAATGCACATAAGTGGAGCCTTTGCCCAAGCCTCTGATGCATAGTTTGTAAATACATATAGGGGTATATGCAAGCCCCTCCGGGCTATCCTTCTTGTGCTTACCAAGGCCTTGGCCAAGATTGTGAATACGTAGATGATTAGACATACATATATATGTGTGTCTAAATACTATCCCTCTTGAGCTTTCAACATGGCTTGGTTTAACCCATGCAATATATATAGTGTAATAACCAATTCTTTCTAGTTTCGTAACTCATACACAAATACTTGCTCATTCATTTTCATTGTGGCCCATTAGATGAATTTTAAGCTCACAACAGTCCAAAAAGCTATAGGTCTCTGAGGCTAATGAAAAGCATAAGACACGCTTGGGGATACATGTAGGAATCCCTTTCATTTACTCAGGAAATATATAAGGAATCAACCTTCCTTAAGTAGATAGAAAATCACATTTCATGACATATCACATGCATTGGACCAACACATTGAAACCATATCAATACATGCCTTCGGCCAACACATAGACTTAAACCATTCCTTATCCATGCCTTTAAAACACCAATTTTCATTCATATGGAAACGTCTCATTCTTTGTTATTGCAAGCTACAATAAATCAGTACATTACATAAGCATAAACCATCCAGAACATGCAAGTCATATGCAGGCACTTATCTTTGCTAGATTGGTCCAACCCACTGAGATTGGGACTTCAACTCTCCACCCAATCTTAGACACGTGACAATGCAACCAAGTCTCTTTTGCAGTAGTTACCCCCGAGCCAGATTCCAGAGCTTTGAGGATGAGTGCTTAAGGGATTAAACCAAATCTTCTAGCTGATACAGGGACTCCAGGGTACCATCCACCTCCACCCACAAACTCCTTCATACAATCAATGTCTCACAAGGAATCCAAAGGTTCACCACCTCCACCCTTTAATTCACCAAGAAATTCAAAAGGTTGTGCCTCCACCCTCAAATCAACAAAGGGAATCCAGAGGTTGTGCCTCCATCTTCAAATCAGGAAAGGGAATCCAGAGGTTGTGCCTCCACCCTTAAATCATCAAAGGGAATCCAGAGGTTGTGTCTCCACCGTCAAATCAACAAAAGGGTATCCAAAGCACACTACAAAACAAAGAAAACAAGTAGTGGGAAGCTAAAGAATTCTCCTACTAGGAATCCAAAGAGAAGGCCTCCACCCAAGTTGTCAAGGGAATCCAAAGAAAACCATCTCCACCCTTTAGGCTTACAAGACACCAGAGACTACTATCCTCACTTAAGAGTTATTCTTCCACCTCCCAATGCTTAATCAAGTATTGGTTCTTCTTCCTTGCATTTTGATAGCATAACAAAGTTTTTTCTTGCCTTGTTCTTTCTCAATGATGCCCTCTCTCCATTATTAGTGTCTTTTTTATTTATTTATTTAACAGTCTTTAATCCTCCACCCTTTGTGCATGATAGTGTTCATGGTGTGTATGCCCTTTTTTCTGCCATGCGTAGTCTCTTCCTCTTCCCCGAGGATGCTTGTCTTTTCCTTAGGTTGTTGGAACTGTCTTCTATTGCGTGGGCCGACAATGATGTCACACCTTCCTTCTCATGCACGATGGTTCTATCCTGCGTGGTGCTGGGGGATGTTGTGTGTTAGCACTTCCTCCCATCCCACTTCTTGCTGGTTGACTTCTTTGTCCCTTACTGCTCTTGCAACCCATCTCTCATTCACTTTCTTCCTTTATGCCTTGCAGATTTACCTAAGGCAAGCATGGTTTTTTTGTCCTTCTTTCCAGCTCCATTTAATTTGCGAAAGTAGTCCATTTATGGAAAACTTGCTAGCCTTCAATGGCTGTCATAAAACAAGTCAAGCATCTTTGAGATCCCAAACAACCTCTTTTCTAAAAACTCCAATTCACGTCCCAATTTTGAGGTCTTTTTAATTATAATCAAAATATATGAATTATTTACAATGAGGGGGAATTAACCCAGGGTTGTCACAATATTAATATGTTAATACTTCAGTATTAATTTATTAATAGATTAATACATTGATATAGTACTATATATACTACATTAATATATGTTAGCATTTTTACTATCTAAATACTTATCATTATATTAGATTAATACTTATCATTTTTACTATCTAAATACTTATCATTATCATTTTTATCATTATATTATATTAATATATTAGATCTTTCATGTCCATTTTTAGTTTTTTAGGGTTTTAGGTTTTATTCTTCTTTTTTAGGGTTAGGTTCTCGTTAGTCGGCTTTTGTCCTTCTCCTCCTCTCAATCATTCTGTCTTGATGATGGGTCTTGTTCTAGACTCAAAACGTCAACTTAAAAATCAAATTGTGGATCATACTCTGGATACACCCTCATCTTCAAATTCTAAACATACAAGCTTACAAATAAAAACATAGAATCTTGTAAACCCCTAAACCTAGCATGGGGTCAGACTTATCTTTGGTTGACTGATCCAAGTCCGGATGTGACGAAGGACCCTTCCAAGACCTTTTACTTTCGTGATGTGTTAGATTGCATTTTTAAAAGAACATAAATGAATACATCTGCATGCTGTAAAGAAGAGGAACATGGAAATCATCAGCACATGAAAACATAAGACGTTGATAACGAAGTTCGTCTAGGAGGGACTACGTCTCCGGGCCCCAGTGTCAAGATGGCGTAGGCCGCTGCATTAAGTGCTGTCAATATTGATGATGTACACAAGATATGATGTCGCTATCGTACAAGGAAAAATGCCCTCACATAGGAGTGGCTCTAATAGATGTTCCGCTACAGGAACTCTCAATCAAAAGACTCCTATTAGTATGATATAAACTCATGCATGATGAGCATCCCGCCAACACAACATGGCATAAGAGGGATCTCAATGCAAATCATGCATGATGACAACATGAGTATCCCATCAACATACAACAAAGGGATCTCAAAACACAACATGACGAATCATGACGACAAGTACATCACACATATGATTCCGTATCACATCAAGCAGGAATCACGAAAACAAGTAATAAACAAGATCCCTCATCAACATCAAAGAGGGATCTGTGCAGCACAATGCATGGCAAAAGAAGTACATGAAAATTGCATATACCTCACAACCAAGGCCATCTGAAGAAGCAGATATCAAACTGCTGAAGCTGCTCGGACCATCGACCTCACGACATGAATCGCATGAAAATGGTTGTTCACACATGAATGCTGACCCTGCATTCCACTTAGAAAAGTGGCTGAAGAATAGAATGAGAAAATGAGAAATATGAACGCACCATCATATTTGTGGTGTTGAATAGTGCAAAATCGACTGTCAAATTTCTGAATTTTGAGAAGTTGATAATCTGGGGCTCAAGGAATCTTTTAGATTCCCCCTAGATTCCTCAAAGATTCTGCTCCATGGGTGGACTGGAAATTTGCAACTCCAAAGGCGAATCTGACTTCACCATTGTGATCCCTGCGGAAAACCATGAAAATCCAAACTTGACTATATTCCGACATGGAGAAAAATTACCTCCTCAAGAAAATTGCAAGGATCATGGTTCCGCTCCCTGTTTTTGCAGCGATCATGGTTCCACCCTCATACTGAAAATGGCTAAAAAATGCAGAAATCTGATGGAGACACGGACAACACTGTTGCATTCGTGGCGTCGAGAAGTGCTGAAACCATATAAAATTTGTCAAAATCTAAAATTTGTCAAACTCTGACAAAGTGAAATTTCATCCCTCCTGCAAAATGCTGCCTCGAACTTCGTGCTAAGATTCTGCCTCCTTTGTCTCGAAATTTGTTCCCGCTCCTGGTTCCTCCATTTGTCCCTGGGCACACTGAAAGAAATTGGGTTTATGTAAATTTTTTGGCAGATTAAACAAGAAATTCGTTTTGGTGCATTGGTTAAACATGGCAAATGGTTGAGGAGGGGTCGAGTGGTCAAACCCCGCCCCTCCCTTTTTAAACACATTACGGTTTTAATATTTAACTGTAATTTATTTCGGGGGGTCGGGGCTGCATTGGGCGGCCCGTCCCCATACCCGCCGAAATTCAAACTTGGTGCGCAGGTTAGTTGGTACTACGGGTTTCGTGGAGGGCCATTGGTACTGTTCTGCATAAATGGGGCTGCCCGCTTGGGGGCCGACCACGTGCGCCAGGCAGGTTCGATCCCCGCCGGATCCCTTACCGGATTTTCTGGTGCCGTTGTTTTGAGCTTTTTGGGGTGTGGGTCGGGTCCACTGGAGGTGGCCTGTGCCCACCCCATTTTGTGGTTAAAATTGTTACGATGTTTGGTGGAAGGCTCAGCGGGGTGATGGCCACCGAGCCAAACTTTAATAATTTTTTTAATTTTTGCAAGGTTTGGGGTTAGGCCGACGGGGGTCATGGCCTATTGGCCCTTATAAAATTTTTGTAATGTAGCTTTGGGGTGGTGGGGGTGGTGCCCCGCCACCTCATTTATAATTTTTGTTTGATTTTTAAAGAGGGGGTCATTTTCAAAGTTTAAGAAAATAAGGGATATTGGACAAATTAACGAGGCCCAATTTCGACCGATTTCAGGAGCTAGGGTTCATGCCTCGGGGTCGGTCAAATTGTAGGACACTTAAACTTAGCCCACAACCCACAACTTTGATTGGCTCGTTCTCCCTCATATGAGCTCGGATTGACGAACCGTTCGCACCTCCGTGATTAGGACGACGAGATCTACGCTCTAGTCCTAGGTTGACATAATTTTGAACACTTTGATTTTCAAGCATTCATAAACCCTCTTTGTCTTGTGTGTTTCTGGAGCCACCTAGATCATTGACCGAAAAATCTGCTTCAAAGTTTTATGAGGTTCAAAAATGGTTTTCATGTTCCTTTTTGATAAGATCTTAGCAATGAGGTTAGTGGTTCCCTCAATATAGGGGAGTGAGACTTGGCCTTGGGGAGGAGATGACGAAACAAAGGGGGTGAATTTGGGATTGGAGATGGAATCAAAAACTTTATTGCCATAGGTTATGAAAGCTTGGAATATGTGGGATTTTTCCGAGGGAAGGAATTAAGGGGTAGAGATTTTAAGGGCTTGGGAGATGATAGTTTTTAGAACAACTGGGTTGGTGGTGAGAATGGGAGTGGAGACATTGATCAATGTGGGTCTTGTTTCTATAGACTTGGTGGGTTAGAGAAGCATCATGTTGCTAAGTAATAAGGAAATCTAAGAAATGGAGAGATTTATCAGTTTCAATTTCCATGGTGAATTAGATATGATGGGATATGCTATTGAGATGGGAAACAAAGGCATTAAGTGTAGCCAAACCATATTGCCAAATGACAAAAGTGTCATCGATGAACTAGAACCAACACACACTTCGGCTTTTGATGCCAAGAGTCAAAAGCTTTGATTTCAAAGTATTCCCTGAAGATGTTAGCAACTATAGGAGATAGGGATGAACCCATTGCCATACTTTCGGTTCACTCATAAATAATACCTTTCAAAGAAAAGAATAGAGATGAACCCATTGCAATACCTTCGGTTTGCTCATAAATAATGCCTTTGAAAAAAAGAGAAAGTAAACGAGAAGCAAAGTTTAACAGAGTTAAAAATTTCAAAACAAGCTTTGAGATCATAACCATGATTTGAAAAATCGAAATTTTAATGAAAAGAGGCACTGAATCAAAGCTAACTAAAATATCGTGATCTTCAACAAAAATGTCTTTGGTTTTAGGAATGAAACCAGTGGACTCTTTAACGTGAGATGGGGAAGATACCACAAAATTAATAAGAAATGGGTGTGTTCTACTTCAAAGCCAAAGTGAAAGGGCTTCCGGATCTGACAAATTCAATCGCGTGTTTGATTAGTATGCCTGGAATTTTGGCAGGCATGATATTTGTATTGGTTGAAAACGGTTCAACTCCAATACGAGCTCGTGGACGGAATTTGCAGGGCGTGACACATGGGAATGTGAATAAGTAAAGTGATCTGAAGAGCCGTTTAGCCTATCCCCCGATTAAAGCAAGTCGTGATAAGAAATGAGCATATATTCCAAGGACAACAGAATAAAGGCTTTCGGCCTGTCTTGCGTCCTGACACACAACATGCTCAGTCTGAGTTCTGAATAAGTATGGCGATTCTCCTGTTGTTGTCTCAAAGACTCTAGACAGACAAATAAAATTTAGCCATATATATTTATACCCAATTTTTTTTTGTCAGTTATAAAAATTGGGCATCATAAGCATTATAACGTCTTAGTCGGGACGACATGGTGACAAAAGTGTAAGTATCCGTGTTCATAAGCATTCTAACGTCTTAGTCGGGAGGACATGGTGACAAAAGTGTAGGTATCTATGTTCGCTCGTATACAGCAGAGCGTGTATGAATTATTCTTGAATACCAGCAATCCAGCCGGTTTGTAACTTTTTCATATTGGGGGAATGTAGCAGGTATATATACGAAAGGAATAGGATCCCTTTTTAGGGAAATTGTCTTTTCTCTTTTGCAGAGGGATGGATTTGATGCTCCATGCCCACGTTTATCACGCAGAGGGGGTATATAATATAATATATGTAGCTCAGAGCTAGGCTTAGAAGCAGTTCTGGGTGGGGTTTGCTGCTGATGAAAACACACGTGTTTGCTGGTGAAAAAAACGGTCCATGTTTGCACGGTTGTGTAGTGGGCAAATAGCGAGTCATGGCAAATGGGTCACTGGGTAAAAGCCTACGACTTCATACTATTCGTATGTGTCCAACAATTTTTTTCCATCTTTGAAAAAATCGAAGGATGTCAATCTTTCTGCCATTAATTTGCTTGACTGAAGGTGCGATTTCAACTGATGGAATGTCTGGCGGTTGAATTGATTGAATGTTTGGTGGGTTTTGAAGTGATTGGTGTCTGTCAGTCTGAAATTCATTGAGTATTTGGGTTGGTTTAAAGGCTGAACTGATTTTTGTTAGTTGTGTTTTGTTTCTTTCTGAAAATGAAACATCAATATACAACCCACCCTTCTTTAGAAGGGTTGACTAAATTTACGTTACCTGACTGAGCATAGCAAAGGATTGGGGGATAAACCTGGCTCAGAAGGGTTGGTTATACCTAACTCACCTGATCAGTGGAGGGTTCGGATACATACCAACCCTAGGTATTTTTCTGTTTGATCTTTGCGTGTAAGGTTCATTCTCTTTTGAATTGATATTGGACTGGTGGCGTGACAGGGAAACTTTAAAATGGAACTTTTTGTAGAAGTATAGTCTAATCCACAAATCCTTCATGTTTTTAACTTTATGGATTGTTTTTTATTTTATTTTATTTTTTAAATTGGAACTGGAATTTTTATGGAGAATTGGTAACTTTGAAAGATCTCCATTGCTACTATTACACCAAATATACTTATTTCATAAATGCTACAAACAGGATAGCTACAACATGTTTCCAGAGACTTGAACCGACACAGTTGGGGAAATGAATTATTCACCAAACCACTCGAGCTAAGATCCTTTGATTTCTTTCTACAGGAGGACATGGAGTGGGCTTTGATCTTCTTATATATACATAGGTGATGAAACTATCTAATATGGTCTCTCTGAATGCAACAACATGTTCGACCACTACCTCTAGGTGCTACATAACTCTAGGGAAGCCCTCGTGGGAATTGAACCTTGTACCATCTTGAAAAACTCTTTTTTTCCACCATTAAATCCAACCCCTTTGAACAAACTTTATAGATAAATTTATTCAATTGAATAACTGAGAATCTCAAGAAAACTGTCCCTGGCCTTGTATCACTTCATATATATAAATATAAAGTGAGAGCTAAGAGAGATTTTAGCTTATTGTAGATTAGTCTAAAATAACTTTAATCACGAGTGGCTGTCTAAAATAGACAATAGACTAAATACCCTGTGCCTCACTAGTTTAATAATTATGAGTTGCTAAACTTTTTGAGTTTATAAAATAGAAAATCTATTCATTACAGACAAACATTCAAGAGAAAAATAAATAGCTTACCGTAGATCCATGCAAATGCCAAAAGCGGGCTAATAATTGACAGTTATGTTGTTGATTCGTAGGTTTAGCTTTTCAGAATTTAGTTCAAAAGTAGATATCTGGCAAATAAACAGGGTCGTCCTTGGATTGGGTGTTTGTTATACTAATGAAGACAACTTTAATGGATGTGGGTAAGTGAGAGCCGTTAATGTACCAAATGCAAAATTGGTATCTGCCTGATTATTCTATACATTTCATTATAGCTGGCCAGATAGATGTTCACTGTTGATCTTGTGTGTCTTTCATTAGAAGACGGACAAGAACACTGAAAGTAATTGTTAGCTGAGAGCTACAGTTAACATTGCCGACACAATTCTACGCGTGTGAAGTAGTTGGGTGGTGTGGAAAAGCCTTATTGTTGGAAAGGTGTTTTTTTTTTTAACATTTTCCAAGTTCGGAGCCATGCAGACATTATCATTCAGACAAGTAATATTACTTGTTCATATCACTATTTCATGGCCAGGGAGTATGTCAATTCCTCTTGAGCAGTGACATTAACGAGGATCCATAAAGCATATCAAGCCAGCATGTTTATCCAATGTTATAATTATTTGTTGACGAGTATGACTTATAATTCATGTTTTGTTCGGTGAGAATAGTCATAATCTCATCTACGGTGTCCATTGGCATTTCATGTTTAAATAGCAAGCATCAAGAGATAAATAGGCCTCATTGGCTTGTTATATCTAATAATTGTGATTCTTTGTGCTTGATCATTAATTTAGTGGTTACCTAGTATTCACTTAGGCCGTCCATCATCAAAACTCTATGCCCTTGTGTTTTGTATTATTCCTCTCTTATCTTGCCATGCGCATTATATTCGGCTATATATATTGCCTGTTGGAGATCCCTTGCATATTATTATTTTTCTACTGCTCAATTTATGCACACTCTAGGCTCTACTATGAAGTTAATGGTTGGTATCAGAGCTTTGTTGGCACCAAGGGGATACTTTCCTTGTCAAGATGAGGAAACTTAAGATTTTGGATTGCTGTGTGGGTGGAGAGCTTGTGTTTTGAAGCTGATGTGTTTCACTTCTGTGGCTGATCAGATCTATAGTTGTCTGTGGTTGAGGAGCTTCGGTTTGGTGCGCTACAGTGAGTTGAGCTTCAATGGGAAGCTATCAGGGATCAAGAAATTTACCCGCCTCAACTAATGGAGTATTTCTTATCAGGATAGAGCCGAAGGATGTCATCATGAAGGACAAGAAGCCTGATACCATGAAGTAGGAAGATTGGAATAAGATGCATGAGAAGGCCATTGCCTTGATTGGCCTTTAACTTGTCCGACTGAATGTGTCAAATGCAAGTACAATGTAGGGGCTTTCTGATGGGCTCCATAAGCTGAATGAATCCAATCCAGGTCTTTCATGAACGTAATATTCATAAAGAAGTTATATGCCCTTAAGGTGAAGGATGGTGATAGGATGATTGATGACCTAAATGTTTTCTATATTATTGTAAAGCTGTGGAAAGCCATTGGAGATGTGATAAAGGATGTTGAATAATGTCTTCTTATTTTTTAGTCTGCCTGATTCTTGGGATAATCTTATTATTGCCATTAGTGGGACTCGGGAGCAAAAGGCAGAGAATCTCAAGATAGATGAGGTTGTTTCTCAACTGTTACAAGACGAAACAAAGAGTATTGCCCAACTAATTTTGAATTCAGAAGCATTAGTGACAAGAGGCCATATAAAGGAGATCTAGTGGGAGTAGAGTTGAATCAATAGGGAGTGCTTCAAGTAGAGGAAGGCAGGAACAAGAATTGACAGGTTGGAAGTGCAAGCAGAAGGGGCACTGAAAAACATGTGTATTATTGATGTTTCTAAATATAAAGATGACACTTCTGTTGCAGTTTCTAGCACGGAGGGAAGCATGTATCTTTCAGCGACATTGTAATGTTCCACACTTGGATAAACAGTGATATATAAAGCAAAATCGATTTACATACATAAATTTTAAACATTCAACAAATACTCATGAAAACTCCAGAAGTAAGAACCCCTTGAGCCAATTTATTAGCCATTTTATTAATCCAATGGAGCAAGTACAATATTATGGAGAAATGCACCTGGGCTTGCCTCAATGGCAAGCGTGACAAAACCCAGGTGATAAGACAGTGATCTCAAATGCCGATAATGATTGCTCCTCTAATGCTTTGCGTTGCCTAGAAAACTGCACCGCTAGCTGGAAAAGAACTGCTAGAAACCCCACCTCCGGTGCTCAGAAAACGCTGCAAAATTAACCCCAAGCGCCTTGACCAAAACCCACAAAAACTCAGAAAGGGTTTGGTCTGATTCCAACCTCCCAAAATCAACATCCAAGAGGCCCTACGCCCTCCAAGACTGTTGTAGCACACGACCTGCAAAGATACCAACAAAATCCTCCTCCAAGGCTCCAGAAAAGTAGCAATCTCCTCCACAAGTGCTTCCCTTAACTCTCCCGACAAAGATCACCTCAATAGCTGAGACTCCACCTCCCACATGTGCACAATATGCCTCCTCTGTGATGGCCCAGGAAGTGCAAAGGTCACACTGAATAGGAGCTCTCTCCTCTAGCTCCCAAACTTGCCAAAAGGGCAGCGAAACACCTATGCCTCCTTTCCGAAATTTCTCTCAGCCAAAGCTCCTCTGGAAGATCTCACAATCACAACTCGGCCTCCCTTCACTGCGTCCTCCAGAAATACGTACCACCTGGAGATGATGGATGCAACTGCTGGAAATCACAATGACAACCTCCTCCGAAAGAATGTAGAAGAACCTCTCTAGGGTGGCACTCGAAGTCCCCCCAAGAAAGCTTGAGCTCTCCGCTTGAAGAACTCTTGCTAAACAACAAGTGACTCGGCAAAGCAGCTCGAGCAACCAAAGAGAAATTCGATATGCCAAAGATGATGAAATGAGGAGAGCTGCCTTCCTTTTATAGATTTCATGGAGCACTTTTTCCTCCATCGCGGGCCCCTCACTTAGCCATTGACTTCTCCTCTCATGCAATCTGAACTAGGGAGTGCGTATTCTGCTAGTGTGGGTGGCCCCCACGTGTAACTTAACCGCACCAAAATAACTTCTACTAAATTCTAAGCCTCCTAATAAAATCAAATGGGCCTCATCACCTTCAAAATTGGCCCCAAAATGTAGTGATTAATTTTGTTCCAAATTAATTTAGGAAGGGACATTACTGTCCTCCCCTCCCAATGTTGCTTGTCCCCAAGCAACTTCCATGTTGGATGCTCAAGTATGTGCTCAACCTCCCAAGTAGCATCCTCATCCGGTAAGCTCTTCCAACACACTAAGTATTCCCTGATTATCCTGCTTCTGAGCTTCCTTTCCTTGGTCTCCAATTCTAAAACTAGGTGCCCCTCATCATCAAGTGGAAGCAACTCTACAACTGCTGTAACCTATTGCCCCAACACCCTCTTGAGGCATGAAACATGGAAAATATTGTGGATCTTGTTCCCTGGTGGTAGCTCCAACTCGTAAGCCACCTATCCAACCCTCTTGATCACCTTGTAAGGCCCAAAAAATCTCAGTGGTAGCTTCTCGGCCCCCTTTTGCTTCAGAGTGGACTGCCAGTATGGCTGTAATCGAAGGTACACCAAGGCCCATTCCTCGAAATGCCTCTCCACTCGATGCTTATCATCATACATCTTCTGTTGATTCTGAGCTGTCTACAAGTTATCCTTAAGAGACTTGAGGATATATTGGTTCTCTAGGATCCAATCTTTGGCCTTTGGGGCCTGACTGTCTCCAAAAACAATGTTAGTGAAAGACAAAGCATCATAACCATATAGAGCACGGAAAGGAGTCATGCCAATGGACATATGATGTGTCGTGTTGTAACAATACTCTCCCAAATGTAGCCGTTGAATCCAAACCCTTTGCTGCCCTGTCACATAGTTCCTGAGATAGCCCTCTAACCACTGGTTCACCCTCTTTGTTTGGCTGTTGGTCTATCGATGATAACTGGTGCTCGGGGTGAGTTCAGTGCCAACTAGCTTGAAAAGCTCCTGCCAAAATCCCCCCATGAATCGGCTATCTCAGTCGCTAACTATAGTCTTAGGGAGTTCGTGCAGGTGAAAGACCTCCCTAAAGAACAACTCTACCACTTGTGAAGCTGAATATCGTGTCGGAATGGCAAAGAAATGTGCAAACTTGGTCAACCGGTCGACCACCACAAAAATACAATCCTTCCCTTGTACTGAGGGAAGTCCGATGATGAAATCCACAAAGATACTCTCCCATTTCCCCTCAAGGATGGGAAGAGGCTGCAATAGTCTTGCTGGATGGGTCAACTCCCTTTTGTTCCTCTGACAAGCCTAGCACTCTTGCACATGTCTCAACACGTCCCCTTTGAGGCCCTTCCAGGTGAAGCACTCTCTAACTGCCATATAGGTCTTCTTGAACCCCTGGTGTCCAGACAAAGGAGAATCATGAGTTGCACGAAGGATGCGCTCCCTCAACTAGGGCCCTGAAACCAAGAATATGCGCCCTTTGTAGTATATAACCTCATCCATCACCCTATAGCGCTCATCTATAGAGCTTCCCTCCAAGATCTCTGATGCCCGACAATCCTTGGAGTACTCTACTAATAGCTGTGCCTTCCAATCATGGCAAATGCTCATGAGTGAAAGTCCTGCGAGTCTCCTAGATAGTGCATCTACCACCACATTGTGCTTTCCCCGCACATACTCAATATCGAAATCATAGGCCTACACCTTGCTGACCCATCTCTGTTGTCTATCATTGAGGCCCTGTTGCCCCATGAAGTGGCGAAGATTGTTGTGATCTGTCTTCACCCGAAACCGGTTGCCCACCAAGTACTATCTAAACTTAGCCAATGTATGCATTATGGCCAACATCTTCTTGTCGTATATGGAATACGACCTCTCATGTGGTTGGAGCTTCCGACTCTCAAAAGTAATGGGGTGCCCTGCTTGGGACAAGTCTGCCCCAATCCCCTCACCCGATGCATCACACTCCAATGTGAAAGGCTGTGTGAAATCCAGGAGTGCTAATACTGGGCAACAACTCATCACCTCCTTGAGGCGGTCGAATGCTGCCTGAGCCCCATCTGTCCATGCAAAAGCCCCCTTCTTAGTTAGATTAGTAAGGGGTGTTGCCAACTGTGAGAAGCCCATAATGGACTTCCAATAATAAGTACAAATGCCCAAGAATCCTCTCAGCACTGTCACATCGCTAGGCTCTGGCCAATCCCGAATGGCCCTGATGCACCTTGACCCCATCTGTGCCTATGATGTGCCCTAAGTAAAGCATCTCTGTCAGCCCAAACTCGCACTTGGACATCTTGGCGTAGAATTGTAGCTCCTCCAAGATACACAACACTGTCTCTAGATGTTGTAGGTGCTCCTCCCACGTCCTGCTGTAGATCAAGATGTCATCAAAGAACACTAGTACAAATCTCCTCAGCTGACCTCTAAACACATGGTTCATGCATGACTGAAAGGTAGCAGGTGCATTGGTCAACCCAAAAGGCATGACCAAGAACTCGAAATGCCCATAATGACACCTGAAGGCTGTCTTCGGAATATCCTGCTCCCTCACTCGAATTTGATGATACCCAGACCGCAAATCTATCTTAGAGAAGTACTTGGCTCCTCTAAGTTCGTCCATCAACTCATCAATACTCGGAATGGGATACCGGTTCTTCAGTGTCTTCTTGTTGAGGGCCATGTGTTCAATGCACATGCGGAGAGTCCCATCCTTCTTCTTCACCAACGCCACTGAAGAAGCGAATGGACAACAACTCAGTTTGATGTGGCCCAATGCCAATAGCTCCCTGATGGCCCTCTTAATCTCATCCTTGTAGGCCTTGGGATGCCTATAGGGTGTAGTAATGACTGCCTGCACACCATGCTTTAGCTCTATAGTGTGCTCGAACCCCCTGTCAGGTGGTTGTTCTGGTGGTATGTCTCCAAAAACTACTGGATATCTATCCAGTATAGCCTGTATGTCTGGATGTTGTGGCTTGGCCTTTCCCCCAGCCTTTGAAATCCTCAGCTCTACTACCCATGCTATGTCTCCATGCCTCAAATCGGCCTCCATCCCGTGGGCCAAAATTGTTTGTGGAGGATACGAATGCATGCCCCGAACAACCACCTACTTACTATCCAGCTTAGTAAACTCCATCACTAGCTGCTTCCAATTGGTGGTAACTTGGCCAAGGGAATACAACCATTGGACACCCATCACCACATTGGTGTCTGGTACATCCACCACGAAGAAGTGGTCTGTCATCGAATAGTTCCCCATGGTCACTGTTACAGCGGGAACATATCGAGTGCACTGCATAGTCATGTCTCCTGGTACTAGAACTGAAAACCCATCAAACTTTGCAGTGGTGATGCCCCTCCTCTCGACCATATGAGCATCAATAAAATTGTGGGTGGCCCCACTGTCTACTAAAACTGAGACACACTGCCCTTGCACTGTACCTCTAATCCTCATAGTAAAAAATTGGGGAATCTTCCACAAAGGAGCTAGGACTCCCCCACCTTGTGCAAAAGATGCTCCCCCATGTGGTGGTGGTGGTGGTGGTCTCCTCTCTGTTGGATCCTCACTGTCTCCCCCACCAAGCTCCAACTCCACCTCATCCTCTTGATCGCTATCTGAGAAGACCTCGATGTAATGAGCCTTGCCTATTGTGCACTGATGGCTTGGTGCCCATGGCTCTCGACATGTAAAACACAACTTCCTCCTCTTGAGGTCTCTCTTGTCTCGTCATCCAACTATCCCCACCCTTGGGATGCTCTTTGCGTTGTGGGCGTTCTAGTGCCACTTCCCTTTTGAGGGTAGGGAGTGCGTGGAGGAAAGGGTGCCCAGATCTTGGGGATGCCCCCCTGCAAATCTCTCGTACAAGTCACTACCTCTAGAAGACTAGATGGTCTGCGTGACTTCACCAGTCTCCGCAGTGGCTCTGTCAACCCCTCCACAAATGTGTATACTCGTAGCATCTGACAAATCTGGCACCATGACTGAGACCCTCAGCAACTCTGAAATATAATGCTCGGGATGTCCTGTCTTCCTGAGCTGGTCAACTCCCTGAAGTTAGCCTCTGGATCCCTCCGATTAAAATGCTCAACTACTCTCCGTGTGAAGCCTCATAGGAGGTCACGTTGGCATGCCCCAGAGTGGACAAGCCATGAAACCATCAGTCGTGTGCCTCCCCCTCCAAATGCAATGCGGCCATTTTAATGGCTTCTACCTCTGTCATCCTGTTGAGATGGAAACATGTGTCCAACTTCTCCACCCTAGCATGTGCTGTGCACTTGGTAGTACCATCGTAGGGGGGAAAGTACATCTTTCCAATGGTGCGCTACAGCTCATAGTTCTATGTACCATGGGCTCCATAGCCCTTCCCCTTCTCATTCTGTTTAAGCTAGCAAGAGTGTCTGAAAGATAGTGCCTCCCTGAAGTCTGCTCCCATGGACTGCGACTCCCTGAAATGCTCCCCCACAGGTGATTGACCCTCAACTCCACCTAGTTCATGTTGTGCCAAAGGTAAGAAAGAAGGTAGAGTGGCTCGAGTTGGCCCACTCGTTGATGGAGGTTGCGCAGTGGGTGAAAGATGATCAAGTTCTTGAGAGGCCCCCGAAGTCTCTCCAAATAGAAACTCCCGGTGAGTGCTCTGCTCTCGGTTTTGCATTTTGATCTCATCCAACATCTCCTTCTGCCCCTTTGCCAAATCGCTCAAAGCCTTCAAGAGACTGTCAAAGGCAATCTCTTCTCTACTCTTGGGCTCCCCCATGTCTTCTGTTACCACTGCCTTCCCACGGTCCTCTGTGTCTGGAGTGATCTCCAACTCCCTCTCCTTGCTCTGGTACCTTTGCCTCCTGTAAGTAATATTCTGTCGGTCCTCCTCACTCATAGGAAAATCCCCACGGTTGAGCCAAGATCTGAGCTCTGATACCACTGTAATGTTCCAAACTTGGATAAATAGTGATATATAAAGCAAAATCGATTTACAACACAAAAATTTTAAACATTCAGTGAATACTCATGAAAACTCTAGAAGGAAGAACCAACTGAGCCATTTTATTAATCCAATGGAGCAAGTACAATAGTATGGAAAAATTCACCTGGGCTTGCCTCAATGGCAAGCGTGACAAGACCCAGGTGATAAGACAATGATCTCAAATGTTGATAATCACTGCTCCTCTAATGCTCTGCGCTACCTAGAAAACTACACTGCTGGCTGGAAAGAAATTGCTAGAAACCCCACCTCTGGTTCTCAAAAAATGTTGCAAAATTAACCCCAAGCTCCTTGACCAAAACCCACAAAAGCTCATAAATGGTTTGGTCTGATTCCAACCTCCCAAAATCGACCTCCAAGAGGCCCTATGCCCTCCAAGAGGCCCTATGCCCTCCAAGACTGTTGTAGCACACGAACTACAAAGATACCAACAAATCCTCCTCCAAGGCTCCGGAAAAGTAGCAATCTCCTCCACAAGTGCTTCCCTTAAATCTCCCAGCAAAGATTAGCCTCAATAGTTGAGACTCCACCTCCCACGTGTGCACAATATTCTTCCTCTGCGTTGGCCCAAGAAGTGCGAAGGTCACATTGAATAGGAGCTCTCTCCTCTAGCCCCCAAACTCGCCAAAATGGCAGCCAAACACCTATGCCTCCTTTCCGGAATTTCTCTCGGCCAAAGCTCCTCTAGAAGATGTCACGATCACAATTCGGCCTCCCTTCACTTCGTCCTCTAGAAATATGCACCACCTGGAGATGATGGATGCAACTGCTGGAAATCACAATGAAAACCTTCTCCGAAAGAATGTAGAAGAACCTCTCTAGGGTGGTACTCGAAGCCCCTCGAAGAAAGGGTGAGCTCTTCGCTTGAATAACTCTTGCTAAACAACAAGTGACTCGACTAAGAAGCTTGAGCAACCAAACAAAAATTCGATATGCCAAAGATGATGAGATGAGGAGAGATGCCTTCCTTTTATAAATTTCGTGGAGCACTTTTCCTCCATTTTCCCTCCATTGTGGACCCCTCACTTAATCATCGACTTCCCCTCTCATGCAATTCGAACTAGGGAGTAAGTATTCTCCTAGTGTGGGTGGCCCCCACGTGTAACTTAACCACACCAAAATAACTTCTACTAAAGTCTAAGCCTCCTAATAAAATCGAATGGGCCCCATCACCTCCAAAATTTGCCCCAAAATTTAGTGATTAATTTTGTTCCAAATTAATTTAGGAAGGGACATTACATACATGCTTAACAATCAATGGACAAGAGGAGTTATGGATGGTAGATTCAGGGAATTCTTTCCAAATGACTCCACATAGGGAGTGGTTCAAGGACTATGAGAAGGCTTATGATGGGAAGATCGTACTTGGTGATACTTTCAATTATAAATTGTTGGTAAAGGCAGTGTGAGAATCAAGCACAAATGGACAGGTGAAGTGGTGAATAGCAAACTAGTGGAGGAATAAAGGTGTTAAGCTCAATGATGTGGCATTGAAGGATAGGGCATCTTGGAGATAAGAACCTAAGGGAAATGTGCATCAAGAATATTGTTGTAGGTTAGAGGTATATAGCTTGATTCTTTTGAGTCTTATGAAGCATGCATCTATGGAAAAAAGAGTAGATTTTTGTACAAGTGACTACAAAACTAAAGAGATTTTTAAGTTTGGTCATTTAGACATTTGTGGTCCAATCGATGGGCTCCTATTAGAGAATCTAGACATTTCATCACCTTCATTGATGGCTTCTACAGAAAGTCATGGGTGGGTCTCCTTTATGACGCTGAAGAGCAATGATTTTGAGGTCTTCAGAATGTTTGTGGTTGAAGTGGGGGGGCAAAATAGCAAGAGGTTAAGGCCTTGAGGAGTGATAATGGCGGTGAGTATTGTTCCAAAGAATTTGATGCACCTTGCAAGTCATAAGGGATCATAAGATAGAAGACAACTCCATATTCACCTTGGAAAAATGGAGTTGTTGAAAGGCTTAACAAGACGTTGTTGGAGAAAGCTAGAAGCATGAAAGTGGATGCTAAATTAAAGAAAGGATTTTGCATTGAAGCTATCCATACAACAAAATATGTAATAATTTATCACCTAGCTCCATTTTGAGTTGTAAGAGACCAAAGGAGGCTTGGAGTGGCAAAAAGCCCTTTGTATCACATCTTATAGTTTTTAGATGTGTCTTACATGCATGTGCCCAAGAAGAACAAGAAGAAGCTTGACAGTAAGTCTGTCAATTGCATTCTTATTGGTTATAGTGTGGGAATCAAGGGATGCATGTTGTGGATTCCATTGGAGCATCCATCATACATATAGTCGAGATGTGATATTCAATGAAGAGCTTCTTCCAAGAGATCAAGCTCAAGATTCTATTTAGACATATAAAGTACATAGGGTAATTCCAGAAGTTAAAATCAGTAATATGGAATTGATCATTAGGCAGTGGCGTTGTTGGAGATTGTTGATGAAAGTGACAATCATGTCAAATCCCCACTACATGAGCTCTAATCATGTGCAAGCCAAGAAACTAACACTATTGGAGAAGAAGGTGAAGTGACCAATCAACTTGGAAATAATCTTTGACAGTTTTGAATTGATGACGAGCATTCAAAAAATGATCAAAGAGATCAAGTGCTAACAAGTTGTCATCAACAAGGAAATGTGGTCGAGATATATATGATTTCAAGACCTCTGATTTTAGCTATTTTGCTTTGTCTTTCATTTGTTATGAACCCAAACATCTGAAAGAGGCTCTTAGTAGTAGAGAGACAACTCATTGGAAGAAATCCATGGAGGAAGAAATGAGGGCTCTTAAAGCAAAACCAAACTTGCCATTTGCAAGAGTTATCTGAAGGTAGGAATGTAGTTGGTTGTAAATGGGTGTTTAAGAAGAAGTATAGAACTGATGATTCTATGGGGAGATACAATGTTTGAATTGTAGCAAAGGGATACTCTCAAGTAGATGGATGAGAAGGATGCACCCTCTAAATTCTTCTTTTAACACACAAAGAGAAAACTTAAATCATAAAGTATTCTTGTCCCTAGAAACTGTTGTTTTTCCACGATCCTGGTGACTAGGATAGAATCTTAAATCACTGACGCTACCAAACCAAGTATCACAATGAAACTACTTTGCACAACGGAATATAAACAATTGTAAATCTACTAGTGCACAAAATATTCACAACTTTTTACACAATTTTGTACAATAACCCAACTTCGTTATATTAATCAACTTGAATAATACAATAATCTAGGTCTCCCATACCAGGGATAATGGCCCTCATACATCCACTGATACAAAAATACAAAACTGAGGCTTGGTGTCAGTCCACCGACAACCAATCTGCCCTTAACAAGATACTCTGACCATCTGGTTGTCGCATGCTCTCTCAGCTCCTCTCGATCGTACCTTGTACCTGCCTGATCCGTTGACTCCTGATTTGCAACACTGCCTCTATCAACGATCCAAGTCCATCTGGCCACTGAACCTCGATTATCCAATTTGCTCATTAGTTGTGCCTTAGTCCATCAAGGGCACAACACATCAAGATTCTTGTTGAGTTGTTCACAACTCCACTTGAGAACAACCCTCAACTTCCCACTGCTGCTCCTCAGCTACTCAGGGACTTCGGGCCACTATAGTCTTTTTGCGTTGCTCCAATGAAGACTAACATAGGGCACAAAGGGCTACCACCTATCACTACAAGATGTCCATCTCCCACAATAAATACAGGCTAGGAGGACTGCCCATCATCTGCTGTAGATGTCCTTCACACACAAGTCTGGCACTGCACAAACTGCTTCTGGTTGATCAGACCCATGAGCTCAACAAATTCCACTCTAGCAAGCACCTAAGTCCATGAAGATGGTGTACACCAGGTCTAACTTGGGCACTATCATGCTGTCCTCCAACATACCATAAATGCCCAATTCGCTATCCACACTTGGTCCACTCTCACGCTGCCCTCCAACAAACCACGAGTGACCAATCCTTGTTGTAGCGTTTGCTTCTGGTTAGGGAATCCAACCACCTAGGAAACCCTTCCTCTTTGTTGCTAACAGACTTGCAAATTGTCCTCTCCTAGGACACCATCCACTAGCAACAATTCAACCTTAACACATCAATGCAATACATACCTAGCCCTGCGCAGCTTTTGCGTCACCTTGGTGCAGTGTGCTACACGCTCAACCCTCACTTGCATTGCTTGCACTTGTGTTCCTGCACTCGCACGTTCTTGCACTTGCGCGTTCTTGCACTCGTGCATTCCTGCACTAGTGTGTTCCTGCACCCACACTGCCCGCACTCACGCTGCCTTTCTTGATGTGTAGACTATGAAAGATGCTTCTTAGATATGTTAAATGACTCTCCTCCACCTTATATTTATACACAATACAAGGGCTCCATCAAGTCACATGTGTGGGCTTGACAACTTGTCACAAGGTCTCTAAATGCCTAGCTGACCTTGACCAAACCCACACATTAACTTCAAAAATTCATATCTCAAGTTCTAGACCTCAGATTTGAGTGATTTTCGATGCTCCTAGGATCCTCTATCACCTCAAACCATCACATGTCCAAAACTACTCATGGATTCACACCCACAAGCTCGGGTGCAAAGCCCACATGCTTGGGTTCCACGCCCACAAGCCACACTTGTGTGCCAACTCCTCCACAACCCTCAAGCCTAGGGTTTGGAGTACCTCCCAAGCTACAAGTCTAAACAAAAGCCTCACTAGTAATCTTATAGAGGATGAAGTAGAAATATGTCAGATATTTCATGAACACTTCAAAATGGTTTTCACTTTGTTAGAGTCTAACCCTTTGCAGGATGCATTTGTGGAACATGTTAAATGGGTGGTCCCCTAAAAGGTCGCCCTTGCTGAGAGGATGTTTCTTTGTAATGTACCCAATTTTGGATTACCTTTTGGTGTAGTTAGGAGAGATTTCCAGAGCTTACATCAGCGAGGTCTTAGGAGTGAGATTACACCGTTGGTGGGTCTGGAGGGTTTTGTGTGAAAATTCCTGAATCTAACACATGAGAAACCCCTACTGTAATTACTGGTTTACAATCTCCTACTTGTTCTTTACATTAACAAGTTATTTAATTGCATAAACATCGAAGTAAACACTATTGTAGCCTTCACGAGTATACATCTCATGCACTAAAATAAATAGAGACAATGACAAAAGGGACATCGTTATTTTTGGACAATCATCCCCGGAAAAACCCAATTCAAGAAAACCAGTGCAACATATAGAGGGTTTGTATTATTAAGCAGATTTCATGAATACAACTAGGGTGCTAGAAATGGCTCATCCAACAGAGAATATCCTTGGCAGTAGTACCTCTATCTAGAGATAGATATTCCGACAAATCAACAACCGGATGATCAAACCCCATAGCGACTCTGGTTGTTTCCTATGCTGGACAACGAAGGCTGCTCCAAGCACTACTCTGGAACCGCGTCACTCCTCCAGGAGCTGCGTCACCCTCTGCCGGCTTAGAATCCGCTGATCTGCTCCCAGTCTGCCCCACAAAATCTCCCCAGTGCTGCCTCTGAGGCCCAGCGTCAGCCTCTACGACTTCTGCGTCTCATTGTGTCATCCCTCTGCGTCCTGTGCGTCAGCTTTATGGCCTTTGCGTTAGCCCTTCTAGGGCCTGCACTGTCTCTCCCGGCACTGCGCTGCCTCTCTACTCTGTATTCTTCAGCCTCGGATGAAAATCCCTTGCTGAACTGCCCCTCGCTGCAACTCTGATCACTAACTCGATTTTCTCAGCAAACCTTGCCCTAGAAAATCGAATTCTATGATCACTTGGTGTGTCTCCAACTGACCCTCAAGCCTCCTTTTATACTTTTCGTGTCGAGTCTTCAACGACCGAGATTAAGTCCCTAATCAATGGCTAAGATTAGAACTGGCTTGATCCTCGTCACTTAGAAATATTTTATTAATACACATTAATATTTTTATTTTCCTGAGTTTAGACTTAAGAACCCATCAAAAATGTTAATTATTTTAATAACTCCTCATCCGGGTGGAATTTCTCCAAACGATTTCTGGGTCTTGGAGATCTCATGTGTTCTAGCCCCTCCAACAAATTTCGGAGCTAGAACACATCCGATGCTACCCAAAATCAACACTCCCTCTTAGTGAGGAATGTGCTCTAGCAATGCTTCACCATAGAAGCATCACATTGATCCTCCGCATCAGTCCTCTCTGCTGATGCTTGGCTTGCTGCCCCACATCCACTGCACTGCTGCCCTTGACACTGTCACTGCCACTGCTACATCTGTACTGCAACTCTCTCAAAAAAAAAATGTTGCCCATGCTGCCCATAGCATTGCGACTGCTAACTGCTGCAACACAACTCAGTTACTGAGAAGTAAGTAACTGAATTCACCCAATCACTGCCAACCTGGTCAGTCTGGAAGCCTCGTGATGTTGAAGCTACCTCAGCTGTTATCCTGTGCTCTCTCTGCTGCCACTGCGTTGCTGCAAACACCTATGTGCCTCTCGCACTGCTACAACCTCCACAATGCTGCCTCATATTTCGACACTCTAGCTCTGCCACTGTTGCTCCATCACACCTTTCTCCACCCGACACCTGTCATGATGCTACTGTTGTTAAGCGCTCCCGTAGCCGTATGTGATCCAAGAGTTTGGGGACCTCAAGGATCCTGCCCCATTCTGTAGTCCTCTTTGACTGCAGTTCCATGTCTCCCAACCTCTTCTCTAGAGGCGCATGAGCACTCATGGCACAATCGTCATTAGTCTCGACATCCTTCTCTGCCTTTGTTGGAGCAGCCTTTGAGTCGGAAGCTTCTCCCTTGCATTTCTTCTTGGGGCATTGAGAGGCATATGTCCCAACTCCCCACAGTTGAAGCACTTGACCTTGGAGATGTCTTTCTTCTTCTCTTTTGTAGCCCTTGTTGTCCCACTGATGCGAGAGTTGCATCCTCCTCCTCCTCCTTCTTGGTTCAGGCTCCCATACCGCTACTCCCCGCCTTGGTCAATCTCCCGAGCCCTTCTTGTCAAAGAGCTGCACACATCTCCTCCCAACTGGGTAGAGTCGCTCTGCCCAAAATGCTTTGGACAAACGTCTCCCAGTCCTCGGTGACTGCATTTAGGCAATCCTGACCATGAACTCTGGATCCGGTGTAGACCCCAAGGAAATAAGCTGGTCGCGAAACCCTTGCAACCTGAGAAGGAATGGATCTATCTCCTCTCCTTTTTGCATCTGATATTGCCTCAGCTGATTCTCCAGTAACATCTTTCATTGCACGGAAGAGCTCAGATATAAGGTGGTGAGCGTCTGCCACATCTCCCTTGCTGTGTTCTTCTCAGCAATAAGTGGTATTACATGATCCTTGACCCTGTCTAGGATCATGCATTTTTCCATTGCCTGGGCCTCCTCAGACTTCTTGGCTGCATCAACGTCAATCGGGACAGCTACTACTCTCAAGGCATAATCCTTGATGCGATGTTTATCTAGGATTGCCAGGATCTTGGCCTTCCAGATGACAAAATTGGAAGCCCCGTCCAATCTGTCCTGATCCCTCAATCCGTTCACTGCCATTTCTGCGCCTCTTCTCTAGACTCCCTTTGAGTGCTGATTTCCCTCTTGAAAATCCTTCGGCCAATTGTCGAATCACTCCTCTCCAATCCTCCTTTGCCGCTTCAACCCGGATCTAGATTTCTTGGCTAGAAATCTATCGAGGTAGTGCTTCCCTCTACCTTGGTTTAGTCTCCTTAGGCACTGTTCTGCACCAACAGAAACAACGTCCCACCAGCTCCTCAAATCTGCACAGCTCCCTTAGCCCTGACAACTTGAAGAATTTGAGCCCTTCAAGCTCTATGCAATCTCTGCGTGGGTTGAATCTGCTCCTCCTGGCCAACTGCGTCAATCCTTCCTGGCTCAGAAGGATGACGTGGCTCTGCGCGAGCCTAATCTCCCCTCCTCTGCCTCTGCGCTAACCCTGATGGCTGACGTAGCTACTGCGTGGGCTCCTGCGTCACCTCTTTTGCACCGCGTCACTCATCCTTCTGCCTCTCTGGCTCTGGAACATTGTTGTCTCACGGGACAACTGCTTTTTTGCTGCAAATTCTCATATTTCTCGGCTGGTGTCTTCAGTCGTCTATGATCTGCAATCGCTCTAATACCATGTGAAAATTCTTGAATCTAACACATTAGAAACCCCTACTGCAATTACTAGTTTACAATCTCCTACTTGTTCTTTACATTAACAAGTTATTTAATTGCATAAACATCGAAGTAAACACTATTGCAGCCTTCACAAATATACAGATCATGCACTGAAATAAACAGAGACAATAACACAAGGGACACTGTTATTTTTGGACAATCGTCCCCAGAAAAACCCAATTCGAGAAAATCGGTGCAACATATAGAGGGTTTGTATTATTAAGAAGATTTCGTGAATACAACTAGGGTGCCAGAAATGGCTCACCCAACAGAGAATATCCTTGGTAGTAGTACCTCTATCTGGAGACAGATATTCTGGCAAATCAACAACTAGATGATCAAACCCCACGGCGACTCCGATTGTTCCTTATGCTAGACAACGAAGGCTGCTCCAAGCACTGCTCTGGAACTACGTCACTCCTTCAAGGGCTGTGTCACCCTCTCCCGGCTCAGAATTTGTTGATCTACTCCTAGTCTGCCCCACAGAATCTCCCCAGCGTTGCCTCTAAAGCCCAGCGTCAGCCTCTACGGCTTCTGCGTCTCACTGCGTTAGCCCTTTGCGTCCTCTACGTCAGCTTTACAGCCTCTGCGTCAGCCCTTCTAGGGCCTATGCTGTCTGTCCTGGCACTATGTTGCCTCTCTACTATGTATTCTTCATCCTCGGACAAAAATCCCTTGCTGAACTGCCCCTCGATGCAACTCTGATCACTAACTCGATTTCCTCAGCAAACCTCGCCCCAGAAAATCGAATTCTATGATCACTTGGTGTGTCTCTAACTGACCCTCAAGCCTCCTCTTATACTTTTCCTGTTGAGTCTTCAACGATCGAGATTAAGTCCCTAATCAACAGCTAAGATTAGAACTGGCTTGATTCTCGTCACTTAGAGCTTTCTCACCCATATTTTATTAATACACATTAATATTTTTATTTTCCTAAGTTTAGACTTAGGAACCCATTAAAAATATTAATTATTTTAATAACTCCTCATCCGGGTGGAATTTCTCTAAACGATTTATGGGTCTTGGAGATCTCATGTGTTCTAGCCCCTCCACCAAATATCGTAGTTGGAGCACATTCGATGCTACCCAAAATCAACATTTTGGAATAATTTTAAGGGGTCCAACAGGGATTCCTCGCCATATTTTATCATCAGGATCAATTCCGCACAATTCGATCTTGGTTCCATTGCATTTCGACGATTCTCATAAAATAGGGTTGTTATAGCCTATAGGCATATTTAAATTATTTACGCTTACGGTGCTATTTTGGGTTGATTATTTGGAGCTACAGCTTAGTGTAATTGCTTGTTGGAATCGAATTGAAAAGATCTACAAGACAAGATGCTGAAAAAGAGCTTTGGGCTAACTGTGTGATCATGGTGGCGAAATAAGCATTTGCTGGAGTTAGAAGTGACTTTAATTAATTACGTCGATAGGCGTTTCTCTGCGAGTTTCGGGTGAGTAGACACTATTCACCCTAACCAATTGCATTTCGACGATTCTCATAAAATAGGGTTATTATAGGCATATTTAAATTATTTACGCTTAAGGTGCTATTTTGGGTTGATTATTTGGAGGTACACCTTAGTGTAATTGCTCGTTGGAATCGAATTGAAAAGATCTACAAGACAAGATGATGAAAAGGAGCTTTGCGGTAACTGTGTGATCATGGTGGCGAAATAAGCATTTTCTAGAGTTAGAAGTGACTTTAATTAATTATGCCGATAGGTGTTTCTCTGCGAGTTTTGGGTGAGTAGACACTATTCACCCCAACCAATTGCAAAGTGTTATTTTCTTCTTCTCTCAATCAATTAAAATTTGACACATGGACTTTGATCATTGGTCTTTCCTTTGTAGTTTTCCCGTTCGGGTTGCAGTTTTGGGGTTTCCATCTGTCGTTCTTTGAGATTTGTGATTGTTCCTCTCCACATGATTACGATATCTTGCCATTTGAGCCTCTTGATCTCCTCCTCATCTGTGGTCATGGCTATGAAACCCATCCAGTTGGCATGAGTACTCCACAACTTCTGCACGTGGGGCTTCTGGAAAAGACCAGGTAGATTGATGTTGGAAGAGGCGTAGACATACTTGGTCAATTCCCAACACCTTGGAAGAGTTGCTGTGATGATACTTGCAATTCTTGTAGTACTTGGAGAAGGGATCGAAATCAAAAGAATCATAACAGGCCTGCGCGAACTCTCCGTATCTGATGATCTCCTTTCACAGTATGTCATCCATGGGATCAAACAACCCTTCCTAGGCAGATTCAAAATAATCAAAACAAAAAAACATCATAACTACAATCCCCAATTATTCAAATTAAAAAACACCGCCGCAACAATTATTGCCAAACATATTGAATGGACTCTGAAAAGGTTTCTCCGTCTGCCCGTGCCTTAGACTGTTAAGATCCCCACCGGGGCAATATTCGACGACCCAAGCCATGATTTTCTCTGTCTCCACATGCCCAAACATGGTAGGCAGAAAAGGATGGTCTAGACAAGAAATAATGTTTTTCTTAATGTGCACCCTTCTAAGACCATCACCACTATTCCTGGCCAAGGAAAACTTCCATTATTCCACAAGAAACAATTGCTTTGTGCGTAGAACGATTTTGGATAACAACACAATACGAGGAACATGCACAGATGTATTTGACGATTTCCATTACCCGCACTGTTGAAGAAACAACTCTCCGTCCACATGAATCTTGTGTGGACTCGAGGATCACAACTCCCATCCAAAAATAAAAGTAAAAAAGTTGCAGTCACATTTCCCACATCGTTGCCCACTTTCCTCCTAACCATTTATGGAATTTTGTTGGAAAGTAGATTCCCACTTTTCCTCCTAACCTAATTTTAGATTGCACGGCTGTTGAATTGCATAATTTCCAATAATTAATTAACAACCTCAATTGGCATCCGAGCCACTTTTTACTGCTTTTCTGGGCAAATGGACAATTCGCTATCATTCACCAAATCAAGGCGGACTAGATTTGATCCCTCAATTGGATGCAGGTTGAGGCCCATTCGGCAGTCGGAAATCATTTTTTTGGACTTTTCCAATATCGAACACATGACTCCAGGACTCACACAACAAAGTGTTTGGAAATTTGATGTAATGAGAGCATTGGGATTGAATGCTTGTGCTTGAATATGAGCGTACATCATTTACTGAGTCATTATGCCAACTTCCAGACCTAATTCTATTGTTCACTTCATAAAAAATGCATGTTACTTAAGCCAACTTCCAGTCCTAATCCTAATGTTGACTTAATAATAAATGCATGGCATTCCCTGCTATAAATTTGCAATGCTCTTCAGAGTTATTTCATGGCTCTCAAGTTGCTGTGCCAATGAGTCAGCTTCCTGAAATGACTAAGCAGATGTTGATCATGAGAAATTAGAGAAACTGCCAAAGCGGACGGTATAGCCACAGGGAAACCATTAGCACTAGGGAATTCATGACTGCAAGCGAAGAACTGATGTTTGATGATGAGTAGCAGCAGAAAGGAAAAGGAAACAATGAGCCACTTAATTGGGGAAGAGGGGCTTGAGGAACGTTATTTATTCTATGGATTGCCAAGGGATGTTGGGTTGACAGAATAGTGCACTGTTGGACAATCCTCGTCAACGACTGCTGCCTCGAGTCTCAACTCCACCAATAATTGCCATTCTTCTCCCTCTCACTCCATCTCACTTGTGAATGCTAACGTCTTTGGAAAAACCCTTGCTTGTCAATTGCGTGTTAGTTGGCATTCTTTTTTAAATTTGGAACTCTTACTGCAAGTCACCCTTTGGTGTGGTTTGTATTAAACATTCTTCTAGTTTTTTCTTTCGATGAAACATTGAATACATACAAAATTTTGAATCGGTGAATTTTCTAAAAGCAATCGATTGTAATGCTTATGACAAGTAGCTTGATTATAAGGGTTATTTATGGAGCTATGGAAATGTGGAATGTTTAATTCTAAGAACATGTTATCTTGAAGCTCACCTGTCAGATCTGAGATCATCCCATGGTAGGTTGGTCAAGCTCTCATCTTTTAAGCTGGAGATGCAAAGTTTAAACTTTTAGATTGGATTCAACGTTTTAATTTGGAGTTGAAGTTCATAGCTCCTTACAATGAGAAAAACGAGACTTTCTAGTTTTGGAAGAATCTTCCAAACCAATTCGGTAGAAGCATGAAAAGTTTAGTTTGGAGCTAGCCTTGCAGTCCCTCCATTCATATGACTCCTCTACAAGTCCCTCGTCCCACCTAACATTATTGAAATATTCGGAGCTAGCCCTGCTGTAGAAGCCCGCATTGATAGCAGTTCCGCCTCCCAGGACTCTCGCTCTCGCATTACTCACTCCATCCTCTGAAATAAACGCCTGCGCTGTTGAAGTGTAATTGTCGGTCTCAGCTAATAGCTTTCCAAAAGCATCGGCGTTCTCGATGTCAGGATCTCCATAAGGAGATCCTCCCCTTTCCACTACCAAAACTGAATACTTGGTAGACAGCGTTGCTGCCAAGGGGCAGCCAGCCGTTCCTCCTCCAACTACAATGTAATCATATTTTCTTGCAGCTGCTTTCTCCGCATCTATAGTCATAAATGCAAACGGAAATCCTGCAAATCATCATAGCCAACAAAAAAAAGAAGAAGCCATTAATTCAATCATATCATATCATCAACTATATAAAGAGACGTGAATCCAATATCATCCAATGTTCATACCCGAGGGTGTTGTCGCTGCCTGAGAAGAGGATAAGCTTTGGTTGCTGCTCAACATCATTAGCATGTGCAGAAGCAGAAGCCATGCACGAATATTCACAACCCTTATCATCGTCATATTTCTCACAAGGAATTCAACTCGTTCACTCTTTTTTAAGATGTTGTTCGATTTCAGAGTGTGTTTGAGGCTATTTATAAGTGTTTGCAACTTTGCATTTGGAATGTGGCATCCTGGAGATGAACTAAATCAAGTCACATAAATTAATCCGTGGAGTTCACGAAATCCATAGGGTAGGTATTAGTAATATCTACAATTAATTTCAACAATGTTATCATTGACAATTCATTTCAATGCTTGCTCTACTATATAAACTATCTTTGATAATTCAATGTATCATATTATGTGATCGTTCACAATTCACTTCAATCTTCTCATGTAAGAAAAATGTCCCCTTCGGATCTGGAACATGCAATTTAACACACTGAAAATCTCAAAATGTCCCCTCCTGTTACGTAACTTCTAATTCAACGATGAAAGAAGATACATGAAAAAATCCTTCAACCATCCCCATGGCGAACCCACGTAATTTTTTAGCATCGGAAAAGTCTAATTTTATTGTTAGTGCAATGGAATGCTTGAAGAAAAAAAATGCAAGGAAGGTGATCATTTAGCATTGGATCGACAATTTACCATTAACCTTAAACAAAGCTTCAATTAGGTAAGAAGGCATTATAAAATCAAGTCAAAATCAAATTTGAAACCGAACTACCTTTGCTTTATGAAGACATTACAAAATCAAAACTCCAGTATGAGGTAAAATGTTATTTTTAATTTAAGAAGTCATTACAAAATCAAACTCAAAATTGAACGTTGAAGAAAACTTCTTTTAACTTTGGAAGCCATTTCAAAATCATGCACTATAATAGTCAAAGAATTATTATTCATCAACTTTGTAATTTTTTAAAAATAAAATCCATGAATTTTCTCATAATTAATATGTCAAACATGTGATCCAAGTGTTTTCTCTTTGTTTGTACCAATCCAATCCATGCTTTTCCAAATCAATGAACATGTGATTCATATAAGTTCAAAATAAGTTGAGGGTTATGGCTCCCCACAATTTGGAAAAGTTTTTAGTATTTTTATTTAAATAAATTCCATGATTTTTCTCACAATTAATACATCAAACACGTGATCCAAGAGTTTTCTCTTTGTTTGTACCAATCCAATCTATGCTTTTCCAAATTAATGAACATGTGATTCATATAATTTCAAAATAAGTTGAGGGTTATGGCTCCCCACAATTTGGAAAAGTTTTTCCCTGTTAATAAACAAAACCTTGCAGATTTTAGCATTCTAAATTGATGGCACTGTTTAGACTTGTGTAATTGATTAGAAAGCTATTATGGCCGTGGAAAAGTAGATTTTTTTGCTAGCCTGAGAAGAATATTCCATACTAATTCCATAAAAACATGAGAAGTTTCGTTTGGATCCAATTGGACTCCCATTTCAACTTTTGACTCTACAATGAGAAGGGCATATATAACATGAAAAGTAAAAGGTTATTTATTGTGTAGTACATGAAACTTTTGTTCAGATCAAACGTGATTGTGTTTTTAGCTTTTAAGCCTATAAGGTGAAGGGGATACTGTGTGAAAAGTAAAAAAACTTTTTGTTGTGTAGCACTAGGAATGCTAAAATCTTGTTTGCATTATGCTTGACTACTAGAAGCCCGAACTAGTGTCGATTAAACTAGCAGAATCTCGTAGGAGGAACCATTGTGCGGCCTAAGGAATGAGTCGCCAACCTCTAGGACCTTCAGGGAGATCGATCTCACACCTTGACGAAAATTTGGGGTAGGCATCGACGTGTGACATAGAAAAGACAGATAGCTAGGGGTGACACACCTAGGGCAAGGTATGTCAACACTTTGTGTTCATGCATAGGTTGTCAGTAGTGGGCTCGCCTCGTGGCACTTCCATTGGAGAATTTGGCAATTGGAGAGTTTAACTCATCTCTATCCAAATCCCTCACACCTCGCATCCAATATTCAACTCAGGTCTTGCATTAGTATGCCCAAGCTGCCTCTTTCTGCATTGAATAGGTATGGACTTTTGTATGCCCAGATTAATACCCGCCTCTTTCTATAGTAAATAGGCATGTAAGGAAGTAAAAAAAACTTCCATGTTAATTGTTGTATCAGTAGCACAAACGACAACCCATGGAGCTCTCTCAGAGTGGGACATTGCAACAAGTTCAGAGATTATTTTTGTTTTGAGGGGCCTACTAGAGATGCCTGTGTATTTTCGACTCAGTGAAGGTGAGGATGCATTGAAACCTAATTACTGAAACCATTGTTGAAGTTGGCGTGTTTCATCAATATCTGGGTTTATAAGAAGGCAAGTGGTGGGGATAGTTCCAATAGTCCTTCCATTGAACTCGATGACACGACCCCCTTTGATTGCAAGGGCTAGAGTGGTTCCTGAAGTGCGAATATAAGAAAGTTTGTTTCCTTCATCATGGCATTGCGCCCCCCATAAGGTGACATTGGTGCTGCAACCTAACATGTCACACAAGGCAAGAGATTTCTTCCACATTCCCCCACTCCTATCAGTGTTCCTTTTCACCTTTCGATGCAATTGCTAGTTAATAAAGTCACTTTATTAAATAAATAAGGAGGGGGAAAATATTATTGAATTAAAAAGAGGCAAAAGTCACTTGGAGAAAATAAGTGACTTTAACAATAAAATAATAAAAAGGGGATTTCTAGAAGGTTGGAGAAAATCTGACAAAATCTTAAAAAAGGGAAAGGAGGCCATTTCTCGTTCATTTTGATTTATGATTATTTCTTGATGATTTGTTGGGGGCTCATGTGAATCTAGCTCAAGGGTTTCAGGCGAAGCTCTTTTAACTGGTTTCGGTGGACTTCGAGTGCCACCCTAGCTAGTTCTCAGCTGATTTCGGTGGACTTCGAGTGCCACCCTAGTTAGCTTGCGGAGAAATTATTGAGATTTCTCATTGGTACTTCATTGCAGGTGATTTCGCAGTAGTTCTTCGTGGGCCAAGATTTATATCTATTTGTCGAAGACAATTTGGAGGTCGAGTTATTATCTCTTTTGGGGCCGAGTTTATTTCTTGGGTTGAGTTGATTTGTTGGAGCCTCGTTTATTTGCTAGGGCAGAATTTATCTGTTGTAGACGAGTTTATTTGTTGGGCAAATTTTATTTACTGAAGCTTAGTTTATTTGCTAGTGCTGAATTTATCTACTGGGGCCGAGTTTATTTGTCGGAGCCCAGTTTATTTGTTGGGGCTGAGTTTATTTGTTGGAACCTAGTTTATTTGCTAGAGACGAATTTATCTATTGGGGCGAGTTTATTTGCTGGAGCCCAATTTATTTGTTGGGGTCTGTAATGACCCACCTATAGCTATAAATAAAATACAAGTATTAGCATACATACAAGGCCTCCATACGATAGCTACGTATGCATGGACTCATATGTAACGCACTATGTATATGATAAACCCTCAAACGAACAGAAAATGTTAGTTTTAATGTTAAATTTTAATTTGTAAATTAAAATTTATGAAATTAATAAAATTAATAAAATTAAAATTATAAATTAAATAAATTAAATAAATTCTTTAAAAATAATAAATAAACTTTATCAAATCAAATTTACATATTCGAATAAAATCACCAAATCAAATAAGATTTTGTTTTATAAAATCAACACGTATCAAATTTATGACATGGAGATGGAGGGAGGCGGTGAATGGAGATTTAAAAGAAAGAAGGTTATCTTGAGAGTAGGGGGGGAGAAACCGAATAATCAGAGGGCGGTTGGAGGAAGTATAGTTGAGAGGAGGAAAAATTTGTAACACGAAGTTATCAACAGTAAGGACTGAGCCTTGTTTGTTCTGAAGTTTTTGGGCATGGGGGAACAAATTGTAGCAATTGAGAAGCATTCTGGACTGAGTATCTAGGTTGTACATAGTTTGGCTGGGAGGTTATGGTCTTTTGGTAATGGGAGCGAGAGCTGGAGCAATTTTGAAGCCTCTTCATCCGTAGGAAACCAGGTAGGTACTTCTCATCAAATCAATCAATTTGATATATGAAATTTTGTTAAAATTTAAAGCAGGTTCATGAAGATTTCATATTCTGTTAAGAGTAAATAGCTGTTTAAATTATTTACAGTCTTTACAGGGTTGAATTTGCGTTTAATTGTTGGAGCCAATGTTATTGTTGAGGCTGAGTTTGCTAGAGCCGATTTATCTTTGTAGAGAGGTCGAGTTTATTGTTGGGCGCTGAATTGCTTGTTTAGGTGGAGGCCGAATTCATCATTCTAGGAGGGCCGAGTTGCTGACTATAGGAGTGTCAAATTGATTGAGTTACTTGCTAGAGTTGTATTACAATTTCTTAGATTGATATTCTCCATGTAAATCTCTTGATCAAATTAATAAACGTTTGGCTGTGCCTTAAAATATTTTTGTTCTAAGTGTTTATTTGTTTCGCTGCTTGCATACAAAGTGTTCGAAGAAAAGATTGCACACAAAGTGTTTGTCAAAATTCCTAAAAGAGAAAATTTAATATTTTTGCAAGTTGTGCTAGCATATTCCAGATAAGGGATATTACATTCCTTCTTAGGTGCTTGAGTTATATGATTTTGAGGTGGTCATGTGGGAACTAAAGGATGTCAAATCTCTAGGACCTAATGGGCTTTTGATGGAATTCTACAAAGAAATGTGGCATGTGATCAATCCAACGTATTTGCTAATGTGTTAGACGCATTATGTAGTGGTGGCATGTGGAGATGGTTAATACTGGCCTTGTCAAAATCATTCCTAAATGAGTCAAAAGGGATTTGTAGGGCAGCCAGTGTTTGATTACTCTTCTTAATGTTTCCTACAAAGTTATAGCCAAATCCCTAGCCAAGAGGCTAACATTATTATTAGCTTGGATAATATGCAAGGAGAAAATTGGATGTATCAAGGGAAAGTTTATTCTTGACAATCTTTTGACTTCTTAGGAGGAGCTTGAATGGGTGCAAGATTTTGGATAGAGGACGTAATTTTTGAAAATTGACTTTAACAAAGCATACAATAGAATTGAATGAGCCTTTATTCTTAACATGTTGAACTAGTTAGGGTTTGGCTCTTTTTATCAGCAGTTATTGGTGTCATTTTTCGTCTGGGCTTTGATTATAGGTTTAGCATGAATGATGTGCTATTTGACTCTAATGAATTCCATTGCTTTGTTCAGAAAGGTTTCCTACTTGCTTCTTGTCTTTATGTGATTGTAGTGGATGCCCTTGGTTATTTGTTGGAGACTACTTGATTGCAAGGGAAAATTGGAGATATATCATTACTAGGGGATAAAAAACTTTTCAATATTAAATTTGCAGATGATTTGACTTCAACTCTTGAATTGAATCAACAATTTGTGTAGGGTAGTCTTTATGTTGGACACTTTTGTAGAAGCAATTGGAATGGTTGGTAGTGAGGAGAAAATTGAGCTCTTTCTTATTGGTCATGAGGACCATCCTCTTTGGCTGAATTACAAGTGGAAGCTTATTAGGCTAGAATATTTTCCTGTACTTGGGAATCCCTTTTGGTGTGCATATTTCTCTTGTTGATAAGTGGTGATGGATGATGGCCAAGTTTGAGAAGAAACTCCAAGTTTGTAACAACCTTGATCTCCCTCCCATGCAACAATTTATAACCAAGTTTGTAACCACCTTGATCTCCCTCCCATGAAACGGATCCATCCAAGATCTATCATAGTTCCCTGAGAGAGCCACGTTGTGGATGTTAACTAAAACCTTCCTATTTTTTTCATCCTGATTTCTTTAACCAAATTGAACTTGTGGCCTCACTAGATAATATCTGATTCCTAGATAATAGTAGCATATAAAAGTAATCAATAAAGTTTTTCAGGGATGAGACATAAGATGTTTGCAGCTCTTTTTTGCTTCCCCTTGGCTCTTGGGAGCCATGTTGTGTGCCATCTTTCATTTTTTTAAGCTTTATGCTGATTATTTGTTTCTATTTGGAATCATTGGCAAACATTGTTGAGATTTCATGTACATCGATAACTCAGAAGTACCAAACAGAGACATCCAAGGCTAAGGTGTATGATGCTTGAAATTATAGGGCATATATAGCGGTTTGTTCAGATTTTTGTGTAGTCTCTAATGTTTATTTGGATACATTTGTACTTGGGCAAATATCTTACAGGCGCATTCCTGTAATCAACCAAAAGTCATTGATTCTACTTATACTCTTTAGGCAATGAAATGCTATTCTTGCTTGAGTTGATTAGTTACAATGTTTGCTTGTTTAAATTCATGTTACTTGTTAACTATATTCTTTGTAACATGCCACTTTATTAATATTTAATTTGATTTGTATTTTAACTAGCTATATAGGGCCAGATGCAATATCTTGTTTTAGAAATACTTAATAACTGGATCTGCAAGAGTTATATTAGCAAAAGATCTTTTTCCTAACCCATGACAATTGCAGATTTCCTGGATATTTTGCATCTTCATTTTTTTCAGCTTTTCAAGGATAGTGGCAGATGGATTGTTGGAACTTCTCTAGTTTTTCATATTTCAAAGAACCAAAGTTGGTGTCTAGCATGAATGATTTTTAGTTATGATCCTACTCTTCATGTAGTAAAGAAGCTACAGGGTAGCCTAGGTACTTTCGGTTTGCTTCTGCTCTATAGTTTCATAGATATTGGTATAGAACTTCATGACAGGTGTGTGATTTATGAACCCCCTTCAAACTAGCTCCATTGTCATGTGGGAAGACAGAAGTAGCCAGTCATGCAATGGATAGGCTTTTGATATAAATTTTAAGTTACTACTTTCACCCACTTTTGACAATAATAGAGAAATACTTGGTAAGTACCCGAGAATACATGCATCTGTTTGGTTTTTTTGGTTATCTTCCATTAATCTGTCCAAAGTTTCCAAAGGAGAATTTCATGTTTACTATTTCCTTGAATATTTTGTCAGCAATGTTAATTGTAGGCATTCTGTTGCAGGAGACCTTCCATTTTTTAAACATATCCTTGAGAAATCCTGACATAATTCAAGGTATTGTCTTCTTTTGAAAAATTTGTTGGTGCTACTCTCTGGCATCTTCTTCATCTATCCTGTCACTTGTCTAATGCGAAATGTAATTTCTATCCAAGGAGGTAGCTTAATACTGACATACCTCACAACTAGCATGTATTGCCCTTGTATGATCCTTGGTGTTATTATGTGACAGTTCTAGCTCTAACGATTCACCGATAAAGAAATGGTCGAGACTAGTTGCTAAACGAATCTTCCCTCTAAGTCCCAAACTTATTTTGGAAATTCCCTTGGCCTTGACAAGAGAAGTGCAAGTGTGTGCGAAGTGCACCTTATTGATGTGTTTAGTGTAATTAATTCACCACAGTCTGTATCCTAGTGGCCATAAAATCATTCATGTTGCACCCTTAGTGGACAGTTATAGCCCACTTTTGTGCTTAGTAGGTAGGTTTTGTGGTCCCACGTTTTTATGGGTTTGGGGATAGCTATTCTAAACCCTACTCCTCTATATTCAAGTCTTTGCCTCACTAGTAATCATGTGAACTTTGTTAAATGCTAGCCATTGATTTATTTGGGTATCAAGGATATCTGTCATATCCCTTTTGTTCTGGATTGTTCATTGTTCATTGCAGGAACTCTTCTTTCCTAAGGGGTATGATATTCTAAACTCTAACATGGCACCAGTGCTGCGGGGTTGAGTCTCCCTAGACTTGAATGCTTCTGCTCAAGCTTTCTGTGGAATTCAAATTATTTTCACCCATTCAAAGAGGATGTGAAGAACTGCTGATTTGTGAAATATGTTATGAAAAAAAAGTGGATTCTGAATTTGATCACAATGCATTTCAGGTTAGGTATTTTGCACATCTGATCTTGTGAATATTGTTGTTTATGTTATGCAGTTTGTTTTGTAGCTAGGGTTTGAGATCAAACCTGGAATTTTTGTCTCTTAATTCTCAGAGAATTTTATTGTCCTAGATTCTTTACATATATGTTTTAGGCAGAAAGTTTAGGTGTTTTTCCTTTCAAATTGCAGCCTGCAACTGTGAAAATATTTTCTAGAGGTGTTTCACTGTACCCTTTTCCCAAATTTAATTTTATTTTGTGGAATTTTGGTATTATTTTTTGGTACAAGTTCTATTTTTAGGGCAGAATTTTGCTTTTGTTTTTCAGGCTAGAATTTTTTGGCCTTGTCTCCACTTTTTCCTGTCCCGTTATAGGCCTATGTTGTGAGCCTAAAATCTGCTGGCAACCCTCTAAGCACCCTTCTCAGATATGGTTGTGGTCTTTGTTTTCTCAACACTAGCAAACACTAGTTTTCCCAACAAAGCCAACCTTGCCTTGGGATTGTTCAGTTTGGATTTGTATGTCTAGGGCATGATTGTTCAGAGATTTTATTGCAGTGTTAGAAGCTGATTTGATATTCAATGAAGTTTTTCTTGAGGCTGATAGAATCAAATTTTCTGGTTACTTGGGTTTTTGCATGTGGGAGCATTTTTTCTAGGTAATTAAGAGTATTGTGTGTTCTTGTGGGACCCTTGCACATAATGCGCCCACTTAAACATGGGGTCTGTTACCACCTATATTGCATAGGGACTGTATATATGATTTGTGAAGTGTTGCACTTATCGTGATATTATCGGAATTATTGCGATAATATCGCCAAAACCAACCTCGGCGATAATATCGGCAGTGATTATCGCAATAATTTGCCTTTTTGAAATTATAGCGATAAAATATATATTTTTTTCCTTTTGACCCTAATTTTTTAAAAGTGAGTTAGGGGATTGAGCTGTGAGGACACTTTGACCTTTTCCATCAAGCAAACAAGGGGAAATCTATTGTTTTCATTTCCCATGATTCATCTCATGAGATACATAACTAGCAGTTAATGATAATATTAAATTCATCTTTCATTTTCATCCTTTTACTTAAATTTTTAACATTACCATTAATTGACTTAGGATGTTTGAGAGTGGTTCCGACCTCATTGGATTTCATATGGAGAAAGTAGAATTTTAGATCCCACTCAAAATCCAACAAACTTAACAGTTTTTAGGATTTTAGGATTGGCGAGATTGCAACATTTCTACTACATTCTATGATGTACGAGGGTATGGAACTAACATTTAATCAAGATCACCAAGCCCTCTATGTACCTCGATGTTGGTGGCATTGATTGTTGAGCTCCTTCTTCATGACCCTAGTAAAAATGTGTAGAAATTTTGAATAATATGACACTTATTCACAGAGATTATCCCGATTATACACTCTTGCGGAATACATGCATAATACATAAGCTCCTCTACGTTGATCATCAATTTAGCAGCATCAAAAAACAATGAAACATCAATCATCCATAAACAACATCCTGCAACTCATAGACCATGATCCATATGTCTAAAAATAGACATAGTCTAAAAATAGACTTTGCGCCAAAAATACCCTGCGGGCCCACTTAATGAAGGCGACTCCTTTCCACTAAGCTCCATAATCTTGTTGCATTTTCAACACTCCCTCTCAACAAGATATGGATCAGTGTTGCACACATCGCGATCGGGATTTAATCGGCGCCGGGAAAAAAGCGGAAAAAATCGTTAAAATCGGGAAAAAATCGGAAAAAAGCGGGAAAAAATCGTTTGGCACAAAAATATTCATTTTTTTTTCAATTTTTTTAATATCTAAACCATCTACAACATAAAATAAATACATTGACACATAAATATGATAAAAAAACTAATATATAAGATGTTTAATATCATTTCTAGCGCTAAAATCACACATAACATTGAATCATGTCCTGAATAGTAAGTCCTGAGTCCCAAGTCCAACTCAGCCTCAAAATATCAACAAAAAATATGATAATGTATCTCATCATGTCATAATGTCATATACAATAAAATGAAAGTCTAATCCTATTGATTTCCTCTGCCCCTCTTGCGAGAAAATGGCACAACTTTCTCTTTCCCTCTAGATGTAGAAGCTGGTGCCTGTGGTGGTGGAAATGGCAGTGGAGTCTGACGTGCTCTAGAAGCTGAAGAACTAGTAGTAGCAGCTACAGGAGGCCGAGGTGGACGGAGACCACGTCCTCTGGTAGTGGTAGCCCGGGTAGCCCGGGTAGGCGGTGTCACCTCCTCCTCCTGCTCCTCCAACTCCTCCTCCTCCTGCTCCTGCTCCTGCTCCTGCTCCTCCTCCTCCTCCTCCTCCTCCTCCCCCTCCTCCTCCCCCTCATCCTGCACTAACCAATCCTCAGTGGGATCCATGAGAGGCCTCTCGGTCTCAACCCTCCATTCAGCAGTGGTGTCAATCCCATCCAATGAGATGGCTTCCGTATCAGGTGTCTTCTCTAGTTGTTTCACCCACAATCGAAGATTGTAGTAGACATAGACCATGTCATTAAGTCTATGGGACTCCAACCTGTACAAAGTTCATGAAATAATAAATTAATAATTAATAATTAATATTATAAAAAAAATATTGTTTAAAACTTTAATGAATTCAAAAATTTATTTGGAAATTTGCAATATTTTAAATGTTTAAGTGTTAACTTATTGCGCTTCTTGTTGTGTATTTTTTCAAATACACTCCAATTGCGCTCACATCCCGAGGAGCTGCATGTTTGGCTGAGGATGCGTACGGCAAGATTTTGCAAAAGGGGTACTCTGCCACCATACATCTTCCACCATGCGTCTACAACAAAATTACAAATAAAATTTTAAATAAACATAAGAAAAAAATGGAATTTGAAGAAACAATGAAATTTGAAACAAAGTTACAAAGTACAAACTAAAAAATACCTGGCATTTTAACCGTCCTATCAATGACAGCCATCTCAAAGCCAAATGTGCCACCTGACAACTTATATTGCTCAATTTGTCTAGAGATCTCCATACGTTCTTCTGAAGATCTCACCATCTTCTGGACACAGGTTAATAATCCTTCCACGACCTCAACATCAAAATTAAACCCACATGCATAAGAAAATGCAGGGTTCAGGAAAAGCCCCGCAGCATGAATTGGACGATGGAGTGTGTTGTTCCATCGCTCATCAATGACCTTCCATAGAAGGAGTTGTCTCTGGAACCCATCATCTCCCTTGTCATCATAGTAGGACCGAATGGCTTCTTTGGCCCTGTCCATGGCTTCATACAAATAGCCCATTGCGGGCTTCTCACCATCAACCAACCGAAGAACCTTTACCAAAGGTTCTGTAACAGCGCACACCTCCTGCACTCCCGCCCAGAAGTCTTCCTGGTATGAAACTAGTCTGCAGACGGCCTCTGCTTCTGGTTTGCGGCTCATTGACGAAGCACGCCACTCCTCTGAAAGAAACATTCTCTTCAAATCCCACATAGAATTCAAGAGGGATTGAAGAGATATGAAACTCGTCGCAAACCGTGTAATGGCGGGGCGCACCAACTCTTCGTTGTTGGTGAATCTTCTCATCAAGCTAAGCACAGATGTGTGATTGTAAATAAATTTTGTGATGCTTTTTGATGAGTCAACAACCTCTTTGACAAAGGGAATTTTCCCAATGTCCTCTAACATCAAATCAATACAATGGGCAGCACAAGGTGTCCAAAATAAAGCAGGATGCCTGTCCATAAGCATTCTACCAGCAGCAACATAATTTGCAGCATTGTCCGTTATGACTTGGACAACATTTTCTGCACCCACCTCCAAAATAAACACATCCAGCAAATCACATAAAGTTCTTGCATCTTTGATTTGATGAGTTGCATCAACAGATTTGATAAACATAGTCCCCTTGGGACAACTAACCAAGAAGTTTATAAGGGTTCTCCCCTTTTGGTCAGTCCAACCATCTGACATAACAGTGCATCCTGTTTGTGCCCATGATGCCCTAAAATCCTCCAATCTTTGGGTGCAGTCACGCTTTTCATCTTGAAGAAGCCGGCCTCTGAAATCATGAAGAGAAGGGAGTTTGTACCCCGGGCCAACACTGGCAATAGCATCAACAGTAGGTTGGAAAAATGGATTATTCCTTATAATGCTGAAAGGAATATCACTCCAGAGGAGAAATTTTGTCATCAACTTGTCAGCTTTTTCTTTTTCAGTTCTTTTTAGCATTGAACCAATAGTTGGTTGTGAACCAGGTGTGGTTCGAGGAACAAAATATGATGATGCAGCTACCAGATTGACTGACGCTGCAGTAGAACCTGTGCCACTTGGCCCACTTCCTTCAGCTGACCTTTTTAGTTGCCTTTTGAGTTCTTCTTTGGCGTCTCTAGTGTGCTCTAATTCTCCCAATGCTCTCATGGCTTTTTGGATAATTTCAGCATTTGTCTTTAGACAGGGCCCCACATCACGTCCAGGGATTTGTGCAAGGTGGAACTTCAACCTGTACACCCCCCCGAATATTTCCTTTCCACACAACTTGCAATACAAGTTTTGTCTATCATTCGGAGTTTTAGGGTCACCATATTCCCAGAAAGGATCCAATTTCCTTGGCATGTTTGTTTTTGAATTTTGAATTTGCAAACCTATGGAAAAATAAGGATTAGGAAATAGGAATTTAGGATTACATAAATGATAATACAAATTACAATTTAGCATTTGCAAAATTACAAGCTAATTATTTCCAAAATCCCAATTTCTAAACCCAAGTTACCCAACCAAATGCCAAAAAACAATGAAAATTCAAAAAAAATAAACAATGTTTAAAAAAAATGAGAAAATAAAAATAACAAATTGGTTCTCATAGTCATAACAAATTACCCATCCCAAATCAATGAAAAATTTCAAAAAATTCTTTAAAAACAATGAAAACCAAAGTTTTTATCTATGTTGCACGAGTTTATGGAACTTGGGAACGTTGGGAACTTGGGTACCGGTGTCTGGAACGGCTAGAGGTTTCCTCAAATTTTCCACGAAACGGCTAATTGGGAGCGGCAATATTATATAATAAAAAAATAATATATATAATCAAAAAAATATAATCAAAAAGACTGCTGCGATAGCAAAAAGATATATATGTTGACATATGTTACCAAAAATAAGTATTGACATATGTCTCCTACGTTACCAAAAAGATATAATATTTACCAATACGGTGAACCTTTACTAAAATTACATTAATATAAGTTATATAAGTTACAGAAGTAAGAAAAAGAATTTGCAGATATTTCTTTAAAAAATTTAGTGATCCATAACAAATTTAAAGGCATTTTTTTACTAGTGTAGTGTAGATACCAATTTTAAGTTTGAAGCCATATCTTATTATTTTCTTTTGAATTAATAGTTGCGTTGTATACATATTTGAGTAAAATGTTGAATCGTACATGTAAATGTTTAAGCCATGAGCTCTCCGCCTAAATTTTTAAATGCTGCATTCCCAAACAACTCGAATATATAAAAAACAAAAACAAAAATAAAAATAAAATATGCTTGATTTGTTTTTTTACCTGAATTTATGAAAACGAAACAAGTAAACAAGTAGTTTATTGCTGAAGGGCAGCGCTCCAACTCTCAACACACTTAGCTCTCTCAACACACTCAGCTCTTCGCTCCCAACACACTTAGCTCTCCGCTGTCAACGCCAAACAACAACTAAAGCTCTCAGTGAAAAGAGGTGTAGCAACCAGCATTTATGGGTTTTTTTTGGCGCCAAAAACATTCCCGCCCATTCATATCCACAGAAACTGGTGGAAAGACGAATAGTGCATCGTCTATTAATAACAACTGCGTATTTCCCTTTCTGATCATACAATGTGTAAGAGTGCGTCTTTCTCTGCCCAGCTCCTTTTCTTTGGGGTTTACAGTATTTTTGACTTACCATATTGTTAGTAATCCACTATACAATTTCATGGGTGAATTCAATTACTAAATTCTGCAATTTCGTGCATGAATTCAAAGTGAAAATTACTAAATTACTAAATTAGTGAATTTAAGTAGCCAATTTTCATATAACACTGGTAGTTTCCACCGAAACCATACAGGAATGTTTGGTTCGAAACTAGCTGTCATAGCTAAAAGACCGCTGCCAATTCCAATTTCCACATGGGTTCACATGGGAACGGTGAAGCATTGCAAATTTAAGTCTGATGAGTTCCGGAAACCGTCCAAAGTTTCTTTTACCGTTCCCACAAAAAACGGAACGTTCCTCTGCAGCTCCAAAGTTCCAAGAAGCGTGGGAACCACCGGAACGGGTTTCCCAGCTCTCAGGAACGGTTCCCGTGCAACATAGGTTTTTATAGAAGCAAAACCAAAAAAAATTAATCTACATACCTCTTTTATGGACAAATTGGTGATCTAGGCTTGGATTCCTCTTAAAAACGCTTCGATTCGCTCCCAAATCCGACGGAAACCCTTCAGCTCCTCTCCCTCACCTCTTCTCCTCCTCCTCCGCGCGCAAACAGCAAAATGACATAAAAAAAATCGATTTTGCATATAAAAAGCCCGCTGCCCCGACGGCCTGCGATTTTTTCGAAAAAATCGCGATATTTTCAAAAACTCGCGATTTTTTCGATAAAAATCGTTATAAAAAAAAGTGGCGATTTTTATGCATAAAAATCGCGATTTGAATCGGGTAAATGAAAAAATCGCGCTTTTACGATAAAATCGCGATTTTATCGCGATTTTAACAACACTGATATGGATTATCTGCAACCCCTATCCTGCAACTCTGGAATGTTCTGCATGCAACACATTTGCCCGGTCCACTTGCTCCAACAACACTTGGAACAAAAACACTCCCAATTGACCACTCTGTTGGGCTAGGAACATACTCTGATGCTGAAGCTCTAACTGTTGCTGACAAGTGCTCCCTCTGACATCTGCGCTACTGCAACATCTCCATGCATCTCTCACCATTGCACACCTCTCTGTGCCACCTAGCACTATGCAAAACACTTGTGTCTCTTGCATTGCTGCAGCCTGCTAGCTATGCGCTATCCTGGGATTCCCTAGACTGTCGCTCTCTCTGCCGCTCCATCCGCATCTGTCTCTACCCAATCAGTCAATCCCTGCTACTCCACATCAGGGCTCCCGTAGCAAGGTCTCATCCAAGAGGTTGGGTACCTCAAGGATCCTACCCCTCCTCCTTGTGACGATCAATCCACATCACCCCACCTCCTACCTGGAGCTATGGCTGCATGCGATCCCTCAGCCCACCTGGCTCGAAGTTTCCCCCTACTGGAGGTCTCTGCATGAGTAGATGTCTCTACTCGATCTCCTCTCAGCTTCCCTTGTTGTGGCTGCTCCACAACCTCCTGAAGCTGCTGCACCAATCGTGGCTCCTCCACAATCGTTTGAGACTTCTTCTGGCTCTGCATGTTGAGAGGTAATATAGGTTCCCTCTCAACCACCAAGTGTCCATCAGTTGCCTCGCTGCTCAAGGCTTTGCATGCATCTTGAACCTCAAGAGCATACAGGTTCTTGACCCGTGAACCAATCTGCTTCACTTGTCTAGTGATGATGTGTCTAAGGAAAACCTTTCCCTTACTGAAGACTACATCATAGCCTCTGTCTTCCAGCATCGTGATCGACACCAAGTTTCTCTTCAGTCCTGGTACATACTTGACATTGGTCAAGGTAAAGCGAGCTCCATGCTCCCTTTGAAAAATAACCGTGCCTACACCTGAGACACTATACTTCTCATCATTACCCATCCCTATGAGTATCTAGAGATCTTTCTCCTCCAAAGTACTGAACAAACTTTTGTCACCGGTCATGTGGAAAGAAGCTCCACTGTCAAGAAACCAACCACTTCCCACCATGGATGAAACCATGCATGCGAAGAGTGTGAAATCCAACTCAAACTGTGAAGCAAGTGCCTCACCTTCAAATCCTTCCCCGGATCCCTTCTTGGACTTCTTCTTTGGGCAATTAGTAGCATAATGGCCCAACTCATGACAACGAAAGCATCTCACCTTCGACTTGTCAACCTTCTTCCCATCATTGGAAGAACTGGATTCGGAAAGAGAACCCTTCTCCTTCCCCTTCTTCACCTTACTCGCTAAGGCACAGTTCTCCTCATCATGCATGGATGAAGAACTGTCTCTGGTGCTCCGTCTGATCTCCTCTTGCACAAGATCCGACCAAAGTCTCTCCCATCCTGGCAATTTCTCCTGACCATTGACAGAGTCCTGATAGGAATGCCAACTCTTTGGAAGACCAAGGAGAGCCAAGGTCACCAAGTCCTCATCATCGACAGTCACCCCCACACTTCCCAGCTCATCCCGACGCTGGGTGAACTTCGTGAGATACCTGGGCATACTATCTCCATTCTCACATTTGATGTTTCTGAGTTTATCCTTGAGCGCCAGCTTCCTCTGATCGCTCTTGCTTTGGAATAGATCTGTTAACGCTTTCCACATCAAGTATGGAGAAGCCTTACCATGCAGGCTGGACACAATGTGATCCTTCACGCCCTCCAACAGAATCCTTTGACACTTTGCTATCTTCTTTTGCCAAACCACAGCTTCAGCAGCATCAGTAGGTTTTGGGACCTCAGCCTCTATGAAATCCTTCAACCCCTTATCATATAACACCGCCTCCATCCTGTCTTTCCATGCAATATAGTTCGAGCTGCCTTCAAGAGCATACTCCAATCGCAATCCGTTGAAAGACATTTCAAATTTGACACCAAGAAAACACTGCTGCAAATTCGAATTCCACCAGCTCCAAACTCAACCGCCTCTGATCTAAGATTCGTGAGAACAAAGTATTTCTCATACAGAGATTGACTGTATGGGCTTTTACCGGATATCTCACCTTCCAAAGGAAGGATGAATCCAGAGGCTACCTGGCCCGATTACAGATTCTGCCTGAAGAAATAGAATGTAAACACTTCCTGAATAGTAGATCTGATGATCAACAGCTCTGATACTATGCAGAAATTTTGAATAATATGACACTTATTCACAAAGATTATCCCGATTATACACTATTGCGGAATACATGCATAATACATAAGCTCCTCTACGTTGATCATCAATTTAGTAGCATCAAAAAACAATGAAACATCAATCATCCATAAACAGCATCCTGCAACTCATAGACCATGATCCATATATCTAAAAATAGACATAGTCTAAAAATAGACTTTGTGCCAAAAATACCCTGCAGGCCCACTTAGTGAAGGCGACTCCTTTCCACTAAGCTCCATAATCTTGTTGCATTTTCAACAAAATGTACACTTCACTCAAGCAAAATCATTGATTAGGATGTTAAGCTTTTTCTATCTTATTTTAATGCTCAAAGGGTGATCTTGATGAGGAGGATCCCAATTGTTAATTTGGCAGCTGAGGGACAAATTCCCTCCTTTGGATAGACTTTGTCATCAAGGAAAACCCCTCCTAGCCCTTGGAAGAATTTAATCTGGCCAAGGAAAAAATTACTTTTTAAGGTGAAACCCACATGTGCATTGTTACTGCTCAAACTAGCAGGGGTCCTAGGAGGGGATCTTATAGAGCAACTACTAGGTCAAGGGGTAACAATGGAGCAATAGCCACTGTCACCCTAGCTAAAGCTCCCACCTCTTTATGGACTTTCACCAATGGGAGGGGTCCAATAAGAGAGGAATCACAAGAATAGATGGATCAATGATAGGATATGGGGTGATTCCTAAAGCCTATTCATAAGAGAGGCTCAGATAATGGGCTTACTTGTTATAGAAGCAAGATGAAAGGCTCCCTTAGAAGGGCTAGGGGATTACCAAGACCTAGGGTTTGAGTGTACTTAAAAAGGGGGACCCAAGATCAAGGAATCCTAAAAAAAGGGTTTCTAAGTGTCCTTTGTGAAATTGGAGTTACAAGGTTGCGGGACCACAAAAAAGCCCTAGTGGGCCCAAATAAGGTCAAGGGTTTGGGGTTGATCAACACTAATGGACTTGACCAAGTTAGGGAGGAGAAGAGGATCAAAGGAATTAGATTTCTCTTGAAATGTGAATGCAATGATCCTTAATGAAGCCTCTAACCAAAAGCAAACTAGGGAAATGGTTTCTGAGCTAGGGCTTGGGATATCTCGAGATTCCACCGTTGGAATAGCCTCAAATTTGGAGGACCCACCAACATAGCTCTAGACCAATTTTCATCAATTTTTGATGGCTACAATGAAATTCGTGTGATGCCCTAGATGGCCTTCTAGGTTAGGGCTTAGGAAAGAGGAAAATGAGGTGTAAAAGATATTCGTTTGGTGATCACCTTGGACCAGACTAGTGCCTAGCCTATTGGGAGAATGGAGTCAATGTAATCCAATGTTTAGAGATAACTTATACCCAATCAAGGAGTCTCCTAGCAACTTTGCATGGCCTAAAAGCAACAACTAGGTTACTAGGAAAGTTTATACTTCGTTGGTGCTGCAATTGATGACTTATCAAGGTAATAATGACAATCATATACCTCTAGGACATTTATTCATCATACTTGAATGTGAAACATATGAAAAGCCCTCACAAAGACAAGTTTTGACAAATTCGCATTTCTTAAAGGCAGCTACACCAACTTCATGAGCGAAAACATTCATACATTACACAAGTGACAATACATGTAAAGTAAAACATGAAAATGACACTTACAAGTATAGCGAAAATCCTCCAATCATCAATGTGCAAAAATATCGAAGCTCCAAGACAAAAGATAAGCTTTTCCAAACATCGAAATGCATTAGACTTCCAATTCATCCATCAAAGAGGCTAGCTAAAATTCTCAAGAAGAGATAGTCCAATCCAAAAATGTGATGAGAGAAATGAATGAGCTTCTCATCAATTTATACAATCCACAAGGGGATTCGAATAGCCTATTAGCCTAATAATGCCCCTTAATAATAAAATAATGTACAATAATGACATGACTTGGTGACAAGCCCACCAAGATAGCTCCATAATACATAGAGAAGCCTCTTAAGAGGGAAAAATAATAGATACAAATTACAATGAGTCGTTGGGCATTGAAGAGGCCTAATGAAGTCCAAAGCATGCCAAGGTGAGAGAATAGGCTCCAAACATAGTGATTAAGGGGGTGGCCCCTTGATATCCAAGCAAATCAAATATGGTGTCCCCAAGTGGCGAGGGGGCACAATGACATCCTCATGGGTCTCCAAGTGGATCGATAATGCCTGTATACCATCTGCAAGGGCTAGAATAATGACATAAGCCCTCCCTTTGTCTCCCATGGTGAGACACATCCTCATCCATGCCTTGAAACATCTACCAAGGGTGTGGTGCAAGTGTGAAGCCGACTAGGCATGGTGGTCCAGGTGCATCATCCTTGTCCAAAAGGTGGAACACAAGCAATCAATGAATGGTGCTAATGGATCCATGAAACGACAATCTGCTCTCTGTTATGGTGGAGGCCCATGGCTCTCAATGCTCACCCTACAAGTGACAATATTACCCTCTGGAGGGCTTCAACCTCGTATAGGGAGACCAAACCCAAAGTGGAGACCCACCTGCAATCCTGTACAAGATCCAGTGCTTCCCCTTGCCTTCCAATACAACAGATCATTAGAGTAATCGAGTAAAAGAGCTTACAAATCATGGAATCAAATGGACACTTCATAGTGGCATGCCCTTCAATAGCGGCTTTAGCATGTACAAGTGTCTCCAAGCTCAATAAGAGGGTTAACTAAGGACCCTATTAAGTGTTTTATACCTCTGAAGTGGGTGACATGTCCATGGTACATCCATCAATTGGCAGGTGGTAGGTGATATAATGGTGGAACGGAATGGGGCATCAAGGGAAGGCTTCAAGCCACATGCCACAATACAAGGGTAGACAAAATAAGGGAAGCCCACACTTGAGTGTATGAATGTAGGAGGGAGCAATTATGGTACATAGGTTACCTCGGCCTTTGTTTTTCCACCCTTCTTCATATGTCTTTTGCCTTTTATTGATTTTTTTTTATAATTGCTTGGGGCTCCAAGGGATGAGAGCATGATGTGTGGGATATAGTAGTGATTGCCCCCTTAAGGTGGGGTAGTTCATCGCCCGCCAGGGGTTGGGACAATCATGGGTTCCTTAATGAGTCATGACATAAGGGGCCAATATGAGGGGCCCTAGGAACTAGGGTGATGGCCAAAATGATAGGGATAGAGCTCAAGTTTGGCTTTTGTCCACATGCTAAATGTGTATGTCCTGACCATCTTTTGCATTTTTGGTACATTTCCTATTGAGAGTGGCCAAATTTTTCTTTTTTTATTTCTTTTAGCTGCATCAACCTCCAGGGCATCGTTCTAGGCCTGACCCAAAGTGTGGACAAGGAGAGGGGGTAGCTAACCCCTTATGGGCCCAATGGACAAATGTAGACCCGGATGGGAAAAGTGATGAATGGGGTTAAAATGAGCGGAGTGGAGTGATGTATATGGCATTGGGAAGCAGGACCACACAACCAAAATCGGGGTTTCTTATGTAGTTCCATCCCTAAAGCTAGTAGTTAGTAAAGGAGATGTCGCTGAACTAGGATACAAGGTTAACCATCAAATCGGGCATAGGAGACAAGAGTACAGACCGAGCCCACTCTTTTCGCTGAATCTCGCCACTAATCCATGCTCAAAAGTGTCCATGATAAGTAAACAAAAATACTCAACTACATAATGAAAAGTCATACCTTCAGGGTCGGGAGGCCCACCTTCAAACATATGATCATAATAGATGGGCAGGGGACCACATGGCTGGCTCAAGTGGCGGAGATAGTGGTACATCGAGCTATTTGGTTGCTGCAAGGGGCTGCTGGCTGTCGACTGAGGACCATCTAGGAGAAAAAATTTCTCCTATGAGGGTCATCCGCAGGTGGTGGGTAACATCTGGCTCCAACTAGGAAATGAGCTCTCAGTAGAGTGCACCGAACGTACTCGAACGAGGAGGTCATGAGAACACCAACAATCTCTTGGGACCGAAACCTGTTACCTGCACATGTGAAAGACCAAGCACATGGGGCAACATGTTTTTGTGGTGTCTTATGATCACCCATGCTTATATTAGGCCATAAAACCAAGAAGAAATAAAATTTATTCTAAATGCAATTTAATCTCAATGCAGCTAATGTAGCATGATAATATCATATGATGTTAGTTCTAATGTGAAAAACCAGCATGCAATGCATCCTATTCTAACATGCATATTACATCGTATAAGTACTAAGTGTAATCATAGAGCCAATGCAACCAGGAAATCACTAGATCAATATAAAAATACTTTTCCCATTGATTACTTATGCAACAAATCCAACAACAAGGGTAGGAACAATCATATATGGAGGGTCACTAGGGAGGGAGGTGGGAAAATAAAATGCCCACACATGGAGGATCACGGGAGAAGAGGGGACAAAGGGATGTAATATACTCCACGAGATCCTCTCTTCTAACCAAAAGATAGAGATCTCAACAATCAGGTTCATAAAATTTTGATGGATGGCAACTTTAGGCATATCACCTCCATCATGGTCCCTATCATTTGTCATTCTCCATGGGCACCATAGGGTTATGATTAGTAGGAAAGGGAGACTGATGAGATGGAGAGACACAACAAGCAGGTTTCCCACGATGATCACACTTAGGAGAGATGGAGGATTCCTCATTATTAGTGATAATGTAAGAAGGGTTGAGGAAAGGGTCCACATGGGACTCAACTACAACCCCAAAATTGTGAGGAAAGACAAGGGTCCTATCGATATCATCGTCATCGATGTCATAGATAGGGTCCTTGTCGAAACGATTTCCACAGACCTCCCATTTTCCTTCTTTAATATGTAAGTAATCGTTGATATCAATGTTTGAAGGGGCTATGGGATCACCTTCTCCAAGGTCTTCAAAGGGTGGATCATCAGAGATAATATCCTTGGAAAAGGTAGGGTTAACCTTAACTTCACTCTCTATAGACTCACCCTCCCTATCACATGTGCTTTTAGAATTATCATCATGCCTATTTTCGTCATGTGGACCCAGGGAGGACCCTCTTTCCTGCTCATCATCTAGATTCCTAAGGTCATGATGATGCTCAATGAAGGCTTCCTTGTGAATGTTTAGTGCGGGGCATACTTGAAAATGTCTAATAAAGCCTTCAAAGATGTCAGGCTAGGAGGTAACTCCTCAAACCGAATTGTGATTTTGCATTAAGGTTGATCATAGATATATACATGGAGGGAGAGATTCTTGGGCTTCATCTCCCAGTGTCTCTTCATATTCCAGCTCTCCTTATTTTCTATTTACACTATTTTACATATTCACCCAATCCCAATGATTAGGTGTCAACATCCCCCCCCCTTAATCTGAAGGGATGTTGGTGAGTCCAAGCATCGTTCTGAATCTTTCGAACTTTTCTCTTCCAAGCGCTTTGGTGAAGATGTTTGCAATCTGCTCATTTGTGGAACAATGGCGTAGATGGATTGTCTTGGCCTCAACATGATGTCGAATCAGATGGTATTTTGTATTGATGTGCTTCATTCAATCATGGAACTTTGGGTTCTTGGCCAACTTTATTGCAGAAGTGTTGTCAATCATGAGTGGAGTTGAATGCACTTGTTTCACCTGCAAATCTTCCAAAATTTTCCTGAGCCACACAATTTCTTTTGTTGCTTCAATTGCTGCCACATATTCTACCTCTGTTGTGGAATCTGTTGGAACTGATTGTTTGCATGACCTCCAGGAGACAACTCCTGATCCAAGACTCATAGCATAACCTAAAGTAGATATCCTAGTTTCTTTATCTCCATCGAAGTCTGAATGAGAGTATCCAATCAAGTTGAAGTCGCCCACCTGTGTACTTAAGTCCAAAGTATTGAGTTCCCTTCAAGTACTTTAGAACTCTTTTTGCAGTAGACCAATGTCCCTCACAAGGCTTTTGCATAAACCTAGAGAGGATTGCAACAACAAATGTAATGTCTAGTTTGGTAGTAGTTAGGGAGTTGAGACTTCCTACAAGCTGTCTATACTTTGTTGCATCCTCAAATTCTTTTCCTTCAGTGGATGTGAGATTTAAGTTCTGTTCCATTGGAGTAGTCAAACGATTGCACTCAACCATGCCAAACTTGTTCAACAGATCTCCAATCTACTTCTTCTGTGAGAGGAATATAAACTTTGGATGTTGAGTTACTTCAATACCAAGATAGTAGTGAACATACCCAAAATCTGTCATTTCAAAACCTTTCCTCAATTCCTTCTTTATGGATGGAATATAGCTCTCATTATTCCCTGTCATCAAAAGATCATCTACATACACCACAAGGTATCCAACTATTTTGCCAACTTTCTTGACAAACAAAGTTGCATCATCAAGGTCACAATGTTTAAAGTTGAGTTTCAAAAGATGCTCCGTTAACTTCTCGTACTAGGCTCATGGTGCTTGCTTGAGGCTATAGAAGGATTTTACAAGCTTGCATACTTTATGTTCTTGACCCTTCACAACAAGTCCTTCTGGCTAGGACATAAAAACATTCTCTTTCAGATCTCCATTCAAGAAAGCAGTTTTTACATCCATTTGATGGACTTTCCAACCATTCTGAGCTGCCAAGAAAAAGAGTGTCCGGATGGTAGCCCATTTTGCTATGGGGGCAAAGGTCTCCTCATAGTCGACCCCTTCCTTATGTGCAAAACCTTTTGCCACAAGCCTGGCTTTGTGCTTGTCAAGTGAGCCATCAACTTTATACTTGTTCTTGTAGACCCACTTGCAGCCTATTGGTTTGTTTCCCAATGGAGGATCAACCAGCTTCCAAGTGCCATTCTTTATCAAGGCATCATACTCTTTTTGCATCGCTTCTTTCCATTCATCATGAGAAGAGGCTTCTTTGAAGGAAGTTGGCTCAAAATCTGTAGACAAACTCAGTTCACAATCATAAGAAACATCCATATCAACAGGTGAATCAAAATCGTTTACATCACCTCCATTTTTCTTGGTTGAGTTTCTTGTTAATGTCTTTCCAACCTCATCAGGATGAACACTTTCAAGTGTCTTTGTCAGCCATTTTGGAGGACCTTTTTGAGATGGCCTAGGCTGCTCAGTTGACTAAGTTGGGATTGAATCAAGATTGAGTCTCCCAATTCTGTCAATCACATCACTCAAATTGTCATCAGTGGTTGGAGCTTCATGTGGGGGAGAGAGTGCTTCAGAAGAAGATTCCACAGATTGATCCAGTATAGGAATCCCCCCTTCAAGATGTGGAATCTCATTATCAAATTCTTGAAAGGACTTGGCATGTCTGAATCTATCCAAGTGATCAAGCTACCGCTCAACAACATTGTCAGCCTTGGAAGATTCAAGAAAGATCACATCTCTAGACACTACAAACTTCTTATTAACTTCATCATAGAGACGGTATGCTTTGGAGGTATTTGAATACCCCAAGAAGATACACTTACGACTCCTTGCACCAAGTTTGTTTCTTTGTTCCTTAGGTATCAAGGCATAACAGGTGGAACCAAAGACCCTGAGATGCTTTACTGAAGGAATGTGGCCATACCACATTTCATAAGGAGTCTTGTTTCTAATAGCATTAGATGGACACCTATTCTTTACATACACAACACATAGAATTGCATCAACCCAAAACATCAATTTTACATTCTTGAAAAACATCATGGAATGTACCATATTTAAGATTGTCCTGTTCATTCTTTCAGCTACTCCATTCTGTTGGGGATTATAAGGCATAGTTGTTTGATGTTTGATCCCATGCTGGTGAAGATAGTTTTCAAATTCATTTGAAGTGTATTCTTTTCCATTATCAGTGCGAATAGAGCCACTATGACACTGTGCATCTTTTTCAATCCATGCATGAAATTTCTTGAATGTTTGAAAAGCATAAGATTTGTTCAATAAATAAACCCAACACATTTTGGTGTACTCATCAATAAATGTCATCATATATTTTTTCCATTTGCAGAAGGATCAGGCATTGGTCCACATAAGTCTAAATGAAGAAGTTCAAGTTTTCTATGTGCTCTGGAATGTGAATCATGAAAAGTCAGTTTGTTGTGCTTTCCTAAGATACAAGCATCACATTGCTTAAGTTTCCTAGGAATTGTAGGCAAACTAGTAACACCACTTTTCTTCAACATACGAAGGTTGTCATAATTCAAGTGTCCAAATCTAGCATGACTTAAAAGACTTGATGGAAATGTACCTTCATCATAATGAGAACTGTATGAGAAGTTCTATGCACGAGCAAAGGTACCTTGTAGCTTCAGAAGTCTTTCTTCTTCTATCTCCCTCATGACAAGTGAGCGATCTGATGCTTTTCTAACCTCAACTTTGCCATCAAACATATGAATGGAGTGTCCTTGCTGGCGAATGTGGACCAAAGACAACGAGTTTCTCCTCAGCTCCGGGAGATATAGAACATCATGCAGAAGAAAGTCTGGAAGACCAGGCAATTTGAACCTATTTGTGCCAAGTCCTGATGGCTTGAGTTTTGATTTGTCTGCAAAGTATACTGCTCCATCCATCAACATTGTCAGTAAATTCTTGAAAAACATCTCTTCCAAAGGTCATGTGGCAAGTTGCTCCTGAATCAAGCAACCAATCATTTTTCCAAGAAGCGAGTGAAGCATTAAACAAGTCTTCAGTTAATCCAATATTACAATGTGCCACAACATAGTGACCGGATTTGGGTGTGTTATCTTTCCCTTTGTCATTGGTTTTACCTTTGGCTTCATTTCTTTCTTGCTCAACTTTGTCCCAGAGCAACTTACATGTAGATGCATCATGTCCATCTCTATTGCAATGTATGCAATGAAGATCAAACTTTTCTCCTTGGAACTCTCTGCCCCCCCTGCCTCTAAGATTCCTTCTCCCTCTTCCTCTTCGGCCACCTGTTCCTCTGGAAGAATCTTGTGTATGATTCTTCTCTTTATGTGCAGGACACACAACTTCTTCAGAAGACTGAGGAGTTGTCTTCTTCCCAAAAGCCTTCTCTTTCTCAGCAAACTTCTTCTCAAGGGAGTCAAAGGTAATCTCCTTGAGGTTTCCACTTGCTTGCAATGACTCAAGATGTAGGAATTTACCGGGTAAGTTCCTCAGACAGAACACCAAAAGACATCGCTCACAAACAGATCACAGATCAATACACTAGTATTGTTGACGTGGTTAAAACCCTCAAAGAGGGAAACAGTCCACGGCCTGAGCCAACGCGGCCACTTCAAGCAATTTATTAATAAAAGAATGAAAATTTACATAAGCTTCTCTCATGAATGGTTACCCTACAAATGACCCTCCATGCTCTTTAAATAGAGATCATGGACTAATCGAGTGTTAAGCCACAATCAAGTGTTGGTAATACTGAGGAGAGAATGAACCGTCGGATCACTACATATTGTGACCATCGGATTGTAAGTTACAAAAGTACATAGTAAAGAAACACACTTTACCTAACTGTACACTAGACCAAGTTATACTTAACTACTTCCTATGTGTCGGAATATCCTAACATCCCCCTTAAGAACAACTTGGGATAGGATTGAAGGATGTACAAATATGACACAATAGGAGAAGGAACGAGGCATTAGAGCCTATCCCCCCTTAGTGACAACTTCCTGAACTCCAACGATAAATCGAAGTTTAGTAAACTTCGCCTCTGTGAGAGGCCTTTGTAAAGATGTTTGCAACTTGATCATCTGTTGAACAATATTGCACTTCAAGAACATGGTCATGAATGAGCTTTCTGATGAAGTGCATGTGCAATTCAATGTGTTTGCTGTGCCGATGTTGCTGGATCTTTGCATAGTTGAATGGCACTTTGATTATCACACCAAAGTGTAGTCGGATGCTGCTGTTGAAAGCCAAACTCTGACAGGATCTGACGAAGCCACAAGGCTTCCTTACTAGCTTCTACGGCACCACGATACTCTGCTTCTGCTGAAGAAAGAGAAATGGCACTTTGTTTCTTGCAAGCCCATGTAATAGGTCTTGAACCAAGAGTGAACACATAACCTGCAGTAGACTTTCGATCATCAGGGTCACCAGCGCAATTAGAATCAGTGAAACCAACCAATAGAGGAGATGCTTCTGCACTGTAATGAATCCCAAACTGAACTGTGCCTCGAACATAACGAAGTATTCTTTTAGCTTCTTTCCAATGACTTTCATGTGGGTTTTGCATAAACCGAGCAATAAGGCCAACAACAAAGGAAAGGTCAAGACGAGTATGGGTCAAATACAAAAGTTTTCCTACAAGTTGACGGTATAAGATAGCTTCAACTTCAGGGGAAGTACAAGTGATTAAATGTTTGGCTCCAGACTGAAAGGGAGAAGGGGCTGGCTTACAGTCTTCCATGTGAAAATGGCGTAGAAGATCACAGGCATATTTGGACTGGGAAAGGGAAATACCTTCCTTGGATTGCAAGACTTGAAGACCAAGAAAATAATGCAAATGTCCTAAGTCTCATTTCAAACTTCTTTTTAAGGCTGGACTTCACATGGTTTATAAGGTTGGGATCACTACCAGTAAGGATAAGATCATCAACATAAAGAACAAGAATGATAAGAGACTTTCCCACTTTCTTGGTGTAGACGGTATTGTCAGAATGACACCTAGAAAAGCCAGTTTCTAAAAGAAAGTTATCCATTTTGGCATACCAAGCCCGAGGAGCTTGCTTGAGACCATAAAGGGATTTATTAAGCCGACATACAAGGCTGGAGTTTGTTTGTATAAAGCCAATAGGTTGTTCCATATAGATTTCTTCATGCAAGTCCCCATGCAAAAAGGCAGATTTAACATCCATCTAATGGGCTTCCCATTTGAAAGAGGCAGCAAGGGAAAGAATAAGGCGGATAGAGTTCATTTTGGCAACGAGGGAAAAGGTTTCAGTATAGTCAATGCCTTCAACTTGTGAAAAACCCTTAGCAACAAGACGAGCTTTATGTTTATCAACTTTTCCATCTGGTCCATACTTGGTTCTGTAAACCCATTTGCATCTAACAAGTTTTCGTCCTTTTGGTAGAGGAACAAGATCCCATGTATCATTTTCCAATAATGAACGATATTCTTCATTCATAGTTGCATCCCAATCTGGATGGCCTGAAGCTTCTTCAAAGGTGTCAGGATCATAATTTACTGAAGCTTGAGCCAGTAAGGAAGAGGCTCTATAGAACTGAGAATGTGTATATCGCTGATCTGTAGGATCACCGACAAGATCACCTGCTGCATCCCGAGTAGCACGAACCCATTTTGGAAGCTGAAGAGCTGAAGGAGGATCCTGAGAAGGTGGGGGAGGATTGTCATCCTCGCTTTCATCATCTGAAGAAGAAATAGTTTCAAAAGTAGAAGAGATAGAGAGAGGTGGCACATCCGTCGAACTAGGCTCGTAGGCCGATATATTTTCAGCAAACTTTACATCTCTTCTAATGATAACATTTTTGGACTTAAGTGGAATAAGTCTATATCCTTTGACATCTTCAGAATATCCAACAAAAATACATTTTTCACTCTTAGGTTCTAAAGCTTTATGTTTCTCATCTGGAATATGGGCCCATGCTTCACTTCCAAAAACACGAAAGTGACTTACATTTGGTTTAATTGAGCTCCATGCTTCTTCTGGAGTGATATTCTTTAAAACCTTAGTAGGAGTGCGATTTATTATGTAATTTGCACTGTTAATTGCTTCTGCCCAAAAATTAAGACTAAGTCCTTTAGATTGAAGCATACAATTAGCCATTTCATTTAAGGTGCGATTCTTCCTTTCAGCTACACCATTTTGTTGTGGAGTATATGGAACAGTATGTTGCATTTGAATTCCATTCTCAGTGCAAAAGATGATGAATTTGTTGTTAACATATTCTCCGCCATTATGAGATCTTAGCTTAAGAATTTGATGTCCAAATTGTTTTTCAACAAAGGCCTTAAAGGCCAAGAACATGTTAAATACTTCACTCTTGAGTTTTAAGAAGTATACCCAAGTGCGTCTGGAGAAATCATCAATGAAAGTTAAGAAATACTTGTAGCCAGAGACAACTGGAAGTGGACCACATAAATCACTATGCACAAGTTGTAAAGAGGCTGAGGCGTGCCAAGAGGCACGTTTTTCAAAACTATCTTAATGATGTTTTCGAGTACACATCCGGAACAAACACCATCTCTGCAAGATACCATTGGAAGACCTGTCACCATATTTTCTTTACATAGATTCTGAAGGGAGCGATAGTTTAAGTGACCAAATCGCTCATGCCAAAGTTTGCTCACTTCATTGTTATGAGCAACAAATACCGAGGGAAGATTTGATGACCCAAAGTTGTTAAAATTATACAACCTTATAGAATCATCAGCAATGTCAGTAGCTAAAATCTGTCTAGGATCTCTTAGGTCCTTAATTACAACATCGTGAGGTGAAAATTCAATGATTTTACCTTCACCTGAATGAGTTATTTGATATACAGATAGAAGGTTCCAGGATAAGGTTGGAACACATAATACATCATTAAATTTACCATTGTCTATATGAATAGTTCCAGTCCCTACAACACTAAGAAATCTATCATCACCAACATATATATTTTTGGTGTTACAATCATTTAAAGAAGAAAACATGGCTTTGTTTTTGGCCATGTGATAAGAAGCTCCAGAATCAATGAGCCACTCATGAGAATGAGAAGAAGAAGATACATTTAGTGCATAGCCAGACCGAGATGCTTGACAACCACATGCAGAAAGTGTTATTCCTGAAGATGAAGTTGAAGTTGAAGAGTGCTCCAAATGGATGTTATTCTTCTTCATTGCTGCTTCCAAGGCTTCCATCTTCTTAAAGCATTTGGATTCTAAGTGGCCATTTCGATTACAAAAGTGGCAATGTCTATCAGTCTTCTTCCCTTTGTTTTTATGTGCCTTATCATTTTGTTGAAATGATTTTTCATTTTGAGACTGGAATTGCTTAGGACCCTTGTTTGGTTTAGGACCATTCTTTTTAGGATATGACTTCTTAGGATTCTTTGAATTTGGTTGCTGCTGAGCGGCTAAGGCTTTCTTAGAAGAGTTTCCAAGATTAAGAAGACCAAGATGTAAGAGTTTTTCTTGTTCTCTTATTAAAGAATCACAAAATGCATCAAAAGAAGGGGACTTGTAATCTTGTCCTTGAGAAATGAAGGCTTCTCTTGTAGAATGGAAGGTGGAAACAAACACAGAGTAGGCTGGTCCCAACTTAGTAAGAATGGAATAGATAAGGTTACTATCTTCTTTCTTAACCTTAACACCTTCCAAGAGAAGTCTAAGGGTCTTGAACTTGGACAAAAAATCTTCAATGGAAGAAAAATTATTGGATTCCAATGTAAGCAACTCATTTTCGAGTTGATGGGCTTTAAGTTCATTTTTAATTCCAAAAACTTTAGTGATATGTTTCATTGCTTCATTAGGAGTATCAAGTTCTGCGATATGGAATCTAAGGTTCGGAGAAATAGACATCCCTATCAACCCACGTGCTTGATCTTGCCTATTTTCCCATTTGGTTGCCTTATCTTCATCTTTCGGTTTGGTTTCTTAGCTTGAGGCTATTCTGTAAAGACATTTACTTCTAAGTAAATCTACAATGTAGGACCACCATTGGAAGTAGTTGGTGCTGTCAAGAATAATCTGGCATGGACTTTCCATTTTAACAGAAACTGAAGCTATAGATGCTGAAACTAAGTGTTCCAATGGAAAGATCTCGAAAAATTAGGCTGATTAAAAAAAAACGGCTCTGAAAACGGGATTCTGGATGAAGAAGTTATGGCTTTTTGAAGAAAAGTTGTTGAAGATGCTGACGAAGTGCGGGAATGTGCGGAAATGAATGATAATGTTATATTTAAAAAAAATCCGCCCCCTTTCCAAACTTAATCTAATTAGTTCAACAAAGAGAAAGACTTGAACTCAAGACCTCTACTCTCATAAAGTAGCTTTGGACCAAGTGAGCTAGATTAAAAGGTTAGTAATTTTTGGAAAAGAGGAAGGGGTTTTTTTTTTTTAGTCATTGAAGCTTGGGGTGCGTGCTTACTTGAAAAAGTTTTTTTTTTTTGCCTACAAAACAAAAAAACACAAAACCCAACACGAACATACAAAAAAAAAACAAACCTTACGGCTTGAAGTTAGCTTTAGCCCGAAACTAAATATTTTCCTCAATGTTTTTGATTTTCCGAGATCACACTCGAGCGCGGCGGAAAAGAGCATACGCATGAGAAAAATCCTTCCTTTCTGTTTCTGATTTGCCCAGATCGCACAGAGTCATGGGGCAAAGAGCATACGCAAAAATGAAAGGTATAGATCCGATAATGAAAAAAAAAAAAAGAGCTAAATAAACCGAAATAAACAGAGAGAAAATAACTGTAAACTGCAAATAAACACTGTATACCTCCAGATCTTAAAATTGACGTAGCTAGGGCTACCAGAAAACTTTTCGCGTGAAACGAAAGGGGTTCCTCACTAGAACATATGCTCCTAACACAATAGAGCAGTCCTCTTGGCCCGAAAGCAGTGAAAAACAGTAGATCTAGGAAACGGCAACCGGATGCAGTTCTACCGGCTTCAGATTTGGATCACCAACGGATGCGGCCCTCAAATAGTTCTGATACCATGTAGGAATTTACAGGGTAAGTTCCTCAGACAAAACACCAAAGGACACCGCTCATAAACAGATCATAGATCAATACATCAGTATTGTTGACGTGGTTAAAACCCTCAAAGAGGGAAACAGTGCACGGCCTGAGCCAACAAGGCCACTTCAGGCAATTTATTAATAAAAGAATGAAAATTTACATAAGCTTCTCTCATGAACGGTTACCCTACAAATGACTCTCCATGCTCTTTAAATAGAGATCATGGACCAATCAGGTGTTAAGCCACATATCAAGTGTCAGTAATACCGAGGAGAGAATGAACTGTCGGATTGTAAGTTACAAAAGTACATAGTAAAGAAACACACTTTACCTAACTCTACACTAGACCAAGTTATACTTAACTACTTCCTATGTGTTGGAATATCCTAACACAAGATAATTTGAATAAGTGGGATATAGTGCCTTGAAATAAGCTATGAGAGAAATGTCTATTTAAACACCAGTGGTTTTGATATCATGCATAATAGATCTTACTTCTAATGCTAAAGCAAGAGGATCATCATTTTTCAATTCAAGACTGAACAATTTAATCATCAATTGGACAACTTCAAGTTCAGAGTGTGAGTCATAGAGTTCCTTCAACTTCTGTAAGAGTGGTGGTGGGAGGTATGATACCAGTGGTATATGGTGGCGGTATGTATTAAAAAAACATGGTAATATATAGTTCGGGCCTCAGCGTGATATGGAGGCGGCATGACAGAGGGAGGACTGTGGTATGCGGGCAGTGGAATAGTATTAAAACACATATGACAACGTAATATTGGGCAGAGTTATATTATTCAACAGCACCACAGTCAAGCCATACATTATATAAAAAAAGCAATGTAAAAAACCGGGAGTGGGAGCGGATTGGTATGGGTAGCGTGGTATGCACATAACGCGGGATTCAACGGGTGTTAGAGTGGTATTACCGCATGGGGAGGACTGTGGTATGCCTAGGTTACAAACAAACCAGTGGTAGAGGACTGTGTTATATTAAAAGAAACCGTAGCGTGGAGCAACGATGGGGGTGATACAAGCCAACATGGATGGGTTCAACAACGCTGACATGGGCCAGGAGTATTGAAAGTAACAGAGGCATGTAACAGGAGCGTGAGAGGCGTAACATATGGGAGTAGAGGTATGCGTTCAACTAAGTAATACCACATCGTATGACATAATACAATACCACAACATTAATTAATATGACAATCTGAATATGCACTCATTGCACCACAACACAGTCACGACTTGAATGCACCACAACACCTCCAAGCAGCATGATCCTCTAGCAACCTTCAGAGAATGGAGCAATGGTAGAGGTGTCAGTTCTGCAAAATAGGCAAAACATAGGTAGGAGGGAGTTACAAGGGCAGAGAGGGAAGCCAAAAATGGAGCTGGCTCTGATACCATGTCAGGCTAGGAGGTAACTCCTCAAACTGAATTGTGATTTTGAATTAACGTTGATCATAGATATATACATGGAGGGAGAGACTCTTGGGCTTCATCTCCCGTTGTCTCTTTGTATTCCATCTCTCGTTATTTTCTCTTTACACTATTTTACATATGCAACCAATCCCAATGATTAGGTGTCAGCAAAAGAATTCCTTCATAGATGAGATGCTCCTAGGTTCGTGATTATGCAACCATGAGTTATGACCATGGAGAGTGCTCATGAACAATAGTATAAGGACATCCTGGTGGACCACTTTCTCCTTTGAAGCATGCGCAATAAATCTGCTACATTAATTGCGGAGAGTGGATCACCATCAAACATGGGTACCCCACGTACCATCCTTCCTGTGACATGATTAGGGTGTCCAGGGATGCTAGTGATGTCTAAAGCGGGAAAATCATCAAAGAAAGGTATCCTATTGAGATATACATGTAAATTATGTAGGAGTTGCCAAGGTGAATTTATAGATGCCTAGAGAAATGCTTGCTTCACCCTACAAGCATTGACCTTATGTAATATTCCTAAATAGGAGAAACAATGATATGCAAAGCAAACAATAAATTACACAACAAAAAATTTCAACTTTAGCATGCACCCACGAAAAACTAGAAATGTAGAAGTAGTTGAGCCATATTATTATAAACTGGAGCAAGAGTACAAATATATGGAAGGAATGCGCCTGTGCTTGCCTCAAAGGCAAGCAGAGCAAAGCCAAGGTGAATAACTATGAAGCCCGAATGCTGCTATCAACTAGACAAGTATTGCTTTGCGCTGCCCCAACAATTATGCACTGTCTACTGCAAATATATAGCTGGAAACCCCTCCTTAAGTGCTCAAAAAATTATGCAAAATTACCTCCAAGCTCCTCAAGCAAAACCCACCAAAACCCAAAAAGGGTTTGGCCTAATTCCAACCTCCGAAAATCGAGCCCCAAAGGTCTTACGCTCTCCACTGGCTGCTGAAATATGCTGCTTGCCAATGCACCAACAAACCTCCCCAAAAACACTCCAAAAAGGCCGCAATCAACTCCACAAATGTTATCCTTATTTCTCTGAGCAAGTTCCAGCCTCAATGAGCAAGCTCCTCACCCCCACGTGTGCCCAGTGACACCCTTCTGCACAAGCCAAGGAGAAACAAACTCAATACAGAAGATAGCTATGTCCTCAAGCTCCCAAACTCCCCAAAAATGCCTGCAAGGTACTAGAGCTCCCTTCTCCTAATTTCCTCCAGCAATTGCTCCCCGAAAGAGCACTGAAATGACTCTCTCAAGAGCCTCTCTCGTGTCCTCCAGAAATACGCACTGCCTGGAAAACCTGAATGCAATTGCTGGAAAATTCATTGTAAGTCTCCTCCGGATATGTGTGAAAGAACTTCTCTTGGGTGGCACTTGAAGTCCCTAGAAAAAAGGGTGAGTTCTCCGCTTGGAAAACTTGTGCTGAACAGCAAGTGACCTGACTAAGTAGCTTGAGTAACTGAGTTAAGTTTTTGATATGCCAAAATATGCAAATGAAGTTGAGCTCCCTCCTTTTATAACTTACGTGGGCCTTCCTTCCCACGTGGGCCCCTCCACCAAGTAATACGAATTCCCTCCTACATAGTTCGAACTATAGGCTAAGTGAAGTGTGTTTTCCCTTGTGTGGGTGGCCCCCACACTCCATTATCAAAGTATTTCGACTCCCTTTTAACTCCTAAGACCTTTACCAAAAATGAGTGGGTCCCATAGCCTCCAATTTTTTTCTCAAAATTGGGAAATTAATTCTGTTCCAAAATAATTTAGGAAGGGACATTACAGTCCTCCCCTCCCAAATGTTGCTTGTCCCCAAGCAACTTCAACCCTGAATGCTCCAATATGTGCTCACCCTCCCAAGTGGCATCCTCATCTGGTAAACTCTTCCAAACTCTTCCAACGTACCAAATACTCCCTGATTGTTCTGCTTCTTAGCTTCCTCTCCCTAGTATCCAGGATGGCTTCCAGTTTCAAAACCAGATGCCCCTCATCATTAAGCGGAGGCAACTCCACAACTGCTGTAATACACTGCCCCAACACCCTCTTGAAGCATGAAACATGGAAAATGTTGTGGATCTTGCTCCCTGGTGGTAGCTCCTGTGAAATTTCTTGAACAGAATCCCTATTGCAACAACTGATAATATTTCTCCTATTTGTTAAATTCCTTTAAACAAATTACTTGCAATTTACCACGGCAAATATTGAAATACATACACTGCAACCTTCACTTAATTAATTTATATGTGGAAACAAGAGATTGAGCAAGAAACAAAATACAACACAATAAACCGTTATTTTTGGACAAATGTCCTTGGAAAAACCCAATGCGGAAAAACCGGTGCAGCAGATCTGAGGGTTTATTATTTTTAAGCAGTAGCAAATTCTGAATACATCTTTGAATACCTCAATAGTTATTTAGTTAAAGAGAGAGAAATAATGGCAAAAAGATTTGTGAGATTACCTCACACAATCATTGAGAAAAATCCCCGCTGATCCGGACACTGGATGAGGTGCCTCTTGCAGGCCCTGCGCTACCTTTGCGCAATCCTCACGCAATCCTTGCGTTAATCCCTCTAGGAACTGCATCACCTAGCCAGTTGATCGATTTGTTGCTCGAAGTCACTGCTCTCAGCCTCCTGGTCCCATGTCTCGGCTCCCGACTTCTGAAACTGACTCTACTACAAAATTTCAGACTCTGTCTCACCCTCTGCGCTACCTCTGCGCGGCCCTGCATCAGCCTCTGCATGAGAGATGTTGGATCACTCTCTGCCTCTCTCTGCTGATGATTCTCCGACTGAGAAAATCTCTCTCGCCAGATGCTATCCTTGCCCCTCAATTGCAAGAAATCTACTTGATTAGAATTTCCTCCTGAGAACTTCTCACTTCAGAAATTTGATCTCTTGATCTCTCGTTGTGTTTTCCAAATGACCCTCAAGCTTCCTTAAATAATCTTCTCGTTAACATTCAATGGCCCTGATTGAAAGCTAATCAATGGCTAAGATCAATTTAGCTTGATCCTTGTCTTCTTCTAGAAGTTACACCCACAATTAGATTAATACCCATTAATATTTTTAATTTCCTAAGTTTAGACTTAGGATTAAAAAATATTAATTATTTTAATAAAACTATCTCTGGGTGGAATTTGACAAAATGCTTTCTGGGTTTTCTGGAATACATGTGCCCAAGCCTCCCTGCAAAATTTGAAGCCTAGAGCACATCCAATTCTACCATAAATCAACACTCCTTCTTAGTGAGGAATGTGCTCTAGCAATATGCTGCTAAGTACTGCTCTAACTCTGAAGCATCGTCCTCTACGCTGCTGATGTCTGACATGTTGTCCATCAACTACTACGCTGCTGCTGAAACTGTACTGCTGCTGACACTGCCATTGTCAACATTGCATCCATACTGCAACTTCCTCTCAAGTGCTGCATCTGTGCTGCTGCTAGCACTGCCACTGCACTGCAAACAATTGCTGTTTCTTCATCAACAATGAAAAAACACCCAAAACTATTGAACTAACTGTGTTTAGTATGATACCACGTGAATGCTGAAGTCTAACTACTGCTAGTCTCTGCGCTGACCCTCTGAATCTATTGCGCTATTGTTGACCTCTGCTTTGTGCCATCTATACTTCTGCCAACTTTGCTCTGCGCTTCTTAGACTCTGGTGCTCCTAGCCATTGCAACTGTCTCTCCGACACTCCTCGGCACCATCCGACACTAGTCCATCCTGCTACTTTTGATCTGGGCTCCCGTACCGAGGAAATGATCCTAGAGATGGGCTCCTCAAGGATCTTGCCCATTTTTAGCTCTTTCGAACTACAGCTCCAAATCAGCCCACCTCCCTCCTGGAGGTATCTCGACTGTCATGGCGAACTCCTTCCCCTCGATCTTCGTGGGCACAGCCTTCAGATTGTGCTTCTCATCCTTGTCCTTCTTCTTGAGAGGACACTAAGTAGTGTAGTGACCCATCTTGCCACACTTCAAACACTTGATCTTCGAGATGTCTTTCTTGCGTCTCCGCTACTCCTATCGTCCCTTCGATGCAAGGGTTGCATTATCCTCCTCCTCCTTGGGCTTCGACTGACTCTTGCTGCTTCCATCAAGTTTAACCTTGACTAAGTCTCTCCTCAGTTCCTCTTGTTTTAGAGCTACTCACATCTCATCCCAATTCGGCAAGGCTGTCTACGCAGGATACTCTGGACAAAGACTTGCCACTCATTTGAGACAAAATTGAGGGTCATTCTAACCAAATTTGAATCTTGAGGTGTATTCCCCGTAGCAGACAATTCATCACGAGTCTCCTTAAGCTTCGTGAGGAATGGATCCACACGCTCCCACTTCTGCATCTGAGCAGATCTAAGCTTCTGCTCCAAGTACATCTTTCGTTGCTTGGAAGATCTTTGATATAGCATTGCCAAGGCATCCCACATCTCCTTAGCAGTCCCTCTGCTAGCGACATGACACACTACGTGATCCTTTACTCCATCAAGGATCATCCTCTTGGCCTTCACCATTTCTGATCGGTACTTCTTCAACGGATCTACATCTGCAGGCACAACCACCACGCTGTTGACATATGTCTTGAGGGCATGCTCATCTAGAAGGAATGACATTCTAGCCTTCCAGATGACATGGTTGGATGATTTGTCCAACCTGTCATGATCCCTCAAGCCACTGGTTGCCATTTGTGCCAAAAATAGAAAGTCAAATGACCTCCTTTCTCCTCTGTGCTGCTGTTGGGCTAGCCTACGCACTCCTTGATGGAGTTAGTAAAATTGCTGCCCCTTGTTGCTGCTCAGCTCTAAAGAATTCAAATTCCTTGGCTAAGAATTCTCTGAGGAAGAAATTCCCTCAACCGTGCTTCTCTTTCTTTTGACAATTTTCTGCCTAACAAACTGCCTGCAGGAAAATCTGCATCCCACCAGCTCTCCTCATGTTGGGGCTTCTGCGCTGCTCCCTCTGCCCCGACAAAAACTCGATCTGGAATCCCTTCTCTCCGTTGACTCACTCGGAGAGATATTGCCTCGAAATTTCAACCCTTCGGCTAAGAACTATGCAAATCCTCTAGGGTTTCGAACTGCTGCCTCCTACAACTTTTCGATTTCCCTCTTCTACTCAGTGCTGGATCTACTGGATCTTCTCTTCTTGCTTCACCTGCAACTCTGATACCATGTGAAAATTCCTAAACCGGAATCCCTACTGCAACAACTAATGATATTTCTCCTATTTGTTAAATTCCTTTAAACAAATTACTTGTAGTTTACTAAGACAAATATCTAAATACATACACTGCAGTCTTCACTTAATTAATTTATATGCGGAAACAAGAGACTGAGCAAGAAAGAAAATACAACACAATAACACCGTTATTTTTGGACAAATGTCCCTGAAAAAACCCAACGCAGGAAAACTGGTGCAACAAATCTGAGGGTTTATTATTATTAAGCAGTAGCAAATTCTGAATACATCTCTGAATATATCAAGGGTTATTCAGTTACAGAGAGAGATACTGGTAGAAAGTTTTGTGAGATTACCTCATACAATAACTGAGAAAAATCTCGGCTGATCCGGACACTGGATGATGTGCCTCTGGTAGGCCCTATGTTGCCTCTGCGCAGTCCTCACACAATCCCTGCATCAATCCCTCTAGGCACTGCGTCACCTACCTAGCTGATCGATTTGTTGCCCAGAGTCACTGCTCTCAATGTCCCGGTCTCACAGCTCGGCTCCCAGCTTCTGAAACTGACTCTGCTACAAAATTTCGGACTCTCTCTCACCCTCTGCGTTGCCTCTACGTGGCCCTGCGTCAGCCTCTGCGTGAGAGCTGCTGGATCAGTCTTTGCCTCTCTTTGTTGGTGATTCTCCGGTTCAGAAAATCTCTCTTTCTCCGGATGCTATTGTCGCCCCTCAACTGCAAGAAATCTATTTGATCAGAATTTCCTCCTGAGAACTTCTCACTTCAGAAATTCGATCTCTTGATCTCTCGGCGTGTTTTCCAAATGACCCTCAAGATTCCTTAAATAATCTTATCGTTGACATTCAATGACCCATATTAAAAGCTAATCAATGCCTAAGATCATTTTAGCTTGATCCTCGTCTTCTTCTAGAAGTTACACCCACAATTAGATTAATACCCATTAATATTTTTAATTTCCTAAGTTTAGACTTAGGGTCCCATTAAAAAATATTAATTATTTTAATGACACTGTCTTTGGGTGGAATTTCCCAAAATGCTTTCTGGGTTCTTTGGACTACATGTGCCCAAGCCTCCCTACAAAATTTGAGGCCTAGAGCACATCCGATGCTACCTCAAATCAATAGCTCCAACTCATATGCTACCTCTCCAACTCTCTTGATCACCCTGTATGGCCCATAAAAGCGTGGTTGCAGCTTCTCAACCCCCTTTTGTTTCAATGTCCACTGCCTGTATGGCTGCAATCGCAGGAACACCAAGTCCCCCTCCTTAAAGTGCCTTTTAACCCGATTTCTATCAGCATACAACTTTTGCTAATTCAGAGTCGTCAACAAATTATCCTTGAAAGACTTGAGGATGTCTTGGCTCTCTACGATCCAATCCTTGGCCTTTGGGGCCCGATTGTCTCCAAAAACAATGTCAGCAAAAGACATAGCATCATAACCATATAAAGCACGGAAAGGTGACATACCGATGGACATATGATGGGTGGTGTTGTAATAATAGTTCCCTAAGTGTAGCCATCGAATCCATGCCCTCTGCTGCCTGGTCACATAGTTCCTAATATATCCGTTTAGCCACTCGTTCACCCTCTCCATCTGGCCGTCTATCTGTGGGTGGTAACTAGTGCTCGGGGTGAGCTTAATACCCACTAGCCTGAAGAGCTCCTGCCAGAATCCTCCCATAAATCGACTGTCCCTGTTGCTGGCTATGGTCTTAGGGAGTCCATGCAAGCGAAAGACCTCCCTAAAGAATAACTCTGCCACTTGAGAGGCCAAGTACCGTGTCGAAATGGCAAAGAAATGGGCATACTTGGTCATCCAATTGACTACCACATAGATACAATCCTTGCCTTGCACCGCTGGAAGCCTTGTGATGAAACCCATAGAGATACTCTCCCATTTCCCCTTTGGAATGGGGAGTGGGTGCAACAACCCAACTGGATGAGTCAACTCCCCCTTGTTCCTTTGACAGACTTCACACTCCTGTACATACCGCAAAACGTCCCCTTTGAGGCCCTTCCATGTGAAGTGCTCTCCAACTACCATGTACGTCTTCCTGAACCCCACAACTTCATTGATGCACAGATGGTTTAGAGGAGGGTCATCACAACTGAGAAGTTTGAGGGATTTTCGGTTCTTGTGGCGAGAGATAGAACCATGTAGTGCACTCGCTATGTTCCCGCCTTGACAATCACCATGGGGAACTATTCAGTGACAGGCCACTTTTTTGTGGTAGATGTACGGACACCAACGTGGTGATGGGTGTCCAGTGGCTCTATTCACTTGGTTGAGTCACTACAGATTGGAGGAAGCTGGAGATGGAGTTCACAGGGCCGGATGGAAAATTGGTTTTGCTAAGGGGTATGCATTCTTACCCTCCACAGACTATTTCAGGGCACAGGATGGAGGCTGATCTGAGGCATGTTGATATTGAGTGGGCCGTGGAGTTGAGGATTTTTGAGGCTAGGGGTCCGTGAAAATTCGGAAACTCAAATCCTATTGCAGCAACTGGAAATTATTCTCCTAATTGTTAATTAAATTAAATAATTTATTTACTGTTTCCTACAACAAAACCTGAATAACTCATACTGCAACCTACACAAATAAAACTGCGGAAGAATAAACACTGGAAGAAATGCTAGCGCACATAAAATAACACAGTTATTTTTGGACTAATGTCCCTGGAAAAACCCAACTTGGGAAAACCGATGTAACAGTTGAGGGTTATAATATTAAGCAGCAATGAAATAATTTGAGTACAACTGGATGCCGAAACTGGCAATCCTATAGAGAAATACTGGCAAGAAAATCTAGTGAGGAGAAATTCCTCACTCCATAGGAAAATCCGGGTTCTAACCTCAGCTCAAATTGAGTCGTCCAAACTAGCTCTGCGCAGCTACTGCGTCACCCTAGTCCAGTCACTTCTACACTCAGTTCAAACTAGCTTCTCCTCAAGTCGTCTGTTCTGCTACTGCCTGGGAAAATGTCTCGCTTGGACTCCGGAACCTCTGTCCAGCTTCTGGCACTGAAACTTGGCTTTCCCCCACAGTTTCGAATTGCCGCTAGAGGCTACTGCACTGCTCTGCGTCAGCCTCATTGTGGGTCACTGACCTTTGCAAATGCACTCACCAGATCTGGAAATCTTCCTCCAATTTCACTGTCCCAACCTCTCTCTCACTGCTTTGATCTCACTTGCTCTCTCTCCGGCAACTAACTGCTGCTACTTTGCAAATTGATCTGCTCATGAAATCGAACCTCCCAAGTGTGTTCTCCAAGTGCCCATCGATTTCTTCTTATAATCCTTTGTTGAGACTTCAACGACCAAGATTAGATCTTAATCGATGGCTACGATTAACTTGAAGTCGATCTGTGTGAGTTTCTAGAACATTCACACCTTAACTTAATTAATTCTGATTAATTAGTCATATTCCCTAAGTTTAGACTTAGGAAATATTTAAAAATTGACTAATAATCTAATTAAGTCATTTCTAGGCGGAATTTCCCGAAACGATTTTTGGCTTTTGGAGATCTTCTATATTCTAGCCTCTCCACAAAATTTCATAGCTAGAACACATCCAATGATACAAAAACTAACAGGGTCATCCCAAGCCACCACACCCAAACATACTAAGTATTTTGGATTGGTACTTTCAAGAGCAAGAAGCTACTACCCCATGAAAGATTGTACTCCATCTACGATAAGGAGATGCTAGCCATTATGCATGTGCAAGCCAAGTTCAGGCATTATTTAGTTGGAAACAGGTTTAGGGTCAAAATAGACCACAACAATCTCAAATTTTTCTTGGAGCAGAAGTAGTTGTAGGAGAGGCAACAGAAGTGGGTGAGCAAGCTCCAGGCATACGACTTTGACATTGAGTATGTCAAAGGGAAGCACAACGTGGTAGCTGATGCATTGTCTTGGTGGTTGACTACCCTTTCATTGATGAGTATTGCACCAGATTGGCGAGCACAATTGCTGGTAGAGTATTCCAAGGACTGTTTTGCATGTGAGGTCGTTGACGGTGTAGTGGTGGATGATCGGTACTGGGTGATGAACGAGGTGATTTAATTTCGGAACTGGATTCATTTGGTACCTACCTCCCAGTTGAGGGAGAAGATTCCATAGGCAACCCATGGCTCCCCATTATCAGGGCATCGGGGGTTTACCAAGACTTACAGGACCATCACGGAGCGCTTTGCATGGAAGGGCCTCAAAGATGATGTTCTGAGACATGTTCGGGAGTGTGACACATGCCAGAGGAACAAGGGTGAGCAAACACACCTTGTTGGGCTACTACAACCTCTTCCTATTCCTGAGGGGAAGTGGGAGAGCGTGTCGATGGATTTTATCACTGGGTTGCCCACAGTGCAAGGCAAGGATTGCATATACATGGTGGTGGACCGATTGACGAAGTTTGCACACTTTTTCGCCATCTTAGCCCGATCCTCGGCCTCACAAGTGGCCGAATTATTTTTCAGAGAGGTATTTCGACTTCATGGTCTGTCGGAGGCCATAGTCAGTGATCGGGACAACAGGTTCATGGGAGGATTTTGGCAGGAGTTGTTTCGGCTAGTGGGCACAAGGCTCACTTTGAGCACCAGTTATCACCCCTAGACGGATGGGCAGACGAAGATTGTCAACAAATGGCTGGAGGGTTACCTGCGTAACTATGTGACTGGATAACAATGTGCATGGATACGGTGGTTTCACTTGGGCGAGTACTGCTATAACACCACGTACCACATGTCCATAGGTATGTCCCCATTCAGAGCCCTATATGGTTACGATGCATTATCTTTTGCTAACGTGATGTTTGGAGACAGCAAGGCCCCTAGGGCCAAGGATTGGATACAGGAGAGCCAAGATATCTTGAGGGCTCTCAAAGATAACTTGCAGACTGCGCAGAACCAGCAGAAGCTCTACGCAGACAGGGGCCGAGTAGAGAGGCAGTTTGAGGTTGGGGACTTAGTCTTCTTGAGGCTCCAACCATACAGGCAGTCATCACTCAAGTAGAAGGGGGCCGAGAAGCTCAAGCCTCGCTTCTATGGGCCATACCGAGTCACTAGGAGAGTTGGGGAGGTAGCATATGAGCTGGAGCTACCCCTGAGGAGCCGAGTACATAACTTTTTCATGTGTCTTGCCTGAAAAAGGCACTAAGGCAGCAGGTGATAGCGGCTACAGGGATACCACCTATGGATGATGAGGGGCGCTTAGTTCTGGAGCTAGAGATTATTTTGGACTCTCGTGAGAGGCACTTGCAAAACAAGGTCATCAAGGAGTGCTTGATCAGATGGAAGAACCTACTGGATGAGTATGCCACTTGGGAGGGGGAGCAGATACTTCAACATCCTTCATTACAGTTGCTTGAGGATAAGCAACATTTTGGCGGGGAGGACTATGATATTCCCACTTAGCAACATTGCTAAGGGGAAATATCAATTTTGCTCAATTTTGAATAAATTCGTACTTGCACTTAGGAGATGTAGGTTTAGAGGCCCCATATGAATTTTTTATTAAAGTGAAGGCCAAACATTAGAGGATGGAGGAGGAAAATCGAGCCACTAGTGGTACGTGGGGGCCGCCCATAGAAAAATACAGCCAACAAGGGAAACACGCACTAATTGGAGCGAGTTTGGTGGGGGAAGGTCGAGTTGGGCCCACATGGGCATTTTGGAGGCTCTTTGACAAAAAGAGGAAGAGGCACTCATTTTGGTCATTCATGAATATTTGAGAATTGTTTAAATATTATGTGTATAGAACAAAATATTTAAACAAATCATTTAATCAAATACTATTAATGCCTTTAATAGAATCAATTGTTAGTATAAATATCCTACATTCATCATTATTAATATTACACATTATTACTTCAACCTTATTAATATTATAATAACTCTTAATTAAACTCAATTGAACCCATTATTAAATCATATGTCCGCATAAATATCTCACGTTCATTACATATTATTAGTATATTAATTTTATTTCAATCTTCCTTTTTTATCATTTTAGGGTTCATTAGGCGACTTTTACTTTTTCACCCATTCCTTTGCCTATTTATGTTAACCTCCTGCGAGATTAGTCTTTCACATCTTTTTGTCCTAATGATGAACCACGATAGTTGGTTCAAAACATCGATCAAACATTTATGAATGCGATGGATCCGAAAATCAATCTACAACAAGAAAATAATCGCAGAAGTCTCAAATCTGAAATTGTCTTAGACTAGCACGCTTGAGCTGAAGCCAAGTTTGCAAGTGTTGTTTAGCACAAGAGTGTTTCTGAGCAGAAATCTCAACGCTTGCTTCGATGGACTTTGAGTGCCAACCCATGGAGGGAGTCTCATCCATTCTAGTTCAATCCAAGAGCAGAGAGAGCGAGTTTGAGGGTGGCTCCAGCAGCAGCAGCGTAGGCACTGCGCAGTTTTTGTAGGAGGCACACTTGGGGGTTGAGGAGAGAAGGGAGTTTGGCGTTGAAACTTGAGGAGTCCGGGGGAGTGTTTTGTTGGTGATTGCAGCCATTTCGGGGGTTTTTAGCAGCAGGATTGACAGGTGGGTTGAATTACCCAGCAGCGATGCTATTGAGGGAAATTGGGCCGAAATTCCAAGGTCAACCATCGACAAATTCCTTCATGGGTTATTTTTGGGTATTTGGTGGAGAGCCCGGGGTTGATTTCCCAGAATTTTCTGAGCACTCGAGGAGGCCTTAGCAACTATTCTACACAGCCAGTAGCTCATTTTCTAGGCATTTCAACAAAGGACCAAGGAAGACCAGCCAATACGCTTAGGGGGATTTCACATTCATCACCTGGGCTTAGCTAGCTTGCCTTCAACAAGCCTAGGTGCATACTTTCCAAGCACCCATTGTAACTTCATGCTTTATCAATTAAATGGCTCAACAACGCATTTTTTGGCTCTATTTGGTGTTTTGATGTTTGAGTAATTTTTCTGTGTTTTATGTCTATGCATGCTTTGTTTATTACTGTAAATTTTCCTTAGGGATATTACAAATCAGCCTAGGTTAAGAGATGGTCTTGTGGCTAGGGCTTGTTATATCTCGGGATTCCATCATTGGAATTGATTGAAATTTGGAGGACCCCTTGAGCAAATTACAACACAATAGTGGACCAATTTTCAAGGTGTTTGGATGGGTACAAAGAGATTCATTTGATGCCCTAGGTGACCTTCTACGGTGAGGCCTAGAAATTGGAAGAGTGAAGAAAATAGAGGTAAATTTGACCACCAAAGGGATACGAGGATCATTTCCTTATTGCTTGGGCTTAATGGAGTCAAGATACACATAGATCATGGATTTTCGTGATCTAAGGAGCCCTAATGGATCTTTACTAGCCTCTCCAAGGGCAACAGCTAGGTCAATAGAGATTTATACTTCAAATTTGCGAAACAGAGAAATTTTCGAGGTCTTTAACCTAAGAGGTGCCTCTAAGAACATTCACCCAATCCCTCAAAGGTCAACGCATGCATTTGATCACTTATTGAAGGTCCCAGAAGAATTTCACATTACATTTAACCATACAAGAATAAAGATAACAACATACATGCAGTTAACCAGTAAAATAACAAGAATAGCATCAAAATTTCAACTTACATGAGAGAGAGAGTATATCCATTTATCAACTTCGCATTAGAGAAGCTCCAAAGACAATAGCAAAAATCCAAAGATCATAGTGCATCAAGAAAAATTCCAAAAATTCATCCAAGCAAAAAGTGCGAAAATCTCATAAGAGATACTAATCCAATCCAAGTGATGATGATCAAAATGAATCACTTCACTTCTATTTATACAATCACTTATGAGTTAGATTTACCTAATTTGGCCTAATTAAACCCCAAATAATCAAATATTGTGCAATAATAACATCCCTTGGTGACAAGCCCACCAAGATAGCTCAATAACACAATAATACATCTCTCAAGAGGGTAAAATGATCAATAAAGTGAGTTGTTGAGCCTTTGAGGGCCCCTAATGAAGTCCACAGTGTGCTACGATGTGAGAATGGACCTCAAACATAGTAGACAAGGGGTTGGCCCCTTGTTCTCCAAGCAAATCCTTGTGGTGCCCCCAAGTGGGTGTGAGGGGCACAAGGACATCCTCATGGGTCTCCAAGTGGATCAAAAATAACTGTAACCATCTGTAAGGGATAGGATGACGACATAAGTTCTGATACATCCTCATCTGGAACTTGGAGCATCTGCCAAGTATATGGTGCAAGTGTGGTGCCGACTGGGAATTGTGAACCAGGTGCATCATCCTCATCCAAAAGGTGGAATGCAAGTAATCAATGAGTGGTGTTGGGGATCCATGAAGTAATCTCTGTCATGGTGGAGGCCCATGTCTCTCTATGCTCACCGTACAAGTGCCAATGTGGCCCTCTGGAGGGCTAGGACCCCATATAGGTTGACCAAGCCCAAAATGGAGACCCACCTGCAATATTGCATAAGATCCAATGCGTTCCCTTGCCCTCCAATACAACAAACCATTAGAATAATCAAGGAAAAGAGTTTACAAGTCATGGAATCAACGGGGCACTTCATGGTGGCATGCACTTCCATAGTGGGTTTTGGCATGTACAAGTGTCTCCAAGCTCAATGAAAGGGTTAATCAAGGACCCTATTAGGTGGTTTCAACCTTTAAAAGGGGTGACATGTCCATGGTACATCCCTCAAGTGGTAGGTAGCAGGTGATATAATTGTGGAATGGAATGGGGCATCAAGGGAAGGCTTCAAGCCACATGCCACAGTATAAGGGTAGCCAAAATAAGGGAAGCTCACACTTGGGTGTATGAATATAAGAAGGAGCAAATCGTGGTACATGAGTTACCTCGACCTTTGGTTTTTCCACATTTCTTCATATGCCTTTGGCCTTTGATTGGTTTTTCTTCATAACTGTTCGAGGGCTCTAGGGGATGACAACATGATGTGTAGTATATAGCAGTGGATACCCCTTAAGGTGGAGAGGTTCATCGCCCACCAGGGATTGGGGCAATCATGGGTTCCTTAATGATGGAGGGGCCTATCTAGGGCCCATAGGAACTAGGGCGATGGCCATGGATAAGGGGTAGAGCTCATGTTTGACTTTGCTCATGTGCTAAATTTGTATGTCTTGGCTATCTTTTGCATTTTGTGGTACATTTCTTGTTGAGAGTGGCCAAATTATGCATTTTCTTTTCTTTTTAGCCGCATCAACCTCTAGGGCATCGTTCCAGGCCCAACCCAAGGTGTGGACAAGGGGAGGGGGAAGCTAACCCTATGTGGACTCATTGGACAAATGTGGACCCAGATGGGAAAAGAGATGAATAGGGCTAAAATAAGTGGAAGGGGGTGATGTATGTGGCGTCGAGAAGCGGGACCATACAACCAAAGTTAGGATTTCCCAAGTAGTGCCAACCCTAAATCTAGTGGCCAGTAAAGGAGATCCCACGAGACTAGGATACAAGGCTAACCATAGAATCGGGCAGTGGAGACAACACTACAGACCTGACCCACTCTTTCCACCGAATCCCCCCACCAATCCATGCCCAAAAGTGCCCATGACAAGTATGGAAAATTACTCAGCTATACCAATGAAAAGTCATACCTTCGGGGTCAAGAGGCCCACCTTCAAACATACAATCATAACAATGTTAATCTAGGTTGTCATTGATGTCAATCTTTGATGTCAGTAGTCGGGATGGAAAATACTCTTGAAGATGCCTTAGCCCTAACATATTGATGCAAGTCTTGTTGATACCCATGATACCTTTAAAGAAGCCCTAATCCTAATCAACTTGATGGCCTAATCCTAATAATTCCATGACAACGATGACCCTAGCTTTATTGAAAACCTAACCTTGCTATCCTAAGTCCGAAATGCATATGCCAAATATTTAACACTGCCCTGGGAGCATAAAGATGATGAAATCCTAGATAATGAAATCCTAAATGATGAAACCCTAACCCTATAGAAACCCTACCTTTTGTGTTGTCACCTTGATAAAACCCTAACCCCAATTTTGTTTAAAACCTGAACTCTAATATTATAACAAAACCCTAATCCTAATGACACCCTTATCACTTAAGGTTATAACTCTAATCCTAGTAAATGTTCATAAACATATTACATATTAAGTGAATAGTTAAAAGTATTTACACAACGTTTCATATTTAAAATCCTTGACCCCACATACACAAAAAAATGAAACGTTGAATGTATTTAGAACTTGGCGTTGCATACTGGACGCAGTTTCTCACGTATTATAAAAATATTATATAATTGATGCTTGTCGGCCAATATGTCGGTCCTCGTTGAAGTCAATGGTTGTGATTCTTGAACATTATATATACATACGAGTCATCACCGTCCAAGATTGTATTCGATTAAGGAAGCGGAATTCGGTAAAAATAAAGGTGAAGACAGTTCGAATTTCGAGGAATATATCTAAAGTTTTTTTACGGACTATTGCAAACTCATCATACACCTCGAAGCTGTGACCTGTAGCATTTCAGTGAAGTTAAATTTCTGAGACAACGTATTTAATTCCGTGACAGCGAGTTAAATTTCAGAGACAGAGTGTTAAATTTCTGAAGCAACGTATTTATCTTTATTGTAGCAAGTCTTCTATGCAGGGTATCCTGAGATGACCAACCATTGTGTGAAAGTTTCCTGTCAACTTCTTTTATATAAACAAGTTTCTGGGTACGATTTTTTGAACATCAACGAACCTTTCTTGGCAAGACTTTTGAGACAGCGAGGTCTCTATACAGTAGCATTTTGAAGAGATCCATCTCGGTCGAAGAAATCTCAAAAAGGGAGCAGCGAAATAGTGAAGTGATTTTTTTGGTTGGAAATTTCGGGGTTCTTGAATCAATGGATGGAATTTCATGCATGTTATTTTGTAATTGAGCATTTTATTAGATAAATCTTTTTTTTTAATGTCTAATGTATAGAATACATTGAATTTAGGGTTTTATATAGTGCCCTAATTTATTGAAAATTTGTCATGTCCCTTCCTAAATTAATTTGGAACAAGATTAATTATTGCATTTTGGGGCCAATTTTGGAGATAATGGGGCCCATTCAATTTTATTAGGAGATTAGACTTAGGAAAAGTTATTTTGTTGTGGTTAAGTTTCATGTGGGGGCCAACCACACTAGGGAATACACACTGCCTAGTTCGAATTGCATGAAGGGGAAAAGTCGATGGTTAAGTGAGGGCCCACGATGGAGGAAAAATTGAAGGGAAAAAGTGTTCCATGAAATCTATATAAGGAAGGCATCTCTCCTCATTTCACATCTTTTGGCATATCGATTTCTCTTTGGTTGCTCGAGCGGCTTAGCCGAGTCACTTGTTGTTCAGCACGAGTTCTTGAAGCGAAGAGGTCACCCTTTCTTCGGGGACTTTGAGTGCCATCCTATGAAGGTTTTTCTTCATTCTTCAGGAGGAGGATTTCGTTGTGGTTTCCAAGAGATGCATTCATCTCCAGGTGGTGCGTATTATTGGAGGATGCAATGAAGAGGAAGTCGAGTTTGCTTGTGGTGTCTTGCAGTGGAGTTTGGTTGGGAGATTTTTCGGAGAGAAGGCATAGGAGGTTTGTTGCCATTTTGGAAGGTTTGGGAGTTGGAGGAGAGTGCTTCTTTGTAGTGTGACTTTCACACTTCCTAGGCCAGTGCAGAGACAACACTTGGTGCACACGTGGGAGGTAGAGGATCAGTCTTTGAGGCTAAACTTTGTCGGGGAAGCTAAGGGAAGCACTTGGGGAGGAGATTGCTTCATTTTTGGAGCTTGGGAGGAGGATTTCCCTGATGTTCCTTGCGGGCCGTATTCTTGAGCAGTTGGAGGGCGTAGGGCATATTGGAGGCCAAATTTGGGATGTTGGATTCAGACCAAACCCTTTCTGGGTTTATGTAAGTTTTGGTCAAGGAGCTTGGGGATAAAGCTTCAACATTTTCTGAACGTCAGAGACAGGGATTCTTGTAGTTCTTTTCCAACAAACAGTGTAGTTTCTAGGGGCAGTGCAGAGCATTAGAGGAGTGGTCATTTCCAACTTTTGAGATTATTGTTTTATCACCTGGGTTCTGTCACACTTGCCCTTGAGGCAAGCCTAGGTGAATTTCTCCATACTATTGTACTTGCTCCATTTATTAATAAAATCGCTCAGCTGGTTCTTATTTCTGGAGTTTTATGAGCATTTGCTGATTGTTTTAATTTTTTGTGTTACAAATCGATATTGCTTTGCATATCACTGTTTATTTAAGTTTGGAACATTACAGTGGTATCAAAGCTCAGATTCTAGCTCGACCATGGAGAACTTTCCTATGAGTGAGGAGGACCGATAAAACATTACTTATTGGAGGCAAAGGTACTGGAGCAGGGAAAGAGAGTTGGAAATTACTCCAGACTCAGAGGATCGTTCGGAGATAGTTGTAGCAGAATATATAGGAGAGCCCAAGAGTAGGGAGGAAATGGCTTTCGACAGTCCCTTGAAGGCCTTGAGCGATCTGGCAAAGGGGTAGAAGGAAATTTGAGACAAGATTAAGATGCAGAATCGGGAGCGGAGCACTCAACGGGAGTTTGTATTTGGAGAGGCTTCAGGGGCCTCTCAACAACTTGATCATATTTCACCTACTGCGCAGCGGCCATCTTCGAGTGATCCAACTCGAGCTACTCTACCTTCTTTCCTACCTTTGGCACATGGGGAAACAAGTGGAGGAGAGGATCCATCTCTGATGGAAGAGCATTTCAGGGAGTGGCAATCCATGGGAGCTGATTTCAAAGAGGCTCTATCTTTCAGAGATTTTTGCCAGCTCAAACAGAATGAGAGAGGGAAGGGCTATGGAGGCCATGGTACGCAGAACTATAAGCTGCATTGTTCTATTGGGAAAATGTATTTTCCTACCTATGATGGCACCACCAAGTGTGAAAATTCCTACACTCTGATGGAACCCCTACTGCAACAAATCTGAATCTACTTCACCTATTTGATTTTTAATATACATTAACCAAGTTATTCTTCTGAATACTAAAGCAAATTACTTCTGTAGCCTACACTAATTAAATATTTGATCTCATGAAACAGAAAACAAAGCAAAGAACAAGATAGAGAGGATACACTTATTTTTGGACACAATAATCCCTAGAAAAATCCAATGCGGGAAAACCGGTACAACAATTCTGAGGGTTTATTATTATGCAGGAGAAATATCTAAATACAAATCTAGGATGCTTATCTAGCAATCCTTTATAGAGAAAATACTAGTCGAAAATTTGAGTGAGTTTTACCTCACTTCACTCGGCAGAATTCCGGCTGATCCAGCACAAGATTGGCTAACCCCAACTATTTCTAAGTTGGCTCTACGTCAGCCCTGCATCATCTTCTCTGCCCTCTGCGCCAACTCTCCCGGCAGTTCCTGTACTTCCCGACAGTTTCAGCAGTTCTTGATTCTGCGTGATCGATAACTTTTCTGTGTCAGCTCTCTCGACTACTGTGCTGTCTCTCTGCAAGCTCTCTCCGCCTCTCTGTTATGTATTTTCTGGAAAGTCCTTCTCCCGGATTCTCTCTGCCCCTCAGCTGCAAGATCTCCCCAACCGATTTTCCTCCTGAGAACTTCTCACCTCAGAAAATTGATTTCCTCAATCTCTGTGTGTGTGTTTCCAAATGAACCCCAAGCCTCCATTTTATACTTTTCCTGTTGAGTCTTCAACAACCGAGATTAAGTCTCTAATCAACGGCTAATATTAAAACATGACTTGATCTGCCTTCTAGATCATTCTCACCCATATTTTGATTAATACTCATTAATATTTTAATTTCCCTAAGTTTAGACTTAGGAACCACATTAAAAATATTAATTATTTTAATAAAATACAATCCGGGTGGAATTTCACCAAACGGTTTCCGGATTCTTTAGATATCATGTGCTTTAGCCTCTCCACCAATTTTCAAGGCTAGAGCACTTCCGATGTTACCAAAAACTAACAATCCTTCTTAGCGAGGAAAGTGCTCTAGCAACAATGTCCACCTGCATGTTGCTCTGTTTCTAAAGCACCTCCTTTCTGCATTGCTGCTGTCACCAACATTGTGATGCCGCTGTTACTATACTACTACCAATGACAATGCCACTGCCACTACTGCATCTGTACTACAACTCCCTCTCAAACACTGTATCTGCTATGCTGCTAGCACTGCCACTACTAACACTGCATCCGTACTGCAACTCAGTTGCTGAGAGAAACAAATGAAAAACATCCAAAATTAGTTGAACTTAACTATGTTCAGCATAATACAATGAATGTTGGAATCTGATTGTTGCTGACCCTCTGAATCCTCTGCGCTGTTGTTGACTCTTGCACTGTGCCAACTGCACTACTGCCCACTTTGCTCTGTGTTGATCAGTCTCTGGTCCGAAGCTACTGCATTTGTCCTCCAAACAATCCACTGCATCATTTGACACTAAGTCCATGTCGCTACTGCTGAATCTTGGCCACCCATAGCAAGGAATTGATCCAAGAGGTGGACTCCTCAAGGATCCTGCCCACATGTAGTCCTCCTGACTACAACTCAATATCTCCCCATCTCCTTCCTGGAGATGCATGGCATTCGTGGCAAACTCATCCTCATCAATCTTTGTTGAAGCAGTCTTAGGATCATGTTTCTCATCCTTATCCTTTTTCTTCAAAGGACACTGGGATGCATAGTGGCCCATCTCACCACAACTGAAACATTTCACCTTCAAAATGTCCTTTCGCTTCGGCTTCTGTTGTCTCTTCGATGCTAGAGCTACGTTCTCCTCGTCCTTCTTCGTCTTTGTGCCACTCCCACTGCTGCCACTGAGGTTGACCTTCACTAGGTTCCTCCTTAACTCCTCCTGTTGAAGAGCCATCCACATCTCCTCCCATGAAGGTAGTTTTTCTCTGCCCAATATGCTTTGGACGAAAACTTGCCATTCATCCGAGACTCCATTCAGGGCTATCCTCACCATCGCGGTTGGCTGAGGAGTGGACCCCACTGCAGCAAGCTGGTCTCTAGTGTCTTGAAGACGCTGAAGATAGAGGTTCACCCCTTCTCCTTTCTGCATCAAAGTCCGCTGCAACTTCTGCTCCAAATACATCTTCCGCTGTTCGGAAGAGCCTTCATACAGTGACGACAAGGCTTCCCACATCTCTCGAGCTATATCCTTGCCCTGCAAGTGTGAGACCACATGATCTCGAAATTCATCGAGAATGAGCCTCTCTGCCTTCCCCTGCTCGACCTTGTACTTCTTCTTTTGATCGTTGTGTAGGTTTTAACCCCGTACAGAAATTACCTGCATATGAATTCTAAAACACAGAAAATAAACAATGCGAGAGCATAACACATAAAACACATATACACAGAGATTTTCCCCTGGATCCCAAAATCGGGACTACCAGATTGATTTTTCATTATGTTCATTTCAATGTTATAATACAAATTTATACATGCCGAAGCATCCAATACCATGGACCGAAAACCATCGCGTCCAATACCATGGATCGAAAACCATCACGTCCAAAAACATGTGCGAAAATCATGCACAAAACCATGTGGGTCCGCCCATCCTAACATAGGGTCCAAAACCAAAATTTTCTGGGGCGCTGCCCTGAACCCTATAAAGTGGGGTTATGGGTACACCTCATACCCCCTTTGACCCCCCTCTCTAACCCCCGGTTAACTACGTGGGCTAGTCGTGGAAAGAATATAACACAACCCAACATTCTCCCACTTGTTGTTTTCTTTCCATAGGGGGCCACAAGAGAGCTTAGTCATTTATCCAGCTCTGCAACGCTCATTGTTTCTCTACACCAAGAGAACTTCTCAGAGTTCACAGATTTTGTCAATGCATCTGCAGTATTCTTCAAAGTGTCCACCTTTACCAGCAACACCTTTTTGTCTTCTATCATATCCCTCACAAAGTGATACTGAACATCAATGTGCTTTGTCTTTGAATGATATGCAGGGTTCTTTGCCAAGAAAATTGGACTTTGGCTGTCACAGTCTATCGTTATAGCTTCCTGTACTAACCCCATACTTGAACACAATCTCTGCAACCAAACTGCTTCCTTGCTTACATGAGTGGCTGCCATGTATTCTGCCTCTATAGTTGATAGTGCCACTACAAATTGTTTCTTACTCATCCAACTGACTGCACCTCCAAATAGGTTAAACACATACCCACTTGTAGATCTTCTCTGATCCAGATCTCCAACCCAGTCTGCATCAACAAAGCCACGAATATCCAACACTTTGTCCAATCTTGGTCTTCCTTGGTAGCACAAACCATAACCACTAGTGCCACGCAAATACCTGAAAACCCACTTTACTGCTGTCCAATGCTCCTTCCCTGGTTTTGACATAAACCTGCTCAATACTCCCACTGCATGTGCAATGTCTGGTCTAGTACAGACCATTGCATACATCAGGCTACCGATTGCACTTGCATATGGAACACGAGACATGTTCTCTTCCTCTTTTTGTGTCTTGGGACACTATTCAACAAATAACCTCACACCTACAGGAATAGGAACCTTCACCGGTTTACTATCCTGCATATTAAACCTCTGGAATATTGTCTCAACATACTTCCTTTGGTTTAACCAGAGCTTCCTCTTTGTCCGATCTATTTTAATTTCCATGCTCAAAATATAGTTTGCAGCACCAAGATCTTTCATGTCGAATTTGGAGGACAAATGGGTCTTCAAATCCTGGATAATTTCTTTGCCATTTCCAACCAGCAACATATCATCCACATACAAGACCAGATAAATAACACGGTCACCAATTAATTTAAAATACACACAGTGATCTGCTTTGCTTTTGGTGAAGCCAAGTCCCCGTATAAATGTATCAAATTTCTGATACCACATCCTTAGTGATTGTTTTAACCCATACAAAGACTTCTTTAACTTGCATACCAGTTCTTTCTTACCCTTCACTGCAAAGCCTTCAGGTTGCTTCATGTAGATCTCCTCTTCCAGATCCCCGTGAAGAAATGTTATGTTCACATCCATCTGTTTTACCTCAAAATCAAAAGCAGCAGCAACAGATAAAAGTAATCTAATAGAAGTTACCTTGGCAACATGAGAAAAAATATCACCAAAATCAATTCCCGGCACCTGGGAATAACCTTTTGCTACTCACCGAGCTTTGTATTTCTCCACCTTTCCTTCTGCATTTGTCTTCTTCTTGAACACCCATTTGCTGCCAATGGGTTTCCTTCCAGCCGACAACTCCACCAGATCCCAAGCCTCATTTTTGTGCAAAGATGCCATTTCATCAACCATGGCCTCTTTCTAGAGTTTTCCATCCTCTGAATCTACTGCTTCCTTCAGAGTTCTGGGATCATCGTCAGTAATAGATAAAGAAAAATTTGAACAGAAAGCAGATGGACTATACCTTTCTGGCTACCTTCTTTCTCGAACTGATCTTCTCACATCCGGAGTTTGTGGCTCTTCATCTTCTGATTCCTCCTCTGCTGTAGAGTCTGATTCTTCCTCCTTAACCTCAAACTCTATCTTCTCAGGTTCTTTTGGTTGGACTTCATGTTTAATAACATCTTTTACTTCTCTGAACACCACATCTCTGCTATACACAACCTTCCGTGTGACTGGGTTCCAAAGCTTATAAGTTATAACCCTTTAGACCATCCTTATACCCAATAAAGATGCACTTTTCAGATTTACTATCCAACTTGGTTTGTTTCTCCTTTGGAACATGTACATATGCATCACATCCAAATACCCTCAGATGTGAAAAGGAGGGTTTATTACGAGTCCATACCTCTTGTGGAGTCTTATCCTCCAACGCTGATGAAAGTGACCTGTTGACCAGGTAACATGCAGTATCCACCGCCTTTGCCCAGAATTCTTGTCCTAACCCGGCACCACTGAGCATGCTTCTTGCCCTTTCCATCAATGTCTTATTCATTCTTTCTGCAACTCCATTTTGCTGAGGTGTATATGGAGTAGTCTTATGTCGTGCTATACCACACTTCTTACAGAATTCTTCAAATTCCTTGCTGCAAAACTCTCCACCATTATCTGTCCTCAGCACCTTTATCTTCTTCTCTGTCTGATTTTCTATGAGAGCTTTAACTTCTTTAAACCTGTCAAAGACTTCAGATTTCTTCTTAAGGAAATATATCTATGTATTTCTTGAGAAGTCATCTATAAATGATACATAGTACACAAACTTACCTAGTGATGGAACTTTCACAGGTCCAAACACATCATTGTGCACAAGTTCTAATATCTGTTTCGCCCTCTTACTACCAGAGGGGAAACTCACCCGATTCTGCTTCCCATATACACAATTTTCACAGAAATCAAAATCCAGAGAGCTATTACTCATACCTTCTACCATACCTTTATCATGAAGTATTCGAAGGCCCTTCTCTCCAATATGTCCAAGCCTTTGATGCCACAACACAGTCTTCTCTCCAGAGACCACTAGATTTTCTGTTCCACTTTCAGGAACCACAGAACTGTTGCACCCATCAATAACAGTGCTACCTTGTAGCTTGTATAGAGTTCCAATTCGAACTCCTCGCATCAATACCAGTGCTTCCCGAACCATTTTGCAGGTATCCTTCTCGAACACTATTTTTACACCTGCATCATCCAACTTGCTTACAGAAATTAGATTTTTGGCTAATGCAGGAATATGCAAAACACCCGAAAGTGTTCTAACCCTTCCACCTTGCAACTTCAACTATACTTTTCCGCGACCAATTATTATAGCGTTCCTATCATCCCCTAAGAAGACATCACCACCATTGTATTTCTCATACTCGTAGAACCACTCTCTATGGGGAGTGAAGTGAAAGGATGCCCCTGAGTCAATCAACCATGCCTCATGATCTACATGTGTACTTGAAGAAGCCAAGTACACATCCCCACCTTCATCTGAAGTGGTTTTCGCCTCTGCAGAAGGAGCTATATCAGATCTCTTTCCTTTATCAGGAGCTTTAGATTTACAGTCCCTTTTGTAGTGCCCTTCCTTTCCGCATTTCCAGCACACCACCTTTACAGGTTTTTTTGGAGATTTAGATCTCCCACACGATGACTTATTTTTGTTTTTATTCTGGGACCGTCCTCGTACAGACAAGGCATCACCATTCTAGCTCTCCATATTTTTCCGTCTCATCTCCTCCGTCAGCAAGGATGAGCCTATTTGATCAAACTGCGAGGCAGTTGCATTGCTACCTATTGCAATAACCAGACTATCCCACGAATCTCGTAGAGAACACAACAAACTGATGCACTTATCTTCATCTGAAATTTTAATATCAACAGATGCTAATTGACTTACCACAGTATTAAATGCGTTCAGATGCTCTGTCACCGAGTCTCCATCTTTCATCCTCAGGTTATACAGCGTTTTCCACAGGAGCAGTTTATTCACCAGAGACTTAGATTGGTACAATGTCCCTAACTTGTCCCACAAAGCCTTCGCCGTAGCTTCCCCTGATACATTTAGCAATATTGAATCTGAGACACACAATCGTATTGTGCTCTTTGCCTTTCGATCCAACTTCTTCCATTCTTCATCGGACATTCCCGTTGGTTTAGTACCCCGATCTACCGCGATCCACTGATTTTTATCCACCAACAGATCCTCCATCTTGAGTTTCCACAACTCAAAACTCTGACCACTAAATTTCTCGATCTCTATCTTTCCACTGCTCGCCATCTTCTTTCACCACCAGAATCGATCTCGTAGATCCCCCACTGAACAGGGTCTACCACAGGCCCGAGCGAAACCCCTCAGCAACAAAGGCGTCCCCTTGAAGCCAAAATTGCTCCGATACCAAATGTAAGTTTTAACCTCGTACAGAAATTACCTGCTTATGAATTCTAAAACACAGAAAATAAACAATGCGAGAGCATAACACATAAAACACATATACATAGAGATTTTCCCCTAGATCCCAAAACCGGGACTACCAGATTGATTTTTCATTATGTTCCTTTCAATGCTATAATACATATTTATACATGCCGAAGCATCCAATACCATGGACCGAAAACCATCGCGTTCAAAAACATGTGCGAAAATCATTCACAAAACCATAGGTGGGTCCACCCATCCTAACATAGGGTCCAAAATAAAGTGGGGTTATGGGTATGCCTCAAACCCCCTGTGACCCGCCCCTTTAACCCCCAGTTAACTACGTGGGCTAGTCGTGGAAAGAATATAACACAACCCAACAAGAGGTTCACCCCTTCTCCTTTCTGCATCAAAGTCCGCTGCAACTTCTGCAAAATACATCTTCCGATGTTCGGAAGAGCCTTCATATAGTGATGACAAGGCTTCCCACATCTCTCGAGCTGTATCCTTGCCCTGCAAGTGTGAGACCACATGATCTCGAACTTCATCGAGAATGAGTCTCTCTGCCTTCCCTTGATCGTTGTCAGCAAGAACAGCTACAACACTTTTGACATAGGCCTCCAGATCATATTTCTCCAAAACAACTAAGATTCTGGTCTTCCATATGACATAGTTGGAAGCACCTTCCAACCTGTCTTGATCTTTGAGGCCATGCAATGCCATTTCACCCAACTGTCGAATTGACTCCTCTAGTCACTTCTTAACACTGCTTAGCTGCTCAACAAGTGAGAAATTCGAACTTTCTGGCGGAAAGTTCTCTGAGGAGAAAATTCCCCCTTTACGTGTCTTCGTTCTTTTCCAACGGATTTCTGCCTTGGCAGAAATTGCGCCCTTCAAGCACTGCGTTGAGGCTCTGTGTCACTCCTTCTGCCTCTACAAACTCACGAACTGGAAATCGTACCTCTCTGTCATCTCAATCCGAGAGAGATTTCCTCGGATCTGATTCTGGAAAGGACTGCACAATCCCTTCAAGGGGATTCGAATTGCTGCCAAGTGTAGCTTTCGGCCTTACTGCTTAGCACTTGATCTGCTCTTCCTGTTTCAAAATCAACCCTCTAATACCATGTGAAAATTCCTACACTTTGAAGGAACCCCTACTACAGCGAATCTGAATCTACTTTACTTGATTTTTAATATACATTAACCAAGTTATTCTTCTGAATACTGAAGCAAATTATTTTTGCAGCCTACACTAATTAAATATTTGATTTCATCAAACAGAAAACAGAGCAAAGAACAAGATACATAGGACACACTTATTTTTGGACACAATAGTCCCCGGAAAAACCTAATGTGAGAAAATCGGTGCAACAGTTTTAAGGGTTTATTATTATGTAGGAGAAATATCTGAATACAAATCTAGGATGATCATCTAGCAACCTTTTACAGAGACAATACTAGCGGAAAATCTGAGTGAGTTTTACCTCACTTCACCCGACAGAATTCCCACTGATCCGGCACAACACTGGCTAACCCAAGCTATTTCTGCGCTGGCTCTGCATCAGCCCTGTGTCACCTTCTCTACCCTCTGTGTCATCTCTCCTAGCTGTTTCAATAGTTCTCGACAGTTTTGGCAGTTCTGGATTCTGTGTGACAGGCAGCTTTTTTGCGCCAGCTTTCCTAGCTACTGCGCCGCCTCTCTGCAAGCTCTCTCCGCCTCTTTGTTCTGTATTTTCTAGAAATTCCTCGCGGATTTTCTCTGCCCCTCAGCTGCAAGATCTCCCTAATTGATTTTCCTCTTGAGAACTTCTCACCTCAGAAAATCGATTTCCTCAATCTCTCTGTGTGTGTTTCCAAATGAACCCCAAGCCTCCATTTTATACTTTTCCTGTTGAGTCTTCAACGGCCGAGATTAAGTCTCTAATCAACGGCTAAGATTAAAACATGACTTGATCCGCCTTCTAGATCATTCTCACCCATATTTTGATTAATACTCATTAATATTTTAATTTCCCTAAGTTTAGACTTAGGAACCCCATTAAAAATATTAATTATTTTAATAAAATACAATCCGGGTGGAATTTCACCAAACGGTTTCTGGGTTCTTTAGAACTCATGTGCCTTAGCCTCTCCACCAATTTTCAAGGCTAGAGCACTTTCGATGCTACCAAAAACTAACTCCAATTGCACAACACGTGCTTGGGTAGAGAAGCTGGACACATACTTCCAGCTCAACAGGATGACAGAGGTAGAGGCCATCAAGATGGCCACATTACAGATGGAGGAGGAAGCACGCGATTGGTGGTTTCATGGTTTGTCCACTCTAGGGCATGCCAGCGTGACCTCCTATGAGGAATTCATGCGGAGAGTAGTGGAGCGCTTTGATCAGAGGGACCCAAAAGCTCACTTCAAGGAGTTGACCCAGCTCAGACAGACAGGGCATCCGAAGCATTATATTTCGGAGTTTTTGAGGGTCTCAATCATGGTACCGATTTGTTAGATGCGAGGAGAGTATACACATTTGTGGAGGGATTGACAGAGGCACTCTGGGACTGGTGAAGTCACATAGACCATCCACTCTTCTAAGGGCAGTGTCTTGCACTCGATATTTGCAGGGGGCCATCCCCAAGACCTGAGCCCCATTTCCTTCATGCAATCCCTACCCTCAGAAAGGAAGTGACACTAGAGCGTTCACAGCACAGAGAGCAGCCCAAGGGCGGGGATAGTTGGACGACGAGACCAGGAGAGATCTTAGGAGGAGGAAGTTATGTTTTACATGCCGAGAGCCTTGGGCACCAAGCCATTGGTGCATGACGGGCAAGGCCCATTACATTGTGGTCTTCTCAGACAATGATCAGGAGGATGATGTGGAGTTAGAGCTTGGTGGAGGAGACAACGAGGATCCAGCAGGGAGGGGACCACCAACACCACCACCACAGGGAGGAGCATCTTTTACACCAGTTGAGGGAGTCCTAGCTTCTTTATGCGGGATTCCCAAATTTCTTACCATGAGGACCAGAGGTACGGTGCAAGGGAAACATGTCTCAGTTTTAGTAGACAGTAGGGCAACCCACAATTTTATTGATGCTCAGATGGTCCAGAGGAGGGGCACCGCCATTGCAGAGTTTGAGGGGTTTTCAGTCCTAATACCGGGAGACAGGACTATGTAGTGCATTCGATGTGTTCCCGCTCTGACAGTGACTATGGGGAAATATTCGATGAAAGACCACTTTTTCGTGGTGGATGTTATGGACACCAATGTGGTGTTGGGTGTCTAATGGTTGTATTCCCTTGGCTGGGTTACCACCGATTGGAAGAAACTTGTGATAGAGTTTGCTGGGTTGGATAGAGTTTGTGATAGAGTTCTTCGTGGCATGCATTCGTACCCCCTCAGACAGTATCGGCCCATAGGATGGAGGCCGATTTGAGGCATGGAGACATAGTAGGGGCAGTAGAGCTAAGGATTTCAGAGCTTGGGGGGAAGGCCAAGCCACCACACACAGACATACAAACAGTACTGGATAGATATCCGAAAGTCTTTGGAGATATACCGTCGAGACAACCACCTGACAAGGGGTTCGAGCACACTATAGCGCTGGAGCCTTGTGTCCAGGCAGTCATTACTACACCCTATAGGCTTCCCAAAGCCTATAAGGATGAGATTGAGAGGGCCATCAAGAAGCTATTGGCATTGGGCCACATCAGACCAAGTTCTAGTCCATTCGCTTCTTCGGTTGTGCTGGGGAAGAAGAAGGATAAGACTCTCCGCATGTGTATTGATTACAGGGCCCTCAACAAGAAGACGCTAAACAACAGGTATCCCATTCCGCGTATTGATGAGTTGACGAATGAACTTAGAGGAGCCAAGTACTTCTCTAAGATAGATTTGCGGTTGGGGTATCATCAGATTCGAGTGAGGAAGCAAGACATCCCGAAGACAACTTTCGATGTCATTATGGGCATTTCGAGTTCCTATTCATGTCGTTTGGGTTGACTAATGCACCGGTTACTTTCCAGTCGTGCATGAACCATGTGTTCAGAGGCCAGCTGAGGAGGTTTGTACTAGTATTCTTTGATGACATCTTGATCTACAACAGGACATGGGAGGAGCACCTGCAGCACCTAGAGACAGTCTTGCGTATATTGGAGGAGCAACAGTTCTATGCCAAGATGTCCAAGTGCGAGTTTGGGCTGACAGAGATGCTTTACTTGGGGCACATCATAGGCACAAATGGGGTCAAAGTGCATGAGGAGAAGATTTGGGCCATTTGGGATTGGCCAGAGCCTCGGGATGTGACAACACTGAGGAGATTTTTGGGCATCTGTACCTATTATCGGAAGTTCGTGAAGGGCTTCTCATAGTTGGCAACACCCCTTACTGATCTGACTAAGAAGGGGGCTTTTGTGTGGACAGCGGGAGCTTAGGCAGCATTTGATTGCCTCAAGGAGGTGATGAGTTGTTTCTCGGTATTGGCACTTTGAGCTTTTACACAACCTTTCACACTAGAGTGCGATGCATTGGGTGTGGGGATCGGGACAGTCTTGTCCCAAGGAGGGCATCCCATTTCTTTTGAGAGACGAAAGCTCCTACTGCATGAGATGTCGTATTCCATATACGACAAGGAGATGTTGGCCATAATGCATGCGTTGGCCAAGTTTAGACATAATTTGGTGGGGAACCGATTTTGGGTGAAGATGAATCACAACAGTCTTTGCCACTTCATGGGGTAGTAGGGCCTTAAATAATAGGCATCAAAGTGTTGATTTTTGGTAGCATCGAATGTGCTCTAGCCATGAATATTGGTGGAGAGGCTAAGGCATATAAGATCTCCAAGACCTAGAAATCGTTTTGAGAAATTCCATTCGGATGAGGAGTTATTAAAATAATTAATATTTTTAATGGACTCCTAAGTGTAAACTTAGGAAAATAAAAATATTAATGGGTATTAATAAAGATAAGGATGAGAAGCTTCTAAGAGACGAGGATCAAGTCTGTTTTAATCTTAGCTGTTGATTAGAGATCTAATCTCGGTCATTGATTCGTCAACAGGAAAAGTATAAGAGAGGAGTTGAGGGTCATTTGGAGATACACTAGCAGATACTCACTATTCGAAGGAAAATCGATTCTCAGAGAGAGTGAAATCGATTTCAGAGGGAGAGTTGCAGGGTGGAGGAAGAGGGGGTGATTAGAAGCAGTTAGGGAGCTCAGAAGAGGTGACGTAGGGACTTTGAGAGACAACGTAGAGGGAGATGCAGAACATAGAGACACAGTGGATGACGCAGAGAAGGACAGATCAACGCAAAGCCACACAGAATGAGGCAGTAGGGAAAGGAAGTCCTCTAGGGTGTTAGAAAGTCTCAGAGAAAAGTCTCAGGTGTTTTATTCTAGTGTTTATGCAATTTTTTTTTTTTTTTGTAAAAGTGATTGTTGCTGAAGATTAATGAAACCCTCCTTTGCTGCACCGGTTTTCGTGCATTGGGTTTTTTTGGGGACAATTGTCCAAAAATAACTGTGTTCATGTGTTTGATTCTTGTGCATATATTTGTTTCTGTATAATGGTGTGATATCTGTAGAAGAATTTATTTTAATATTTACTGAAGTGATTTCGTAAATAACTTATTGAGAAATAAGTAGGTAAAATAAATCAGTTGCTGCAGTAATAGAATTTCTGTTTAGAACTTTTCACATGGTATCAGAGTAAAGATTCAGAGATAGGAAGGGAAAATCAATTATGGGTCAAGGGCATGATGCAGAGGCATCCATGTTAGGGGACTCGTGCAGATTTCCAGAAGAATGCACAAGAGATAGAAATTTTGATTTCTCTATGCTGGCTTCCAGATTGAAAGAAGAAGTTGCTTGCGTAGCAAGCTCTGCATCATCATGGTTATGGTATATAGACAGTGGAGCCTCCTGGTGTATGATAGGAATCCGGGAATGTTTCTCAGACTATCAGGCAGAAAGAATGAATTTTCAGATCACCATGGGGAATAAGGCAAAGTGTGCTCCTGTAGGGAAGGGTACTATAGTTTTTCAGCAGAAACAGGAGAGCGGTTTCGAGCTATCAATGTGCTACATGTGCCAGGACTGGGGATGAACTTACTTTTCATATCTCAACTTCAAAGCAAGAGCTATGACATTTTCTTCATTAAGGAGAAAGTATACGTTAAACACCCGAGTTGGGAAAAGAAGCTACAAATCGAAATCAAAAGTAACAAGTTATACAAGCTGTAGCTAAAATCACCAATGGCACTGATAGGCAGTAATGGACACAAGGATTTGAATGAACTATGGCATAGAAGGATGGGACATTTGCACCATGGGGCTCTGAGAATTCTCAAGAAAATTGTAACAAGAGTTCCAAATCTTAGTACTAAACGAGATGATGTATGCAGAGGGTGTGCTTTGGGCAAGTATGCCAAATCAGCGTTTCCTAGAAGTAACAATAGGGCCAAGAGTATCCTAGGATTGATACACTCGGATATCTGCAGAGCAATGTCCACAAAAGCTCTTAGTGGTGTCGAATACTTCGTCACCTTCATCGATGACCATTCCAGGAAGACTTGGATCTATTTTCTGAAAAACCAAGGATGAGGTTTTCTGTCTATTCAAAGAGTTCAAGGCTCTAGTGGAGAATCTAACAGGAAAGAAAATAAAAGTTTTGCACTTAAACAATGGTGGAGAATATGTCGACAAGGACTTCATTGATTTTTGCGCTAGGGAGGGCATCAGAAGATAGTGGACAGCTCCCTATGATCCGGAGTAGAATGGAGTAGCAGAAAGGAAGAACAAGACTATTGTAGAAGCAGCTAGGGCAATGATGTATGATCAGGATATGCCAAAATTCCTGTGGGCAGAAGCATGCAACACAGAAGTCTATGTCTAGAATAGAACTCCTCATAGGGCATTGGGCAAGATTACTCCAGAGCAGGGCTTCACCGGGAAGACACCTAAAGTTAGTCATTTTAGGATATTTGGGAGTTTTGCATATTGCCGTATACCCGAGGAGAAGAGGAAGAAGTTGGATCAAATTGCAGAGAAAGGATATCTCATGGGATATAGTGAGAATGCTAAGGCATATAGAATCTATCTTCTAGGGAGCAGGAAGGTAGTAGTTCAGCGAGATGTAAAGTTCATGGAGGATAGGGCCTTCAGAAAATCTCGAGAAATGCCTTCTAAGGAGCAGTCAAAAGATGAGTCGTTGCTCAAACCACTTCAACCAGCAGAAGCTAATACCAAAAATTCTCCTTCAGAACAGGAGGAATCACAGGAAGAGGAAGAGCTAATAGATGCACCTACTACCAGAGGAAGAACGAGCCGGGAACTCCAACTAATTCTACGAGATGCAGAAGATTTCATTGGTGCACCCAGGAACAGTAAAAGGGAGCGAAGACAACCAGGCGGATATTAGGTCTTAGTAGCTCAGGTTGGGGAACCTTCTAGTTTCTAGGAGGCCGTTCAGCATCAAGTTTGGATGGATGCGATGGTGGAGGAATATAGCTCTATAATGGTAAATGATGTCTTGGAAGTAGTGCCTAGGCCTTAGGACAGATCAGTGGTAGGTTCGAGATGGATCTACAAGATCAAATACGCTGTAGATGGCAGTGTGGAGAAATACAAAGCCAGGATTGTGGCCAAGGGGTATGCTCAGAAGGAAGGAATAGACTACGAAGAGACCTTCGCCCCAGTAGCCAGGGATACATCTCTATTACAGCCGTGATATCTCTTGCAACACAGATGGGTTGGGAGATTCATCAGATGGATGTCAAGACAACATTCTTGAACGGGGTGATAGAAGAGGAAGTATACATTGAACAACTAGAAGGCTTTGAAACACATGAGAAGAAATCTCATGTATGCAGATTAAAGAAAGCCTTCTATGGGCTCAAATAGGTGCCTAGAGCATGGTATGGTCGAATTGATGGCTACTTGCAGAAGACGGGGTTCATCAAGAGTGATGCAGATCCCAATCTCTACTATCTAGTTGTAGAGAATGAACCTATAGTCCTAGTATTATATGTGGATGATCTCTTCCTGACAGGATCATCTAGGCTCATCAAGGATTGCAAGAAGAATCTAGCCACAGAATTCGACATGAAGGATTTGGGACATATGCATTATTTCCTGGGGTTGGAAGTTTGACAGCAGAAGGGTGAGATCTTCCTTGGATAAGAGAGATATACTACAAAAATCTTGAAGAGATTCAGGATGCAGGACTATAGGCCTATGGCTACTCCAATGATCACCAATTGGAAGAAAATTGATGCATCAGAAGACAAAGATGTTGATCCCACCTTATATAGGCAGCTCATAGGGTCCCTGATGTATCTGGTCAATACCAGGCCAGACATTTGTTACGCTGTCAACACCCTCAGTCAGTTCATGGTGGAACCTAAGAGGGCGCATTGGGCAGCAACCAAACATGTTCTTAGATATATACAGGGAACAATCGAGTATGGACTATTGTACACTAGAAGTAATGACATCAGACTGAGTGGGTTTACTAATGCAGATTGGGCTGGAAGTTCAGTAGATTGGAAAAGTACCTTTGGGTACTGTTTCAACATTGGATCGGGGATGACCTCTTGGTGCAGTAGGAAACAGAAATCCATAGCTCTAAGCTCAGCTGAAGCAGAATATATGGCTGCTAGCACAGCTTCGTGCGAACCCATATGGCTTAGAAAATTGCTTGTGAACCTATTCAGAAGAAGGATGGAGACGACCAAGATCATGTGTGATAATAAGAGTTGTATCAAGCTCTCTGAGAATCCAATATTTCATGATCGGTCGAAGCACATTGATATTTGGTGTCACTTTGTCAAAGACTCCGTCCAACGAGGAGCAGTGCAGTTGAACTACACTCCTACAGGAGAATAGGTGGCAGACATCCTCACCAAGGCCCTAGGAAGAACTAAGTTCGTTTATTTCAGGGAGAAGATGGGGTTGGTAAAGAATCCATTTCAGTAGCAGAAATGGATAAGTATTAGGGGATGCAGTGCAACAATTAGTAGTGGCAATGCTATGGGTAGCATGTTGAGAGGGAGCTGCAATACAAATGTAGTAGTGGCAGTAGCAGAGCCATGGGAAGCAGTGCAGAGGATGTTGGGCAGAAGACCAAGCATCAACACAGGTACCGATGCAAGAGGATCAATGTGATGTTCAGTGCTGGAGCATTACTAGAGCACATTCCTCGCTAAGAGGGAGTGTTGATTTTTGGTAGCATCGGATGCGATCTAGCCATGAAAATTGGTGGGGAGGCTAAGACACATAAGATCTCCAAGACCCAGAAATCATTTTGAAAAATTCCATCCGAATGAGGAGTTATTAAAATAATTAATATTTTTAATGGGCTCCTAAGTCTAAACTTAGGAAAATAAAAATATAAATGGGTATTAATAAAGATAAGGATGAGAAGATTCTAAGAGACGAGAATCAAGTCTATTTTAATCTTAGCCGTTGGTTAGAGACTTAATCTCGGCCATTGATTCGTCAACAGGAAAAGTATAAGAGAATACTTGAGGGTCATTTGGAGATACACCAGCAGATACTCAGTATCCCAAGGAAAATCGATTCTTAGAGAGAGTGAAATCTATTTCAGAGGGAGAGTTGCAGGGTGGAGGAAGAGGGGATGATTAGCAGCAGCCAGGGAGCTCAGAGGAGGTGACGCAGGGACTCTAAGAGACAACGCAGAGGGAGACGCAGTGGATGACGCAGAGAAGGACAGAGTAGCGCAGAGCCACAAAGGATGACATAGTAGGGAAAGGAAGTCCTCCAGGGTGTCAGAAAGTCTCGGAGAAAAGTCTCAGGTGTTTTCTCCCAGTGTCTATGCAAATTTTTTCTGTAAAAGCGATTGTTGTTGAAGATTAATAAAACCCTCCTCTGCTGCACCGGTTTTCCCACATTGGGTTTTTCTGGGGACAATTGTCCAAAAATAATTGTGTTCATGTGTTTGATTCTTGAGCATATATTTGTTTCTGTATAATGGTGTGATATCTGTAGAAGAATTTATTTTAATATTTACTGAAGTGATTTCGTAAATAACTTATTGAGAAATAAGTAGGTAAAATAAATCAGTTGTTGCGGTAATAGAATTTCTGTTTAGAAATTTTCACACAGAGGTGGGTCAGCAAGGTGCAGGCCTATGATTTTGATATTGAGTATGTGCTGGGGAAGCACAACGTGGTGGTGGATGCGCTATCCAGGAGACGAACAGGACTTTCACTCATGAGCATTTGCCATGATTGGAAGGCTCAGTTATTGGTAGAGTACTCCAAGGATCGTCGGGCGTGTGAGATCTTGGAGGGTAGCTATGCAGATGAGCGCTACAGGGTGATGGATGAGGTTATTATTACAAATGGCGCATATTTCTAGTTTCAGGATCCCAGTTGAGGGATCGCGTCCTTCGAGTAGCGCATGATTCTCTTTTGTCTGGGCATTAGGGGTTCAGGAAGACTTATATGGCAGTGAGAGAGCACTTCACTTGGAAGGGCCTCAGACGAGACGTGTTGAGGCATGTGCAGGAGTGCGAAGCTTGCCAGAGGAACAAAGGAGAGTTGACCCATCCAACAAGACTGTTGTATCCTTTTCCCATCCTTGAGGGGAAATGGGAGAGTATCTCTATGGATTTCATCATTAGACTTCCCTCAATGCAAGGGAAGGATTGTCTTTTTGTGGTGGTCGATCGATTGACCAAGTTTGCACACTTCTTTGCCATATCGACACGATATTCAACCTCACAGGTGGCAAAGTTGTTCTTTAGGGAGCTATTTCGTCTGCACTGACTCCCTAAGACTATAGTCAATGACCGAGATAGCTAATTCATGGGAGGATTTTGGTAGGATCTTTTCAGGCTAGTGGGCAGTGAGCTCACCCCGAGCACCAACTATCATCCATAGATCGACAGCCAGACAGAGAGGGTGAACCAATGGTTAGAGGGTTATCTCAGGAGCTATGTGACAGAGCAACAGAGGGCTTGGATTCAATGGTTGCATCTGGGAGAGTATTATTACAACACCAAACATCACATGTTCATTGGTATGACTCATTTTCGTGCTTTATATGGTTATGATGATTTGTGTTGATTTTGGGTAGCGTCGAATGTGCTCTAGCCATGAAAATTGGTGGAGAGGCTAAAGCACATGAGATCTCCAAGACCCAAAAATGGTTTGGGCAGATTCTAGCCGGTTTAGGAGATATTAAAATAATTAATATTTTTAATGGAGTTCCTAAGTATAAACTTAGGAAAAATAAAATATTAATGGGTATTAATATAAAACTGGGTTAGAAGGTTCCAAAAGTCATAGATCAAGCCAAATCTAATTTTAGTCGTTGATTAGAGATTTAATCTTGGCCGTTGAAGGACCAATGAGAAAAGTATAAGAAGAGGCTTGGGGGTCAGTTGGAAGACACACCAGAGTGATTAGTTATTCTATTCTCTAGAGCGGGGTTTGCTAAGAGAGATAGAATCAGTGATCAGCAGCGAGGGGCAGTGAATACATAGAAGAGAGGCAGAGTTGGTACCAAAGAGACAACGCAGAGCCCGGAGAGGTTGACGCAGAGACAGTTGGGTGCTACTCAAGGGCAGCCGGGAGAGGTCAGCGTGTGAGACGCAGAGGGTCTAGGGGTTGACGCAGAGGCTCCAGACGCTGACGCCGAGAGTCTATGGGTTGACGTAGAGGCTTCAGAAGTTGACGCAAAGGCTAGCAGATCTGACGCAGGGCCAAGAGGCAGTGCTGGAAGGATTTCGTGTGACAGACTGGGTGTTGGTGAGTTGGATAGGGTGATGCAGTCCCTATCAGAGTGACACAGAGCAGTGGGAGCTGCAATTGTTGCTGTGGGGTCATTCATCCGGTGATTATTTAGCTGGAATATTTGTCTCCGAGGAGAGGTAGTACTGCCGAGGGCATTCTTTGTTGGGTGAGCATTTATGGCACCCTCGTTGTATTCTGAAAACTGCATAATAATAAAACCCTCTGAATAGCTGCATCAGTTTTCCCGCATTGGGTTTTTCCAAGGACATTTGTCCAAAAATAACGGTGTCACTTGTGTGCTTGTTTTCTTTCAGTTGATGATTTGTTGATGTTGTGATTGTATTGTGTTTGTTTCGGCATTTAAATGTTTTAAATGACTTGTTCGAATTTAAACAAGTAGAAGAAATACACCAGCAGAATACAAATTAATTTTCTAACGGATAGACTTAGAAAATTCAACATGGTATCAGAGCGTGGTTGCAGATCACAGGAGAATTGAAGGCATCAGTTGAGCAGAGCATTTGTAGCAAAATCAGCTGTCCCGAGTGATAGTAATTGATCCTTGCAAAAGCGACAGAGGAAGGGTTGACGCATAGGGACTGCGTCATCAATCTAGGCCAGAGAGAGACCAACACAGAGGCTGAGGAGGGCAGAAAGAGGCTCACGCAGAGCCACACAGAGGCCAGGAGGACTGACATAGTTGGCTGAGGGAGTTGTTTTGCCTGTGCCGGGATTGCGCAGAGCCAAGAGGCTCAATCCTTCAGTTGCTAGGGTGAAGGAAGTTGTGGGAAGTTTGCGGGAGTGAAGCTGGTGGGGTACTGTGGTTAAAACAATACCTAATAGGGCAAGACCAAGGTAGAGAGTTGTTGCCGAGGCAGATTTCTAGCCAAGGAATCCAGATCGGTGTTGTAGTTGCACAGACGATTGGAGAGGGGCAACTTGACGGTTGGCAGAAGGATTTCCAGGAGGGAAATCGGGACTCAGAGGGAGTCCAGAAGTGAACTTTCAGACAGGAACTAGAGAGACTCGAAGGACGCAGTCCCTATCAGAGTGACGCAGAGCAGTGGGAGCTGCAATTGTTGCTGTGGGATCTTCATCCAGTGATTATTTAGCCGGAATATCTATCTCCGAGGAGAGGTGCTACTGTCGAGGGCATTCTCTATTGGGTGAGCCATTTCTGGTACCTTGGTTGTATTATGAAAACTGCATAATAATAAAACACTCTGAATAGCTGCATTGGTTTTCCCACATTGGGTTTTTCCAGGGACATTTGTCCAAAAATAACGGGGTCACTTGTGTGCTTGTTTTCTTTCAGTTGATGATCGGTAGATGTTGTGACTGTATTGTGTTTATTTCGGTATTTAAATGTTTTAAATAACTTGTTCGAATTTAAACAATTAGAAGAAATAAATCAGCAGAATAGAGATTAATTTTCTAACAGATAGACTTAGAAAATTCAACACTTTGCCTTTTGTTGACATTGTTTTTGGAGACAACAGGGCCCCAAAGGCCAAGGATTGGATCATGGTGAGCCAAGATATCCTCAAGGCTCTTAAGGATAACTTATAGACAGCTCAGAACCAGTAGAAGATGTATGACGATAGGCATCAAGTAGAGCGACATTTCGAGGAGGGGGGCTTGGTCTACCTTCGATTGCAGCCTTACCAACAGTGCACGTTGAAGCAGAAGGGGGTCGAAAAGATGCTGCCGAGATTTTTTTGGCCCTACAGGGTGATCAAGAGGGTTGGAGAGGTGGCTTACAAGTTGGAGCTACCACCAGGGAGCGGGATCCATAACATTTTTCATGTGTCATGCCTCAAGAGGGTGTTGGGGCAACAGGGTACAACAGCTGTGGAGTTGCCTCCACTTGATGATGAGAGGCACCTGGTTTTAGAGTCGGAGGCCAATCTAGAGACCAGGGAGAGGAAACTTAGGAGCAGGGTCATTAGAGAGTACTTGGTGCATTGGAAGAGCTTACCAGATGAGGATGCTACTTAGGAAGTGGAGCACATACTTGAGCATCCAACATTGAAGTTGCTTGGGGACAAGTAAGATTTTGGAGGGGAGGACTGTCATGTCCCTTTCTAAATTAATTTGGAACAAGATTAATTATTGCATTTTGGGGCCAATTTTGGAGATAGTGGGGCCCATTCGATTTTATTAGGAGATTAGACTTAGGAAAAGTTATTTTTGTTGTGGTTAAGTTCCACGTGGGGGCCACCCACACTTGAGAATACACACTCCCTAGTTCGAATTGCATGAAGGGGAAAAGTCGATGGTTAAGTGAGGGCCCACCATGGAGGAAAAAAGTGCTCCACGAAATTTATATAAGGAAGGCAACTCTCCTCATTTCATCATTTTTTGGCATATTGATTTCTCTTTGGTTGCTTGATTTGCTTAGCCAAGTCACTTGCTATTCAGCACGAGTTCGTCAATCGAAGAGCTCACCCTTTCTTCGGGGGACTTCGAGTGCCACCCTAGGAAGGTTTTTCTTCATTCTTCCGGAGGAGGATTTCATTGTGGTTTCTAGCAATTGCATTCATCTCCAGGTGGTGTGTATTACTGGAGGACGCAGTGAAGAGGAGGCCGAGTTTGCTTGTGGTGTCTTGTAGTGGAGTTTGGTTGGGAGATTTTCTGGAGAGGAGGCATAGGAGGTTTGCTGCCATTTTGGAGAGTTTGGGAGCTGGAGGAGAGTGCTTCTTTGCAGTGTGACTTTCACACTTCTTGGGCCAGCGCAGAGGCAACACTTGGTGCACATGTGGGAGGTAGAGGATCAGTGTTTGAGGCTGAACTTTGTTGGGGAAGCTAAGGGAAGCACGTGGGGAGGAGATTGCTTCATTTTCAAAGCTTGGGAGGAGGATTTCGTTGGTGTTCCTTGCAGGCCGTATTCTTGAGCAGTTTGGAGGGTGTAGGGCATATTGGAGGTTGAATTTGGGAGGTTGGACTCTGACCAAACCCTTTTTGGGTTTTTGTGGGTTTTGGTCAAGGAGCTTGCGGCTAAATTCTCAGCATTTTATGAGCACCGGAGACAGGGATTCTTGCAGTTCTTTTCCAACCAATAGTGTAGTTTCTAGGGGCAGCGGAGAGCATTAGAGGAGCAATCATTTTCAGCTTTTGAGATTATTGTTTTATCACCTGGGTTCTGTCACGCTTGCCCTTGAGGCAAGCCCAGGTGCATTTCTCCATACTATTGTACTTTCTCCATTCATTAATAAAATGGCTCAGTTGGTTCTCACTTCTGGAGTTTTATGAGCATTTGTTGATTGTTTTAATTTTCTGTGTTACAAATCGATTTTGCTTTGCATATCACTGTTTATTTAAGTTTGGAACATTACAAAATCTATTTGGTAGAATCTATATATCATTATTGTATGCATTGCTCATGAATAACACGTGAATGATAATCGTAGTGGTGAACTTTTAGTAGCTCTCCAATGGTAATCCATTGCATAGGTAATCACAAGGGTCTTTGATGCTAGGGCATCAATTATCCATCCTCCTTAGGAACTTTTAGCTATCTAATCAACTCATAGACTCCATCCTCTCAAGGAGCAAGGCTCTGACTACCCTTTGTTGGTGATCAAATAAATTTTCACCCATAAATTTCTCTCATTCCTCTCTTAACTTGATTCGACCCCTTTAAGGCCAGGCATCTAAAGCAGGGCTTGGTGCAAATTTCTAGGGAAGAAGGATTTGTGGGATTGGAGAGTCTAAATGCCAAGGGTATAGTTGGTTTCCTCAAAATTAACCCTATTGATAGACATTCACTTTAATTTTATCCATAAATTTTCTTGCCCTAGTTGTCTTCCCTAAGGTAAAACCTAGTTTGGATTTAGCTTCAACTTGGGGACTCCTTGAAGGTTTCATGTACCTTGTTTTTGTTGGAATACATTATTGGAAACCCTTTCTCTTCACCTTGACCTTTGGCCATCCCAACTATCAACTCATTAATCAAGCCCTAGGTCTTGTGTTGCGTTTAATAGGTCTCTCTCTAAGGAAAGTGTATTGCCTCCTCTTGGAGCCTTGAGCCTAAATTATGTCTTTCCATTGAAGACCTCTTGTGTCGCCTTGCCCCTTGAACCTTAGAATACCTATTAAGTGACCTTTTCATATATGGGACTCCTCCCATTGGTGAATGTCCATAAAGAGCAGGGATTTTTGGCTGTGGTGACAGTGGGCCATCACCCCATTGTTGTCACATGGTCTAGTATATTACCTTTGTAGGGTGCCCCTCTCCAAGTCCTGCGAGATTTTGCGGCAACAATGGGTAAGTACTTTTATGTATTGGTGAAGCAGTGAGCCCCAAACCCAAGGGTTAACTTGATTGTTGTAATGATCCTCCTACAATTTTAAACAAAATGTGAATATTAGCATGCATACGAGGCATGCATATGCTAGCTATATATGCATGCATCGCATGCACTGCACTAGTATATACTATATATACCGACTAATACTGGAAAATATCTAAGTTAAGTTAATATGTCAATTATCGAAGTAAATTCCTAACTTACCATAATATAATAAATATATCAAGTGAGGCCTTTGATACATACCACCCGTATACGTATATATCTATATATATGATTAAAGGAAATAATAAAATATAAATTCAATTTATTTGATTTATAATTTAATTAAGTAAATAAAATAACTTATTTAAATATTTAATAAAGTAAATTATTAAAAACTATGAATAAAACAATGAACATATTCATAAAACATTATATTAACTAAACAAAACATGAAAAAACCATAATATAGAACTTATGTAATTAAAAGAAAAATTATAAAGACGGCAAGTTCAAAATCCATGAGTCACGTAAGGCATAAATACACTTTAAACGCAAGGGAGACAGGCTAAGACATTGCAGGCGGCAAGTAGTAGGAAGGAGCCAAGAAGATAGTATGTAGGGGTAGTGGAGAGATTGGGACAGTGGAATGGAGCATATAAGGGAGTCGAGGAGGAGGCCATAACAAGGGTGGGGAGTTTTTATAGAGAGGAGGAATGTTTAACAAAGTCAGTGGATAGGGAATTAGGCTTTCATTGTTCTTGATATTTTGGGCACGGGGCCAGAGTACCTCAAATTTGAAGTATTTTGGAGCTGGGTACTGAGATTGTGCCCAGTTTGGCAGGGAGGTTTTGATCTTTTGGTAACAGGGGTGGGAGCAAAAACCACGACAAATTAGAAGCATCTTCAACCACAAAAACCCTAGGTAGATACTCAACATTCAAATTGATAAATTCTGATATTATGAGCATTAATTCTAGTTATACTCTGTTAAAATTCCTAATTTAAGGCCCCACACACTGGTATACAACTCTCAGACCTTGCCATAGCTTCAACAATTCTATTTTAATGATTTATTTAATTCTATTCTACTGGATGTAAGTTAGTTCTCAACTGTAAATCGACTGTGAGCAAATTTAGAATTAAACGTCGTTAACAAAACCTGTACGTACTTAGAAGTAGTGAAATTTCATAGGTATATTTTGTGTTTGACTCAAAATAAACTCACATAGTTTGAAATTGATGGATATAGTGTTGTTTTGCTAACGACCTTGCGTTAAGTATGAAGGCTGAATTAAATTCACCCTGTCACCACTCAATGCAATATACCGACATAATGTCCTGAAGCCTCACAAATTCCCAATCATGTAGTGCCACCGACATAATGCCCTGAGGCCTTACAAATTCCCAATCATGTAAAGCCAATTTCGGCTTAAATTTCGTTATTCTCCCATACTAGATAATGACACTTGTTTCTAGGTTCTATTTTAAATTCACCATGCAGATTGTATATTTACAAACCAAATAAAATAAAAAAAAGCGCATGCCATATAAAACAGGAGTGCATTAATAGCATATAGTCCTGAGCAGAATGACATCACTTTGGACATGGGACCTCTGTTCGGGTATGGACTGTTGAATACATCTCTATGAATTTTGTCTGTTGAAAGGATTCCGTGGGGAGAGTGGTCGCTTGTATCAACTCTCAAGCAATGTTGTGAAAATCGCGATCGGGATTAAATCGGCGCGGGGAACGAATCGGAAAAAATCGGAAAAATCGGGAAAAAATCGGAAAAAATCGGGAAAAAATCGTTTGGTACAAAAATATTCATTTTTTTTCAATTTTTTTAATATCTAAACCATCTACAACATAAAATAAATACATTGACACATAAATATGATAAAAAAACTAATATATAAGATGTTTAATATCATTTCTAGTGCTAAAATCACACATAACATTGAATCATGTCCTGAATAGTAAGTTCTGACTCCTGAGTCCCAACTCAGCCTCAAAATATCAACAAAAAATATGATAATGTATCTCATCATGTCATAATGTCATAGAGAATAAAATAAAAGTCTAATCCTATTGATTTCCTCCGCCCCTCTTGCGAGAAAATGCCACAGCTTTCCCTTTCCCTCTAGATGTAGATGCTGGTGCCCGTGCTGGTGGAAATGGCAGTGGAGTCTGATGTGCTCTAGAAGCTGAAGAACTAGAAGTAGGAGCTATAGGAGGTAGACCACGTTCTCTACTGGTGGCAGTGGTAGCCTGGGCAGGCGGTGTCACCTCCTCCTCCTGTTCCTCCTCCTCCTCCACCTGCTCCTCCTCCTGCTCCTGCTCCTCCTCCCCCTCCACTACATCCTGCACTAACCAATTATTAGCAGAATCCATGAGAGGCCTCTCAGCCTCAACCCTCCATGCAGCAGTGGTGTCAATCCCATCCAATGAGATGGCATCCACATCAGGTGTCCTCTCAAGTTGCCTCACCCACAATTGAAGATTGTAGTAGACGTAGACCATGTCATTAAGTCGCTGGGACTCCAACCTATACAAAGATCATGAAATAATAATTAATAATTATAAAAAAAATATTGTTTAATGAATTCAAAAATTTATTTGGAAATTTGCAGTGTTCCACGGGGACTCGCCCCCCCCTAGGGGTCTAGTTTCCTCGCTCCCCCGCGCTCCGGGGACTTGGGGACGAGTAGGGGACGTTTCCCCACGCTCCCAAAATGGAGGAAACTCGGGGGGATGTGCCAGGGAAACGTTTCCCTTCCCTGAGGGGACGTTTATCCACGCTCCCAAAAAAATGGCCTTGCTTATAGTTTATGATTTAATAGACCTAAAGTGGTACAAAGCTACTCATGTTCTGTATGGGGATAACGTCTTGTGCTGTCTTTTGGTTTCAACAAGCGTTATTTTAGAGGGTCAGTATCATGGAAATTTGCTAGACCATATAGCACGTACATGAATTTTCCCTTTTAAAACTTCTCCTTTTTTTCTCAAGTGATGGCTGGATTACAGTGGGGAGATAACTGGAGTGACAGGCAAAGAATATGAGACATTCAGTTTGTGTTTTTAATTTGCATGACATTTGACATACAAACTATGGAAGCAGCACCTATGTCATGTGCGAAATAATTGGGTGGACTATAGATTAACATGCGTTTACTGCAAGCATGAAAAAATACTATGGGCAACAAGAAATCTCAGGAACTGTCGTTATATATGAATTTATACAGTTACAAAATTTACACAGAGCACAGTGGCTCAGCTTGAATTCTCAAGTCTGAAAATTATTTTCACCCCTGAAATACACTGCTAGTTTGAAGTTTGAACTGCATGGCATTGCTCTAATAAGGTAGACAAATTATCCATGCCATCGTTGGTCACCCAAGTTGGTTCGCAGATGGTCATCCTGCAGTCAATGTCATTTGGTAGTAAACTGTCAGAAACTCTCTCATGTGATCTTCTCATCTCTCCTGGAACTAAAACTCTTCTTTCAACATATGGTGTACTGTCTATATTATATGTAATATAACAAACTTTCTAGCTGTTGGATCCAATACAGCTGGACAACCCATTGTAGTTTCCCCTTCTACTGCCAATGCAGTGTTCCTGATCTGTTCATTTACCTTTTCACAGAATTTAGTGGCTACCTTATCAAGCTGAAGCTCTCCCTCTGTCTGACCAGAATGTAAATTAGAATTTGACCAAGCTGAATTAGAATTTTAAATTTATTATTTTATATGATATTATAAATTTGGATAATGTCAAATGATATTCATATCAATGATCATGCTTTGTAGCTTTTCAATTCAAACCAAATTGTCGTAGTGGACTCAATTAATAAATTATATTTTATATTTATAAATTTTTAAGACCCTGACGCTCCCCCACGTTTCCTAAAAAATGGTAGGGAGCTTTTGCATAGGCCGCTCCCGCGCCCCCTCACTCCCTCGCCCCCTCGTCCCGGAACCTTGGTGGAACATTGGAAATTTGCAATATTTTAAATGTTTAAGTGTTAACCTATTGCGCTTCTTGTTGTGTATTTTTTCAAATACACTCTAGTTGCGCTCACATCCTGAGGAGCTGCATGTTTGGCTGAGGATGCGAATGGCAAGCTTTTGCAGAAGGGGTACCCTGCCACCATACATTTTCCACCATGTATCTACAACAAAATTACAAATAAAATTTTAAATAAACATAAGAAAAAAATGGAATTTGAAGAGACAATGAAATTTGAAACAAAGTTACAAACTAAAAAATACCTGGCATTTTAATCATCCTATCAGTGATAGCCATCTCAAAACCAAATGTGCCACCTGCCATCTTATATGTCTCAATTTGTTTAGAGATCTCTATACGTTGTTCTGGAGATCGCACCATCTTCTGGACACAGGATAAGAATCCATCCATGATCTCAGCATCAAAATCAAACCCACATGCATAAGAAAATGCAGGGTTCAGGAAAAGCCCAACAGCATGAATGGGACGATGGAGTGTGTTGTTCCATCGCTCATCAATCACTTCCCATAGAAGGAGTTGTTTCTGAAACCCATCATCTCCCTTATCATCATAGTAGGCCCGAATGGCTTCTTTGGCCCTGTCCATGGCTTCATACAAATAGCCCATTGCGGGCTTCTCACCGTCAACCAACCGAAGAACCTTTACCAAAGGTTCAGTAACGGCGCACAACTCCTGCACTCCCGCCCAGAAGTCTTCCTGGTATGAAACTAGTCTGCATACAACCTCTCCTTCTGGTTTGCGGCTCATTGACAAAGCACGCCACTCCTCTGAAAGAAACATTCTCTTCACATCCCACATAGAATTCAAGAGGGATTGAAGAGATATGAAACTCGTGGCAAACCGTGTAATGGCGGGGCGCACCAACTCTTTGTTGTTGGTGAATCTTCTCATCAAGCTAAGCACAGATGTATGATTATATATAAATTTTGTAATTCTTTTTTATGAGTCAACAATATCTTTGAGAAAGGGAATTTTCCCTATGTCCTCTAACATCAAATCAATACAATGGGCAACACAAGGTGTCCAAAATAAAGTAGGATGCCTCTCCATAAGCATTCTATCAGCAGCAACATAATTTGCAACATTGTCTGTTATGACTTGGACAACATGTTGTTCACCCACCTCCAAAATAAACACATCCAGCAAATCACATAAAGTTCTTGCATCTTTGATTTGTGCAGATGCATCAACAGATTTGATAAACATAGTCCCTTTGGGACAACTAACCAAGAAGTTTATAAGGGTTCTCCCCTTTTGGTCAGTCCAACCATCTGACATAACAGTGCATCCTGTTTGTGCCCATGATGCCCTAAAATCCTCCAATATTTGGGTGCAGTCACGCTTTTCATTTTGAAGAATCCAGCCACTGAAATCATGATAAGAAGGGATTTTGTACCCCGGGCCAACACCGGCAATAGCATCAACTGTAGGTTGGAAAAATGGATTATTCCTTACAATGCTGAAAGGAATATCACTCCATAGGAGAAATTTTGCCATCAACCTGTCAGCTTGTTCTTTATCAATTCTTTTTAGGATTGAACCGATAGATGGCTGTGAACCAGGTGTGGTTCGAGGAACAAAAAATGATGATGCAGCTACCGGATTGACTGACGCTGCAGTAGAACGAGTGCCACTTGGCCCACTTCCTTCAGCTGACCTTTTTAGTTGCCTTTTGAGTTCTTCTTTGGCCTCTCTAGTCTGCTCTAATTTTTCCAATGCTCTCATGGCTTTTTGGATAAGTTCAACATTTGTATTTATACAGGGCCCCACATCATGTCCAGGGATTTGTGCAAGGTGAAACTTCAACCTGTACACCCCCCCGTACATCTCCTTTCCACACAACTTGCAACTCAAGTTTTGTCTATCATTCGGAGCACGAGGTACAACATATTCCCAGAAAGGATCTAATTCCCTTGGCATGTTTGTTTTTGAACTTTGAAGTTGCAAACTTGAAGCCTTGAATGGTGTTTTGGTGCAGTTGTGAACCTATGGGAAAATAACTTAATAAGGATTAGGATTACAATTTAGCATTTACAAAATTACAAGTTACAAATTTACAAATTACAATTTAGTATTTTAATTTTTAATTTTTACATTGATGATTGAATGAAAATTCAAGTTACCCATAACCCAACCTAAAACAACCATTCCAAAGTTCAAAGTTTCAAACACAAATTACCCAACCATTCCAAACCCAAGTTACCCAACCAAATGGCAAAAACAATGAAAAATTAAAAAACATAAACAATGTTTAAAAAAAATGAAAAAAAAAAAAAAAATTGGTTCCCATAGTCATACCAAGTTACCCAACCCAAAACAATGAAGAAATACAAAAAATTCCTTAAAAACAATGAAAACAAAAGAAAAATGGTGCCCATACCAAGTTTCCCAACCAAAAACAATGAAAAACATACAAAAACAATGTTTTTAAACAATGAAAACAAAAAAAAAAATTAATCCTCATACCGTTTCTATGGAGAAATCTGTGGTCTCTTCTTGATTTTCTCCTCTAAGCACTTAGATTTCGCTGAAAACCCTCTTCAGCTTGGTCTCCAACAGCTCCTCCTCCCTCCGCGCGCGTGACTGTCCAAATGAGCAAATGAAAAACCAAAAAAAAGTTTATAAAATCGTGTTGTCCAAACCCCCCAGATTTTTTCTTAAAAAATCGCAATCTTTTTGTTTTTATCGCGATTTTTTTCAGAAAAAATCGGCAAAAAAAATTACCGCGATTTTTTCGTACAAAAATCACGATTTGATCGCGATTTTCACAACACTGCTCTCAAGTCGCATATCAAATATCTAATTTCTAAACGAAATGGGATTCTTCCTGCATTTTTTCCACAGAAAATTTTGGGTGGGAGCTAATTTAATTTAGTAATATTGATCATAATTGGATTACCTAACTTTTGGTAAATATACATTAATACGATAATTTAAGTCAATTAAATATGTAATAATGCGTTGATATATATAGGTCGATATGTTTTGGCACGGGTGGAGTCCGGCACAGTTTGGCGTTATTGAGCAAGTCGCGAGAAGAGTTCTATTTAAAGAGTTGGATCCTCGACAATTCAATGTTGTTGCAATTGTTTGGGGTTTGCAAAGTCCCTCTTATAGCTAAAATCAAAGCAACTTTATTAGCTTGGAATTTCATAGACTGCGTAAAACTGTAGATATGACAAAACCCGGTTAGATGGGTTATTGCAATTTTCAGCCTTGTGTTGCCTGTGAGTGTGTCATTCGTTCAACAAGTGATAGTATATATCCCACCTTTGAAGAGAAGGTTGTGTGGGAGGAAATAGTAAATGAAATTTGTAGTTTTCAATTCATTGTTTTTCCAGAGAATCATGATTATGCCTCCATATCGATTTTGTGTGATGCAGGGAACAAACAAAACATTTTTATGCGATTGATCGAAATTGTGAAATCCCATCCCTTGTCGTTTTGTGAAATTCATTAAATTCTAAAATCAATTGTCTAATTGAATGGTTATCTATATAAAATTTATACCCTAAATCATTAAGTTGATAATTGATGTGGTCGATGAGGTTATGGATGAGTAGATTAGTAATTCTTACATCGTTTGTCATTAAAATGAATGGACCTGTGGCGTATAGTCCACAAAAGACAAACCACACACTTTTAGATTATATTTTTTTTAAGAGCGTTGCGTTAACACATCGAAGAGCAGGAACGAATCGCCTCAAGAAGGAACTTCTTGAACTCATTTATTTTATAGGTACATTGTAATAAGTAGATTAAAAAAAAGGAGTGCTCGAATACAATACACACAATAATTTATATTAAGAAGAATGTATATTTAAGGTAGAGTTTCATGCTTACAATTGACTTGCCTCACTCACTCTCAAGTTTTTCATGCAAATTAGATGCCTCGGTGCACTATATCAATGCACATGGTTCGAAACTTTAATAATTTTCGTTGATATAAAATGGAACAAAATCCTTGAAAACTTAAAATACTTAATTTTGGGTTTTATTATTTTTAGTTTTGTGCCACATATGAGTGGGAGGTTGAAGAGTTGGCACGATGGTTTTCCAATGCAGAATACCCGCTCACTTATTTATTTCCCATCTCATTTGCGACTGTTGGCCCGCGGCTTCGCACGAACGTTGGGTGGTCGATGTGAGGAAACATGCTAGAAAATAAAATTAGCAAGTGGGCAGAAGAAAGAGATAAGCGTGTTAAAGGGCAAGCAGGTTTTAGACCTAAACATTCCACAGTTGATCATTGTATAACTTTAAGGCACATCATTGATAAAGTTTGGGAGAAAAAGGAAGAAGTCTTTTGTTTGTTTGTTGATTTCAGAAAAGCATTTGACTCGGTTCCTAGGGTTAAACTTTGGCACAGAATGTAGGAACTTGGGTTTCCTAAACATTTGAGAGTAGCTATGCATAGGCTGTATGAAGAGGTGAAAGTCAAAAGTAGAACTTCAGTGGACATTTCTGAAAGTTGTAGAAGCGATATTGGGGTCAAGCAAGGTTGCCCACTGTTTCCTACCCTTTTTGGTTTATATATTGACAAGCTTGAGGAGTGGTTAAATTCGCAAGGGGGTGATGGTATCTATTTGGCCAAGTTTGCTATAAGGCTTCTTTTGTATGCAGATGACCTTATTTTGATTGCTAATTCGGCTCTTGGTTTGCAAGAGCACTTACTATCCCTTGAGAATTTGTGTAGTAGTGTGGGGATGCAAGTCAATATCAGCAAAATGAAAGTAGTGGTTTTCTCTAAGAAAAGAAAACATAACCAGCATAATTTCTACTTTGAAGGCAACATTCTGGAAGAAGTTGCGGATTACAAATATCTCAGAATTGACTTCAACAAAAATCTAAGGTGGGAGGGTTGTAGAAAGAAAAGAACTTTGGGGGGTTGGAAAGCATTTTATGCTTTTCAAAATTGGTGTAGAGAGGCAGAGTTATGGGACTAGAAAACCACTCAAACTCTTTTTGGACTTCTAGTGATTCCGAAGATTCTCTATGGTTGTGATTCTGTGAACTATGGGCTAGCAGTGCATCTGACATGCAGTGGAGACAAATTGAGAAAATTCAGAAGCGTTTGATTACAAACAAATTCAAGATTAAAAGTGCAGTTCCTTATGCTATCTTGTTAAGTGAAATAGGGTGTTGGAAAAGATTGTCTTTAATGACAAATTGTGCAAAAAAAAAAAAAAAAACTAAACTAAAAAACTTGGATGCAGAAAAATAACAAATGGTTTAGTAAATGGGGTATTTTCTTGAATGCGTGTCCCATAAACAACAAAGAGAGATAATATTTTGTTATGGATAAGTTCCACATGCATACTTGGGATAAGGAGTTAGGAAGAAAGAAAAAGTACTATATTGAAGTGTTTAATCCCACTCATAGCCATCAACCAAAAGCATACATAGAGGCCAATATCCCTTGGAGAGCCAAAATTCTTATTGCTCAGTTAAGGACTAATTCTCATCAACTCTGTTGTGACACAGGGTGCTGGAAAAGGCCAAAAGGAGTGTGGGAGGAAAGAGTATGCATTTTTTGTTCTTTCAGAAAGTGGAAATAGAAAAACATTTCATTTTAAAATGTGAGGCCTTCAAAAACAATAGGGAAAGTTATGCAGATATGCTGGCAGCGAGATCTTGGGATAATCTATTTAGCGACGGGTTTGTCGAGAAGCTAAAAGCATTTATTGTGAAGCTTCACAAAAAAAGGGCGAAATACATCAAGCAGATGAAGAAGCAATTTGTCCCATAGGCTATCTTTAGCCTTGTGGACGTTAAAATAATTTCTTTCTTCTTTCAATGCTGCACTGAACACAGCGACCATACACTGGAAGTTCCATTATTTAACCTTTTGGTTCTCAAAATTATAAAAAAGAATCTCTCGACTTTCTAGAATGAAAAACACTTATATCTAGATACTCATTATTTTAGAATCCTTAAAATTACAGTGGACATGATTTCAAAATATCTATAATGAATACAGTTCTTCCTAAGCGACTGCATTTTCAAAAAGCCATCATTACACCTGGAATCATGTGCACGCCCAACACTCATATTTTAAAAAATATATGTTATGATATGTGAAAATGTGCACACTCGAATGATTAAAACACAGGAGTCGTTAGCTGTCTCACAGCTTACAAATTCACAGTCATCTTCTAATTATAACTCTCCTATAACCAGCTACAAGCTCTTGATTTAGGGTCTTCCATGGATACCCCTTCCACCTTTCTTCTAATAGCGTCTGTCTTTACCAGAAATAAATAACACGGTCGTTATTTTTATGTTATTTAAAAACACATGTTATTTTAGATATGTTTTAAATATATAAATAAATTTAGAGTTAAAAAAAAGAGTAGCAACATTTTTTATATCTGGAATTTTGAATTAAAAAAATACAATAAAAAAATGAAATTAACAAATTTAAAGCAAAATTGAGCTAAGTTTTCTTTAATAATTTAGAGATTATTCATAATATGCAGTGACTATGCCATTACGAGATTATTCATAATCTTTCATATATATAATTCATGTTTTAATTACTTTAATATTCATGTTAAGGTGTGAGGAATTTAACCGTTAAAAACAACTGTTATTTTTTTGAATGTTAGGAATTCCAATTTCATTAAAATATTTTTTTAATGATGTTTATATTACAATAATAAGAAGCAAATATTGACATCAAGAATTATAATAATCCTCTACTTAGTATAATAAGTATGATAAGTATTGTTACACATCGTTACATATAGCAGTTAAAAACAACCAGGTAGAACATCAGTGAATTGTAGTGGAGACATCGGGTACTATTAATAGCGTAAAACTCAAAATATTATTTGATTTTGGTGCTATTGATAGTTTCATTTCTTCATATGCATTAGATAAATGTGGGTTGGTAGCACGTAGACAAAACGATTCCAGACAGGTAGAAATGGCTTCAAGAGAACTTCAGTCTGTAGACTTAAGTGTTGAGGAATGCAAAGTTGATATAGGGATTTGTTCGACTAAGTTAAAAGTTTATGTCACAGCCCTAGGAACTTATGACCTTGTCATAGGGATGGATTGGTTAGAAGTTCATCAAGCATGGGTAGACTGTTATGGGAAAACAATTCTCTGTATAAATGATGAAGGAGAGATGATCCAAATCCAAGGTATTAAGAGGAAGGTATCTTTACGCTTCATCTCAACAATGCAAATGAAGCATTGCTTAAGAAAAATTTGTCAGGTATATGCAGTGCAAGAAGTAACCAAGGAGAAAGGACCGTCCTTAGAACAATATCCAATATTAACTGAATTTTCGGATGTTTTTCCAAAGGAACTACCAGGATTACCTCCTGAAAGAGAGCTGGATCTCACAATAGAATTGAAACCTATTACAAAACTGATTTTTAAAACACCTTACATAATGACAGCGCTAGAACTTCAAGAATTACAAATTCAGTTGAAGGAACTATTGGATATAGGACACATTTGACCCAGTATTTCACCTTGTGGTACTCCTATAATTTTTGTTAAGAAGAAGGATGGTTCCTTGCAGCTATGCATAGACTATCGAGACTTAAATCGAGCTACAGTAAAGAATTGGTACCCAATGCCTCGAATTGATGATCTTTTCGACCAAATGAAAGGAGCTTATGTCTTTTCAAAAATCAATCTATGATCAAGTTATCATCAACTAAGAATTAAGGAAAGCGATATACCTAAGACTGCATTCCGAACACTCTTCGGGCATTATGAGTTCATTGTGGTACCATTTGGGTTAACCAATGCATCAACAATATTCATGAACCTTATGAATAATGTTTTCCGCAAATATCTCGACCAATTTATACAAGTCTTCTTAGATGATATTCTCCTCTACTGCAAAAATGAGAAAGAACATGAAGAACATTTACGGATAGTATTATCTTGCCTCATGGAACGCCAGTTATATGGAAAGTTATCCAAGTGTTCTTTCTTTCAGAAAAAGATTCATTACTTGGGTCATATTATATCTGGTGAATTGACCTCAGTAGATCCTGAGAAGGTAAAGGCAATCATGGAATGACCAATACTGAAAAATGCGCATGAAGTGCGAAGCTTTATGGGTTTAGCTGGCTATTATCAAAGGTTTGTAGAAGGATTCTCCAAAACTGCAAAAACTATCACAACCCTCCAGCATAAAGGAGTTAGGTATGAATGGACTGAGGAATGTCACAGAGCATTCTCTAAAGTTAAAAGATTGTTGACCAGTGCACCAATCTTGCGAGTGCCTGATATGGACAAAGATTTTATTGTATGTACTGATGATCCAAGTAAGGGTTAGGTGTAGTATTAATGATGCAGGAGCATCTAACCTAAGGTTAAATGTTTACTAAGGGAGTTGGTTCCCTAAGTTAGGATTTAATTATTTATTGTATTTTCCTATAGTTTTAGAAGAGAATGAGAATTATTGTAAATAGGAGAGAGTTCGAGAATATTTGGGAAAGAGTAGAGATATTTGAGGGTTAGTTAAATCTCATCTAGAGATAAGGGATTGGGTGAGTTTTTATGGATCATGAGATATATTGTGGGAGTTTGTTTAGGATCTAGAACCTACTTTGGGTTCAGATCCACTTGTATAAATCTAGGTGAGTCCATGAGGGTGAATGTGAGTGAGGAATGAGTGGCCAATGATTAGGCCAAGAGTTCTCTTGTAAATACTTTTATTCTTTAATGAATTATTTTTGAGATTTTATATGCATACATTTTGTGTGAATATTTCAGTTTTATGTTGTGTGTTAATTTTTAATTTGCAGGACCCCTAGCCTACGACATCATTTTGATATCAGAGCTTGAAAGTTTTTTCCCAGGGTTGTTTAAGGACATTCGCATGTTGTCACTATTAATGATGCCATATCTGCCTGAAATCGTTGTTAGAGAGTTTGAATTTTGTTAAAGTTAGATGTTGGCGAGCATGAACGGAAGGCAAATCCGTAAATAGCTGCGTGGATTGGATTGTACCACTACGAATTGAAGGATGTTACTGTTAGCCGCTGGAAGAAGATTGAGTTGGTGGAGATAGCGTAAGGGCATGAAGTAGCTATTGCTGGTATCATTGCCAACTGCTCGATCATCAATTCAAATAGTTGTGCGTAGAGTTGTGCGAAGCAATGCTTGACTTCGTGCTTGTGGACACTAAGTTGGAAGTTGTGCCCATATTTGTGTGAGAACACTGCATTACAAGGATTACAAGTATTAACAACATTGTAAAGACTCTATTAAAAGTGAGGAGGAACCAACGCTAAGCGAGTTAAGAATCTTGAAGATGGCATAAGGTATTAAACTGTGTGAAAGTCAGATGGATATGGTAGACAAACAACGAGCCGAGGAAACCATTGGAACAGGCTTGATTTTCACGGTATAGCATTGGCAGGAGTATGAAGTGCAAACGTGATTGGAACAGGGAAGTTTCATGAAGATAATAAGCTTGGAGAGGGAGGCTTTGGTCCTGTTTACAAGGACAATGCAGAGGGCGGATGACAGTTTCTCAAATAGATTTTCATGGTAGATAGACAACGAGTCGAGGAAACCATTGGAACAGGCTTGATTTTCATGGTGCCCTCCAGGTATTGCACTAAAATCTCTTTGTCTTTAAATAGTCAGAGGAGTTATCATCCAAGCATGCCCCACAAAGTAGAAGGTACCGTATGACTATGGACTCTGAAGCCATGCTTGGAGATCAGAAGAAAACGAGCTACCAAGATGCTGCCATTATGCTTGACAAATAACTGGTTTGTAGGTAGGACATAAATCGCTGGATGGGGTAGCGACAATAGGGTCAACATTAAAATTCTTTAAGATTTTAGTTTTAAGTAAAGTTTACTCTTGGTCTGGAGCAAGGATTGTTAATGGAGAGTTACCTGTATGTTGATATGTGTGGAGACTAAAAAAGGGTGGAGCACGGTTTTTGGGATGTTCTGTAAAGTAGAAGACACTACACCACTATGGACTTTGAAAACAATGCAAATGTATGCTCCTAGACCAGAAGAAATCAAGCTACCAGGAAGCTGCCAATGTGCTTTGACAAAGAACTGTTTCGAGTGCAAAACATAAAAGGCTGGACGTTGTATCAACATTATATGGAGTAAGTTTTTGACAATGGAGAGTCTGTTGGGATGGCAGACAATATTTTCTATATGAGTCACAACGCAACTTAAAATAACTGTTCTGAAGATAAATGAAGATGCAGGGGTTGGGGATCATTAAAACTAAATTCTTCATGACTCTTATATAGTTTTGAATTGATTATGTGAGATGCCTGCACAAAGAATGGCATTGGAACATATTACAGAGAGTCTGTTAGCAACTTGAAGAATCGATCTTGGGACTTGAGATGTCCTCCCAAATTCAAACTAGTTCCCCTTACCACCTCAACGGACATTAGAACAACATTAATTGGCCAGTCGGTGTTTGGTGAGCGTCTGGATTTGGTAGATCTGATCTGATTCACTCCTTCATGAAGCTACCTCTGGAGTCGAAGATGCAAGGGACTATCTTCTGACATCTCGGGATCTGAAACGACTACTTAGGCCTGCACATACTTTGCCCTGGAGTCTGCCTTTACTCTGGGTGGCAGCGGGACAGAGATCTTCTTCAACTGATTGGGAGGGAATTTTTTCTAAATCTCTCAGGCTGCAATCAGACTCCTTGCCACCTATAAAGTTCTTTCTCCATCGGACCACCCAAATTCCGATTGCATATCAATCTTGGACTGACTGCGGAAGTGTCACTGGGTGGGACCCCTACTCCATCGTTCATAGGGCAAGATGTGTATTTGGGTGGGACCCTTACATACTTGACCAACCGATTCGTTGTATACCTTTGTTTTTGACAGAGTTTGATTGGTCTGGAGGGCAACAAGTTATTAACAGTAGGCTAAATGCATTGATTCGTTGGTATTGGCCTGGTTGACAGGCCATCGCGATTGGCGATTGACAAGCCATTTTGAATACGCTTGATTGACTGGAGGCATTGTAGTCTAAATCTACTGAAGGCGGGAATTACCGCAGGAGTTTCAAAGTAAAATAGAGTAGCAAGACAATTCCAGTGGATCGAGGTTTTGAGACTGTTATAAAACAGAGAAGCAAGACAATTCCAGAGGACCAGGGTCCTGAAACTTTGCTGGCAGTGTTTTGAAATAGAATTTTTTTGCTTCAGTAAGGATTGAAAGCGTGAAACTGCTTGTTTTCTCTTTTGCCATGGCCAAGGTTTGACTGTCCTTCACAACAACTAAAAGCGGTCTCTGTAGGCCATTTTGATTATGCTTGATTGGTTGGATGCGTTGTAGTCTGAATCTATTGAAGGCCGAAGTTTCAAAGTAAAACATAGTAGCAAGACAATTCCAGTGGATTGGGGTTCTGAGATTGTGGTAAAATAGTGCAGCAAGACAATTCCAAAGGATCGGGGTTCTGAGACTGTGCAAGCAGTGTTTTGAAATAGAGTTTTTTTGCTTCAATAAGGATTGAAAGAGGGAAACTACTTGTTTTCTCCTTTTCCATGGCCAACTTTTGACTTTCCTTCACAACAACTAAATGCTGCCTCCGTAAATTAGCGATATGATGTTCACCAGTAAAATAGAGCAACAAAACCAACATCTGCAAACGCATTAAGGAATACCAGTGGAGCGGGGATTATTGGAGATACAAATAAAGAATCGACAAGCCATTGTGATTGGTTGGAAATGGAAGAGATTTTGAAACCGCCAACCTCCTTGGATATTTTGAATCCGCCAACCTCCCCGGATGTTGCAAAACTAATTGGCGTCACTGTTATGGTAGAAGACCAATATGCCCGATCACTATCTATCAGTCAAGGTGTGGACTATGCACAATCGACCAAACAGGATACGGGATGTGTTGAGAAGAAGGACTCTTGTCCTCGCAAACACAAGGCCATAAAAGCAACTTCACAGTCCAATGGATTAGTGATCGAGGCCAACGGTTACTGGGACAAATCGATAAAGTTAAAAACCCAAGCATTGGTGGGACGATGGGTCTTTGGTCGATTTAACAAAGTACAAATGAAAAAATGGATGGAAACTTGGTGGTTTCCTATCCTTAAATATCGTCCACGGGTCAAAGCTCTTCAAAATGGCTGGTATGTGTTCCACTTCTTGACTCCAATGGACATAGATTTGATTGCAGCTCAACCATGGGTTTAGGGATGTGGATATTTAACCTTACAACGATGGACCTTCGGTTTTGACCCTGCTATCGATCTGCCAAGGCAGAACATCTTTTGGGTCAAACTCTCGGGTCTTCCAATTGAACTCTGGACCAGAAAAGCCATCACAGACATAGAAAATGCCATTGGAAAATACTACCACCTAGATGAGGGCAGCTTGGGTGGTTTGGATAAACATAGAGCATGGGTTTTGGTGGAGAGATCGATGACAGGGTGTCTACCTGCAAAAATTGACTTATACTGGGGCCCCTGTTCTCGCAAACAAATTGTTGATTATTGGGCTATGCCCTTCTGCTGTCTCTACTGCCATGGAACATGCCACCTAATGTCTGATTGTCTAGAGCGACTCAACATGTTCTCTCGAAAACCAAGCACCTCTACCAATGAAGGGAGGCGGGCTTTTGCTCACAAGCATTCTACCAAACTTCATTCCAGGACTGCGATTTCATCCATAAATATCTCATCTGACCCTACTCACTCTCCCTCGAATTTCCCCCCTTTGATTGCTAATCATCTTCCTACCTATACAACATACCACAATCCTATTATCAAATTGCCTACCCTTGCAATCACAAATCCTCTATCATCCTTATTAAATCAGAAATTGAGGCCTCCGGACATTCAATCATAGCCCATTGATGAGCCTTGAATCAATGACCCATATTTTAATTCCCCTATCAAATTCGAAGCCCCATCTGACAGAACGTTCTCTCCTTTTTCGAAAGACCTGGAGCTTGAGACCCAAGCCAGAGAATCTCAAAACACAATGGAACCTTTGTCAATCAAAAAGTCCTTCTTTGATAACCAATGGAACAATTCCATGTCCCCAAAGTCTCCCCATCTCCCCAAGCAGATCTTGCATCATTTAGGGTGGGACATCTTGATGTAAATCTTCCTACCTCTCGGGTCCTTAGAGCAGAGCCTCCCGATTGTGATCTGCCTTAATGTCAATCCTCTCTCTAAATGTTCGTGGTCTGGGATCGACCCACAAAAAAAGATCCCTGAAAACCATAATCGAAATCCATAATTCTGGAATAGTATTTTTACAGGAAACTATGACAAGCAGGGACAAGGCATGGGCACATTTGCTACAGATCTGTCCAAAATGGTATGTCTGTGCAACCAATGACAATGGACTCTCTGGTGTATTAGCAGTCATGTGGAATCCAGAACTATACTACTTCAAAGCTTACAACTCTAAGTTGTGAATAATTATTTTAGGTGGATGCAGAGGCACTAAGACCCGGCTTCGCATCATAAATGTCTACACCCCATATGCAAATAGAAAGGACTTCTGGAACTGTGCAGATTTCAGTGGCCTTTTGGATCTTGAATCTCTCATTTTGGCAGGAGACCTTAACTTCTCAATCGACTCTTCAGAGACTTGGGGCTCTCTTTGTCGCCCAAACTCTTTGGGAAGCTATTTCAAAGATCTTTTTTTGATGAAATGCCTAAGAGACATCATGCCGAATCCATTGGGCCCAACTTGGAGGAATGGGAGGCAGGATGAGAAGGGATTAGCCAAGCGACTTGATTGCTTCTATGTTCGAGCCACTTTAGCTAGCAACCTAAAGGATTTGCAGTCCAACATCCTTCTAATTCAAATCTTTGATCATTTCCCTATCTTGCTACAGTGGAATGGGATTCATAGCCATAAATCCACTCCTTTCAAATTTAATCATTTTTGGCTAAAGGACCTAGTCTTTATTGCTCTGGTTCTTTCATCTTGGTAATCCCCTAGTGAAGAATCTGCTCCTTAGAAGATGGACAAAATCAACCAGAAGTTGCAATCACTTAAGGCAAAGGTCAGAATATGGGCAATTAAAAGGAGATGACCGAATATTTAGGATCTCACCTCCATTGATCAATAGGCAAAAATTCTAGACCCTAGTTCCCCTAAAAAAAAAAAAAAAAAAGAGATTCTTCAATTGGAAATTAGGAGATCTAAAATCCTTCAATGTCAGGCTGAGGAACTACAATAAAAGAGCATAATTCTATGGATTGAATCAAGTGATAAGAATAGCAGATCTTTTCATAATCATGTCTCCTCTAGGCGAAAAAAAAACTCAATTTGGAGCATCAAATCAGAATCAGGAGAACTCCTTACCAGTGAACGAGATATAGAAGCAGAGGCAAGGCAACTTTTCAACAATTTATACAGCGCTAGGCCACAGGCTCCACTTTGCAAACAGTTGGCAATGTGTGATTTATTCCCTTCTTGGACCAATCCGAAGGACAACATTCAAATGGAAAGACCTGTAACACAGGAAGAAGTTCTCCAAGTATTAAAAGACCTGGCTAGAGGAAAAAGTCTGGGACCTGATGGGTGGACCATGGAACTCTTCTTGCATTTTCAGGATATAATGATTGAAGAGCTTACTGAAATGGTTGAAGAATCCAGGGGTCTTGGCTGGGTCTCTGGAGCCACAAATGCAACCTTCATCTGTCTCATTCCCAAGGTCTCCAAACCGATATCATTTTCTGACTATCGCCCAATTTCATTATGCAATACAATTTATAAACTCATATAAAAAACAATTGCAAACCGTCTTAAGCCTCTCTTGTCCAAACATATTTCTGAGGAGCAATTTGGTTTTCTTAAGCATAGGCAGATCCATGACGCGGTTGCAATTGCCCAAGAGGTCATTCATTCAGTCAAGAAAAACCATTTGGATGCCTGCCTTATGAAGATAGATTTATCAAAAGCTTTTGATTGTGTTGACTGGGAACTTTTGTGGATGATTTTGGCAAAGATTGGCCTGGGCAGAACAATGATAAATTGGATTAAGGCATGCATAAAATCTGCTTCTTTTGCTATCTTGATAAATGGCCTCCCTACAAATTTCTTCTCAGCCTCCAGAGGGCTCAGACAAGGCTGTGCGATGTCCCCATTACTATTCCTTATAGTCATTGATGGCCTAAGCAGGAAAATCAAGGCTGCCAAATCACAGGGGCTCATATTTGGATGCAAAATTGTGACTATCTCCTTGTCACATCTGATATTTGTGGATGATTTGATGGCTATTGGGAAGGTAGACCCCAAAGAATGGCTAACGCTTCATGCTATCCTTCACGACTTTGGCATGCTATCCTTCACGACTTTGGCCTTGCTTCTAGCCTTTACATGAACAATTCCAAGTCCATCTTGATTTCAAATGACCCAGATGCAGAAGTGACATTACAGATTGCTCATACTTTTGGGGTAAAAACTGTTCATATGGATGGAGGGATCCGATACCTGGGATTTATATTGAAACCGAATGGTTACAAAATCCGTGATTGGGATTGGCTCATTCAAAAAATTGAGAAGAGGCTAAACCATTGGACAAACAAGTGGATATCTCTTGGGGGCCGACTTGTTTTGATAAAATTTGTCCTTCATAGCATCCCCATCTACTGGATGCACATCTTCAAGTTACCAAAGGGTGTGATCAATAAATTAAAAACCATCACTTCTCGCTTTCTATGGGCTGGTACAAGCAGAGAAAGGAAAATCCATTTGGCTAGCATGGATTTCATCAATCATCCTACTGCCCTTGGAGGTTGGGGGACTAAAGACATCGCCACTTTCAATATGGCTCTCCTCTTAAAAAAATTCTGGCGAGCAGTTTCCAGCGAAGGTCTTTGGCAACAAGTAATTGGCGCTAAATATATGCAGAACAGGGAATTTATTTTGTGGCTGCGTAATGGTGCTCTGGATCCCTCACACATCTCCTATTCTTGGAAAAGCCTTCTATTGACAAAACACTGGTTTTTTGGTAATCTTAGGTGGGCAGTTGGCTCCGGCTCCACTCCTGCAATAGGCCTTGACTCGCTCTCAGGCTTGATTGGCTCTCATATCCTATCACCTGATCTCATCATCTGCCTAAATAACATGGGTTTATTTGTGATCAAAGATTTAGCAAATACAGCCCTATCAACTCCTTTCTATACTCATTGGAAAGAGCATCTACAATCTAAACTTCCGGAGGTGATGTTACCAGAATGGCAAAATTACATAACCAATCTAAAATTGTTTGGGATAGTCCTCCTTCCAAAAGTAGACAGGTTGATCTGGTTTGGTGGCTCACAGCTGGGGAGGGTTATTGTCAAGGAAGCATACAATTTAATCTCCAGGCCCACGAGACAAATGCCAGTTTACCCTTGGTTGGTGAGGGCTTGGAAATGGAATTTCCCCTGAAATTGAAATGCTTCTCTTGGCTTGTTGCCCATAACCGCATTCTCACATGGGAAATTTTATGCAAGAAGGGTTTCCAAGGTCTGGGTAGATGTAGTCACTGCCTCTCATCTGGAGAGGACATATTTCACCTCTTCATTTTCTACCCCTTTGCCTCTTTTGTTTGGAATGGGGTCCTCCACATGATGAGATACCCTGTTGCTTGGGAAGGTCCGGACATTATCACTTGTCTTGGTCAGTGGTCTCTGGAACACAAATCACATCGTTCACTGACCTTCTTCATCATCTGGGGCATCTGGAAGTCTAGAAATGCCTTCATCTTCGACCATGTTCCACCGAACATTTGGAGAACATGCTGTAGTATCCTCTCATATTACTCTGAATTTTTGGTCCCCTTGCCCTCCATTGACTCTCTTCGCTCCCCTCCTAGAGACCTTTGGTCCTCTTATCCTGTAGGCTTTTTCGATGGTGCATCATCTTCTAACTCCTGTGGATGTGGAATGGTCATTCATATCAGCCCTGACCTCTTTTATAGGTTTTATTGGCACTGTGGCTTGGGATCTAATACTTGAGCTGAACTTCTAGCACTTTGGGGGGTCCTCCATTGTGCCCACTAGCTTGACATCCGGTCTCTCTCTGTCTTTGGTGACTCTAAATCTGTTATTGACTGGGCTAACCACAGGGGTTCCCTCATGCTCTGGAGACTTGGAAATCTCGAATCAGAGATCTTACAGTGGTTTTTATTCATCTTCCCATTTTGCACATCTACTGATCTCAAAATAGTGAAGCAGATCGATTATCAAAATTGGGTTGCTGCTCTGTTTCGGATCGCATCGTCTTCCAGCAGTTCTGCTCTGGCACTTTGACAGGGGAAGGTTCCATCCCATTATAACATGGGTCTTCGACTGCAGGGTTCTTTGAGTGAATTCTGTTTTTAGACTGTGCTGGATTTATGGCAGTTTTCTGACTGTGTCCTCTGATTCACAAAGGGGTCGGGACACATTCAGCTCTAATTTTCTATGAAGATATCTTGCATTCAGGGCCACCTGTTTTTGATCTGCTTCCTGTCTCTGGAACAAATTTTTATCCTGGTTTTTCTGCAGGGGACGAGACATCCTGCACTTCACCTGATAGGTTCATGAGATGACTCCTTCCGTGTTTTTTCTCTGGGATTACTCTCCTCTATTTTTTTGATTAATTATCTGATTATTGCATGAATGTATCTCTGTATCTATGTACAGGACTGTTAGTTTGATTAATTAGCTCAATGTATCTTTTTACAGGACTGATGGTAAAAGTATGTTAGTTTTTATATGGATGACAGTGAGAAGTTTTACTCTTCGACCAATGTACTTTCTCTTTATCAATTAATTGAAAGTGTTTTTTCATTCCGGAAAAAAAGGTATTAAACTGTGCTACGTTGAAATCTGCGTTTGTGAATTCAAGAAACATGGAGCATGCCAGAAACCAGAACATGGAAGAGTTTGGTGCCTCTCAGTAAAGTCGAGCAAGCAGACTCAGAGGTCACTGGAGACAATTTTGATTTGCATTTAGTACAACACACCATTTAATAGCGACGCAGTACTTAAAGATTGCGCTGGAGTTGCATTATGGATATTGTAAGTATGTTGCAAGAGTTTTGATTGCGTATTGTTTATGAACCAATGTTAAAGCCTGTGCGTGAAGGAGCCATCGTATTGGAGGAATAGTAATCAAAATTGTGACTGGTAATGCCCTGTGTTTTAATGGCCAAATATTAGATTTTAGCTAGCACCCAGCAATTGAATTAGTTCCCAACCATTGAGTAGAATGCCCAACGCTTGGTCAATTGGTAATGGAATTGATGAATGCTAGTCTGCGTTGAATAATTTAAACTAGAAGCTACCAAGAAATTGTGGTCAACTTGTGTGATTTGAAGCATCACTGTCCAAAGCGTTGATTGCTGGGGCGTTGGAACGTGGAGCCATTCTGGAATGTTGTGTAGCTGTTGAGCCATCTTGAGCCATAGAGTGTGGATCCATACAGCCATCCTGAAACGTGTGAACATTGTTGAGCCTGTAGCAGAAAGGCGCAGCTGGAGCTTGCTACCATTGGAGCTATGTTGAAGAGCTTTTGCTTCTGAGATTTTTGAAGTTAACGATTCTTGAGAAGCAGTTCAGAGGTATATTTGAGTTGCAGATTGCTGGAGTTTTCAAGCCGAATATGTTAATTTGGAGAATGCGATCTGGTTTTCTTATAAGCGAGCTCAAGTGTAAGTAAATTCCACTGTTCCTATCAGTTTAATACTTGTAATACATTTTCAAAAAGTCGTATAGTCACTGTTGGAGACTCTTCAGAAATTTGAATTGTTTTTTTTAAGAATTTGGGTCTTATTACTGGGGAAATTACCACACCAAACAAAGATCTGCCAAGATTGTGAAGTTAGGAAACGCATGGAGAAGTGTCGCCTGACATTAGAAAACTCATTGGTGTCGTAAAGAAGTGCGTGAGTTGTTGCGTAGGAGATTGGCACCAGCGTCAATTTAAACCTGTAGCATTCATCACAAGAGCACGACCACCAGATTTCTCCTGGAATGAGACGTTTAAAATTCCAAGAATTGTCTGAGTCTGCGTAATAGAATATATGAAGTGTTGGAGGCTGCAGGGTCCATGTTGAGAGAATGCCCAAAAGGAGGTGTTGAGAGAAGGAAAATGATTAAGAAGAGAACATGCATGGATCGAGATTCACGAAATGTAAATATCCAAGTCGACTACCACAGGTTGGAGAATTCAGAAGGAAAAATCGTGTTGCTGCCAAAACTTCGATGAATGCCAGATCGCTGGAAGAGAATTTGTATCAGCATGAGAGGAACAACATTATGTTAAGAGTTGCGTTGAAGGGAAAGAGTAGTCACTATTTTTTTAATTGATGTAATATTTAATGGTGAATATCATGTCTATATTGGTGGGGAAATATATTGAAACCTGTGCTGATTAATTTTGTAATATAATCAACGCTGTAAGTATGCTGAAATTTCTGCGTTGAGATGGGGCAACCTGAGTGATTGGAAGCCATGAATATTAAAACCCATGCTGGCCGAAAGAGATCACAAGAATTCGTTTTCCAAGTTACATAGGTGCCGCTAATGTTTTGATGCTGCATTGATATGCCTTAGATACTTTATTAAAGTTTTTCATGCTGGGCTGATGTGCCTTGGATATTAGGATGAAATCATGTTTATACTGTCTTTTCGCAAAATTGATTGGAAACACGCACGTGAACTTTCCATCCACTTACCATAAATAATTAGTGTGGTAAATTATTAAAAGGAGTGGAGGCATGCACATTTAATATATGAAAGAAAATAGTGGAAGATGAGCGGACTCTTGAATATGAGAGAAAGTTAATGCTTGCTAAGAGAATGAGTGGAACTTGAGAGAGATTTAATTAAGTTGAACATTGGCTTGAATTAAAAATAAAGTGGGAATCATGAATGTATTCCAAAGTATATGTACTGAGTTGCAAGAGTCATGAAAGCCAATGACAAAGTGAGTAGGGTTGAGCCAAATTCAAGGAGTTAATGTTTATTAAATAATTTAGTTGAATTGAGTCAAATCAAGTTTGAAAGAAATTGAAGATAAAGTTAAGTGGAATCAAAGTCTAAAGTTTCATATATGTGAAAACATGAAATATTATGAATTTCAAGTGAGTGTAGTCAAATCAATATGCTCATCTTGAATTTGATCCAAAGTCAAAGTTCATTGGTTGTAATTGGGTGCATGATCGGTGGAGCTTAACACCCAAAATTCTAGTTGATGTACTTGCATCAATTGTAGATTGCAACAATTGCAGGTGATTGGAACAAAAATTGTAGCGACAATCAGATAAAAATGTACAAAGGACAAGCAGAAGTTCTCAGTGAATGAGCTAAGGAGGTGCAACAGCTAGAGGAGCAAGGAGTGCTCGGAAAGAAGGTTCAAGTGGAATGAACCATTGGCCAAGTTTAGGGGAAGTAACTTGGCAAGGTGATAGTTCGATTGTAGTTTACAATGAATGAGGTGAAGTTCGTGAAAGAAGAAGAGATGAAGAAGACTATGGATAGTCATTTGCAGAATTCAGAGAAAAGCCACAATGATGCCATAACAATTGGCATAAATGATGAAGAATTTGAGAAAGAGATTGTTTAGTTGAGGGCACAACTTAATGTGCTAATAGAGCTACTATAGAATCAGAAACATGGATGGATAATAAAGAGGACAGCTAGATGGCCAATCAAGCAGTTGATTGCAAGGAGACAAAAACACAAGTTGAAAGTTTTGTTAAGGGAAGTAGAAAAACTCCAGATAACCGAGATGAATGTATGCATTTGTGAACCAGAATAAGGATTGATGCTTGGTGAGGACGATGATGATGCTGAAATGAAATATGTTGATATGAACGTGGGTTCGATTCCCACAGATGGCGCCACAAATTGTTTAGAAGATCAACATAAAGACTTGAAGACAAAATCATCTATCGAGACTATAAAGCCTTATGTTTTTAAATCTGACAATTGGTGTGTGGATGCAGGATGTGTTGCAAAGAACGCTAATTTTGTTTCATGCAGGGATGAAGACTAATTTATTGAAATGTGTAATATCCCCAATTTTGATTTTCAGCATTAGAGATGAGTTTGGGGAGAGGACGCAATTTCGGCACTGGGACTTACGAGGAAAAGAGAATATTGCAGCTCTAGTGGAAAGTGGGGACCACAAGAAAGAGAAATTCGACCCAAGGAGGGAACTCACACTCTTGGAAGAGAGAGGAAAGAGAAGGGAGTACGAATTAGGAGAGAGAGAGAGTGGGGACCACAAGGAGAGAAGGAGCCACAGATTATAAATAGAGCAAGAGACACTCATTTTGGTCATTCATTCATCTATTCAAAAACTTGTCTTTGACATAACACGCTTGAGCGGAAGCCAAGTCTAAAAGTGTTGTTTAGCACACGAGTGTCTCTGAGCGAAGATCTCAACCCTTGCTTCGGTGGAATTCGAGTGCCAGCCCAAGGAGGGAGTTCCATCCTTCTCCGATTGTTCTAGCAGTGGGAGTGCGAGTTTGTGTGGAGGAGACATTAGCAGCAACGCAGGGACTACGCAGTGCTTGGAGGAGACACACTTGGGAGTTGAGGAGTGAAGGGAGTTTGGGCCTAAAACTTGAGGTGGAGTCCGGGGAAGTGTTTTGGGGCCTTTTCCAGCATTTTGGCGGAGTAGCAAACACAACATTTGCTACAAGTTACATCTTTTGCTTGTGGAGGAGGGCCAAGCATTTGGGGTCAATTTTGGAGTGTCAAAACTAGGACAAACCCTTTCTGGGTTTTTCTTGGTTTTTGACAAGGACCTCAGAAATAATTTGGTAGAATTTTCTAGGCAGATTTGAGGGGTCAAGCAGGGGTCCAAATTCAACCAACAGCTAGGGGAAATTTGGGCTGAAATTTCGAGGTCAACATTTGGCCAATCCCTTTGTGGGTTTTTGTGGGTTATTGGTGGATAGGTCAGGGTTGATTTCCCGAAATTTTCTGAGCACCGGAGGAGGCCCTAGCAACTATTATTTGTAGCCAATAGGGCGGTTTTCATTGGAACGGGCAAAGTTTGTTAGGGACAACCATATTGCATGTTAGAGCAGCTGATTTTATCACCTATATATTGTTAGCTTGCCTTGACCAAGCTCAAGTGCATGCTTTCTGATTTTACCTTTGTACCTAGCAATTATATTAATAAAATGGTTCAGCACAACACAATTTATGGAGATTTTTGGTTGTTTGATGTGTTGTAAAGTTTTGTATATGTTTTTACTATGTTTGCTTTGTTTATCATTGTAAATTTCCATTAGGAATATTACAGTGGTATCAGTTCCATAATCTTGGCTCAGCCTGTGGGAAACCCTTTGTTCTATGACAAGACTAGAATAAAAAGCTGTAATATCCCTTATCAGGGATATCCCTCAAACACAAGTAAACTCCAACTAGAGAAATAGCAATAGTGCAACATACAATAATAGTAGTGAAACATACAATAATGTATACATGGAATATAAGCAGATACTCGAGAAATGCAGAGAGAAATGCTAAGCCATTTTATTATACTGAGTAATGGAAAGAGTACAAGAGGTGATCAGAAAGATAGCACCTCGAATTGCACAAGGCAAGTGAAGAAATACACTCAGAATGGTTAGGAAATGGCCTCTCTCTGAACTGCGTCCAAACTGCCGGAGAATTGTTGTGCTGCTGCTACTGCTGGAATCAAATGAGGATTTGGGGCTGTTCCCCTCCTCAGAAAATGCTAAAACTCTGGAATTAGCCTCTGCTCAATAAACTGAGAAAAGCCCAGAAAGCTTTTCTAAAATAGTTGACCCCCAAAAATCACCCCCTTGGGGATCTACGCGATCCCTCAAGGCTCTGCGCTACCCCTGAAGAGAATCCTCCAAAAATCTACCCAAAGCTCTGCCAAAATCCTCCAATATGCAAGCGCTGATCCCCTGCTCAATATCCAAGCTCAAATCCTCCACAAAACCCCAGTCCGGAGCTCTTACCAAAGAAACTGCGTCCTCCCCTCTCAAGACCAATGTTGCACGAAGCGGGAGCGAAGCGGAAGCACGGAGCGCGGAAGCGTCATTTTCCAAAAATCTAGGGAGCGAAGCGTCCGCGGAAGCGTCTGCTACATATATATATTTTTATATATTTTTTTGCATTTATACTCAAAACAAACATCCCAAATACCAAATTAATTGTAGAAGACATGAAAACATGCATATTTTTGCATAAATCAAGATAGATATGGCATCCATGATTCCATTGTAGTTACTAGTATGTACAACAATCATCTATATTCTAGCTATTACAAACATACATCAAATTTTTAAGCATATTATAAAACATAAAACATTTAAGCATATTATAAAACATAAAACATAGAGCATATTATGATTTATCTAGCAAGTGAGCAACTGTCAACATTTGTCATGTCCAAAATTCAAATAATAATGTTTACAAAATATGTCACTTGGTCACCGCCAAGCCAAAAAGGTTCAAAATTCAAATTCACAAGTCTACAAGTCTAATGAGTAATCTATGACAAAAAGAAGTAGATTGTGAATATATCTACTAATCTCTCCTCCTTCCACCACGAATAGAACGTGATGGCGGGCCTCCACGTGGTGGCAATGAAGAAGATGGTCCCTGTGTAAGTCGTGGCACTGGAACTGATGAAGAAGAACCCCCTGCCGTTGGTGTTGAACCATGGAACCTAGAAACCAAGGGACCAGATGGGGGTGGGGGTGGTGGCATATCAACACCCGTGTCATCATCCTAGAATCGCTCAAAAAATTCATGCAAAAAAAAAAACACTAGTTAACAAAAAAATTAAAAACATGAATTAGAGAAATGCTTTATAAGGGAAAATTGGAAAATTCATACCACAATGGACATACCTGGATAAGAGAATCCTCTAATTGCTCTAGTCGCAACACTCCATCCTCCAAATTGGGCTCCTCTGGATTCTTGTCCCAAGTCAACAAGTCTTTATTAGACTTTGCATCTTCACAGTAATGGGACAACAATCGCAAGTTGTAATGAACATAAACCAAGCTCTCTGCCCGGTCTAAATTCAACCTGTTCCTTTTAACACTGTGGATGAAAGAATAAGAGCTCCAACACCTCTCTGCAGAAGAAGTGTTTACCACCTGTGATAGCACCCGCAATGCCAAACTCTGTAGAAGTGGAGTAGGCCCTCCATGCATGTTCCACCACTCAAGAGCAGAAAAATGCTCTCGATCTTGAATTGCATGCATGCTCGAAAATGGACCAGTGTTGCTCGTATAGTTGCTCACCTGTCTCCGTACCAATGCAGCCTCCTCCTCATCAGGGATTAATCTACTCAATGCAGCCATATATTTTTCGTGAACCTCTTTATCTTGGTGTGGTTTTCTCCTGACTCCCCCCCCAGGTGCTGGTTTTGAAAGCCATGATGGATGATAGTATTTAGGTGTCAAAACATATGCTAATGCATGCAATGGAACATTTAGCATATCCCATCGTTTTTCCACCTCTTCACGAATATAATTGTACAAGGTGGTATCTCTAGGCTCAACAATGTCTTTAATCTGCCCCAACATGCTATCCATTTGCTCATACACCTCCCCAATTACTGGTCGATCTGAATCTGCAAACTTGATCATGTAATAAATTGGTTTGGTGAATTGCAAAACATATTTAACCTGTGACCAAAAGTAACTGTCAAGAACAGTGTCCTTGACTTCATTAGCACCGTCTGTACTGACGTTAATTTCATCCCATGTTTCAGCACACACCAGATTAGTTAAAGCTTGTCTCACCCTCACTAGCCGCCTAAAGGTGAGGTAATAACTAGCAAATCTTGTCTTTGCAATTTTAAGCAATTGCAACTTGGAGTAAGTGCCATAGAAGTAGTTTACCCTTGTATGCCCTGTGATGAATTTAATGAGCTGCTTCCCTTTCCTGTAAACCTCAGCAATCCACCCACAATCTTTGTGTTTCACAATATCATGCATCAAAAGGTTCAATGTGTGAACCAGGCACCCAGACCAAAAGATGTGTGGATGAGTACGCTCAATAATTTTTCCTGCTAACTTACAATTTGCTGCATTATCTGTGATCACTTGAACCACATTATTCGGACCAACATCTTTGATTGATTTCAATAGGAGATCTGCAATGTTTGGTGCAGTTGCACTGATGGAGGAGGAGTCATGAGATGCAATAAATACTGCACCACTAGAAGAAACACCAAGAACATTTATCAAATGTTGGTTTCTAATATTTGTCCACCCATCTGATACAATGGATACCCCAGAATCCACCCACTCATGTGTAAAACGTGTCAAAGCTCTTTGAACCTTAGCTTTTTCTCTTTCTAATAACACTGTTCTAGCTTTCTCATAGTTGGGGGCCTTGTATCCTTTTGGGGCTTCATTGATGGCCTTTACCATGTCATGCCAATAGGGAGAGCGAAGCACATTGAATGGTACACCGCAAGCACAAAGAAAACGGACTATCTTTCCATCCACATCATCCCTCCCAGAAACATTAAGGAAATCCCCTATTGTTTTTCTACCTCCAGAGGTTGCAAAAGTACCATGAGGAGATGGGCAACTACCAAATTTAGAGGTTGCACTTGATTCAGAATGAGTTTTTTGTTTCTTGTTTTTTCGTTGTGCAGCCATCTCTATTTTGATGTATTTTTGTCTTTGTTCACTTGAAATGTTTGGGCAAATGGTTACCCCCACAGAACCCTTTTTTTCATCACTGTCTAGCACCCCACAAAGATGCCTCCTCAGACGGGTATATGAACCCGTATATGGTTTTCCTCCATGACAACCATGAGGGCACATCCATTTGTAAGATCCACCACCCTTTCCCCCTTCAAGTTTGGTCACATAGTTCCACAAGGGATTTGATGTACCTTTCCCATCTTGTGCTTCAGTGTCCTCTTCAAGTTCATCCCCTTCCTCTTCAAACCCTTCCTCCTCATCATACATTGGGTCACTACTATTAGGACCAAGTTCATCCCCTTCCTCTTCCCCTCTATTCCTCACCCTTGCCATCATTAAAACCAAGAGTGGAATGATACATAGAAGCCAAAAGAACACCATCTTGGAATATGGATATAGGTGGTGGACAACCTGTAAATAAAGGAGCAAGTAGAAACAATGGGAAAGAGTAGGAGAGGGAGGAGAAAAATACAATTTTTTTTTCAAAAAAACAAGGGAGTTTGGGGTTTGAACTTACCTCTTTAGCTCTTGTAGATGAAGTCCTCCAAGCTCTTGCTCCAAGCTCCTCCTCCTTCTCCTAGCTCCTCCTTCTTCACTCCTCCAAGCTCTCCTCTCTTCTCCTCTCCTTTCCTCTCTTCTCTTCTCCTCTCCTCTCTTCTCTTCTCCAACTCTCATAAACTCAAAGTGAGAAAATGAGAAGAGAATGGGGGCTTTATTCTTTTCTAAAGTCACCCTAAACTCACCCTAAACTCACCTAACCCACCCCCTCATGCTAGTTAAGTTACATTTTAAAACAAATTAAAAAAAAAAAAAGTAAAAATGCGCTGCCCGCGGGGTTGCGTCCGGGTTGCGCCTGGGTGGCGTGCGGGTGGCGTGCGCTTCCGGGCAGGTTGCGTGGCGCCACCCCGTGCCCGAAGCGTCTTCCGATCCGCGGTTCCGGGGGGCCGCAACAGCAATTGGCAGGAATCGTTTTTTTTTGCCGGAATCGCGCCACCTCCAAATGTGAATCGCGCTTCCAGTGTGGATTCCGGGTCGATTCGCTCCGATCCGCGATTCTGCCTTTGGATCCGGGGGGGGGGGGGCGATTCCTGCAACCCTGCTCAAGACTACGCAGTCATCAAAATGCTCAGCTCCTCCTCAACTCCAGAAATCGCTCCTCCTGCAAAATACTGATGAAACTACCTTGCCCGAGCAGGCACTCGAAGTCCCTCGGGGCTAAGGGTGAGATCTCCGAACGGAGACACTCGATGCACTAAACAGTGCTGCAAACAGGCTAAACAGCCAGCGTGCTCTAAGTCGAAGTGATTAGCTCAAATGCAACATAATCGAATGATCAAAATGAGGAGGCTCCTCTCTCCTTTATAGCGTTGGCCTCTCTCAAAACCCTAAGGCCCACCTCCTCCAACGTAGCCTCTCTCTTGCCACGTGTTCCTTCTCCATCTGCGCAGTCCCTCCAAGTGTCTACGTGGGCCCCTTCTCTACGTGGTCCTTGGGCCTGTTAGCCCTGCTACGTATCTCTGATTTCTAAGGGCCAGAAGTGAGCTTGGTCCATGGTCACACCCAAGAGAGACTCATAACGGTTACTTTCTCCTTCCCTCGCACCGCTCATTTTCCTTTCATCGGTCCTACCGCAATCGCATCCGTGTGTGTACAAAAGCCGCACCCCTCTACTTCTGCCGATGCGATATTGCGATGCGATCCTATCGCAAATCACATCCATGTATGCATAAAGCTGCGCACCTCTGCTTCCGCCGACGCGATATTGCGATGCGATCTGATCGCAATTGCACATCGCCATACGTAAAAGCCCAAGATCCTAAATCCGATTCGGCGACTCGCCCGATCACTCCCCCGCTGTCCGATCAGCTCCGCTAAGATCTAATGGCCCACACTCATTCCTCTCTCACTTCTTCCGATATCCCTCACCAAGCCATCTCCATCGTCTATCCACCCGATCTGACGGCCAGTCTTGCTCCTCCATCCGACTATTCCACCCACTGCACAGTTCGCGTACCTTAACCATTCCATGCTCCCAAAAGGACGAAGGTGACCAGTTTTCAGTACCAGGTGCATTTCCTCCTCAACAACCACATTCAAGAAACAGTATGGCCGAGAAGGAAAAGGACAGAGCACGAACAGGCAAACGCATTTAACAGTTATGGGACTTCATCCCATACGACACTCCAGCCACCTGAGAGGACAGCAAAGCGCAGGGAAAAGATCAGATTTATCTACTGAAGCAAGCAATCGCACTCAGACTCCATCACGCAGTTAAAGCTATTGGTGGTTAATTATGACCCCTCCATACTTAGAATGGTCTAGTGCCTTTGTAATGAAACTCTATATATACCCAAAAACAAGATGAAATCAGGGGGATGGTTGTTGTTTTGATGTAAGGTTCAACTTCTGGAGACTGTAACTGCTTTGATACTTGCAGTGTCTCGTCAGCATTTTTAGCTAATACAAGCTTCTTTTGCTGTTAATTGCTCACTTTCCAACTCTTTTCTTGTTCTAGGCTGTGCTTGATTTGCATTTTTTCCTGAACTCTTGATGTTTAGCATTAGAGGGGTTGTCATCCCACCTCTGTGTTTGAATCTTGCATGTATCAGTGAATGTGTCAATCAGGTTTCTTTTCACTTAGTGGCAGAGAGCTGTCATCCTGTCTATTCACTAGGGAATTAGATTTGCAGACCTTTTTACTGGTTGTAGCCGGCCATCATAGGGTCCTGTGCATCTGCTGGTGTGGTCAGTGTTCTCCATATTCACCCAATCCTTAAATTGTGAGTAATTGGTGGTTTAAAGCCTTGTAGTCTGGGGGTGTTCACGCATGTCTATAGTCAAGCAAAGTAGGAGTGGTTATCTAGCTTGAATATGCATCATTCCTTCCATTCACCCATTTCCAACATCAAGTTGAGTTTGTGATGTCTCGAGCATCTCCGAGCTACAACCTAGGAGAGTTTCTTGGGGAGATAACATCGATTGGCATCGTTGTCGGGGAGAGGAGTTTGAAGCTCAGCTTCCTTGGGAGAACGACACAATTCCAGATTTTGATGATAGACAAAGTCTGGGCACATTTTTGGTTGTAATCATCTATCTGGTGACTCTACTGGAGAACCTACCTGGTGGCGACTCCACGTTTCAGTTCTGGCTCAGTTTGTGAGGCATACCAGGAGAAATCCTCAGAAATCACCAGCTGACCCAGTGCATGACCTTGAGAAGATAGCTAAGCGAGGGAAAACATCACAGAAATGAGCATTAGGATCAGGTAAGCCCAAGAAAACTTATGCATCTCTGAAAGATAAGGTTATAGCTGAGGATATACAGTTTGAAGATTTAGAGCCTAGCACTGTTAGTAAAGAAATACCTTCAGAGATTCATACAGCTCCTTGTTCAGTCAGTTCCCCTTTGGATCTCAGTCCAAAGAAAGCCCCATACAGTCCATCATATTCCTTCATTTCTGTCATCCATTTCATTACTTCCTACCATTCAATCTGCCAGTATCCTTCCACATATCCCAGTCATGGCAGGCCAGCAAGCTCCCACGAAGATGGAAAGAATCATAGCTGCTAGGTATGGACCCCTGGTCTTGCCTGTTCCTTTGAATGCCATGCCTGTAGGAGAGTATCAGAAATATATGCCCAAGTTCACTGGTACAGAGGGAGTAACAGCTGAAGAACACCTTGAATCTTTCTATAGTTATGCTGATAACCTAGATATCAGTGAAGATGATGTGTGGATGAGAGTGTTTGTCCAGAGCCTTGATGGTGAGGCTAGAAAGTGGTTCAGAGAATTGCCCCATAGGTCTATAGCAGACATTGAGGCCTTAGATGATGTGTTCCTAAAGCATTGGGGGGATAAGAAGGATCTGCTCTATTATCACACTGAATTTGGGAACGTGCAGAGGGATGAGCTCTCATCATTCTCAGATCCTAAGATCAACAAAATGGCCAGGATGATTGAGTCATTAGCCTCTGAAGTTTCCAAATTAAGGGTTGAGCAGCTTTCTAGGAAAGCAGGAGCTCCTAGTGCCTTTTCTCTTCCAAATCCAAATCCATACAGAGCAGCACAGGAGCAGTTGCAGAGTTGGCAGAGAAGCACAGAGACAAACGAAGACCAAAGGGTGAAGACCCTTTTCCAGAGTATAGTCATGGAAGAAGAGCAATTTGAAGAAGAGGATGAAGTCCATGGTATGGAAGACAAGGGTAGTGCCCCCTTCTTAACCAGAGCTGCCTATGAAAAGTCATTATCCAAAGGCCCTGCTCATAATTTTGTTGTACCTGCAGAACAACAAGCTTATAAGCAGAAGCGACTAGCAGCAGGTCCCACCATCCTTGAAGAGCCTGAGCCTAAAGCTTGCCCAGCTTCTGATGACTATGCATCTCTGCAAATTGACCAACCTGCTGTTATCCTCAGCCCAACGATCAAAAAGGGTGAAGAAAGCTCCCCATCATCTTGTGCTTCTCTGTCTATTCAAGATAAGACCACTCATAATTGCCTCCTAGGCTCCGAGGCCAGCTATAACTCAATGCTCAAGGCTGATATTGATAATCTCAGTCTTGATATCATGAAGCTTGCCCGGATGGACTCAACACAGCTTGAAAGGGCAGTTTGCCAGATCATAGAGGAAGAGGATGCACAGTTTTGGGACACCTCCTTAGATGTGGACTGTTCTAAGAAAGATGTAGGAGCAGGTGAAATCTTTGTGTCCCCCACACAAGAATACATTGGTTCACCATTTATATTAATTGTGCAGGCCACAGATGACACAGTGAAGTACACAACAACCATTGTTATTTAGCGGATGTACAAATGCTCTCAGAAGAACATCCAAGGATGAGAGTATACAGAGATGGGGTGAGATACAAACCATCTCTACTTGATAAGGTCAAATGCCCTAAACTTTTTGAGGTAGATGATCAAATAAATCCGATTTTGCAAATCTTTGATGAACCTGCTGACCAAGAGAAGGGGAAACAAATTTTGGTGACTCAGCGAATGGGCAGTTTTTTTGAAGATTTTGGTCGTTTGAGGTTTCAAGCCTTAATGTTGTAAATGTGTTCTTTTTTAGTGTAAACTTAATTAGACTCCATGCCCAATGGAATACTAGGCAATGTTTTTAGTCTTTTTCTGATGGATAAGGCAGTGGTCTACGGTTCTTGAGACCTCACAGGGAGGATCTCATCCCCAGAAGGAGCCAGTGTTAGCCCTGCCACATATCTCTGATTTCTAAGGGCTGGAAGTGAGTTTGGTCCATGGTCACACCCAAGAGAGACTCATAACGGTTACTTTCTCCTTCCCTCGCACTGCTCATTTTCCTTTCATTGGTCCTATCGCAATCGCATCCGTGTGTGTACAAAATCCACACCCCTCTGCTTCTGCCGATGCGATATTCGATGCGATCCTATCGCAAATTGCGTCCATGTATGCATAAAGCCGCGCACCTCTGCTTCTGCCGACGCGATATTGCGATGCGATCTGATTGCAATCGCGCGTCGCCATACGTAAAAGCCCAAGATCCTAAACCCGATTTGGCGACTTGCCCGATCACTCCCCTGCCGTCTGATCAGCTCTGCCAAGATCCAATGGCCCACACTCATTCCTCTCTCGCTTCTTCCGATATCCCTCACCAAGCCATCTCCACCGTCTATCCACCTGATCGGACAGACAGTCTCGCTCCTCCATCCGACAATTCCACCCACTGCACAGTCCGCGTACCTTAACCGTTCAATGCTCCCGAAAGGACGAAGGTGACCAATTTTCAGTACCAGGTGCATTTCTTCCTCAACAACCACATTCAAGAAACAATATGGCCGAGAAGGAAAAGGACAGAGCACGAACAGGCAAATGCATTTAACAGTTATGGGACTTCGTCCCATACGACACTCTAGCCACCTGAGAGGACAGCAGAGCGTAGGGAAAAGATCAGATTTATCTACTGAAGCAAGCAATCGCACTCAGAGTCCATCAAGCAGTTAAAGCGGTTCGTGGTTAATTATGACCACTCCATAGTTAGAATGGCCGAGTGCCTTTGTAATGAAACTCTATATATACCCAAAAACAAGATGAAATTAGGGGGATGGTTGTTGTTTTGATGTAAGGTTCAACTTCTGGAGACTATAACTGCTTTAATACTTGCAGCATCTCGTCGACATTTTAAGCTAATACAAACTTCTTTTGCTGTTAATTGCTCACTTTCCACCTCTTTTCTGTTCTAGGCTGTGCTTGATTTGCATTTTTTCCTGAACTCTTGATGTTTAGCATTAGAGGGGCTGTCATCCCACCTCTGTGTTTGAATCTTGCATGTATCAGTGAATGTGTCAATCAGGTTTCTTTTCACTTAGTGGTAGAGAGCTGTTATCTTGTCTGTTCACTAGGGAATTAGATTTGCAGACCTTTTTACAGGTTGCAGCCAGCCATCATAGGGTCCTGTGCATCTGCTGGTGTGGTCAGTATTCTCCATATTCACCCAATCCTTAAACTGTGAGTAATTGGCGGTCTAATGCCTTGTAGTCTGGGGGTGTTCATGCATGTCTGGAGTCAAGCAAAGTAGGAGTGGTTATCTGGCTTGAATATGCATCATTCCTTCCATTCACCCATTTCCAACATCAAGTTGAGTTTGTGATGTCCCGAGCATCTCCGAGCTACAACCTAGGAGACTTTCTTGGGGAGATAAAAGGGCCCCCTTGGCTCCCCTTTTAAGTTACAATGTTGTGCTACTAGGGAGTGACTTTATTAATAAAGTGAGTTATGTCCCCCTTTCCTCACCTTTTTATTTATAAATAACTATAGAAGGCAAAATTGAGCAAAATCGAATATTCCAATTAGCCATGGCTAATTAGGAATATTACAGTTTCCCCAGGAAAAATGTTGCTTGTCCTCAAGCAATTGAAGTGATGGATGCTGCAAAATTTTCTCACTCTCCCAAGTGGCATCTTCATCCGGTAAATTCTTCCACCTCACCAAGAATTCTCGGACCGTCCTACTCCGTAGCTGCCTCTCCCTGGTATCAATAATAGCCTCTGGCTGCAACACCAAATGCCCCTCATCATCCGTGGGTGGTAGCTCATCTGTCACTGTCACCTTCTGCCCCAATGCCTTCTTCAAGCATGATACATGAAAAACGTTATGAATCTTGTTGGCTTGGGGCAGCTCCAATTCACACGCAACCTGTCCAATCCTGCGTATCACCCTGTATGGCCCATAAAAGCGGTGCTTGAGCTTATCAGCTCCCTTCTGCTTCAGACGGTTGTCGGTATGGCTGTAATCATAGGTAGACCAAGTCCCCTACCTCAAACTGTCTCTTCAACCGACCCCTGTCAGCATACAGCGTCTGCTGGTTCTCCGCTTTAGCCATATTATCCTTGAGAGCTTGGAGGATATCTTGACTCTCTTGGATACAAATCTTGGCTCTCGGAGCCTTGCTAGCACCAAACATCACGTCAGCAAAAGATAAAGGATGATATCCATACAAAGCATAGAATGGTGACATACCAATGGACATGTGATGTGTAGTGCTGTAGTAGTACTCCCCCAGATGCAGCCACTTCAGCCATGCTTGTTGTTGCCCACTGACATAGTTACGCAAGTAGCCCTCCAGGCACTTGTTAACTATCTCCGTCTGCCCATCCGTCTGTCGTTGATAACTGGTACTCGGTGTCAACTCCGTCCCCACCAACTGGAAAAACTCCTGCCAAAACCCGCCCATGAAACGGCTGTCCCTGTCACTGATGATGGTCTTAGGAAGACCATGTAAACTGAAGACCTCTCTGAAGAACAGCTCGGCCACCTGCACTGATATGTAGTGTGCGGTTATGGCAAAAAAATGTGCGTACTTTGTCAGCAGATCAACAATGACAAAGATACAATCCTTGCCCTGCACCATGGGTAACCCTGTGATGAAGTCCATCGAAATACTCTCCCATTTCCCCTCCGGAATGGGAAGAGGCTGCAATAATCTTGTGGGATGGCTCATCTCCCCCTTGTTCCTCTGGCAAATATCGCACTCCCGGATATGCTAGAGTATGTCCTCCTTGAGGCCCTTCCATGAGAACCTCTCTCTAATGGCCCTGTAAGTTTTGGTAAACCCCAGATGGCCAGCCAATGGTGAATCATGTGATGCCTGAAGTATCTTCTTCTTGAGCTGAGATCCCTCAGTCAAGAAGATCTGGTCCCTATAGTAGATGATCTCATCGATTACCCTGTACCTGTCATCCACCCCCTGCCCATACAGAACCTCACATGCAAATCTGTCCTTGGAGTACTCTACTAAGAGTTGAGCCCTCTAGTTTGTGTCCAAGCTCATAAGAGACAGCGTGGCTGGTCTACGTGAAAGGGCATCTGCTACCACGTTGTTCTTACCCTTGACATACTCAATGTCAAAGTCATACGCTTGGATCTTACTGATCGACTTCTGCTGCCTCTCATGTAGCTGTTTCTGCTCCAAAAAGAACCTGAGGCTGTTGTGATCAATCCTCACCCTGAACCTGTTACCCACTAAATACTGCCGGAATTTGGCCAATGCATGCATAATGGCCAGCATCTCCTTGTCGTATATAGAATACAACCTCTCATGTGGAAGGAGCTTCTGGCTCTCAAAGGCTATAGGGTGACCTCCCTGCATCAACACTGCGTCGATCCCCTCTCCCGATGCATCACACTCCAAAACAAATGGCTGCGAAAAATCTAGCAATACAAGCACTGGGCAATTGCTCATAACCTCCTTGAGCCTATCAAAGGCTCGCTACGCTGTATCCGACCAACTGAATGCCCCCTTCCTCATCAGATCTGTCAGGGGTGCAGCAAGCTGTGAGAAACTCTTGACGAACTTTCGATAGTAAGTACAAATGCCAATGAATCCCCGAAGTTTTGTCACGTTCCTCGGCTCCGGCCAATCTCTGATGGCCCTGATCTTCTCCTTGTGGACTCTCACTCCGTCCACTCTTATGATGTGTCCCAAGTACAACATCTCCGTCAACCCAAACTCACACTTGGAGAGCTTGCATAGAACTGCTACTCCTCCAAGATGCGCAACACTATCTCAATGTGCTGGAGATGCTCCTCCCAAGTCTTGTTGTAAATGAGAATATCATCAAAGAACACCAACACAAACTTCCTCAAGTGACTGCGGAAGATGTGATTCATGCAGGACTAGAATATAGCTGGGGCGTTGGTTAGCCCGAAGGGCATCACCAAAAACTCAAAGTGCCCATAGTGACACCTGAATGCGGTCTTAGGAATGTCCTGCTCCCTCACGCGAATCTGATGGTACCTAGATCTCAAATCAATCTTTGAGAAGAACCGTGCTCTTCTCAACTCATCCATCAACTCATCGATCCTGGGTATGGGGTACTTGTTTTTCAGGGTCTTCTTGTTCAGGGCCCTGTAGTCAATGCACATCCTCAATGTGCCATCCTTCTTCTTCACCAACACCACGGAAGAAGCAAAAGGAATCGTGCTCGGCCGAATGTGCCCAAGAGCCAGCACCTCTTGAATGGCCCGCTCAATCTCATTGCGATAGGCCTTGGGATGCCTATAGGGGATAGTAATCATTGCCTGTATGCCCTGTTCAAGCTCAATGGTGTGCTCAAACCCCTGGTTCGGTGGCTGTCCCGACGGAATCTCCCCAAACACTGTGGCATACTGGTCAAGGATGGACTGTATCTCTAGGTGCACCATCTGCCCTGTAGTCCCTGCCTCTGATGCACACAGCTCCACTGCCCACTCTACGTCTCCCTTCTGGAAGACTTCCTCCATCCGATGAACCGAAACAATCTGAGGCGGATATGTGTGTTGTCCCTGTATCTTCTCATGCCTCCCTGTCTTCTCATCATCCCACTCCATCTATAGGGCCTTCCAATCTGTCTTGACCTTCCCTAGAGTGATAAGCCACTGAACACCCAGTATCATGTTGGTGTCTGAAATATCGACCACGAAAAAGTGGTCAGTCAATGTGTAGGTGCCCATCGTCATTGATAACTCTAGAACATAACGAGCACACACCATGGTCTGATCTCCTGGGACCAAAACTGAAAAGCCATCGAAGCTCTCTGTCTGTATACCTCTCCGCTCAACCATCTGTGCATCGATGAAGTTGTGGGTTGCCCCACTGTCAACCAAAACTGATACCTGCTGGCCATGTATTGTCCCTCGTAAGCGCAACATCAAATATTTGGGAACTCCTCGCAATGCTGCAAGGGCCCCTCTGGTAGGTGCAAAAGTTGCACCACTTGCTGCTGGTGGTGGAGGTGGCAAAGGATCCTATGCGGCATGACTATCTCCTACCTCCACATCATCCTCCTGATCCTCTTCCTCGCTGCTCTCGGAGAAGACCTCAATAAAATGTGCTTTGCCAGCAGCACATCTATCTCCCGGTGCCCACGGCTCCTGACAGGTAAAGCACAATCGCTTCTTCTTCAGCTCCCTCCTGGCATCATCATCAATCTGTGCTCGTCTTGGATTCCCCTTTGGAGGCAGAATCCTCACATCCTTCCCCTTAGGCTGGAAAGCTTGTCTCTGGGGGTAAGGTGTCCGGGTCCTGGGTAGGCATCCTGTAAGTCTCGGGTCCTGCTAATAGCATCTTGGAGTGTGGTTGGTCTAGTGGCTCTGACTAGATCCCGAAGTGGCTCTGCTAACCCCTCAACATACATGTAGATCCTCCGTGCCGCGGATAGATCTGGCACCATCACTGTAACCCTCAAGAAGTCTGTAAAGTAGGTCTCTGGGTTCCCGGTCTGTTTGAGCCTTGTCAGCTCAACAAAGTGCTGTTCCGGATCCCTCCGGTCAAACCTCTCTATAAATCTCCTGGTGAACTCAGCATATGTCGTCACTGTGGAGTGTCCGAGTGTAACCAACCCATGGAACCACCAGTCTTGGGCCTCACCATCCAAATGTAATGTCACCACCTTGATGGCCTCTGTCTCTGACCTCTGGTTAAGCTGGAAATAGATCTCCAGCTTCTCCACCCAAGACTTTGCCGAACTGTTTGATGAACCATCAAACGTAGGCAAGTGAAATCTACTAGCTGTGCGGTGGATGTCTCCATCACGATAATGTTGGTATCCTCTGTGATGGTTGCGGGGTCTACTATCCCGCTGGAGCTGAACAAAGTCTCTGAATGAGAGAGCATCCCTGAACTCCTGCCCATAGGCCCGGTACTCTGCAAAATAATTGCCCATATGATCGAGCTGTGCCTCCTGCTGGGCTCCGGCCCCCGTGTCTGCTCCTAGGATAGTGGGCATGGTAGAGCGTGTAGGGGCATGTGAGGCCACCTGCTGAGTAGTATCACACTGAGTGGCACCCTGCTTTGGCAAATGGTGAGATGCACTTGATCCCTCACCAACCTGGAAAACCCGTGGGCTCTCACGCTGTCTAGCCTCCACTGCCGTGAATCTTTGCCCCATCACCTCGATCTACCTCGACAAATCCTACACTGATTTGAGGAGCATGTCCGCAAATCTCTTCTCGTCCTCATCTGCTATCGGATCCTCCTGCTCTGTGTCCACCACAGGCTCCTCCTGTTCTATGTTCACCCCAGGCTCCTGTTCTGTGTCCACCACCCAAGCACAGTCTCCCTCTCCGTAGGTGTTCTCCAACCTACGCTCAATATCTTTGTATTTCTTACCTCTATAATAGATATAGGGCTTCTCCCTCGGTGTCATAGATTGCTAGATCCACAGGTGAGCCAGATCTATGCTCTGATACCACTGTAATATCCCTTATCAGGGATATCTCTCAAACACAATTAAACTCCAACCAGAGAAATAGCAATAGTGCAATATACAATAACAATAGTGCAACATACAATAATGTATACATGGAATATAAGCAGATACTCGAGAAATGCAGAGAGAAATGCTAAACCATTTTATTATACTGAGTAATGGAAAGAGTACAAGAGGTGATCAAAAAGATAGCACATTGACTTGCACAAGGCAAGTGAAGAAATACACTCAGAATGGTTAGGAAATGGCCTCTCTCTAAATTGCGTCCAAACTGCCGAAGAACTATTGTGCTGCTGCTACTATTGGAATCAAATGAGGATTTGGGGTTGTTCCCCTCCTCAAAAAATGCTGAAACTCTGGAATTAGCCTCTCCTCAATAAACCCAAAAAATCCTAGAATGCTTTTCTAAAATAGCTGACCCCCGAAAATCACCCCCTTGGTGATCTACGCAATCCCTCAAGGCTCTGCGCTGCCCCTGAAGAGAATCCTCCAAAACTCTACCTGAAACTCTGCCAAAATCCTCCAATATGCAAGGGTTGATCCCTTGCTCAATCTCCAAGCTCAAATCCTCCACAAAACCCCAGTCCGGAGCTCCTACCAAAGAAACTGTGTCCTCCCCTCTCAAGACTACGAAGTCATCACAATGCTCAGCTCCTCCTCAACTCCTGAAATCTCTCCTCTAGCAAAATACTGATGAAACTACCTTGCCCGAGTAGGCACTCGAAGTCCCTCGGGATAAGGGTGAGATCTCTGAATGGAGACACTCGATGCACTAAACAGTGCTGCAAACAAGCTAAACAACCAGCGTGCTCTAAGTCAAAGAGACTAGCTCAAATGCAACATAATCGAATGATCAAAATGAGGAGGCTTCTCTCCCCTTTATAGCGTTGGCCTCTCTCAAAACCCTAAGGCCCACCTCCTCCAACGTAGCCTCTCTTGCCACGTGTTCCTTCTCCATCTGCGTAGTCCCTCCAAGTGTCTACGTGGGCCCCTTCTCTACATGGTCCTTGGGCCCCCTTGGTTCCCCTTTTAAGTTACAACATTGTGCTACTAGGGAGTGACTTTATTCATAAAGTGAGTTATGTCCCCCTTTCCTCACCTTTTTATTTATAAATAACTATAGAAGGCAAAATTGAGCAAAATCGAATATTCCAATTAGCCATGGCTAATTAGGAATATTACAAAAGCTAAGAAATCATGGGATCCAAAGAAAGGTTAGAATCAAACGACATGGCGGTAACCTTGAATTAGGTGTTAGGATGCAACAAATGATGATTGATGTGGGGGAGAAGTTGATTCATTCCACAATTGGGAATCCGGACATGATTGCAACTGATGTGGAGTTATTGGGAGAAAACTGGAGGGCAAACCAAACATTGGGTCATGGCATTCAGGTGTCCCTCTCTTTTTGGGAGTTTTGTAAACTAAGAGACATGCACAAACCAATGGAGATTCAGTGGAATTTTGTTGGGATGATGAGGAGAATTAAGGAAGAAGACGAGAGAGTAGTTCAAGGAGCCATGGTTGGCAAGAAGACAATTGAGCATATACCCATTGATGAGTTGCCATCTGTTGTTGAGGTATCCATTGATGAGGTATCGCGGGTTGTGACCAATTTCTCAGGTGATAGTAGTGCACCACAAGTTGATGAGGTGTTGGGAGACATCTCCACTATTGATGAGGAGCCAATAGGTACAGGGGCATCCAGATCCATGACAAAGTTCTCGGACAACAATCACCTACAGCTGATGGGTGAGCATGTCTTGCATGTTGGGTTGTCTATGGAGGAGAAATTGGAGGCTCATGTCGAGCCCATGATGGAGGAGGATGTGCAACCATCCTTTGGGCTAGCCATTGATGAGGGGCAGCATAGAGACCACACGTTGAGATTTCAGCACAGTTTGCTTTAGAGGCACACTGACAGGATCTATAGTGTTATCAGCCCATCCCTACGCATTGGATTGAGAGAGGCGGAGTTGTCTAGGCATACCAGAGAGGATGACCAGGTTAGTAGCACTATTGGGTCACCTTTGCCCATTAGAGAGAGAGACAGAGCTACCTAGTCAGATCTCATGTGTTGACGTGGGTAGCGGGATGAGACGATCAGAGTTGAACAAGGTGCAGCATCTCCATGTTGGGGTTGTTCTATGTGTAGGAGTTTGTGCATTCGATCCCTCTCTTGGAGTTGGATGACGAGAGATTCTGAGTTGGTACCCTATGGAGTGGGCTATGGAGATGGTGGTGGACCTGGGTGTAGCTCAGTAGGAGCTCCCAGGCACTGGGGATACTGACAGTGTAGACTGGCATTGGGTTCCGGGTGTTAGTGTCAGTCTTTCCAGCCTTCCTCCAGTGATCAAATATGCTCTTACAAAGTGGTCTCAGAGTTTCCAAGTCAAATTTTGTCATTTCAAAGAGTTTTCAAGCAAAATTTGGTCACTATGCATTAGGTCTAGGGTTTGCTCCCACTCTTTTCAAAGTTGCCCAAATGCCCATCTATGTCACTATTCAGCTGAGTCTATCATCATTCATAGGGTTGTCATTATCATCTCAGTGTCTAATGAGTCATTTTACACCTTGTTCATGCTTCAGTTGCGCCTAGGTAAGGTCATTTCCCTCTCCTAGGGTTTTGAAGGCGATTTCTCGTGGACGGTCAAATCATTGGCAAAACTTGTATCCAGATGTTCATACACCTTCCCCTATCCTTCATGTACCTTATCAAATGCTTCCCATCACTGAGATCCCCCAAATTCCTCATTTTTGCACAAACCCTAGTTTCTAGCTACAACCTGGCAATTTTCTAGGTTTGGCTTGTGTTTTGCCTTTTTGGACCCCTTCCCCTCGCTCAATTTCTGAGGTTCCACTTTCCCCTGCTTCCTAACATCCCTCCCCACTCCCAAAATTTCCCCAAGAATTTAGAAGCCCCCTATCCCTTTCATTTCGCTCCATTTCGACAAAATTCCTTGTTTCACACATCGGGACAAGTCGCACTCAAATGATGTTCCAGAGCAATAAAAGATGAATTTTGGAAAACTGAGAGAGGTTTTTGTCCATAACATGCCAAAGAAGAAAAACCTCCTTTACTTTTTGCACAGGTGTCATGGTTTTAGAGAAATGTCAAAATTGCAATCGCCAGATCCAAGGAGGTTGGCCAAGGCACTAAAACGACGGAAAAGGCCCGATCCACTCCAAATTTTGGCCAAAGCCTCTTTGACTGAGCATGGTACTTTATTGGGGACTCCCAGCCCAAATTTCAAGAAATTTGGAGAAAATTTTGTCAATTGTGAATTTTTTGTGCCAAAAACATGTTTTCTCCACCAATGGGTTGCGCGCCGCGCGCGACCCTTTCGTTTGGCAACTCCATATTGAAAAAACTCAGCATTTCTGGATTTGTCATGGAAAGTTACACTTGCTCAACCATTACCTAGAGATTTCATCAAGTTTTGGGCCTCCAGAAAGTCAAAAAACAAGCAAAAAATGACTTTCTGCCACATTTTTGACACACAGGAAGCAGTCTTGGGAGATTGCAATTTTGGAGGGGCAAATGGCAACCAAATTCAGAAATTCCACTTGGGTTGGAAAGTAGACATCCAGACCTTTCCAACAAGCCCACTTTTGCCTCATTTGGACACCTGGAAGTGCCTCAAAAGTGCCTCCAAATGCGCACGAGCCATCCAGGAATTGCGCGCGACCCATCAGGCAGTTTGCACAGGAATTCAACCTACAGCTCAGCAAAACACAGTTTTGACTGGATTTGACTTTTTGGAGTTGATTTTCATCCTCCTTGTTGTAAATGATGTAATTTTATACTTATTTATCTCTTCTAGAAGATTCATTCATAAGATAGGTAAAATTTAATGAATGAATTGGTTTCCTAGCTTATAGAGGCAAGTTGTTTTGACTGCCTAGATTTTAGTGCTCAGTTTAGAATTGGTTGAAACAGCTCCTAGAAGGATGAGCTCGACCCCTAGAGGCAAGGAAAGGTGTTAGCTTGCCTATATTATGTATTTTCTTAGTCATTTTCAGAGGTTGGAGGGTTGGACTCTTGAGGGAGAAGCTCTTATTGTATTACTCACTGTATCTCTGCAATTTTTGGCAAAGGAAGACTAGGGTTTTGTAGTCCTTTTTGGGATTCTTGTGGTCACATGTATTGATGGTGTGTTTCTCTTTGTACTTGTAAGTGTGTTATGTGAATCATTTCCTTACTTTTCCTTCTGCAAATTAGGCAAATGAAGTGTTAAAGTAGAATTCATGACTGTCATGCTCTGCTTTTAAGTTTGCTTAATATCAATGTTTTCAACTGTTTAAGGGGAATTCAAGGTTATTGCTTGCTCTCCTTAACTCCTCACCGGTCATTCTCATCCATCCACCTCTATCAAAGGCATCAATACTGTCTCCTACCTCGCCCCAAAGAACCCCCTGCGGAAACTGTGTCCAATCCCCGCACCCGAAATTGCCATTCCCTAATTTTCCACCAAAAACCTAAAAATCCAAAATCAAACCTCTTGATCAGTTTACTAGCCTAAAATCAGTGTTTCCCTATTGGTTATCTCGCCCATTGAAGATCTTTACCGAGATAAACCGGAGAGAGCCCTCTCTTGCCCCGTAGGGCTAGCTACGAGGCTAAGTGGTTTGATGTTGCCTTGGAGTTTACTTTTTTCAGTGTGAGGTGAAATTCCAAGCGCTAACATATTGGCGACCATACTGGGGAGAACAAATTGTTTGTGGATTGATGTGTTTGTTTCATAAGTCTTAGACGGAGCCTGAAGTTATGCCAGGTAGCCTTCGAAACACTTTTGTTTTGCATAAGCGGAAGTAGATAAACGCTGGTTCAGTCAATCTCCGTGAGCTTGTGAAAACAACACTTCGATTGCATTTTACCCCAGCACATGTATCAAGTTCAGATCTGATTGTTGATGGTAGACAACGATCAGACACTGACAAGGCTGAAATCATTCACTGACGACTCCTTCACTGAAAACTCCAAAGATCAATTCTTCATGGTGACTTCACTGCAGAGAGATCAGTAGCTTTGAGCTTTTCAAGATGGATCGGATCACAAGAAGATATGCTCCCTTGAGCCGAGATCACATTCCAGGTTTTCCGAATAAAATTCCAAAGGTAGATTGGCCAAAGAATTTGCCTACATTTAAAGATGATGGTAAGAAGGATGCTGCTTTACATCTAGTTAGATTTCATATGCATATTCGCAAGTTGAAGGTGGATTTTCCTGAAGATTGCTTGATGAAGATATTCTTGGCCACTCTGGAAGGTGCAGCTCAATCCTGGTATGAAAGTTTGCCGCCTTCTTGTATTTACTGTTTAAAGGATTTTCATGCTATGTTCATTGAACGATATAAGGACTCTTATCCATCATTAAATTTAGTTCAAGACTGTTGCAAGCATGCTTATAGTTTTATTGAAAGCCTTGAGAAATATTATGAAGATGATAATTTTATGGATGTTGAGATCATGGAGGCTCTGTATGAGAATCCATTTCAGCAGCACACAGAAATCTTAGAGGATACTTGTCAAGATCAGCAGGCTGAAGATTTCCATATGGTTGAAAATGAGGAAAGAGCAAATGTTGTTTCAGATCTGTCCATAGAAGAAGACAGCATGCAGGTAACGCAGGAAAGTAATGTTCCAATCTCAGAAAGTGATGATGATAAATCTGATCGGGAGATAAATTGTGATGAGGCAAAACATGTTGTTCCGGATCTCATAAAAGAGAGTTGTATTGTCGCGGCTGCCTCAAATGAAGAAAATGAAGTAGCAGACCTAAATGCTCTCATCTCACCAGCACTAGATCTTCATGAGGAGGTAGTTCATTGCCTCTATGAAAAACAAGACAAGATCTTCGTTCAAGTAAGTGAAAAGGTTTCTCTGGATGAATCTATGATAGCTGATAGAAATGTTAGTGTTGGGCTTCACGAAGCATCTGAAATTTCTTTTCTCATGATTGATGAATGTAATGAGAATCTGGCTATGATATCATATGAAGATGACCTACCATATTGTCAGATTACAGAAGATCAGAGCATACGGGATTACCTTTCAGATTCTTCATATGTTTCATGTGCCGAAATGTTTTTCCAAGAAGAGATCTGCTCATCCATTTGTTCAGAGTTTTTTGAAGCCCATGAGCATACTTTTACCGAAGCACATGATGAAGGCAGATCAGAATTTGAAGCAAAAGACACCTTGTTCTTTTAGCAGGAGGTGGCAATGTCAAGTCTTCATGTTTTCCAGGATCCAATGGCAGATTTGTTACAGTCAGCAGTGAAAGTGATTATTGTTGTGCTCAGTGATGAAGGAGATCATGGTCAGCTATGTTTTTGGATGCCCAGTTACCAGTGTCTATTGTTGATCATGAGATCTGAGTGGGAGAATCAGTCAAGAAGGCATCTGCTTGATTGGTTGCATTGGTATTTTGATATAGTTTGATGGTATATTGTCTTGTAAGAAACACAGGTGGTTGTCATCATGATTTCACATCTTGATGGACTGCTGCCCTTCCATAAGCTTTGTAAGTTCTTGTTTTAGTTAAGTCAGCGATGAGTCATTTGTGTTTGGTCTATTGAGTGAGTTTTTTCAAGTTATTTCAGTTTGCCATCGAGTCGGTTTGAGTCAAGCTTCAGTTAAGTTTCAGTCAAGTTTTCATTCAATAAATGTGTCAAAGTTTTGTGTCAAAAGTGTAAATAATGACTCCATTGCACAATGGTTGAAAGCACTGGTCTGCTCTCCCAGAGGTCTGCGGTTCTTGGCACCTCAAGGAGCTACCATCCCCATTGGAGCCAATGTTAGTGTCAGTCTTTCCAGCCTTCCTCCAGTGATCAAATATGCTCTTACAAAGTGGTCTCAGAGTTTCCAAGTCAAATTTTGTCATTTCAAAGAGTTTTCAAGCAAAATTTGGTCACTATGCATTAGGTCTAGGGTTTGCTCTCAGTCTTTTCAAAGTTGCCCAAATGCCCATCTATGTCACTATTCAGCTGAGTCTATCATCATTCATAGGGTTGTCATTATCATCTCAGTGTCTAATGAGTCATTTTACACCTTGTTCATGCTTCAGTTGCGCCTAGGTAAGGTCATTTCCCTCTCCTAGGGTTTTGAAGGCGATTTCTCGTGGACGGTCAAATCATTGGCAAAGCTTGTATCCAGATGTTCATACACCTTCCCCTATCCTTCATGTACCTTATCAAATGCTTCCCATCACTGAGATCCCCCAAATTCCTCATTTTTGCACAAACCCTAATTTCTAGCTACAACCTGGCAATTTTCTAGGTTTGGCTTGTGTTTTGCCCTTTTGGACCCCTTCTCCTTGCTCAATCTCTGAGGTTCCACTTTCCCCTGCTTCCTAACATCCCTCCCCACTCCCAAAATTTCCCCAAGAATTTAGAAGCCCCCTATCCCCTTCATTTCGCTCCATTTCGACAAAATTCTTTGTTTCACACATCGGGACAAGTCGCATTCAAATGATGTTCCAGAGCAATAAAAGATGAATTTTGGAAAACTGAGAGAGGTTTTTGTCCATAACATGCCAAAGAAGAAAAACCTCCTTCACTTTTTGCACAAGTGTCATGGTTTTAGAGAAATGTCAAAATTGCAATCGCCAGATCCAAGGAGGTTAGCCAAGGCACTAAAACGACGGAAAAGGCCCGATCCACTCCAAATTTTGGCCAAAGACTCTTTGACTGAGCATGGTACTTTATTGGGGACTCCCAGCCCAAATTTCAAGAAATTTGGAGAAAATTTTGTCAATTGTGAATTTTTTGTGCCAAAAACAGGTTTTCTCCACCAATGGGTCGCGCGCCGCGCGCGACCGTTTCGTTTGGCAACTCCATTTTGAAAAAACTCAGCATTTCTGGATTTGTCATGGAAAGTTACACTTGCTCAGCCATTACCAAGAGATTTCATCAAGTTTTGGGCCTCCAGAAAGTCAAAAAACAAGCAAAAAATGACTTTCTGCCACATTTTTGACACACAGGAAGCAGTCTTGGGAGATTGAAATTTTGGAGGGGCAAATGGCAACCAAATTCAGAAATTCCACTTGGGTTGGAAAGTAGACATCCAGACCTTTCCAACAAGCCCACTTTTGCCTCATTTGGACACCTGGAAGTGCCTCAAAAGTGCCTCCAAAGGCGCGCGACCCATCCAGGAATTGCGCGCGACCCATTAGGCAGTTTGCATAGGAATTCAACCTACAGCTCAGCAAAACGCAGTTTTGACTGGATTTGACTTTTTGGAGTTGATTTTCATCCTCCTTGTTGTAAATGATGTAATTTTATGATGTTTAGACACTTATTTATCTCTTCTAGAAGATTCATTCATAAGATAGGTAAAATTTAATGAATGAATTGGTTTCCTAGCTTATAGAGGCAAGTTGTTTTGACTGCCTAGATTTTAGTGCTCAGTTTAGAATTGGTTGAAACAACTCCTAGAAGGATGAGCTCAACCCCTAGAGGCAAGGAAAGGTGTTAGCTTGCTTATATTATGTATTTTGTTAGTCATTTTCAGAGGTTGGAGGGTTGGACTCTTGAGGGAGAAGCTCTTATTGTATTACTCACTGTATCTCTGCAATTTTTGGCAAAGGAAGACTAGGGTTTTGCAGTCCTTTTTGGGATTCTTGTGGTCACATGTATTGATGGTGTGTTTCTCTTTGTACTTGTAAGTGTGTTATGTGAATCATTTCCTTACTTTTCCTTCTGCAAATTAGGCAAATGAAGTGTTAAAGTAGAATTCATGACTGTCATGCTCTGCTTTTAAGTTTGCTTAATATCAATGTTTTCAACTGTTTAAGGGGAATTCAAGGTTATTGCTTGCTCTCCTTAACTCCTCACCGGTCATTCTCATCCATCCACCTCTATCAAAGGCATCAATACTGTCTCCTACCTCGCCCCAAAGAACCCCCTGCGGAAACTGTGTCCAATCCCCGCACCCGAAATTGCCATTCCCCAATTTTCCACCAAAAACCTAAAAATCCCAAATCAAACCTCTTGATCAGTTTACTAGCCTAAAATCAGTGTTTCCCTATTGGTTATCTCGCCCATTGAAGATCTTTACTGAGATAAACCGGAGAGAGCCCTCTCCTGCCCCGTAGGGCTAGCTACGAGGCTAAGTGGTTTGATGTTTCCTTGGAGTTTACCTTTTTCAGCCTGAGGTGAAATTCCAAGCGCTAACACCGGGTAGGACTACCTATCATTTCCCAGTTATGTCGGTTGGCTACAACCTGGATGATACAGTTGACCTAGCAGTTGAGCGTGCACATTTGCTAGGGGAGTCTCGATCAGCACCAGTGGCCAACCAGTTTATGGACAGACTCCTTTGGTTGTCTTGGTATGACGTCTGTACATGGGATCATGAGGTGATCAACATACTCTGGCAAGAGTTTGTCAAAGGAGGTGGCATTGGCAGGCCACCAGATGGTGCCTTCTATGGAGTTGGGGACTCTTCACTTTTGTGTGGGGCACAAAGGACACAAAGGAGCAATGTAGTGGTAGCATCACTATTGACACATAGGGAGATTCAATTCTCGGATCCCTCAGGGGGGAATTGGAGGAAGATCCATTCATTGGTGGGTATAGCGATGCGATGGTGGAGGTGATGATACGGATCAGGTGTGTGCCAACACCTAGAGACATAGCTGTAGGCCATCACATCCAGGGATGTGTGGGAGCATCTAGTATTGAGCAATTGACTACAAGTGGACATGGAGATGCATGGTGGTGTACCGTTGTGTGTTGGATCACGTGGTGGAGTAGGAGTGTCTTACATCAAATTGGGTACACAAGGGGAGTGACTGGTACCTTGACGCAGATAGGATGCAGGACGGTACAAGATGGTATAGCCTTAGCCAGGGTATCCAGTGGTGTACTGGGACAAGTTGCAGCTTATCGTGGCATGACGAAGAGGAGAACGATACTTGGTGGTATGTGGTGACACATAATGCAACGCAGCAAACTCTTGGAGCATTGCCCCTAAGGAGACTTATGGACCGGGGCATTGGGTGTATCATTAGATGCAGCTCACCTAGGATCGATGAGGACATTATTGAGCATCTAGGGACACCGTGTTTAGCGGAGACAGGGCTTCGAGGGAGTTATCAGCAGATCCGAGGCAGAGAGAGTGTCATCCGTAGGATCACTCTTGAGCATTTTGACAGACTTTTGATCATACCTTTTGGGACATACCCAACCATCATATTCCAGTGTTTCTTACAGTCACTAAGTGTTTGGTTGTTTTCCCTTGACACTTTCCATTTAGGCAGCAGGGCATGGGAGGCTCACCCTAGACAGTTGGATGAGACAACGCGTGTCATGAGCTAGGAGGAAACCCTTGGTAGGTGCACGAGTTGTCTGATACAGGCTTAGGGATGACGTGGTTGATAGCCGAGGTAGCATATGTTCCACCCCTGAGCTCACACTTGAGGGATGGTGGATGGTAGACTTCGTCTTCAGGAGGGTACCCAGACTCCGAACAGTGTCTAGGTGTACCATCAGGGGTTGGGATCGCTGATTTCTCTGCGTGGGGTCCACCTAGGGGATACATACAGGGGTCAGAGATGAGGGTCAGATGGGTTCTAGCAGATAGCAGCGCTACGCAGCGACATCTTGTGAGGAGAGGGAGTTATGAGCTCCCCGTATGTTTGGGGGATCCAGGGACCCAGTTGGCGGGTGGATCACTCCCCTTTGTGATGAGCAAGGTCATGGCAGAGGGTGATCCAGTTCACTTTGGGTTTGACACATGGGGGATCACTGAGACCTCCACGGCATGGCGAGGCAGACTTATCTTATTATGGCTCAGGGTCGAGATTGGCAGTGGAGGGGTAGATATTGGCATCATGGGGATGCCCGAGCAGGATGAGCTTGGCTCTCACAGATCTTTCGCCACTAGGCCTCATGAGAGGAGGATACAGTCCACACACGGTGGGGAGTATGTCATAATCAGAGTAGCGCAACTTCAACATGGTGGCACCACTCTGAGATTAGCAGGGGACCTGATCATCACCGCTCTTCACAGCTCAATAACCTTTAGGGATGAGTTGGCTACTATAGGGGGAGATCATGCAGATCTTCCATTGGGCTTTAGCGAGTCACCGATGGCGTGGGGGACTTCATTAGCATGGCAGGTGGGCCAGTAGGATGATATCAGGAGAAGCTCATGTGAGCGAGACGCTATCTCTGCTGGGATTTGGTGGTATCCTCGAGAGTATACTCTTGGAGTGCATGGAATGACCTATGTGATAGGACAACTTCATGAGGAGTTGGGCATGGTGCCATGTTATCATGATCCCCTACTCATTGATGGTATATAGGGCACTTCTGGTAGTTATACCGGGCAAGATAGTGAGTGGAGCGAGGGGAGCTTCAGGTGTGACAAGATGGATTGAGATCCTAGTATTGAGGGATTCTTTCATGTCAGGACAGTGCAGAGATCTGGGATGACTCAGCGTCTCGTTTGGGACCCCAGTATTATGGATGGTGATAGGGGTGATCAACAGACGGAGGAGGTGATGGTTCAGGCATTGCTTGAGGACAAACAATTTTTGGCAGGGAGGATTGTAATATCCCCAATTTTGATTTTCAGCATTAGAGATGAGTTTGGGGAGAGGACGCAATTCCGACACCGGGACTTAAGAGGAAAAGAGAATATTGTGGCTCTAGTGGAAAGTGGGGACCACAAGAAAGCGAAATTCGACCCAAGGAGGGAACTCGCACTCTTGGAAGAGAGAGGAAGGAGAAGGGAGTGCAAATTAGGAGAGAAAGAGTGGGAACCACAAGGAGAGAAAGAACCATGAATTATAAATAGAGCAAAAGACACTCATTTTGGTCATTGATTCATTTATTCAGAAACTTGTCTTTAACATAGCATACTTGAGTGGAAGTCAAGTTTGCAAGTTTTGTTTAGCACACGAGTGTCTCCGAGTGAAGATCTTAAGCCTTGCTTCAGTGGACTTCGAGTGCCAGCCCAAGGATGGAGTTCCATTCTTCTCCAATTGTTCCAGCAGTGGGAGTGTCAGTTTGTGTGGAGGAGACATTAGCAACAGCGCAGGGACTACGCAGTGCTTGGAGGAGACACACTTGGGAGTTGAGGAGTGGAGGGAGTTTGGGCCTAAAACATGAGGTGGACTCTGGGGAAGTGTTTTGGGCCCTTGTCAAGCATTTTGGCGGAGCAACAAACACAACATTTGCTACAGGTGACATCTTTTGCTTGTGGAGGAAGGCCAAGCATTTGAGGTCAATTTTGGAGCATCAAAACTAGGAAAAACCCTTTCTGGGTTTTTCTTGGTTTTTGATGAGGACCTCAGAAATAATTTGGCAGAATTTTCTACGCAAATTTGAAGGGTCAAATAGGGGTCCAACCTCAGCGAGTAGCTAGGGGAAATTTGGGCCAAAATTTCGAGGTCAACATTTGGCCAATTCCTTCATGGGTTTTTGCGGGTTATTGGTGGATAGACTGGGGTTAATTTCTTGGAATTTTCTGAGCACCGGAGGAGGACCTAGCAACTATTATTTGCAACCAGCAAGGCAATTTTCACTAGGACAACGTAGAGTTTGTTGGGTGTAGCCATATTGCATGTTAGGGTAACTAATTTCATCACCTGGATATTGTTAGATTGCCTTGAGCAAGCCTAGGTGCATATTTCCTGATTTTACCTTTGTACCCAACAATTATATTAATAAAATGGCTCAGCACTGTGCAGTTTATGGAGATTTCTGGTTGTTTGATGTGTTCTAAATTTTTGTGTATGTTTTTATCATGTTTGCTTTGTTTATCATTGTAAATTTCCATTAGGAATATTACAAAATGATTTTTGAAAGTGACCATAAAATGCTAATGAAATGTGAAGAAGAATTACAATTGCTAGAGAAGATGTTGATGGAACCTGAATCTAATCAAGTTGCAGATAAGGAAGAGAAATATTCAAGTAGTGAAAATGTGGAACCTGAGATAAAATGTAATTTGCAATTTAATGTTAAAGATGATGAATTGATTTTCCAAACTAGTAACAATAAAATTCAATTAGAAACTAAATTGGATGATGAGATTGAAGAATTAAGAAAATTGATGGAAAAAGCGCATAAACCAAAATATTGCAAGATAAGGCAGAAAGACAACAACATGATGCATTTGATTGCTCGAGTATACATCAACAAAGGAGGAGAACTACAACATAAAGTTTGGAAGCCTAGAAGACGGAAAAAGACAACAACAAAATGGCAATAATATGATCGAGCAATTGATCAATGACAGACTAAAGTTTGGGATCTAGGAGGAGTTTAATCAATTGATGAAGACATATGGTCGGGAGAACATGAATTTCTTTTACCTGGGAAGTCTGATGCAGGAGCATCTAACCTAGGGTTAAATGTTTACTAAGGGAGTTGGTTCCCTAAGTTAGGATTTAATTATTTATTGTATTTTCTTATAGTTTTAGAAGAGAATGAGAATTATTGTAAATAGGAGAGAGTTCGAGAATATTTGGGAAGAGTAGAGAGATTTGAGGGTTAGTTAGATCTCATCTAGAGATAAGGGATTAGGTGAGAGTTTTTATGGATCATGAGAGATATTGTGGGAGTTTGTTTAGGATCTAGAACCTACTTTGGGTTCAAATCCACTTGTATAAATCTAGGTGAGCCCATGAGGCATGTAAGTGAAGGAGAGTGAGGAATGAGTGGCCAATGATTAGGCCAAGAGTTCTCTTGTAAATTTTTCTATTCCTTAATGAATTATTTATGAGATTTTATATGCATACATATTGTGTGAATATTTCAGTTTTATGTTGTGTGTTAATTTTTAATTTGCAGGCTCCCTAGCCTGCGACATCAATTAATGGAAGACAGAGGAGTAATAGCGTATGTCTCAAGAAAATTAAAGCCTCATGAAGAACTCTACGGCACGCACGATTTAGAGTTAGTTGCTGTAGTTCTAGCTTTAAAGTTATGGAGACACTACCTGGTAGGGAGAAGCTTTATGCTCAAAAGCAACCATCAAAGTCTACAGTATTTGTTTACCCAAAGAGACTGCTAGGCAAAGACGATGGAGTGAATTCTTAAGAGAGTATGACTTTGGAATTTCATATATTAAAGGAAAAGAAAATGTATTGGTAGATGTTTTAAGTAGAAGACCTCAAATATTTTCCCCCATACCTATCAAGGTAGACTTAAGGAAGCAAGTACTAGAACATCTCTTAAGGGACGATATTTAGAAGTGAGATTCGGGCTTTATATTAAAAATCCAAAAGAACCTAAGTTTGAGGGATATGAACTAGAAGATGATGGAATTTTGTGATTCCATGGAAGGATGTACATTCCTGATAGTGGGGATCTCTGAAACACCATCCTTGAAGAAGCCCACAGAGCATTGTATTGTGCACATCCTAGTGTAAAGAAAATGTATGCTGATGCAAATAAACTCTTCTTTTGCATAGGCATGAAACGCGATATTGTCCAATTCGTTGCAAAATGTCTCGAATGTCAGCAAGTGAAGGTTGACCACTGTCATCTAGCAAGTCTCCTACAACCTCAGGACATTCCTATGATCAAATGGGAGATAATTTCCATGGATTTTATTGTCGGGATACCTTACTCCACAAAGGCATAATTTTATTCTAGCTGTGGTGGATAAATTAACGAAAAACGTCCATTTCATTCCTGTAAGATATACTTACGAAGTTGCTGACGTAGCTCGAGTATTTATAAATGAAATTATCATATTTCGTGGAGTACCTAAGAAGATGATATCATATAGAGATTCACGATTTACTTAAAGATTCTAGACTTGTATGCAATTAGCCTTGGGAATTCAACTAAATTTAAGTGTAGCTTATCATTCTGAGATTGATGGGCAAACAGAAAGGGTGAACCAAGTACTAGAAGATATGATGAGCGTGTATGTTATGGACTAGCTGACACACTGGAAAAATTACTTACCCTTAATTGGATTTTCATATAATAACGGTTACCACAGTTCAATCGGGATGCCTCCATTAGAAGCATTGTACGACAGACCTTACAAAACATTGCTAAGTTGGGAGAGGTTAGAAGATTAAGTAATAGTGGGGCTGGAATTAATTCAAGAGATGGAAGAGCAGGTGAAGCAAATTAGGCAATGATTGAAAGAGGCACAAAATATACAAAAGAGTTATGTTGATGCTCATAGGACAGATAGGAATTATGAAGTAAGAGATCAGGTTTTCGTCCGCATAAGACCAAACAAAAGCACTATCCGATTTGGAAAAGGGACAAAGTTGTCACCCTGATTTATTGGGCCATTCAAAATTCTGGAAAAGTTGGAACTGTCACCTATTGTCTTGCACTGCCACCCCACTTGCATAAAGTTCATAATTTTTTTCATGTATCCATATTACAACATTATATAGTTGACAAATCTCATAACCTTCAATGGAAGGAATTGCAGGTATCGAACGAGGGAACCATTTCGGTCGAACCCTACGTAGGGTTCGACAACTCAAGAACCACCTGGTAGACCAAGTTAAGGTCTAGTGGGGCAAGTATAGCCCGGGATCGGCTACCTGGGAAGATACAGAGACCTTATGTCGAAATTACCCCAACTTATGTTGATTTCGAAGAAATTCAAACCTTATTTTGTATATGTTTACTTTAGTTTGAGTTGGATACTTAAAACCTAAGTTGGAGGAAACGTTGGAGAAGGGTCCGTTTCCAGCCGGAAACGAAACGGAAACAAGGAAACTCGTACCATACTGTAAGGACTGAAGTTAAGATTCAACTAGATGGACAAATACTTTTTTTGTAAAATTCTATCAAATTAAATACAATTGCGTACCTGATTCTCCCATCTGGTGTCGATCCATGTTGCTCCGAGTTTACTAAACCAACTAATTCCTCCCTGCCTATCTGGGATCAACCTCTGCGGTTCCTAGATCCAGTGGACTTCGAAATGGAAGTCCACTGGCCCCCATGCTCAAAACTCCAAGAACAACTCAAAATTCCCAATTTTCAGTTCAAAATCGAGCCCTCGGCTCATCCCTTAAACAAATTGATTTTCTATCACCATTCTCTGTATTTTATCCTCTCAAATGTAAGGACTGAAGTTAAGATTCAACTAGATGGACAAATATTTTTTTTGTAAAATTCTATCTGGTTAATTCTATCAAAATTAAATACAATTGTGTACCTGATTCTCCCATCTGGTGTCGATCCATGTTGCCCTGAGTTTACCAAACCAACCGATTCCTCCCTGCCTATCTGGGATCAACCTCTACGGTTCCCAGATCCAGTGGACTTCGAAATGAAAGTCCACTGGCCCCCGCGCCCAAAACTTCAAGAACAACTCAAAATTCCCAATTTTCAGTTCAAAATCGAGCCCCTGGCTCATCCCTCAAACAGATTGATTTTCTATTACCATTTTCTGTATTTTCTCCTCTCTGCACCATATTCCAAAGGTGAAAGCAATCCTCTGTTTTCCCAAAAACTGATTTTTCCTCCCCCCCTCCTTCTCCTTTCCATTTTTTTTTTTTTTTTATAGGGAAGGTTTCTTCCCTCCGAAGAAACCCCACCTTCCTTTCCTCCAATCAATCCTAAGATTTAACTTTATCCATTAAGATATTTTTACTTGAGTTGGTCATTATACATTAAATGAGATTTTAACTTTATCATCTCAACCGACTTCGAGAAGAGTATTTTCTTTTAAGTACCTTATCATGAATTGTCCAAAGATTTATGAAGTAAAATAAATCTTGTCCTTTGTAATAATAATTATTTATTATTTAAATAAAATAAATTAATATATTTTATTGTACTACTTAATAAATTAAATAAGGTATTAATTAATACTTTTAAAAACTAATTCATTTTCTTACATAGACATTTATATAATTAAATTAGTATGTATACTAGTGCAATGCCTGCGATGCATGTGTATGTAGCTATCATACACACGTCTCGTAAGCATCCTAATAATCAGTAACTCAAGTTGGGTCACTATACGTACGGCCTGGAAACTCGTTTCCAGCTGTACTGGCCCGTTTCTCGAGGAGGAAACGTGGCCAGTACGACCGGAAACGTGTTTCCAGGCCGTACGGTGGAGTTTCCTCTTCTAACTTAACATTTTCTTGTATTTTTTATTTTTTTATTTTTTCGCTTTTAAATTTTTATTGGGCGACTAAAATATCTTTTGGATGCTTCTAGATGCCTCTCAAGTTATGAAAAATAAGATTTTTTTAGTGGGGCAGCCTAATGTTCAAGCCTATGGCCTTAGTGTTGATATGCAGTTCATGGTAATTCTCCTTTATTATTCATTTTCATCCTTTTACTTAAATTTTTAACATTACATGAAATGACTCAGGATGTTTGAGAGTGGTTTCGCTCTCATTGGATTTCATATGGAGAAAGTAGAATTTTAGATCTCACTCAAAATCCAACAGACTTATCTATTTTTCAGGATTTCAGGATTGGGGGGATTACAATGTTTCCACTGGATTTTGTCATGTACTAGGGTATGGAACTTGTATTTAATCAAGAGAACCAAGCCCTCTATGCAGGGGAGACTCCCAATAAACAAGAGCATGTAGGGTGTATGGAAGTTGTATTTAATCAAGAGCACTAAGGTCATCCGACTATGTAGGAGGAGACTCCCAATCAAGCATGAGACAAGAAATTAGAAATTTTTTGTGGCTGATTTTGGATATTGCTATTTTCATTATGTGATCATTCATGAGTAAATGTGATGTAAATTTAGAGACTTATAGTTTATGCATTGACAATTTAATCATAATATAATAAATTAGAATGTATCTTATATGCTTTATGATTGCACATATTTCTTAAGTGTCCTAATATATATATATATAGCATTTCCCCATTTCCAAATTTTTTTTTTTTTTGGGGGGGGGGGGGGGGTCACGTTTCGTACCCGTGCCCGTTTTGGAAACTTGTACCCGTTTCCCCGTTTCGTGCAACTTAGCTTAAAACTATTATTTTGAACTATCACATGTAAAAATGATTCTTATTTTGCTGTTACATGGTATATATTATTTGCTTAACTCTGCTAGTATGTGGATACCAATATGAAATATGTAATTTAATTAACATTGCTGAAATTAAAAATCATTTGAGCGAAAATCTTGATGAACCTCGTGACCGAATTTCAGATCTTGGTTCGCTATATTTTCGGAGATATGATTTGAGGAAGTTAGGGTTTTTGTGGGCTCCTGAATTCCATGTCAAACAGGTGACGTTGGGAAAATCGTCATAACTTTCTTTCTGAGCATTGGATTCAAATTTCGTAAATAGTCATAGAAAGAGGACGAACTGTAGTTTGTTGAGTATCGTTTTCAGGGCCGAAGGTCGCAACAGTGACATGTGGCACTTCGTACAATTTTTCTCTACTGAACCAGTCTATAATCAGGTCATCGTGGGAGATTGGGCATAACTCTTTCTTGAAGAATCCAATCTTGATCAGACCTGTGGGGTTGGAAAGTGGACTTAGAGGGCTACCATAGTACGAAATTTCAAACCCTGGAGATCCGAAGTTACATAGATACAACAGATTCAATATCGAGCTCCTAGAAGGAAAAAAAGATGCATTCAAGGATCACTGCAGTAAGGACCACACATCAACAGCCAAGGGTAAGTCTCCTACAGCAATGTATGCATGATTAGTGTTTACATTTGAATTTTAAGTATCATCTCTGACATATGTTTTTGCAGGACAATGTAAGTATATACAAGGTCTCGGTTATATCTCTATGTCTCTATATGTCACAGTTAGTTTTGATACCACATTTCGGATGTCCTATTCTTGATACTACACATTTGATGCTACACCAAGTCTGCTAAATCTATATGATGTTTTAAGTTCATGTTACTTGTCTTGTCATAGTTGATAGAATGGTCTCTGTTGTTGTACTTAGAACTTGGTCCATCACAAGTCTAGGGTCTGTCATCAATTTTTATTGTATATATCTTTAGGTCAGTTTTGGATATAGTCTTGCATAGAGTCCAGGCCTATATCAAGAGTGGGAGTCTTTGTCTACTGCTGCAACAAGTCAACAACAAAAGTGACAAGCACTCTTCAAGCATGCATTGTAATTTCAATTTGTATTTATTCATTATTATGCACTTACATGTGTTTTGCAGGCAAAGGTAAGTTGAAGGGTATTTTGTTTTGTCTTGGGATTGGTTTCGCTGGGAAAATTTTGCATGTAGGTGGAAGAAGATTCAAGTACAACTTCAAGCAAGAATTCAAGAGCAGAAGTATCAAATCAAAGGAAGCATTGCAACGAGACATCCTTTGAAGACATGACAACCATCTGTATATTGTGAAGAAGTGTCAAGGCCAAGAGTCATCATTGTAAAGTTGTAAAAGAGTCATTTGTAAAAGTGTCATCATTGGAAAAGTCATTATTGTAAAAGAGTCAATCTGCCTAGAGTCGAAAAGGCATTATTGGGAGGTATAGGAGTCTTTGTTGGGATGATGTCATGGTTGGGTTGCAGGTCATAGTGTGATTGGGTGTTCGGTCAAAATCATTGTAAATCATATTGTATCGTGGATCGTTGTCCTTGGTACGAAAATCCACACTCTTGTCTCATTTCAGTCATTATAGGGTGGCAAGGAGGTGCTAGGCTGGTGCATGAAGTTGCCTACAGGTTGGAGCCTGTGAACACTTCAGGGTGGTAGGTTGGTCTAGGATGTTGGGGCATCCATTCAGTTGACTACTAAAAAAACCAAGGCGTTGGGGCATCCTTCCAGTGGGAGTTGGAGAAGAATGCTTTTCTAGAATTTTAGGAAGTTGTTGCTTTCATTTTAGTCGGGGCTGAAGATTAAAGAATTTATTAGAAAAGTGTCCGGTGGTTTTTGACCCAGAGGGGGTTTTGCCACCTAAAATTTTTGTGCCTACTGTGTTCTTTTATTTACTGTTATTACTTCGTAAACATTAATAATAATTGAAGATTAACTAATGCTCTGAAAAGATTTAAAAGTGTTAGTTGCTAAGGAATATTGATTCACCCCCCCTCAGTATTTCCAACAGTTTAGTATGTGATTAACCTTGCTATGAAATCCAAATTATGAATTATGTCATAGATGAGATATCTATAGTTTTATCTCATTTTGCATATCGACATGATTGATAAGATGGAAATACAAGAATGACTACATTTTAATATGAAAACTGACTTACAAATATATGGGCTGGACATGGCCAAGTATGTTATGTGAGTGCCAAAAAAAAAATCAATCTCGTAGATAACAACATATGTGAAATAAACAAAAAATTGTTATTTAAATATAATTTATTTTGAATATATTGATGCATATGTTATAATGTGTGGAAAAGTGTTACTTTGTTGATAACATCGTTACCAAATGACCACGTGATGACAAAATCTCAAGGACAATTAAAGCTCAATGAGATTCCATGATAGGGTGTTGATCCTGGTCCTACTAGGTAATCATGTTGATATAGTTGACATTTTCACCCTTGAAGATTATGAATATAGCTAATGCCATGGCATATTCCAGTAGAGGATCGATAGGATGTGAGCAGAAGAGATTAGGAAGGATAGGATGATTATAGAATAACTTGGGAGCTCAATTAGGGCAAGGTATGATTATTAACATTGTAAAACTATAAATGTTCAAAACACAAATCCTACATAATTATACTAATCGCTAAATAACTACTGATATACTACATAAACCCTAACTTCGGCACAAAGTTTTCTGAAGGGGGGATGTATGTAATGACCCTTCTACAATTACAAACAGAATGTGAATATTAGCATGCATACGAGGCCTGCATATGATAGCTACATATGCATGCATCACATACACTACACTAGTATACATACCGACTAATATTGGAAAATATCTAAGTTAGGTTAATAAATTAATTATCAAAGTAAGTTTCTAACTTACCATAATATAATAAATATATCGAGGCCTTTGATACATACCACCTGTATACATATATATCTATATATATGATTAAAGGAAATAATATAATATAAACTCAATTTATTTGATTTATAATTTAATTAAGTAAATAAAATAACTTATTTAAATATTTAACAAAGCGAATTATTAAAAATTATGAATAAAACAATTAACATATTCATAAAATGTTATATTAACTAAACAAAACATTAAAAAACCATAATATAGAACTTATGTAATTAAAAGAAAAATAATAAAGACGACAAGTTCAAAATCCATGAGTCACGTAAGGTATAAATACACTTTAAACGCAAGGGAGACAGAGAGACTAAGACATTGCAGGTGGCAAGTAGTAGGGAGGAGCTGAGAAGATAGTGTGCAGGGGCGGTGGAGAGATTGGGATGGTGGAATGGAGCATATAAGGGAGTTGAGGAGGCCATAACAGGGGGGGAGTTTTTATAGAGAGGAGGAATTTCTAACAAAGTCACTATAGAGGGAATCGGGTTTTCATTGTTCTTGAAATTTTGGGCATGGGGGCCAGAGTACCTTGAATTTGAAGTACTTTGGAGCTAGGTACTGAGATTGTGCCTAGTTTGGCTGGAGGTTTTTATGTTTTGGTAATGGGAGCAAGAACCATGACAAATCAGAAGCATCTTCAACCACAGAAACCCCAGGTAGGTACTCAGCATTCAAATTGATAAATTCTAATATTCTGAGCATTAATTCTGGTTTTACCCTGTTAAAATTCCTAATTTAGGGCCTCACAATTGTAGATGCTCTTGCGCAAAAGCTCATAAAAGTCTTAGGATCAAATCTCATTGAGTCCCTTGTGGTTACTAGGTAGTATTTCTAACGTCTTCCTTCCACAAAACTAGGAAAGAGTGGGGAAATCCAAGGGGGGTTGGCAAGGTACCAACCTCCTCACTTGGAATGTTTAATATGTAGGCTAGTGAGGGTCAGGGAAAATTTTAAGGATGGAAATTTATATTAAAGTTTATAAACCTTTGTGGATCTTGCTAGTCCCTAATATGCAAATTATAAAATGTTTGGAGATAATTTTGTAGAAATATTAAATTTTTTAATGATTTTATAGTCTCTCTAAAATTTTGGCGATTTTGATATAAAATAATTTTATAGTATAAAATTTGGCGAACCATTTTTAGAAAAAAGTGGAAATTGGCAAATATTTTTTTTGGAAAAAGCATGGAAAATTAGCACATCCATGAATATTAGCCCCTAAAACTTTTCTTGGTGAGGGAAAGTATTTCTTGGAAAGCTAAAGAAAAAAACTTATTAGTGAAGCGGTATCCATACTTCTACCCATTTCCATCATTTATAATAAATTTCTTTTTCTGCATCATTTTATTGTCTCTCATGTCACGTGAGTGTATACTTGGCTGTCAGTAATCTTACTTGTGGGAAGACAACTAACTAAAATTTTAAGGATGAAAATTATCTTCAAGTGTAGAAATTTTAGCAAATATGACTAGTTCTTGACACGCAAACTATAAAATGTTTGGAAATATTTTTATAAAAAAATTCAAAATTTTAAGGATTTTATATCCTTTGTATAAAATTTTGGTGATTTTTAAGGCAAAATAATTTTATCTCATATAATTTGGGTGAATCATATTTAGAAAAATGGAAATTGGCAAATCGTTTTTTTTTTTTTTTAAATCATGGAAATTAGGCCATGGGAGTAGCAATCCTTCGGCAGCATCTGAAAATGTTTAGATGGTGAATTCGCCTAGATAGTAAATTAACTTTCGTGTTATAGCAGCTGTTAGTGTATAGTATGAGTAGCATCAAGTAACATGGATCTTTTAGTTGGTCATCACATTAACTCTATTGGTAGTTTCATCGTTGCCGCTCTTTTGATGGTGTCGCAAACTGTTTTCTACCAGCTTAGATGTTACCATTGAGGTATTTATTGCTTCAAAATCACCTTAGAATTTCACTTGGCATCATTTGAGATATGCTGCTTCTGTGCGCCATCAAGGTAGCTGAGACTTTGGCACATTGTTGGATGAACTAATCTTTTTGGAGAATGCCAATTAGGGATTGACCCTGAATTGTATCCTGGGAAAGCATTGCAACTTGCTACAAAACCAAAGCCCAGCAGACTAGTAGTTCTGTCCTTTCACTTTAATTGAGAAAGATGTTTATAGATTCCTGAACACTGAAATTCTTTGGAAGTGTACATTTTCTATGCTGTTTCTTTCTAACTCATATGAAACCTTTCTTGAAGGGCTTCCATTCCATGTTCGACATGAGGAAATACCAATATGATGGGAACATTCCATCGTAGATGGAACTCAAAACATGATCATCCAGCAAGAATGCTCCTGTGAAATCTTCATTTGTATATTACTATTTTCCCTGAGTTTAAGTAAATTCCCTTTAGATCAAAAACGAAAAATTAATGATTTGTGAAACAATATACTACCGTCCAGTGTCTTGACTTATTTATTGTCTTCCCAGCCTTTAAACTTTTTTAGGTCCATGCTTCCAAATTTTTTTCTGGTTTTTGGGTCCAGCTTAAAAAATTTGCACTCACAATTTATTTATTAAACTTGGGATTCCCCCAACAAAATCCTCCAATCTCAGCCCACAAGAAATGTTTGTGTATGGAGGAGTTATGCAGTAATGGAAGTTGTGAATTCCCCCAAACATCCCACCTTTAATTCCTCAGTGAAACATTTGCTTAAGATGCTCTTTTGAACAGTCATTGAACTTGGATCAGTTATTCTAAAATACACTTTCTTGCTTGGCAATTGCCAATAGCATGCTGCCAGGTATTACGAGTGGCAAAACTACGTATATTATAATATCTGTTTAATTATTTTATATTTCTTATTTAAATGAAATGCGGGTGCCTCATACGAGCATGTACTTGTTGGTAGTTATTGTACACGTGACCAGCAATTATTAGTTATGTTCAGCTGTATTAATTGCTGTCTATTGCTGGGCACAAGTGTTTGTGTAGGTTGTATTTGTGATGTGCAGTAGTTAAATATAGTCAAGCAAGTTTTTTGATAGATGAAGCTCCGGTGTTGTAAAGTAGACATTTTTTAGTTAATAAAACATTCTCTTGTTTTCTGATTCATACAGGCATACCAGGTGATGGTAGATGTTTGTTTCGGGCTGTTGCTTATGGTGCCTGCTTGAGAAAGGAAGAACCCCCTCCAAATGAGAGCACCCAGAGAGAACTTGCAGATGAATTGCGGAGCAAAGTATTATTCATAAACCATCTTTCTAGTGTCTCCAGGGGGAGGAGGATGTTATGCACATAGTGTTTCACTTTAATAGGCTCCTAACACTGCAGGGACTGATAAATGGCACACTTTAAAGTTTACACGTATATCCCTCTATAAGAAGTGAAGCTTGCTTAAATAAACCTTATTGATTAGAATATCCTGCATATGCAGTCCAATCTCTTTGGGACTGTTTCTGTTGTTGCTGTGTACTTGTGGAATTCTCTTATTCAATTCGCAGCAGGCTGTTAATGGGATGTGCAGAATTCTCTTATTGTCTTACGGGGTTTGTGGATTTTAGGATTTAAATGCATTTAATATCTTTGTAACTGACTATGCATTAGCATAAAATACATCCAATATTATGCAATATATGCGAACACTTATATGGAATCCTTATCCTATATTTCAGAAAGATAGCTCGGAACTTTAACGTCTGCCCACTTCACTTTATCTAAGAGTCAAGGAAAGTTCTCTGCTAATAGGCCAGTGATTTTGTTTTTTGTACATGGAGCCATTTCTAGATGCCAAGGCCACTGCTGTTTGATTAACTGAGCACTGAGACTGAAGTCACAACTTTATCCATTTTAGTTCCGTCTGAATTAACAGAAACTGTACGAGTAGTCTAATTCAGTTGTTTGTGCCCGTGGAGGAACTTGTATATATTTCCAAATGTACTACTAAAGCATGTGAGTTATTTGATGACAGGTAGCAGATGAATTTCTAAAGAGACGGAAAGAGACGGAATGGTAAGTTCTGTGAACATTTCTCGATTTCCCCAGCAGCTACTTATTATCATGATGATATTCCTTCATTTATATGCGTTCTCAAGTTTTTAGGATGCTATGTTTGAATATTATGAGATGTCTTGTTGGTATTTGTTTGCCGTCAGTGGATGATATTATTTGTAAATCAGAACATAGGAAACTGCCGAAGGCAGTATCTGCATGATGATGTGAATAACAGACTGGCCAGCCAAATCAACCATCCATTTTTCATGATTCAATTATGCTTCATTGAAGCAATTCAAGAGAAATTAGAATATTTTAGTGCCTCTTGGTTCTCACGGAAACTTTAGTCACTCTAGGTGGATTAGCTTTTATTGATAGTATTGGACTTGTTGCTGCCTCGCTTACACACCTAGGTTAGTGTGGGAAAAATCCTCAACCCCACAAGGTGTGATTTTGGTGGCAAACTAAGAGATGGGGCTGTTACCTAATCCCATCTCTCTCCGTTAAAACTCTCTCCTAGCTAAGTTAAGGGGGTGGTCCCTAAAGAAGGTTAATAAATGAAATGTGAGTTTCTAGGAGACTAAGTTTAGAAGGAGATACCTTTCAAAGGTGATTTGATTCCAAATGTGAACAAGCATATAAGTATATGAGCAATATTCAATGATATATTCAAAGTATAAACCAGTGCTTCAAAATAAATGACAAATGCTTGTTCAAAATAAAATTTCAAGACACAATGATAGATAATCCTGCAAAAATCAAATTGTCAGACCAAGATGAGCATAAAAATATCATTTGCAACTATAAGGAAATAGTACTTGTAAAGAGAGTGCTCAAGTAACAAAAGATAATGTCATCAAATAATCATGAGCTAAATAACAAGTACATGAAATAGCTAAATTGCAAGTAAAATAAAGATTGCAAGTATAAAGATCAACACTACTTGCAAAATAGAGAAAATGTTACTTGAAATATAATGCTTGCAAATGAGATTCAATAAACTCAAGATAGCTTCTTACTTGCAAAATGTAAATAGAGATTGCACTTGTTAAAGGAAATGCTCAAATAACAAGAGATAATGACATTAAGTAATAATGACACCACTCATCATGACAAGTACATGAAACCAACATTATTTGCAAGTAAATTTAAAGTGCTCCAAGATGACTAAATTGAAATGATATGCAAACTATCTAATGTGTAATGCAATTGTCTTTGTTAGTTTTAAGTTAAATGCCTACCTAGATGAATCTTTTCTCTCTACTGTTTTTAAACTAGTCTCTAGCGTGAGTTGTGGAGAGAAGCACAAGGAATGATAACAAAGACTATATTAACGATACCTCCCCTGGAAATATAACCCTCAGTGCCTTTCACGCTGCATGGACTGTGGCTCTGACGACTGCAAGGTCAAAAAAGAGGGTCTATGTTTAACAAGTTGGGTGAGAAAGGTAGTCCTAAAGTCTTTCAACCAAGTTTATGCTTGGAGGTAAACTAGTTAAATATGCAAATTGATACTAAGAATGCCTAAATGAGATGCTCGAGTGAATGTTAGTGCTTCGAAAGAAAGTATTGATATCAATGCTTAAAAATGAGAAATGGTGCTCAAATAAATGGTACCAATGTCGTTCAAATGAAGGTGAAGCAATCAGTTTAATGTAACTCCACAAGTTCAAAATAAATTGCTTGCAAAAGAATAATTTTGCTCCAAATGAAATGGCCAATAAATGCTTTAAGAAATAATCATCGATAACAAAAATGCCACATGAACATGAATTGATAAAAGTGTTGAAGCAATGTATTCAAGAACTTATTGAGCCAAGTAAAAGATGAGTGAGATAGTTCAAGTTTGCCAAATACACATGAAAATACTTATTTTCTCAAATAAAAATCATATATGTTGTAAATGAATTGCACTAGTATTTAAAAATGGACAAGTCAAAATATAAACCAATCTCAAACATGTACTAAAGCAAGAAAGACACGAATGCTATGTTAGATCACTAATTATGCATGAAATGAGCTTGGAAAGTGAGATTAATCAACAAAATTAGAGCAACTAACTAAGAGATTAATCTATCAACAAGCAAAGGCTCTCCCTCTAAATGGAGAGAAGGGATACCATGGGAAGAATTCCCTAGCTCCCTAAAATAAGGAAATCAACCTTTTATTAATTTAGTTACAAGGAGTGAAAGCCCCTAAAGGTCTCAACCAAACTCAAGGAAAGTATTTACAATGAAAACTTTAGGCAATAGATTTTCTTTGATGAACTATTTGATACAAATGAGGCCAAAGAAAGCCCTTGAAATCTGAAACTTGAAGGCTCTCTTTACATGTAAAATCTGATTTGAAGACAGGTGAAATTTACACAAAGCAAGAGGAACTAGGCCTCCTTAGGCCCACGACCTAGTGAGAGAATAATGCTTCCCTCAAATGGAACTCGGCCTTGCCAAAATGGAGCCTCAAAGCCCATGGCCTCCTTGAATGCTGCTCACGAAATGGATTCCCAAGGTCCTGCAAACAACTTGTTAAATATTCTAGACAATAAATCCCCCAAGCTTCTACAAGAACAAGTTAGTGAGGGCTACAAGATAAACCAAGTGTTAATTATGAAATTGGTCAAAAAAATTGCAAATGTATATATACAATATAATCGACAAAGGCTAAGCTAAAGAGTATGAGTAAACTTTCCTCTTTGCTTAGCCATAATTTGGCTCTAAAATAGCAAAATTATAACAATGAAGCACAATATTTTGAGAGAGAAATTTTAAATGGATTATGCTTGAAATATGAGCCCAAAGCCAAGAGTCCCTACAAGACAAATCGAAAGATGAATCCTTGAGAATTAACAAATTGTGAAAATTCCTGTGTCTAACAATCTCAGGAATCCTACTGCAACCAATTGAATCTACTTCACCTAGATTATAAATTACATTACAAGCTTATTTCAGATTTCTTCTTGAAACATTGAAGTAAATTACTGAAGCAACCTACACCAAATTAAATATGGTTCTGAAACATAGAAATTGAGCAAGGAAAATAGAAACACATAGGACAGTTATTTTTGGAGAAAAGTCCCCGGAAAAACTCAATGCAGGGAAACCGGTGTAGCAACTTTGAGGGTTTATTATTATTAAGCAGTAGCAAAATCTGAATACCTCACAGAGTTATTCAGTTACAGAGAGAAATATTGGCAGAAGATTTGTGAGTTCTACCTCACACAATCATTGAGAAATCTTGGCTAATCCAACCCCAAATTGACTGCCCCCTGGCTTTTATGGTTGCCTCTGCACAATGTCTGCATTAGCCTAGCCTCAAGCTCTCTGGGTGTTGCGCCACTTCTCTGGCTGGTCGATCTACTGCAAAGGAAATTCGATTTCTGCCTCCTAGTTTCACACCCCGGCTCCCGGCTTCTGAAAATCAAATTCCTTTGCAGATTTCAGACTCTTTTCTGTAATATTCCTAATTAGCTATGGCTAATTGGAATATTCGATTTTGTTCAATTTTTTTGCCTTCTATAGTTATTTGTAAATAAAAAAGTGAGGAAGGGAGACATAACTCACTTTAGAATAAAAAGTCACTTCCTAGGTAGCACAATGTTGTGCCTAAAAGGGGAGCCAAGGGTGCCAAAGGGGGACGCAGAAATGGAGCCCACGCAGACACATGGAGAGACTGTGCAGGAGGGAAGAACATGTGGCAAGAGGAGAAGCACGCAAGAGGAGGTGAACCTAGGGATTGTGAGAGGCAGAGGCTAAAAATAGAGAGGAGCCCTCTCATTTTGGATCAATCAGTTATGTGCATTTTGAGCTAGTCGTTTCGACTTCTAAGCACGCTAACTATTTAGCTGGTCTGCAGCACTGTTTAGTGCATCGAGTGTCTCTGTTCGGAGATCTCACCCTTAGCCCCGGGGGACTTCGAGTGCCTGCTCGGGCAAGGTATTTCCATCGGTATTTCAGCAGTAGCTTTATCAACATTTCAGGAACAGTTTCATCAGCATCCTGGAGGACTGCGCAGCACTTGGAGAGGGACACAGTTCTTTTTGGTTGTAGTGCTGGATTGGGGTTTTGCAGGTGGAGTTATGCTGGGAGATTGAGCAGGGGTCCAGCTTTTTGTCTCATTGGAGGATTTTTGGCAGGGTTTCAGGCAGAGTTTAGAGGGGTTTTCTTCAGTGGCAGCTTAGGGCATTGAGGAACTACGCAGAACCCCAAGAGGGTGTTTTTCAGGAGTCAGCCATTCTAGGAAAGCTTTCTAGGTTTTTCTGGGTTTCTTGAGTAGAGCCCGAATCCAGAGTTTCAACTTCTTCCGAGGAGGGGAGCAACCCCAAATCATCATTTGTTTACTAGCAGCAGCAGCAGCACAGCAGCAACATCCACGCAGAGAGGCCATTCTTGTCATTTTGAGAGTATTTCTTCACTTGCCTTGTGGAAGTCGAGGTGCCATATGCCTAATCACCTCTTGTACTCATTTTATTGCTCAGTATAATAAAATGGCGTAGCATTTCTCGCTGCATTTCTTGTGTATCTGCTTATATTTCCGATTTACATTATTATATGTTGTTCCACTGTTATTTTATCACTTCTGGGTTATTACATCATTTGCACATATTTGGTTGGAGTTTTTGTTGGGGTTTGAGGAATATTCTGGGTTAGGAATATTACAATGGTATCAGAGCATAGATCTGGCTCAGCCTGTAGAGCTAACAATATATGACACGAGGGGAAAAACCTTACATTTGTTACAGAGGTAGGAGGTACAGAGACACTGGACGTAGGTTGGAGAATACCTACGAGGAGGGAGATTGTGTTCCTGTGGTGGATGCAGAACAGGTGGAGCCTGTGGTAGACACAGAACAGAGAGAGCCAGCAGTGGAGGCAGAATAGATGGCCGACGAGGACGGGAAGAGATTTGCGGATATGCTCCTCAAATCAGTGCAGGGTCTGTCGAGGCAGATTGAGGTGATGGGGTAGAGATTCAGGACAGTAGAGGCTAGACAGCATGAGAGCCCACGAGTTTTTTAGATTGGTGAGGGATCAAGTGCATCCCATCACTTGCCAGAGCAGCATGATACTACGCAGCAGGTGGCCTCACATGCCACTACATGCTCTACCATGCCCACTTTCTTAGGAGCAGACACGGGGGCCGTAGCCCAGCAGGAGGCAGAGCCCGGACATATGGGCGATTATTTTGCAGAGTACCAGGCCTATGGGCAGGAGTTCAGGGAAGCCCTCTCATTCAGAGATTTTGTTTAGCTCCAGTGGGATAGCAGATCCCGCGACCATCACAGAGGGTACCGGCATTACCATGATGGCGACACCCACCGTGCAGCGAGTAGATTCAACTTGCCCACGTTTGGTCGCTCATCAAACAGTTTGGCAAAGTCTTGGGTGGAGAAGCTGGACATTTATTTCCAGCTTAACCAGATGTCGGAGGCAGAGGCCATCAAGGTGGCAACATTGCATTTGGATGGCGAGGCCCAGGATTGGTGGTTTCATGTGATGGTTACACTGGGGCACTCCACAATGACGACGTATGCCGAGTTTACCAGGAGGCTGATGGAGCGATTTGATCGGAGGGATCCAGAGCAGCATTTCGTTGAGCTGACGAGGCTCAAACAGACAGGGAACCCAGAGACCTACATTGCAGATTTTTTGAGGGTCTCCGTGATGGTGCCAGACCTATCCACGGCACGGAGGATCTATATCTATGTTGAGGGGTTAGCGGAGCCACTTTGGGGTCTAGTTAGATCTGCTAGACTGACCACCCTTCAGGATGCTATCAGCAGGACCCGGGACCTATAGGATGTCTTACCTAGGACCCGGACACCTTACCCCCAGAGATAGACTTTCCAGTCTAAGGGGAAGGATGTGAGGATTCCACCTCCAAAGGGGAATCCAGGACGAGTGCAGATTGACGATGATGTCAAGAGGGAGCTGAAGAAGAAGCGGTTGTGCTTCACATGTCAGGAGCCATGGGCACCAAGGCATAGATGTGCTGCTGGCAAGGCACATTTCATTGAGGTCTTCTCCGAGAGTAGTGGAGAAGAGGATGACGAGGAGGATGTGGAGGCAGGAGATAGCCATGCCATACAGGGACCTTTGCCACCTCCACCACCAACAGCAGGTGGTGCATCTTTTGCACCCACCAGAGGGGCCCTTGCAGCGTTGCGAGGAGTTCCCAAGTATCTGATGCTACGCGTACGAGGGACAGTATGTGGCCAGCACGTATCAGTTTTGGTTGACAGTGGGGCAACCCACAACTTCATCGATGCACAGATGGTTGAGTGGAGAGGTGTTCAGACAGAGAGCTTCGATGGGTTTTCAGTATTGGTCCCAGGAGATCAGACCATGATGTGTGCTCGTTATGTCCCAGAGATTTCAGTGACGATGGGCACCTACACATTGACTGACCACTTTTTCGTGGTTGATATTCCGGACACCAACGTGATACTGGGTGCTTAGTGGCTTATTACTCTAGGGAAGGTCACGACAGATTGGAAGACCCTAGAGATGGAGTGGGATGATGAGAAGACAGGGAGGCATGAGAAGGTATAGGGACAACACACATATCCGCCTCAGACTGTTTGGGCTCATCGGATGGAGGTAGTCTTCCGGAAGGGAGACATAGAGTGGGCAGTGGAACTGCATGCATCAGAGGTAGGGACTACGTGGCAGACGGTACATCCAGAGATATAGTCCATCCTTGATCGGCATGCCATAGTGTTTGGAGAGATTCCACCAGGACAGCCACCGGATCGGGGGTTTGAGCACACTATCGAGCTTGAGCAGGGCATCCAGGCAGTGATCACCACCCCCTATAGGCATCCCAAGGCCTATCGGGACGAGATAGAGCAGGCCATTCAGGAGTTGCTGGCTCTTGGGCACATCCGACCGAGCATGAGTCCTTTTGCTTCTTCTGTGGTGTTGGTGAAGAAGAAGGACAGTACATTGAGGATGTGCATTGACTACAGGGCCCTGAACAAGAGGACACTGAAGAACAGGTACCCCATACCTAGGATCGATGAGTTGATGGATGAGTTGAGAGGAGCACGGTTCTTCTCAAAGATTGATTTGAGATCAGGGTACCATCAGATTCGCGTGAGGGAGTAGGACATTCCCAAGACCGCCTTCAAATGTCATTATGGGCACTTTGAGTTTTTGGTGATGTCCTTCGGGCTAACCAACGCCCCAGCTACATTCCAGTCTTGCATGAATCACATCTTCCGGAGTCACCTGAGGAAGTTTGTGTTGGTGTTCTTTGATGATATACTCATTTACAGCAAGACGTGGGAGGAGCATCTCCAGCATATTGAGACAGTATTACGCATCTTGGAGGAGCAGCAATTCTATGCTAAGCTCTCCAAATGTGAGTTCGGGTTGACGAAGATGTTATACTTGGGACACATCATTGGAGTGGACAGAGTGAAGGTCCACGAGGAGAAGATTAGGGCCATCAGAGATTAACCGGAGCCGAGAAACGTGACGGAACTTCAAGGGTTCATTGGCATTTGTAATTACTACCGGAAGTTCGTCAAAGGTTTCTCACAGCTTGCTACACCCCTAACAGATTTGACGAGGAAGGGGTCATTCATTTGGTCGGATACAGCGCAGCGAGCCTTTGACAGGTTCAAGGAGGTTAGGAGCAGCTACCCAGTGCTTGCATTGCCAGATTTTACGCAGCCATTTGTTTTGGAGTGTGATGCGTCGGGAGAGGGGATCGACGTAGTATTGATGCAGGGAGGTCACCCTATAGCCTTTGAGAGCCGAAAGCTCCTTCCACACGAGAGGTTGCATTCTATATACGACAAGGAGATGCTAGCTATCATGCATGCATTGGCTAAGTATCGGCAGTATTTGGTGGGGAACAGGTTCAGGGTGAAGACTGATCACAACAACCTCAAGTTCTTTTTGGAGCAGAAGCAGTTGCAGGAGAGGCAGCAGAAGTGGATCAGTAAGATCCAAGCATATGACTTTGACATTGAGTATTTCAAGGGTAAGAACAACGTGGTAGCAGATGCCCTTTCACGTAGACCAGCCACGTTGTCTCTTATGAGCTTGGATACAGACTAGAGGGCTTGACTCTTAGTAGAGTACTCCAAAGACAGGTTTGCATGTGAGATTTTGGACAGATAGGTGGTAGATGACAGGTTCAGGGTGATCGATGAGATCATCTATTACAGGGATTGGATCTTCTTGACTGAGGGGTCTCAGCTCAAGAAGAAGATACTCTAGGCATCACATGATTCACCATTGGTAGGCCATCAAGGGTTTACCAAAACCTACAGGGCCATTAGAGAGAGGTTCTCCTGGAAGGGCCTCAAGGAGGACGTACTCCGGCATATCAGGGAGTGCGATGTTTGCCAGCGGAACAAGGGAGAGATGAGCCATCCCGCGGGTTTATTGCAACCGCTACCCATTCCGGAGGGGAAATGGGAGAGCATTTCGATGGACTTTATCACAAGATTGCCCACGGTACAGGGCAAGGATTGTATCTTTGTCGTCGTTGACTGACTGACAAAGTACGCGGATTTCTTTGCCATATCCGCACACTACACAGCAGCATAGGTGGCCGAGCTGTTCTTCAGGGTTCTTCAAGCTACATGGTCTTCCTAAGACCATCGTCAGTGATAGGGACAACCGTTTTATGGGCGGGTTTTGGCAAGAGCTTTTCTGGTTGGTGGGGACGGAGTTGACACCGAGTACCAGTTATCACCCACAAACGGATGGGCAGACAGAGATAGTTAACAAGTGGCTAGAGGGCTACTTGCGTAACTATGTCAGTGGGCAGCAGCGAGCATGGTTGATGTGGCTACATCTAAGGGAGTATTGCTACAATACTTCACATCACATGTCCATTGGTATGTCACCATTCTATGCCTTATATGGGTATCATCCTTTATCTTTTGTTGACGTGATGTTCCGTGATAGCAAGGCTCCCAGAGCCAAGATTTGGATCCAAGAGAGTCAGGATATTCTCTGAGCTCTTAAGGATAACATAGCTAAGCACAGAATCAGCAGAAGCTGTATGCCGACAGGGGTCGGGTGGAGAGACAATTCGAGGTAGGGGATATGGTTTACCTACGATTACAGACATACTGACAGTCGTCACTAAAGTAGAAGGGGGCTGAGAAGCTCAAGCCCTGCTTTTATGGGCTGTACAGGGTGATACACAGGGTTGGACAGGTTGCATATGAGTTGGAGCTGCCCCAAGGCAACAAGATTCATAACAATTTTCATGTATCATGCCTGAAAAAGGCATTGGGGCAGCAAGTGACAGTGACAGATGAGCTACCACCCATGGATGACGAGGGGCATTTGGTATTGTAGCTGGAGGCTATCATTGATACCAGGGGAGGCAGTTGTGGAGCAGGATGGTCTGGGAATTCTTGGTGAGGTGGAAGAATTTGCCGGATGAGGATGCCACTTGGGAGAGTGAGAGGATGTTGCAGCATCCATCTCTTTAGTTGCTTGAGGACAAGCAACATTTTGCCGGGGGAGACTATAATATTCCTAATTAGCTATGGTTAATTGGAATATTCGATTTTGTTCAATTTTTTTGCCTTCTATAGTTATTTGTAAATAAAAAAGTGAGGAAGGGGGACATAATTCACTTTAGAATAAAAAGTCACTTCCAAGGTAGCACAACGTTGTGACTAAAAGGGGAGCCAAGGGGGCCAAAGGGGGACGCAGAAATGGAGCCCACGCAAACACATGGAGAGACTGCGCAGGAGGGAAGAACATGTGGCAAGAGGAGAAGCACGCAAGAGGAGGTGAGCCTAGGGATTGTGAGAGGCAGAGGCTATAAAATAGAGAGGAGACCTCTCATTTTGGATCATTCAGTTATGTGCATTTTGAGCTAGTCATTTCAACTTCTAAGCACGCTGGCTGTTTAGCTGGTTTGCAGCACTGTTTAGTGCATCGAGTGTCTTCGTTCGAAGATCTCACCCTTAGCCCCGGGGGACTTCGAGTGCTTGCTCGGGCAAGGTATTTCCATCGGTATTTTAATAGTAGTTTTATCAGCATTTCAGCAACAGTTTCATCAACATCCTGGAGGACTGTGCAGCACTTGGAGAGGGACGCAGTTCTTTTTGGTTGTAGTGCTGGATTGGGGTTTTGCAGGTGGAGTTATGCTGGGAGATTGAGCAGGGGTCCAGCTCTTGTCTCATTGGAGGATTTTTGGTAGGGTTTCAGGTAGTGTTTCAGGCAGAGTTTAGAGGGGTTTTCTTCAGTGGCAGTGCAGGGCATTGAGGAACTACGCAGAACCCCAAGAGGGTGTTTTTCGGGGGTCGGCCATTCCAGGAAAGCTTTCTGGATTTTTCTGGGTTTCTTGAGTAGAGTCCGAATCCAGAGTTTCAGCTTTTTCCGAGGAGGGGAGCAACCCCAAATCATCATTTGTTTACTAGCAGCAGCGGCAGCACAGTAGCAGCATCGACGCAGAGAGACCATTCTTGTCATTCTGAGAGTATTTCTGCACTTGCCTTGTGCAAGTCGAGGTGCCATCTATCTAATCACCTCTTTTATTCATTTTATTGCTTAGTATAATAAAATGGCTTAGCATTTCTCGTTGCATTTCTTGTGTATCTGCTTATATTTCCGGTTTACATTATTATATGTTGTTCCACTATTATTTTATCACTTCTGGGTTATTATATCATTTGCACATATTTGGTTGGAGTTTTCGTTGGGTTTTGAGGAATATTCTGGGTTAGGAATATTACACTCTCTCTCCCTCTACACTGGTTCTGCGTGGCCCTTCTAGCCCTGCGTCAGCCTCTGTGTCAAGGCTTCTGGATCACTCACTGCCTCTCTCTGTTGATGTATCTCAGGTTGAGAATCTCTCTCTCCGGAAGTTGTTATCCTTGCCCCTCAACTGCGAGAGATCTCCTCAATCAATTTTTCCTCCTAAGAACTTCTCACTTTAGAAAATCAATTTTATCTATCTCTCTATGTATTTTCCAAATGACCCTCAAGCCCCATTCTTATATCTTCCTATTGGACTACCAACGGCCTAGATTAAATCTTAATCAAAGGCTCAGATCGTTTTGGCTTGATCCGTGGTTTGTTCTAGAAGTTTCACCCCTGATTAGATTAATACCCAATAATATTGTAATTTTCCTAAGTTTAGACTTAGGAACCCCATTAAAAATATTAATTATTTTAATAAAATCACTTTTGGGTGGAATTTCCCAAAACGCTTTCTGGGTTTTTTGGAATATGTGTGCGCAAGCATCCCTGCAAAATTTGAGGCTTAGAGCACATATGATGCTACCCCAAATCAACACTCCCTCCTAGCGAGGAATGTGCTCTAGCAATACACTGCGACTGCATATTGCTCTGACTCTGAAGCATTGTCCTCTGCGTTGTTGATTTCTGACATGCTGTCCACCAACTACTATGCCGCTGCTGCTACTATATTGCTACCTTTGACACTGCCACTACCAATGCTACATCTGCACTACAACTCCCTCTCAAATGTTGCATCTGCTATGCTGCTAGCATTGCCACTGCTAATATTGCATCCGTACTGCAACTCAGTAGCTGAGAGAAGCAATTGGAAAGACCCAAAACTAGACAAATATCTAGTGGATACTCCTCGGTGCTGAAATCCTGACTGCTGCTAGTCCCATGCTCCCTTCTGAAGCCACTACTCTGTTGACGCTCTGCACTATGCCTACTTGCATTGCTGCTTCTCTGCTCTGCACTGGTCACATTCTGGAGCTACTAACCACTGCATCTGTCGAATCAACACTGCATGGCACCAACTAAAATTCCACCATCCCGCAACTACTGATCATGGGCTCCCGTAGCAAGGTGATGATCCAAGAGGTGGGATCCTCAAGGATCCTACCCATCTGTAGCTCTATCAAACTACAATTCTATATTATCCCACCTCCCTCCTGGAGGTATCTTGGCTGTCATGGCGAACTCTTCTTGTTCAATCTTTGCGGCTGCAACCTTAGGATCATGCTTCTCATCCTTGTCCTTTTTCTCCAAAGGACATTGGGATGCATAGTGGCCCATCTCGCCACATCTGAAGCACTTCACCTTGGAGACGTCCTTCTTACGTCTCTATTGCCCTTGCTATCCCTTCGACCCACTGTTGTTGTTGCTCCCGTCAAGTTTGACCTTGAGCAGGTCTCTCCTCAGCTTTTCTTGTTTCAGAGCTGCCCACATCTCGTCCCAATTTGGCAAACACTGCTCTGCCCAGGATACTCTGGACAAATTTGCCACTCATCCGAGACGGAATTTAGAGCCAGTCTCACTAACTCCGAATCCTGAGGTGTATGGCCCGTAGCTGACAGCTCATCATGGGTTTCCTTCAGTTTCATGAGGAATGGATCCACACGCTCTCCCTTCTGCATCTGAGCAGATCTCAGCTTCTACTCTAAGTACATCTTCCGCTGCTCGGAAGATCCCTGATATAATGTGGCCAAGGCATCCCACATCTCCTTAGTGGTCCCTTTGCTAGCAACGTGGCACACCATGTGATCCTTGACTCCATCCAGGATCATCCTCTTCCTCTTAGCCATCTCAGCTATGTACTTCTTCAGCAGATTTGCATCTGCAGGGACAACTACCACATTATCAACATACATCTTGAGGGCATGCTCATCTAGTAGGAAAGTCATTCTAGCCTTCCAGATGGCATAGTTGGAAGCCCCGTCCAACCTTTCCTGATCCCTCAAGCTATTGGTTGCCATATGATCCGAAAAAAATGTCGAACAAATCCCTCTTTCTCCCTACTGCATAGCTCCTAGGTTTCCCTACGCACTCCCTGATGGAGCTGGTAAGCTGCTACTCCTCTGCTGCTCAGCAAATAAGAAATATTGATTTCCTCGGCAAGAAATCACTGAGGAAGTATTCCCTCACTATGTGATCTGCTTCTTGCTTGTGACAGTTTTTCTACCCAGCGCTCAGCTTGCAGAAAACTGCGTCCCTCTAGCTCCGCGTGGCTCTACGTAGCTCCATTTGCCTCAGAAAATTCTCGATCCGACAGTCTTACCTATCTTTCGACTCACTTAGAGAGAGACAACCATGAAAATATAGCCTCCCTGGCTAGAACTGTGCTATCCCTTAGGGGATTCAAATTGTTGCTTGCTGTAGCAGGTCGGCCCTTGCTTCAATGCTAGATCTGCTCTTCCCTGTTTCACATCAACAACTCTGATATCATGTGAAAATTCCTATGTCTAATAATCTCGGGAATCCTATGCAAGCAACTGAGTCTACTTCGCCTAGATTGTAAATTACATTACAAGCTTATTTCAGATTTCTTCTTGAAACATTGAAGTAAATTACAGAAGCAACCTACACTAAATTAAATATGATTCTGAAACATAGAAACTGAGCAAGGAAAATACAAACACATAGGACACAGTTATTTTTGGACAAAAGTCCCCGGAAAAACACAATGCGGGAAAACCGTCGCAACAACTCGAAGAGTTTATTATTACTAAGCAATAGCAAAATCTGAATTAATCACAGAATACCTCACAGGGTTATTCAGTTACAGAGAGAAATACTAGCAGAAGCTTTGTGAGTTTTACCTCACACAATCATTGAGAAATCCTGGCTGATCCAGCCCCAAACTGACTGCCCCCCAGATTTTCTGGCTGCCTCTACGCAGTGTCTGCGTCAACCCATCGTCAAGCTCTCTGGGTGCTATGTCACTTCTCTAGCTGGTCGATTTGCTGCCCAGGAAATTCAATTTCTGCCTCCCGGTCTCACACCCCAACTCCCAGCGTTTGAAAATCGAATTCCTCTATAGATTTCAGACTCCTCTCTCTCCCCCTGCGCTAGTTTTGCGTGGCCCTTATAGCCCTGCGTTAGCCTCTGCGTCAAGGCTTTTGGATCACTCATTGCCTCTCTCTGTTGATGTATCTTCGGTTGAGAATCTCTCTCTTCAGAAGCTACTATCCCTTCTCCTCAACTGCAAGAGATCTCCTCAATCGATTTTTCCTCCTAAGAACTTCTCACTTCAGAAAATCGATTTTCTCTATCTGTCTATGTATTTTCCAAATGACTTTCAAACCCCTTCTTATATCTTCCTGTTGGACAACCAACGGCCTAGATTAAATCTTAATCAAAGGCTCAAATCGTTTTGGCTTGATCCATGGCTTTTCCTAGAAGTTTCACCTCTGATTAGATTAATACCCATTAATATTTTAATTTTCCTAAGTTTAGACTTAGGAACCCCATTAAAAATATTAATTATTTTAATAAAATCACTTCTGGGTGGAATTTCCCAAAACGCTTTCTGGGTTCTTTGGAATACGTGTGCTCGAGTCTCCTTGCAAAACTTGAGGCTTCAAGCACATCTGATGCTACCCCAAATCAACACAAATGTGGGTTCTCCTTCGAGTATTTTCAAGAAGGGTGAGGCCGACCTTGAAAATTTGCACATGAGATGGCTTTAATTCAAAAACACATTTTTCCTTAACCAAATTTGGCAATCTTTAGGTCAGTTTTGATCTTCTTGGGAAGATGAATTTTAATGCAATGATTATCTTCATTAGATGAGCTGTCCAAAGTGGAATTTGGCCCTAGTTGCCAATTTTAACACTCCCTCTCAACTAGGGAGAATTCCATCGGCTAATTTATCCAATCATGTCATCATGTCATATACCATCTCTACATCTCAACTCTGCTGAACAATGGTATAGATAATGAAGAAGAATTGATCGAGAGTGAGTCACAAGACCTTGCGACTCTCTACTAACAAAAGTCAGTCTACATAACCAATGGGAGAACCCCTAATCAAACTTGATCCCAAGTGATCAAATTTTTATTGAACATCATGCATTCTAGACATAGGGAGTACGACAATACACGGTGTGTTCATCGGTAGTGTTATGGTCCTTATCCACTTTATCCAACTCATTGGCCAAATGAGAGGTACTTCCCATGTGCCCTGAACTACATGGGTGGGATGATGAAAGAACAACAACAGGGAAAGAATATATCACATCCTGCTTAGAATCACACATAGGGAAAGGAGAAACCACATCCTACAAACACATGTCACAACCACACGTACGGAAAGGATAAACCACATAAACCACATCCTACACGCATGCACACCACCAAGAGTAGGAAAGGTTGAACCACGTCCTACATGTAAGAACCTTAAATTAAAAAATCAGAATATGTAATTTAACACAGAATTTAAATAATTTAACTAATGAAAACCAACCTGTCTGCTCTGCTATGAAGCTCTACTGCAATTGTTCTGCTGTAATTTTGTCCTGGCTACAATTCTTGTTCTGGTTGCGTTACCAAAAGGACCAAAACCACCCTGCCAAGCTGGGTACAACTTGGGTACGCAGTCTTAGAATGCTTTCCAATGAAAGCAATCTGATCCCCC